>CM062819.1:933843349-935043349 GCA_031772625.1 Pinus tabuliformis | reverse complement strand
TGATTAAAAAAATACACATGGCAGTCGACTTGTGAACGATAGCTTGTGGACGTGTGTTAAGTGGTTTTGGGGGGTCGGCCATGGGGCTGCACACCCCATGTAATCCCACGTAGGTTGCATATAAGTGTAAAGAGCATGAGGCTCATTTGTTCAACGAACTCGCATCTTCTATACGCACAAGTGCAGGGGTAAAACTTGCGCAGTTTTGGATGGTGCTGCGCATAACTCATGCGCACTGTCCAGAAGCAGTTTTGAGGAGTTGTCTTGTGCCAGTTGGAGTGAGGGTACGGTTTACCCGGGGTTCGACAGATGTACGTGTGCAGGACTTGGTGAAGGTTATTAGTGACTCGGGTGAGCACTAATTCTTTATGCAAATGGTGTACATGTTGTAAAGGCTGTTCTATGTCTCTGTTGTAAATTATTCTAAGTATTGGCTTGGAACTTGCCAAGCATTACTTGTGTTGCAATATTGAAGACGCTGTTATAATATATTGTTGGGCAGACTTTCTGGGAGTTGCCCCTCCCTTTGTACTTGCTTATTGTTGATGTTCTCGGTTAATTGTATATGGTTAATGATTGAGAATGATCTTCTTTAAAGTATAAAGGATAACTCTTTACTTGGTTGCAAGAGAACATAAGTTTATGTTGGAGTAGGCGTAGTCCATAAACGTTAGTATTGTTAAAAAGAAAGCATTCGGTGGTGCCGCACCTCACTACAAGCGGTTGAAAGATCACTGCAGGTGTAGGGGCGTGACAGTTCACTATGGAGCAGGAGGTCGATGGTTGCCTTCCATTCCTCGATATTCTTATTTCTAAGAATAGTGATGGTTCCCTCGGCCACCAAGTTTTTCGGAAGAAAACGCATACTGAGCAGTATCTTCATGCCAGTTCCCATCATTTCCCGACTCAAAAGATGGGTGTTCTCAATACCCTTGCTACCCGGGCTCTAAGGATCTCGGATAAGAAGAGTTTTGAGAAAGAAAAATCCCATCTCCTTGATGTCTTTGTTGAGAATGGTTATAGTAGATTCATCGGTCAGAGGGCTTTCCTTAAAGCTTCCAAGAATTCGCTGTCTCAACGAGAATCAAAGGAGCGAGTTCCTGGTGTCCATCTTCCTTATGTTCAGGGGACTACTGATAAGATTGGTAGGATTATCAGGACGCATAGTGTCCCTGTGACCTTTAGGCCCCTGAGCACTATTCGCATGTCCCTCCGATCGGCTAAGGATCCTATCGACCCTAAAGATATCAAAGGTGTGTACTTGATCCCCTGTTCTTGTGGGACCCCCTACATTGGGGAAACTGGTCGCTCCATTAATCAGAGGATTAGTGAGCATGTAGGAGACCTTAAGCATAGGCGAACTAAGTCTTCCGCTTTAGCTGAGCATGTTGAGAAAACCAATCATCATGTTTGTATTGAGAAAGCTAGTGTTATTGCTAAGGTTTCGCGCTTCCATCATCGGAAATTTAGGGAGGCGCTGGAGATTGAAAAGAGGCCGAATAATCTCAATAGAGATGATGGCTGGAAAATCAGTCAGTGTTGGGTCCCAGCACTCTCGTCCTAGTCGCTTTTCTTCTTCTTTTTAATTTTTAATTTTATTAATTAATTAATTAATTAAATTATTTATTTATTTATTTATTTATTTTAATTTTTAATTTTTATTTTTATTTTTATTTATTTATTTATTTATTTTTTATTAATTTTTAATTTTTATTTATTTATGTATTTATTTAATTTAATTTAATTTAATTTAATTATTATTATTATTATTTTATTTTAATTTTTTAATAAAATTTTTTAATTATTTATTTTAACTAACTATTATCATGAATTATTTTAATTACTAATTTAACATAACTTTGCAATTATTTAACTAACTATAATCATAAAATTAGTTATTTATAATAATTTTACTAAATTAATAATTATTTATTAATAATTTTATTCATAAAATTATTTTTATTTATTTTATTCTAGGGATTAGTCCCCCTAGGGTAATTTTCTCCCTTAAATATAATTTTTAATTATTTATCTTAACTAACTATTATCATGAATTAATTTTTTACTTATTATTTTAATTATTTATTAATTTTTAACTAACTATTATCTTGATATTATTTTTATTTATTTTATTTTAAGGGATTGGTCCCCCTAGAGTACCTTTTTCCTTAAAAAAGGGGTTTTGATCCCGGTACCCAATCCAAAATAGTTGTTGGTCTTTTTAGCCGTTGGAGGCTCTGCTCTGTCTATTTAACTTGCTAAGCTGGATCTGTTTCTTCAACTTGTCCTGACGATGAACCACACTGGTTGGTTCGAAACGCGTCGACAAATGTCTCTCTTTATTTGATTTACGCCGAAGCTCTTCGTACTAATATGAATCGGACGGATGGAAAACATCATGAATGGTTTGTAGCATCACTAATGCCGCATTTGAGGAGCGTGTTATCACAATAGAAGTTAACAACTCAGGTAGAGGCCTTAGAGATCGCGAAGAGGCTACATGAGACCCCAATGTAGGATCCTAACTTGGGAGTTCAGCAGATCCATGCGCAGCTGAAAAACTTATGCCTTGAGATGCAGAGTCTGAAACAGGACAGGACAACTCGACTAGAAGTGCGCGAAGAGGTGTGGTGTGTAAAGTGCAAGGGTCAGGGTCATGATAAGGACCATTGCTCGGTGTTCTAAAATTACCTCATGGGAGGAGGACCAATGCCGTTAAGACCGGAGGCATAAGCAGGACCTAGCACCGTGCCTGCTTTATGGTGCGCGATTTGTCAAATAGGAGGGAAACACGCTACGGAAAACTACCATTTGTTACAAAAGTATACACAAAATTTGCAGCAATTGTCCTGTAATTTTTGTAGATCAGTGGGACACGATGAGTGCACTTATAGAAGCTATAAGCTAATGATGGATAGAACTCCCACCTACAGAGTTCAGACCAAAACGCGACCCCTAGACCAGAATACAGGAGTGGTGCAAACAGGATTTCAGAGGCACAGATGAGGCCAGGGTGGAGGAGGACTTGGAAGAGGTCGCGGACAGTTGATATGCTACAATTGTGGAGGGCCAAGACATTATGTCCATGATTGTATGAACCCAACGCGTCCATCATGTTTGTATTGTACCTTGTTTGATCATGAGATGGAAGATTGTCCTACGTTGATAGCTAGGATATGTGACAAGGGAGCGTTACTGCCTCCCCTGACTCAGAACTTGTAGATGATGAGGTCTGAGCTACGCAAGGAAAATCTGAATGTGAACATTGTTCTTCGAAGTGGAATCGCGGCGAGAGATGATAAAGGCAAACAACTCGAAGATAGTACTTGGGTTCGTAAAGCTTTGGCAAAAGAAGCAGGGTTTGATTTGGAGCGCACTAAGGAAACTTTCATGGACGCTAAGAAGAGCTTCGTTGATGCCTCCACTTCAGGAAGAAACAACAGACCCAAGCCGAAGATGGACCCATCTATGCTTACAACGTTCCTGGAAACATGCATGAATTTGTTGTGCGACAGTAAGGCTATAAAAGGATTACAAGAACTCATTAACAGATGCACTCGGACCATGCCAAGAGAGTCGTGCATAGTCTGGAAGATTAGAAAGCATAATGCAAGGATGAGAAGAGAAATGAGGTTAACCGTGCAGATTGGAGAATATGAGATGGACCAAGTAATTCTGGACTTAGGATCAGACGTGAATGTTCTACCGAAGCAAACATGGGAGCGCATGGGGAAACCTATGCTACAATGGTATCCTATTCAGTTGTGAATGGCAAACCAGTAGAAGATAATACCCATGGGGCAATTGCAAGGAATCACTATGGATATTGAGGGAGCAAGCCCACTAGCAGACTTTGAAGTAATAGAGATTGTTGATGACAACAATCCCTACCCCATGCTCTTAGGAATTGATTGGGCCACTGACATGAACGGGGTGATTAATTTGAAGAAGCACAAGATGATTTTTTAGAAGAAGTCTCTGCGCATAGTCATACCCTTAGACCCTGTTGAAGGATCGCGCTATACAAAGCTGATGCATGACTATGAAAGCGATGATTATTTGGACTACATCTACAAGATAACAACACGAAACCAGGACTAGGTGAATCCCACCATGGATGGACAAGTCTCATGGGAGCGCGAAAGCTCCTGTACATTGGATTTTGATGAGGATATAGAGCGATGGTAGAACCAGTTACACGATGTAACCACGCTGAACTGTAATATGACGACAAGATTGTTGCACTGCGTATCGTCGGAAGTGAGGGATCTGCCTACTTATGATGGGTTAAGTGAGGTAGATAGTTTCCTAGATATGTTTGAAAGGGAGGTGCCGGAAAAGCAATGTTTCCAGGCCTTGAATTGGGTACTACGCACTACACCTGCGAGGTGGTGGGGTACACACAAAGGGAGCTTTGAGTACTAGCACAAATGTAGGAGAATGATGCACACATGGTTTGGCAGCTTAGAGTGTGATTGATAGATAAATACAATGGGCAGGATAATCCACGCACACATCTATCCAGGTGGATGCTGACATATGGAAAACAACCCACGTGGATACACATGAACTCCTCGTTGAGAGGTATGGTCAATAAGATTATGTTGGGGGGACATATGTGCAGTTGGCTCTTAAGGTTGGACAGAAAGTATGTGGGAAGAGAAATCATGCAGAAGGTTATCCACGCGGAAGCATTTGACAAGGTGCGTAACGCGCTGAACAAGGTATGCAACGTGCAATGAAGTGGTTGGGACCTACGCGTACACGGACAGATTCCATTTCGGTTGGTTGATAGAGCAGAGGTCGTAATACATATGAAGTCTATCATGTCTAGTCTGTGCATAGTGATGCTCACAGGGGTAACAGACTACAGAGCCATGGAAGAAAAGCTCGCGTCATTGTAAGAGCTCGAAAACGAATAGCTAGGACTCGATGAGGAGATCCAATAGGGTGATCTTAGGCTCCAAGAACTCATGAATGAAAGAGTTTGGTTGAGGGAGAAAAGTGCCATGGTGGAAGCAGAAGTCAAGAAGCTTGAGGAAGGAATAAAGAAGGACTTTCTTGATAGAAAGACTGTAGTAATAAAGTAGGACGAGCTTGATTACATTGATAGACTTGGGGACCACCGCCAAGAGTTTCTCAGTTTGCTGCATGGGATGAGACCGTATGTTATTAAGGAAATCATAGAGGGTGGCGTGGTACAGTTAGAGAAGTTGAATAGTGAACTCTTCCAAGGGAAAGTAAATGGTAGTCATTTGAAGCTCTACATAGGTGGCCCGACCAGCTGACTAGCCGCAGGAAGCACAGTCTTAGTGCTCCAAGTAGCTGAAAGGAGCCACGGGACTATAAACTACTATGCCCAAGAGCTGCACGATGTCAGGACTGCGCATAGTAGCAAGGTGTCACAGGGTCTGCGACAGTGCACGGATAGCTGCGCTGCAGTGCAAGTTGGCTGGAAAGTGACTGTTATAATCACTATTCAGGATGTGATGCTTGATTTGAGACCAAATGGAGTGGGCAGAAGGCATTTAAGGCAAACTTTATGGGCTAGATTTGGGAAAATCTACCGCCAAGGGAGCATTAATGGACCGGATTTGGGGGAACAGTCGAATTCAAATTCAAAAGGCGTTATAAATTGCAAAGGGCTACCCAGCAAACAACACTTGGCCATTTGAGAATTGACCCATTGCGTGCCCAAAGATTTATCAACCCCGATTTGTTTGATCTTTTGAAGTCGAAGGCATTGTTTGAGCACTTACTTGAGTCGTTGAGAGATTTGTGGAACAGCAATATGACAACATCTAAAGAAGCCATGGATATTGGAGAAATGACCACTGAAGAGGCCGCGCAGGCCATGACGATAGGAGATGCCCCAGAAAGTGCTAGGATAGTTGCAGAAATCCCTAAATCACCATGCACACTGAGGCCCAAGAAAGATAAGCAACCTATGGTACCAGTGCGCATGTCTCCTAGAAACACGCTGAGAACTAAATTGACCATGGAAGAAAAGGGGAAGGTGATCAATTTGGAAGCTGACGAGGAAGAGGAAGACCTTGAGGAAATCTTAGTGGAAGAGGAGGACGAAGAAATGGAGGAAGAAACCCAGGGTGCGGACCCTCTCACCAGGTTGCCCACATATGTTCCTCCGTGGAAGGGAAAAGCAAGGGTGCCCAAGGACCTAGATGAGAGCAAAAGCTCTATGAAAAAACTCCGCTGCTCCCTGATGATATCATTTTTGTAGGAGTGCATTTGGGATGGGTGCCGGCTCTAAAATTTGAAGACTAGGATCTCATGGACCACAAGAAATTCCCACATCTGGCAACCACGTAGCTAATGTGGCCAAAGAAAAATACAGTGAAGAGAGTCATAGAGTTGGAGCCACACAAGTGGTCGCGCGGAGTTGAGAAAGAAGGGTTGTTAAACCTGCTCTAGGTGTTGCATTACCATCACACCCCAGTGACTATCTTTGTCATCAGGTAGCTGCTTTGCATGGTGCATGATGGGTGTTTGTGGCTGGAGGAGCACATCCCCATCACGGACCACCTAATCCACGGAATTACCCAACTCCCTTGCAAGGTGGAGAACCCAGCGAATATTTCCGAGGGAAAGAGTAACGATCTAGCCATCATGGAGGCCGTGAAGAAAAAATTCAAGCTGGAAAAGAAGAAGAGGGGGTACGTGATCTCTAGTATTAACAATAATGCGGTCAAATTTGCGACGTAGATACTGGATAGAAAGGTTATGCGGAAGTGCCTCACAGATGAGGTGTCCGCGCGAGTGGTTGTAGTTGCCGCACAGTGCGCAGAGGGGGTCCAATTTAACTAGTCGGAGTACTTGTGCAAGGAGTTCCTAGAGAATTACTGTGAGGCACAGGAATAGGGGAAGACTTTCCACTATGCGTGGCTTCTGCTATCCATAGTGCTGGTGGCTTGGGAATTGCCTGAGGATAGCCAGTTCCCCACAATTGTGAAGGATCTTCTAGAGGCAGCGAAGTACGCTTCATTGTGGGCAACTAAAGACGTGCAGAGGATCAGAGACAACAAGATATTCTGGGTGTTCATGGAGATGAACATCAAAATGGGGATTAACCGCAAGCTGTGGTTATCGCCCACTGTCTACAATAGTCTGCAGAGCTTCACAGAGTTCAAGGTGGACTTCCATCATGTATATATTAGGGCATGCAACAACCCCGTGAGGAAATGGAATGAGCTATATTAACTAGCCACAGACGATGTCATATTCATTGTGCTTGAGTTGTGGCTGCTGGAGTGGCGCGCTCCAGCCAGCTCCACGGTGGAATTAGAGAAGTCCGCTACACAAAGGAAAAAGGAGGAGGAAAAACTATGGATGGCGCAGTTGGCAAAGAAAAGAAGGAACTAAGCAATAGTAGCCAAGGCACAAGAGGCGCGCGATGCTGTGAAGGAAAAAATAGAACAACAACAGGCAATAGAGAAGGAGCGCGAGGTCCAGAAGTCACCCTCACCTAAACAAGACCCTGAAACAGAGGAAGGTGGTGTGGACCCATAGACAACATCCACACAGTTGAAGTGGCAGTGCCCGAGAGAGAAAGTGGGGCTGGGGAAGAATTCAAAATCCTCCAAGCTTCTTTCGACCCAATCACCCTCACTAAGGGGGATCTACATGATATAGGGGAGACAGTGTGCAACGTCACTGCAGAGGCCCTCCAGTAGTTCATGGAGGAAAATCAGATGGTGTTGGGGGCCCTCCAGACACATATATAGGAGTTGTAGGTGCACACTCCTTAGGCTAGTACTCTATCGGCCAGCCTCTTAGTAGGCACGACCGCGGCTGAGGAAATGTTGTGCGCCCGCACAAGCAACACTATAGTGCTGCTAGAGGGGGCACTGGTTACAGAAAATGAGGTCGACAAGCCTATGGTCAGTGCACCAAAGGGAGTAAGGATAAACATGGTTGCACTCCTGCAAGAGATGCTCTATGTTCTGCAGGATGGAGTGACTGCAGAACTGCGGGCCGGGGAGAATCGCGTGCTCCAGGTGATGAGAAAGCAATAGATTATTATGGAACAATTTAGCCTGCAACGCGATGAGATTATCACACAAAACAAGCAGCTAGTGCAGGTGGTCGAGGAGGCTTACCAGATGGTCCCTGAGTTGGCCATCCTAGTAGAGGCACCAGGAGTGGCATGCATCCAGAGATTAGCAGTAGGGGTGTGCAAGGCGAAAGAAGAGATGGCTAAGGTTTAGTTGGATCTAAACCTTTAAATAGTTGAGTTGCAATTGAAGGCGCAACCTTAAACTTTGCCAAAGGTGAAAGAGTAGTGCGCCAGTGCCATTACAGCAGGAATAGCAGAGATCAGTAGTGAAGTGAAGGACTGCACCAGACTTTTTGAAGAATCGTTTGAGGTCCTCACCACTCTATAGGAGGACCTAAACATACAATGCCTGGAAATAGAGGCATGCGAACTGTAGCAACAGTACACTGAAGTAAAAGGGACCACGTAGACGGTGGCCCTTACATAGAGGCTCACACAGATGCAGCAGGCAAAAGCGCTCAAGGAGTAGATAGACACTGCGCAACATAAGGAAGATGTTTTAAAGGCGTGCGTACAACCATGGATTGATGAGGCGTTCATCATTATAGCCTCGATTGAAGCCAAGCTCGCGCAAATGCAGGTAACGCAGGAATAGGTGCAGGGTAGCAGTTCAGATATAGCAGTCTCTGAACAATGCGTCCAGGAGGTACAACAGATAGCTGCTCAGTGTGTTGTCGATCTTGCAGCAGTCCAGGCAGAGTTGAGAGATCTCTACGCGAAGATATCCTTACCATGAGAGTGACTCGAGGGCGAGTCACGATGTTTGTGTTGGGGGCCTGTTGGGCACGAGATCCCCCAAGGGAAGTTTTGGGGCTAAAAGCCCAGATTTTGGCTAAAGAGATGTAAATCTGATGTAAAGACTCTACATTTTGTGGGTATAGAGTGCAAAGTTGTAAATGAGTCATAGGGTTGTTCGCCCTCAATTTTGTAATGTAATGTCAGCTTTAGAGATCTACCCATGGTCCGCGGACCATGGGATTGTATAAATAGAGCGAGGCTCTAAGTTGTAAATAAGTTAAGCGAATAGGATCTAATGATGGAATAGAAGGATAACAGAAGATCTAAGTGTAGAGTCAAGTCTTTGGGTTGTAGAGTAGGAGAAGGCTTTGTTGTTGAGTGCACAAAGGCCTAGTAGTCTGCAGCTGAGTGCCCAGGGTAGATTAAGTTTGTAACCGATTAAAGCATTAATAAAGAGAAGTTTTATACCATTCCTGTGTATTTATTTACTGTTTTCTGCATTGAATGTATTGGGTATAAATTAAATTTCTACTATTTATATGATGCACGAACATATATGATTGTGTTGATTAAGTAAACGTAAGATAAAGTATTTTTTTACGTGAAGTTAACTAACATCTTAAAAAGATAAGTAAGATAAGCAGTGTAATTTGGGGAAATAACACAGATCGCTGCCATAGCAGCGCGAAAGTACCTTAGCCCCTAGTAAGGGTTGCGCGAATGTGATTATTATGGATTGTGAAGGTATCATAGGTTAGGATAGAGCGCGAAGTGACCTGCACGAAGGTATTCACAGTTGGACTAAATCGACCCCTCAGACATCTCCAAGGTGCGGAAACTTGCTTCCAACATCCCCCCATACTACTTTGGGTAAGAGTTTAATCTGAGCACCGCGGGCTGATGCCGAAAGGGCCAGTAGTGTAGGGACTTGTTTGGCTAATTAACTCCAAACCTAGGTCAGGCCCCATCAAGCCAACATGGTTACCTCTACAATTTTCCTCATCATCCTAGGAAAACTATAGAGTGATAGTAGAATTGTTGCAACCATCAATAATAGTGCCACCCAAAAGATTTTATAGAGTTCCAATCCGAACTCCCTACATCAATACCAGTGCTCCCCGAACCATCTTGTAGGTATCTTTCTCGAACACTAGTTTTACACATGCATCATCCATCCTGCTTACGTAAATCAGATTTCTGGTCAATGTAGGAATATGCAGAACACCAGGAAGTGTTCTAATCCTTCCACCTTGCAACTTCAACTTTACTTTTCTGTGTCCAATGATTTTGGCCTTCCTATAATCCCCTAAGAAGACATCACCACCATCATATTTCTCATACTCACAGAACCACTCCCTATGGGGAGTGAAGTGAAAGGATGCACCTGAGTCAATCAACCATGCCTTATGATCTACATGTGTACTTGAAGAAGAAGCCAAGTACACATCCCAACCTTCATCTAAGGTGGTTTTTGCCTCTATAAAAGGAGCATCATCAGATCCATTTCCTTTTCTCAGGAGCTTTATATCTACAATCATTTTTGAAGTGCCTTCCTTCTCGCATTTCCAAAATTCCTTTACAGGTTTTCTGTAGGAATTTACAAGGTAAGTTCCTCAGATAGAACACCAAAGGACACCACTCACAAACAGAGCACAAATCAATACACCAGTATTCTTGATGTGGTTAAAACCCTTAAAGAGGGAAATAGTCCATGGCCTAAGCCAATGTTGCCACTTTAGGTAATTTATTAATGTAAAAAAATGAAAATTTACATAACATTCTCTCATGAACGGTCACCTTATAAATGACCCTCCATGCTCTTTAAATAGAGATCATGGACCAATCAAGTGTCAAGCCACAAATCAAGTGTCAGTGATATTGAGGAGAGAATGAACCGTCAGATCACTTCAAGTCTAAAACATATTGTGACCGTCGGATTGTAAGTTACAAAAAGTATCTAGTAAAGAAACACACTTTACCTAACTATACACTAGACCAAGTTATACTTAAGTATTTCCTATGTGTCAGAATATCCTAACATCCCGCCTTAATAACAACTTGGGATAGGATTGAAGGATGAACAAAGATTGAAGGAGGAATTAGAGCCTATTCTCCCTTAGTGACAACTTCCTGAACTTCAACCATAAATCGAAGTTTAGTAAACTTCGCCTCTTTGAGATCCTTTGTAAAGATTTTTGCAACTTAATCATTGGTTGAACAATATTGCACTTCAAGAACATGGTCATGAATGAGCTTTCTGATGAAGTGCATGTGTAGTTCAATGTGTTTGCTATGCTGATGTTGGGCTGGATCTTTGCATAGTTGAATGGCACTTTGATTATCACACCAAAGTGTAGTTAAATGTTGCTGCTGAAACCAACCAATAGAGGAGATGCTTATGCACTGTAATGAATCCCAAGCTGAATTGTACCTCGAACATAACAAAGTATTCTTTTAGCTACTTTCCAATGACTTTCATATGGATTTTTCATAAACCAAGCAATAAGGCCAAAAACAAAGGAAAGGTTAGGATGGGTATGGGTTAGATAAAAATGTTTTCCAACAAGTTGACGGTATAAGGTAGCATCAACTTCAGGGGAAGTACAAGTGACTGAAATTTTGGCTCCATGTTGAAAGCGAGAAGGGGCTGGCTTACAGTCTTCCATGTGAAAGCAGCGTAGAAGATCACATGAATACTTGGACTCGAAAAGGGAAATACCTTCTTTGGATTGCAAGACTTGAAGATCAAGAAAATACATATGGTCCCAGATTGCCTTTACATGTTGGATGATATAATTCCAAATAATTTTCCTTGCTTGGATGAGAGACATGTTACCTTTTAGATTATCTTTTAATTCTTTAATTTCATCACAAGTTGCTTGATAGTTTTATGGTATTGTGACACATTTTCTTTAGCCATGTTTAATTGCCTCTCCTTAATATTTAATTTCTCTTTAGTATCATCCAAATTATTTTGTATTTCTCTGATCTCATCCTCTGAAATCTTTAACTCAGTCATCACCCTAGTGATCTTGTCAGTAGGGTCCTCAGAGTTTGGTTGCACTACAATTGTGCAAACATGTGCATCTATTTTCTGTTGAAGCCCTACATTGAGCTCTTTCAAAGTTGCCACCTCCTTATTTATTTCCAGCAGTTCATGAGTTATAAGTTCTTTTTCCTTTTCAATTTGGGCTACTTTTGGAGCCATGACATGCTCAGTAGCAGGCAACTTCAGCTTTCTTCTTAATACTTGAATCTCATATTTTTCTCCCTACAAAAGCTTTTGGACAAATGTTTTGTCTTCGGGATTTACTCCGAGCTTGATGATTAACTTCTTCAATTCTTCATTTTGGGTGTGCAAAGCTCGTGAGTTAGCCTTCTCTAACTTCAACTAATCAAATATTTTTCCCAACAAAGTCTCAACCTTATTTGTTGCTAGTGAAGTTTTGCTCAAATCATTGTAAATCAGCTCTCTAGTCTACCTATGCAAATTTATTTTATCAGGCAACGAAATATCTTTTGCATTCATAGTCAAATTTACAGTTTTGAATCCATCTACAAAAGAAAATGCTAGTGTAGAAGGATGTGTAAAGGAAAATTTCAGTTGATTCCTCTCCATGTCCATAGCTGACAACAATTAAGTTTGGTATTCAGGAGCAGACTAAGCTTCCAACTCAGTAACAACATTTTCTCTTATCTTTTTATTTATTTCTTCAATCTACTCATAATACTTTCAAAACAATAAAGGAATTTTTCTCACCTTGTTCATGAATAGGAGAGGAAGGTGCACATTGTACGTCTCCACGCCACAACCGGAAACCAGGTTCAAGAGAAGGCCTTTCCATCAAAGGTTCAAGTTCGATTTCCTCTTTGTGCACCCTTGACTTCTTTGAACTTTGAGAAGTTTCTGCATCCAAATCTATAACATCTTCTACTCCTCTTTTTAATCCCTTCTTAGTAGGGAGAGGATTTTCAACCTCCATTCCTTTCTGTGACTAAGATAAGCCACCATTTGCAAGTCTTTCAATTTCAGGCCTTGGTTCATGAATATAAGGTGCATAAGAGTTTTCCACCCTTCTCCTTGAAATAATCTGGTAAGGATCATAAGACCACTTCTCCCCTTGCTGAAAATGCATCTCCTATAGTATTTTCTCTACCTCTTCTACAACATGTTTGTTGTTGACAATAAAAAGCCCAATAGTCTTGGGCAACTTGAACAAATATCCTTTTTTTGCAAGTACAAAATGTACTTGATCCACATTTAGACTTTCTCTAATAAATTCAAGTGCAAACAGCCTCATGGGCACAAAAGATGGAAGTATGTAAGGGGAAACTTCTGCTCCATACAACCTAATCTTTATGTAATCTCCAAATGCAAACCAATCTCCCACTTTCAAATATTTACTCAACTGCAAGAATGATTGAGCTTTGGGAAAGATACTGGGTGGAATAAAATTATTAATGATGGTGTAGACCATTGACATAAAAGAGGCAATAAAATATGAAAAACCTTCATAACTGGAGTGGCTTCTTACAATCTCAATCCAATTGACCACTGACTGTTTCTTCTTGTTGGGGTTCATTATGTTTAAGGCCAAGTGCATGAATTTATCCATGTGAACATATAAGAATAGGTAAATTAATAGAGAGGGGAATCTAAAACACCCTGTGAGACTGAAATTTAATAATTGAGTATTGACAGAGACCTCCCAAAAATGTTGGTATATTGAGAATTACATTAGGTTGCATGACTAGATGAAACATTGCTATGGTTACTCGATCAACAACAGAGGTGTCATATTTTCCCAAACCCCTGATAATTGCTATAAAATTGGTCGGACTCCCTCAACAAAAGTAACTATATGGAAAAAGGTTGGATTTAGAGACAAAGTATCCCTTGGTGGCATAATGTAGAAAGACAATTTAGCATAATATTCTGTAGACAAATTCTGGAAAGTGGTCATAAGGATTTCTTCAGAGAAAGAAGTGTATTGGTCGGATTGGGGAAAATCCAGGGCTTGTTGAATCAATAATGCAGAGACCTGAAAAATGTTTTCTCGTGATGAATTCATCACGTAATAGCTTTGAATATAGAAGGATGAAGTTAACCAAGTGATGAATTCGGGAAAATGGTACGTTTGAGGGACAATTATAGTAAACAAACTAGATTTGACGACCCTAGAAAACATCTCTGACTCCAATTGACCAACCAAGACATTTTGACGGAGTTCCATTAGATTTATTGGGCATACGATGTCAAAAACATCTCTTTCCGTGTTCATCAACAAGATATGGTTTGCAGAACCCACCAAGGAAGTTTTCTTTGACATTGTGAACAACTGGACAAAGTTGTGTGCTTAAATAATTACCTGAGAGATAATGGTTGACGTTGGAAATGAGTTGGCAAGTTGGCAAGGTGCAGGTTGGCATCAATGATCTCAAGAGCAATCTATAGTAAAAATGATTCAAGCGAAGAACATGGGTTTTTATAGGGAAAATAGGGAAAATGGAGTAAATGAGCATGGACAAAAATGTACGAAAGGATGACGTATGATGATGTGGGGGGGGGGTGACATGGAGTGTTGAGGTGGAAGGTGATGTGGAATGATAAATGAGGTGGCGGGGTGGAGGACTGTTGTGGGCATGTCATGGAAGAGTGATAGTCATGCTCACTTGTCGCAGACCGAGCAAATATCATTTACCACTCACGAGTTCACCTGTGGTGGTAAATGGTTTCATCCTGTGGTGATGTCAGGTGAGATCCCAACCGTCGATCTCCCAATGACGGTTTCTCGCCAAACCGCCTACAGGGGCACCCCTTAGCATATATGTCGAGCACATTGTGGTGTTGGGTTTCTCCTATGCGTGAGTCTCGATGCCATGAATGACATCACTCTTGGGAGGTGCGTGTTTTTTAATTTATTCACTGCAAGAACATGGCCCACCACCAATAATATTAAATTGGACCTGTGCCACCTCCAAATCCAAGATTAAAGCCTCTTTTTCTTTTTTTTGTTAACATAAAATTGTGCAAAAGAATCCTAATGACCTTTTTCATATTTCTTTGCTTCTTTTTTTTTAAGAGAAAAAAAATGAGCTACAACACACCCTCAAGAGCTTGGGAGTTCCAATTTAACAAGATGATCATGTAATTTATTATAATTTGACCAAAAAGAATGATATGTCAATAACTAGATCGAATTTCCCATGGAGCCTCACTTGAAATGTTAGATGGGTGAGTACACAAAGGCACATGCTCTATATGACATGTTTAAAAATTAGATTATAATTATGTGAGAATTATATATATATATATATATATATATATATATATATATATATATATATATAGATCATCAAGGAAACCTCCCATGTTCTTCCCTTCATTCTGAGGATGGCATATGGGGTGAATTAGATGTTGTACCTTGCTATCCCTAACCAACAATTATCTCATGAATGGTTCAACATATAGTTCACATATGCCTTAATGAGAATTCAAGGATGGGTCAAGAAATAAAAATGTTTACCTGAATAACTTGCATAAGAAGTTAGTTCAACATATGTTAAACAGGAAGCTCTTGCAAAAAAAAGGTGTTGGCGCAAGGGATTAGGGTTTCGATCTGCAATCTGAATACTATCACAAACTCTGGCAGAGGGTAGTGCCCTATTCGCAGAGCTTCGGAGGCGTGGGCTTGCCCTGGCCCAATAGATGAGGCGCACGGGGACCAATGGGGCCCCTTCATACAAACAAGCAATGATGGATAAAGGAAAGGCCCCACTGGAAGGGGTGCAGATCTCTGGATCTGAAAATGTAGGAAAAGATGAGCTAAGCAAGAAGAAAAAGGCTGGTGGGAAAACCAAGGAAACCCAAAGTCAAAAACGGACAAATGGAATCAAGATTCTGGAGGGAAAAGACAATGGGAACCCTAGTCCCGAGCAGGAACCACAAGGAGCAGAAGGAAAAAACAAAAAAACTATGGGAACCGAGGCCCTGCCCCAGCATGGCCCAGATCTGGAGGGATCTGCCACAGCAACAAGAAAACAAGAGGACCTGGGGCGCTGCAAGCCCAAAATGATAGAAAGTCTATGGGTTGTTATCACCAACCCCGAAATGCAAGCTTACAGAGACCATATGTCAATACATGCGGTGATCTGTAAGTTCATGGGCTTTTGGCCTACGGAAAAAGCCCTCTGTTTCTAGATCAAGCAACAATGGAAGCCTAAGGGAGATGTCAAGTTACACCTGGGGGCCAAAGGGTTCTTCACTATTGTCTTTGTGAACCTAGAAGACAGGGATCGCATTTTTTATGGAGGACCATATTTCTATGCCTCAGCATGCCTCTACATAAGACCCTGGAAACCAAACTTTGCACCAGAACTGGAAACATTCACGTATGTACCTATTTGGATTCGCCTATTCTCTCTCCCCATTGACTACTGGAGACCTGCAGCATTGGAACAAATAGGTAACAAACTGGAAACCTTCATCCAAGCCTCGGAGGCCACCCTGCAAAAAAGGTACACCTCTTGTGCAAGAATATGTGTTGAAATGGATGTTTCAGGGGCACTACATGAAGGTCTATGGCTAGAATTTAGAGATGAAGTCTTCTTTCAAGCCATAGATTATGAACAAATACCCTTTTGGTGTTGGAAGTGCCACGAACATGGAAACCTGTTTAGGGAATGCCCAATGAATAAGCCAACCGAGAAAGGCAAGGATCAGGAAGGTTTTTCCCGTCCAAATGGGAGACAACAGGCCAATCGGAAAAACCAACCCAAAACAGGCACCTCCATTAAAGGAACTGTCAATTCCTTTGAATTTCTTGGGTCCAGAATAGTTTCAGCTGAAAATCCCCAAGCACCAGACCTAATGCAGGAAATCCAGGATGTTCCTTCACAGGAAGCCCAAGATCCCAATCTAGATCCAAAAAATGAGATCCTACAAGGTCCTGAGTTTGCAAAAGACTTAGAAGGAGATGCAGAAATGACCGCCAGTGAAATAGGAACAGAGGATATGGAACTCAGTGACATACTAGAGAGGGAAGACATGGATCTCAATACTATGGTAGAGAAATGGAAGCAGAAAGGAATGGAACATATCCTAGAGGAGGAAGTAGACAGAGTCAATTTTCTCTTCCTAAAAAGGCAAGATGCAGAACTAAAAGGGAAAAAAAGAGGCTTTGGTGCCACAAAGAGTATGGGCATCAAGGCCCAAGGTTTACACCAAACAAACCACAATGCCAAACACAGGAAAAAGAGAGGTCGACGAACAAACAACGAAGCACTCCACGAGCTAGGTCAGATGCTCCTCAACTCAGGTAAGATGAAAGCCCTTGAGGCTTTCTCGTTCTCCTCTTAAACCTTGTTAATTATGAAGATTCTTTCATGGAATGCTAGAGGGCTAAACAACCAAAGAAAACAAATACTTCTGAGGAAGAAAGTCAAAAATGA
This sequence comes from Pinus tabuliformis, assembly GCA_031772625.1. Taxonomy (NCBI): domain Eukaryota; kingdom Viridiplantae; phylum Streptophyta; class Pinopsida; order Pinales; family Pinaceae; genus Pinus; species Pinus tabuliformis. The sequence goes on along the minus strand of CM062819.1, from coordinate 935,026,086 downwards.
AAATCCTGACATGATTTTTTTACAAGAAACCAAGTGCTCCAGCCAGAAAATGAAAGGAATAAGCAAAAATTTAGGAAAAAGAATGGAATACACGAAAGTGGAAGGGAATGGAATGGAGGGAGGCCTGGCCACTTTCTGGAATCCCCACTCCCTCCATCTTATAAGTGCAGAGGCTTCCAAATCATACATTTCCCTGGAAATGCAAATCATAGGGGAATCCAACACATACCTGTGCACTAATATCTACAGCCCCCAAAGACTAGAGGATAAATTGTTGATGCTAGATCGCCTCTCCAAGATGCAACGTAGACACTCCACTGCTAAAGCCATCTATGGAGGAGATTTCAACATGATTACCTCGCTAGCAGAAAAGAAAGGAGGGGTAAGAACTTTGAACAAAGATGCAGAGGCATTCAATAGCTTCATCAGAGCAGCAAATCTTGTTGATATCTAGGTATGCTGAAAACTGGCGCCCTCAAGATCTCATTAGAATCACTGACCCTCCAGCCAAATCCCCCATTTGGAACCTGGCATGGGCTAATCGGAACATCATACAAGATCACTGCTTTTGGGAAATCCGCAATGGTAGCACGGCTCTCTTCTAGGAAGATTCTTGGTAACAACTTCCCAAGCTTGAGAGTCCTGATTATCTTCCCCTGCAGCACAGGTATCAGGAACAAGGAAAACTCAGGGTGAACCAATATTGGACTGACAGTATCGCGGACCAGCAATGGAGACATTGGCACCCTAATACTCCCCCACAGGTAGATGTGATGGGCAACCTTCTCTTATCCTTGCACTCTTGTCTGGATAAGAGGAAGATCCATTACTCTCAGGATGAAGATCAACTAAGGTGGGGCAAACTTGATGGAGGCACCTTCAACCTAAAGGAAGCCAGACTTTACTTAGAACACAGGGATCTGGAAGAGAAAGTGATTTGGCACAATAATGTTTGGGATACCACCATTTGGCCGAAGATAAAGACTTTCTTATGGCTCCTAATGCATCGTAAGATCCTCACTTGGGAGAACCTATGCAAAAAAGGCTTCATTGGTCCATCCCGATGTCCCCTCTGTGAAAAAGAAGAGGAGTCTATGAATCATCTCCTCAACAATTGTGAATGGACCAATAAACTATGGGTATGGATGGAGGAGATCTTCAGACAAACAGATAGGAACAGAGAGTCCATACAAGACAACATAGCCAACTGGCGAACCAAATATTCTAGCTGCGACACTGTAAACATCCTATGGAGGCTAAGCCCCGGTTTTATAGTCTAGTCCACATGGAAAGAAAGAAATAGAAGAATTTTTCAAAGGGAATCTAAGTAGAAATAGAAGAATTTTTCAGAGGGAATCTAAGCAGCTAGATACCATCAAAACAAACATCATGCAAAATATGCGAGAAACTACCCTTACCAGTAGTAAAGCAGAACAGGAAAACAGGCTTTCCGCTAATGACAGGCGAATTCTGTAGCTATTTGGCATGAGTGCTGCAACTGGCCTCAATTCTCCAGCGCAGAGACCTCAGCCCGCTCCATCTCTACTGTCTTGGAAACCTCCTATCCCAGGGTTCCACAAATTAAACTTTGATGGAGCCTCTTGGGGCAACCCTAGCCCGGTCAGCCTTGGAGGTGTCATACGCAACGATAAAGGGGAAATTCTTCATATCTACAGCAATTCTCTGGGGGAAGCCACTAACAACGAGGCAAAATTTGCAGCTCTGGAGCAGGGTTTGCAAATCCTAATCCGCTTGGGTAGTGGGGCAGCAATAGTGGAAGGAGACTCGCTCTTAGCCATTAATGCTGCGAGGAAAATGAAAAATGGTTCGCATTTTGAGAAGGTTACTAAGCACTGGCGCCTCGCCATGGTCACCGCGCTCATCGCCAAACATCTCTCCCCTCTCAATGGAGTCGTTCTGCAGGCAATCAGGCGCAGTGCGAATGCAATGGCGGATAGCCTAGCCAACCACGCAGTCGACCACCCGAATGATGACATTGACACCTATTGGCAGAGCGTCACATGTGCTAATCTTCGGGATAAATGCCTTCAAATCTCAAGGCAAGACCTCACAGGCATGTTAGGAAAGGAGGATGACTTACAAGGTACCGATCATTAATGAATAATGTGGTTTGCTCTTAATGTTTATTCCCTAATCCTTAATGCCTGGTGGTGGCATCGCTAGAGGTTGTCCTATGGCTCGCATTGGAAAATATGGAAGATCTACCACAAGGATAAAGGTCAGCATACCTTTTACGATTTGGGGTACGCATGGCCTCTTCTCTTAAGTGATAAGCGTGGCGGTCCGAACGCACTCAACCGTAATAATAAGATTGTCGTCAGTCACCTATTGGGGATCCAGGCTGTTAGAAACATGGAAAAGACGGAAGTTTCAGTTAAGATCATCTCCCCTCGTACCACATCTTTCACTATTAATACAGATCCATTTAGGAAAGATTTCACCTGCTTACGGTATTCCTCAAAGCTTAGCCCTGTGTTTACGGTTTCGTGTATAGGAATTTGCATTTCAATAGTCTGCACCTACAATCTTGCCATGGCCGAGCGCAACCTCCGCAGCTACAAAGCTGCTAGGGATTTAAAGAGAGCCCGGAAGGATTATGAGGCTTCCGTCTCCAAAAAGGAAAACAGATTATTGAAGAGCCCCAAATTGAGGTGGACAAAGCTAGTGAAGGGATGGAGAGTAAAGCCATCAACGAGGAGGTAGATTGGATCTCGAACCCGGGCACCCCATCAACCAGAGCTAGCTAGTTCCTAAGAACGCAGTGTGGCTTGGCAGATGAAAACGATGCTTGCAAAAGCCATGAGCATGCAAGGTGCCACTTTCAAGGAGGCCTACCAGGCGAACTCCCTTGCCTCTGCCAAGAATTCGGCGCGGCTGGACAAGTTGGAGATTTCCATCAACTCCCTCACGAAAGAACTTAAAATGCTTGCTGAGAGTCTAGGAGGGTTTATTTGGCTCTTCAAGCTATACATGTGCCATGTGCTAAATGTCTCTATTGAAATCCCTAAAGATGATTCCAAAACAACCATCATCAGACGCCACAGGCCCCGCAGTGTTCCCAAGGGAGATGATGGCGCTGGTCCGAGTGCTGCTGGTTCTCCAGGCGTCGCCAAAATCGACCAGTAGGATTCCTGGTGGGCGGTCTTCTGCTGATGGTTCCTGTTTATCCTTTGCTTTTGTTATTTTCTATGTCTGATGAATGTAAGCTTCGGCGGGCCTTTAAGCGGCCTTCTATGATAGCAGTTGCTCTCTTACTGTCTGGCAGCCCTGTGTGGTTGGTCATTTTCTGTTTCAGTTTATGGTTGACTCAGGTTAAGTTTGTGTTAGTTGTTACGCAATATGTTTCCTATCTGAACAGTAATTGGCTACAAGGCTTATATAACTGGTCTTTTGTTTGGCAGGCCTGCATTTTCTCTTTTCCCTCTGAAAATGGCAGACCCCTTTTTGTAACCATATGTAACATTTTTGTGATCTAATATCTCAGTTGATTTACACAAAAAAAAGAATTCAAGGATGGGTAAGGAAAGTGAAAAACTTACCTCACCACCATTCAAGCAATTAGTCCTTGAAAATGCATATTGGCATTTTATGGGTGTCATAGTGTTGAGTAACATCCCCTTCATCATACAACTTGATAGGAATGTGTGTATGTGTAAATTTGAGAGGTTAACCAAAGTGATTATTACCATTATTATTGGACATTTGGTTAGTTTCATACCAATGTGGAAATTAATCAATATATAAATACATAAATATCTATATGTGCTCAATTAAAATATTCTTTAATTAAACACACTAATCTATACCAATAAGTTTAAAAAGGATGACATCAAAAAAATGTAAAGAAAAATCCATTAGGCTTTTTGTGTAATTCTCTTATTAAAAAAAAAAAATCAAAATATAACCATACATATATCTATATATGCTAAGTTAAAACTCCCTTAATTAGACACACTAAACACTAGTTTTACTAAAAATGATGTCCAAAAATGTGTGAAAAATCCATTGAACATCCATGTACACTTCTCGAAAGAAATTGAAACATATTATATATATGTTTTATGTAAACACATATTTAAATTTTACATAATTTATCTAGTCGACGTGGTGGGCATGGTAGAAAGGAAATGCCCCACACCACAATTGTGATGATTGGAGCTCTCTTTAATGCAATGGTTTGTGGATCCATTCACGCATTGAACAATGTGGTGATGGGCAATGTCAGTGATGTAATGGTCAGAGGACATGCTTGCTTAAGGACAGATTTACACTAATGGGATGATCCCTAAGAAGATGTCTCTATAAAAAGATAAAAAAGCAGAAGCAAGACTCTATCTCATACTAATGGAGATCAAGTGAAACTAGATCTGGCCTTGGATTTTAAGTGAGGATACAATGACATTTGGGGAAATAATAAAGAAATAAAATGCAGGCTTTAAAAGTTATATAGGGAAGACTTTAAAAGTTATATAGGGAAGATTTCGGCTAGGTTAATTGTCATCCTCTAGATTTCGGCTAAATTTAGAGTAAGTTAAGGATTTAAAATTTAATTGTTTTTGGTTAGAGTGAAAGTCTATTTTTTTTTTTTTTTTTGCAGATTATCAGTAAAATAATTCCAAGTTGTATGGTTTTCTCTAAATAAAAATGATGATTGAACCTGCATTCTCTAATAACAATCAATAATATAACAACCAATATTAACTATTGGACCACTAATTTGACAACTAAAATATAACAACCAAATTGGATTTGTCTAAAAATTCAAAAAATCTTGTAATACCAGTGTTTGAATCGTGTTTTTGATGGTGGAAATGGATTCAGCACCATCAAAAATGTCTAGGACGCCTAAAATTTTGAAGTTTAATAACTATAACTTGGATTTACAAGAATCCTGACCGGATTTTCTTTAAATATGACCAGAATTTCCATAACTTTCCGGACAACTTCTCGGCCTCGTTACTGCGCGCAACTAATAATAACTATAAAACCACTGATCTGACAACTAAAACATAATAAGTTTCCAACTGTATAATAAATAAATAAACAAAAACATAAAATAAATTTTCGAAAATAGCTAATTTCTTTGATAAAACACCATGTTCCCTCCATTTAATTACTCTTCCTCAGCCGATTTTATTATTGTTCATCAATTCCGGGCCACAGCTTTTTGAAGTTGGGTCAACTCTGATAATGTGTCGCGAACCAAGCGACAAAAAGACGAATAGTGATCAGCTAAATTTAACGACGTGTCCAACAAACATCGCAGTCACAACTAAATAAAGTTAACTAAATAAAGTTAGCTGAAATACTGTACCGTTCTTTATAAATTCAAACTAAAAAGGGAAGAAACTGTATTATATTTTATAGCGCAACAGATGAAAGACACGCTGCAATTTTTAACTCTATGGCTGTGTCTGTATTCAATTGCAAGACAGAGGTGCAAAGTTCAATTATCGTACGGCAGCGGGAGGTGCATGTGCAGCTGATTCGACAGTTCAGCTGGCCTGTGAGAAAATTGATAGATTCATCTGAGAAAAATGAAAGAACTCATCTGATCTTTTGTTTATGGAACCAAAAATTTGGATCAGACAGAAGAGTACAAAGCTGAATATGCCGTAAACAAACAGATCTTTATCATAATTGTATGTGCATGATTAATACAAATACCAGAGTTAATATTCGTAATGATTCGACACCAATCCATAAAAATATACAAACATTTACAGAGCCCAACGGCATATTTGAGTACATTTGTTAATATCAATAATATTTATCGATTTTGATAACTGGGCTTCTGCAATTCTTCCATTTGCAGGGGGATCGATGAACTTTTCTGTGCCTGACTGCCAGCCTTATTACACAATAAAAATAAAACTGGTCATGCCTGGAAGGAAATGCAGCTGCAAATCAACTATCTATCAAGAAAATGATTAAACAACCCGCACATTCAATACTGCAATTAAAGACTCAGTAACTAACTAAGTAATTACAATCCAGTGACAGACAGTAACGGAAAAAGAATTTACTCGCTGGCTCCTCGATTCACCATTTCCATGTAACGAGCCAGCGACTCTTCCCTCTGAAGCTTCATCTCATTGTTCATCCTGGCAATGAAGGCCTCCACTCGTTTATTCAGCTCGTCTTGGTTCAGAGAGGGATCTTTTCTCAACCCCGCGCCTAATTCAGGTTTTCCGGAGAGGTTCTCGGTTCGATTCCTGCCGTTGCTCCATGTGTCGGATTTTCGGAAAACTGCAGAAGAAGAAGAAGATGATGAATCGCGGGATGCGGCCTCTGTAGCGTCCCCATGGTGGACCGTCTCCCAGGTATCAGATTTCCGAAGGTGCCGCGTCAGGGGAGGGCCTCGGCCTTCCGTGATGGCCTTCCACGTCGCCTCCAGTGTGTCCGCCTTTTTCTTGGACCGCGAAACCCCCAGCGATTTAGCCTCCGCGGCCGACTTCGAACTTGCGGGTTTCTTGTAATTGGCGTTAAAGCGCGAGGTAGCCAAAGGCCTTTCCAATCTACGGAGGTCCGGGGTTCGAATCCTTTCAGGTCTCGCTACAGAGTTCACCTCCGCCTCTTCCAATTCCGTTATACCGGATCTTTCCGTCGATTCTTCCTCATAAATTGGCTCCTCCTGCTGCTGCTTCTGATGGACAGCCGAAGGGTTATGCTCCTCAAGAGACCTGCCCGATTCCGTTATACCGGATCTTTCCGTCGATTCTTCCTCATAAATTGGCTCCTCCTGCTGCTGCTTCTGATGGACAGCCGAAGGGTTATGCTCCTCAAGAGATCTGCCCGATATGTCGAATTTGTGTTGAAATCTTGAATTGGCGAGTATGGCGAGAATTATAAAGTTAACTAACACATACAGAACTGTAGGCGTCAGCCACGCCGAGAATGTCTCGCGCACTCGGGGAAACACGGCGGAAAAGAATTCATAGGAAGCAACAAATGCAGGCTTCACGAACACAGGAACAGAGACTATCGACAGAGCCATGAAACAAAGCTTCATCACGGTAACAACACTGCCAAAATATCCATCAGACGATTTCAAATTCTTCATACCGAGCGACTCAGACCGACCCGATTTCTTCAATTGTGAAGGTCAGCACAGCAAATCTAGAGACCGCCAGTAAAAGATAAGACAGTAGAACAATTGCAGAGGGGAGATAATGGCTGTGTGGTTATATACAGAGAAAAGGAGGCGGAGGGCAGCGGGCCGCGCGGCAATGAAGGGAAGGAGAACAAACTCCAAAAGATACACTGCTTTCTGGGTCCTTCCTTGACACCGGCACAGCCCAGTGCGAAAGTTCGTGCCAAATTACCAGAGTCAACAGTTTTTCTGAAAGCTACCACACATACCTACACGTACCCTATATTTCCAATAAAATGAAGGACCCGATCTTTAATTGTCTGGATGTGGACAGCGTGGACAGAATTTAAATTCGATTTTTTTTCTGACATTACTGCCATTTAAATATTTAAATATTGTTTTCACATGGGTGTTATTTTTTATCCGATTTTTTTTTAAAGTTTTTTTGGGGTTTTCCAGTCTAATTTCTTTAAAATATGGTAGGAATTTATTGAAATTACAGGTTTAATGGGTAATCCCTGCACAATGGAAATGCCCTGGAGTTTCTCTTGATGTCACTCAAAAAATCAATTTACATAACACAAATCAAGATTTCACCACAAATTTTTTTTAGAAAGTCCAAAAAATCTTACTAAAAACAATTCCTTTTCAACAGATTAATGATAATATATTATAATACTTAACAAAGACCATATAATAGTTAATTAATGGTAATATATTATAATAATTAATAAAAGCCATATAATTTAATTAAACTAAAAAATAAAAAAAGCAAAAAAATTATTATAAAAATAAAACAATTAATAGAATATTGTATTGTTAAATGTCATTACCAAAAATTAAGAAATATGATTAGCTAATATTGTTTATACTAACATATATAAACTTTAACATATATGTTAATTTTTTTATATATATTTATATGTTTTAATATATATATTGTGCATTTATGGCATATGCTTTTCCATTTTTTATTAGCTTATACTGGGTTACTCTCCTCATGAAGATGGCATCTCTAGTTGATCATTTTTTACCATCTTCTCCTATTCCTATTATTCTTTTACCTTCTTTTACCATTATATTTGTCACTTTCATGGTGTAAACATCTTGAGGCATATATATATATATATATAATAAGTCATCTTAAATTGAAAATATGGAGAAAAAATTATAGTTAATCAAAATATAAATAATAGAAAAATGAAAAAAAAAAAACAAAATTAAAAAGTTAAATAAAATTGAAATAAAGTTAAAAACAAAAAGTTAGTAACTAACAAGTTATTAAAAAGCCATAATAAGACCTCAACCAATTACCTCACAAATAAATACATTTAAATAATAATAAAAAATAACAAAAATTGAGTTCCCAATATTAAACTATGGATAAACTACATAATTTTTTGGTCAAAGACTAACTAATACTCGGTCCAAAAAAATGAATGCTCAATACCATGCTCAGTGTAATAAGTTAGAAGTACTTAATAGTTTACAATATTTTCATATTAGAATTTTTTAAAGTTAATAAAAATGATGGCGTTAGTGATTTTAAAATGCTATTTTACTTTATTCTGTTAAGTATAAAAAAAAATAGTCATTCCATTGTAATGAACATTTCTTTTCATGGTAACTGTAAATGGTAATTTCAAAAAACTATTTTAAACAAGACTTAAGATCAAATCAAATCATAACCATTACCATAATTTATTTCAATATTAAGATATTCAAATTTTCTTACCTCTTCCAACTTATCTACTACGACTATTCACTTCTATATCAAAATATTCAAATTTTCTTACTTTTCAAAATCTAAAAAAAGAAAATATTAAATCTATTATTATACTGACCATTTTCAAAATCTAAAAAAATAAAATAAACTATTAGATCTATTATTATACTTCAACAACCATTCTCAAAATCTAAAAAAATAAAATAAAATATTAGATCTATTATTATACTTCAACAACCATTTTAATGAACATTAATCATTATTATCATAATATTGAAATTACCTCATCCGATTTATAATTTTCGTCCTTCACTTTTATTGCATTGCAAATTTATCTTTTGCCCGTACATTTAATATTATCAAGGAAACTCGCTCCTTCCGTATAACAAAGTCTCAATTTCCAACATCATGACGAGGCGATCGATTTCCAATGAGATTATCATTGTGACCAGGAATGGGAAGAGAATGGCAGAGGTAACGGCTATTGATTTTGCTCTGCATTCTAAGAGGAATGTGGGAGGAAATCTGCTTTGGAAATTGTAATTGGGTTTGAGATTTTTTCTAATTAAATTTTTAATTTATTAATATGATTAAATTATTAATTTAAATAATATAATGTATGGTTAATTTAATATAATATATATTAATTATTAATTTAAAATATATATAGTTTATTATATAAAATAGAGGTGATGGGTGTGTTGTTAAGGTATTTTGTGATGTAAAGGTTATTAGTTCGAATTTTTATAGGCAAAAATTCACCCATCTTAAGGGTTGATGTGGCCTAGACCAAGACCCCAAGTAATTTTGCCAACCCTAAATAACAGTTTCTCAAACCAAATATTAAACTTGTAGTCATCTTAGAACTCACACCATTTAACATATATATAATTATATAAATTTTTAATATAATTGGATATTTTATTTAAATAATATAAAAATGTGAATTTTATAATATTGAATTTATTGGAATCGAGAGAAATTATTGGAAGTTAAGCCATATGAATATAATTTATCAAAGATTCATAATTTATCAAATATCATTGGAAAAGGAAAAAGAAGAAAGGTAATCTAAGAGACAATGTGTTTTCACATTTGGAATACTCTTGATTCCTACTTGATTCAATGTTTTGGGAAGCTTAAATTCTAAATATGTTATATTATTAGGCAAAACATCCTATGATCGGAAAGAAAAAGCCAGAATAACTTCACTATTAACTAAGCCAAGAAAAATCTAGAATAACTTCGATATTAACTAACCCAAGACTTAATAATTGCCGGAGTTTTAACTCAAAATTGCTGATCTGATTTGGGGCGAGTGTTGGAACTTAGATTATTAACCTAAGATGTCCACATTATTTTATTGTTTCGAATAAAAGTGCAATATCTCGCTTGGGATGACATATATAACTATAGCTTTATGAGACCTTCTCAATGCTCCATGTGCTGCAACAAACCAAAAGCCATTAATCAATTTTTTAATCGTTGCATCACTTAAAGCAAATGACACTCAATATTAAAAAAATAAGGATCATAATTCAAATGGATATTCTTGTGTTTCTTCATATATGGCCAAAAGGCACATTCAATGCATGATTAAAAATGAGATCATGGACCCTTGTGCTAGGGTTCGTCAGATAGAGAATTTGGATCAAATGAAATAAGGGAATATTTAGTGATCAAACAAACCTAATTATTTTGATCCGATGAAAATCCTTTGAAATGTTATAGAGGTCATTTTTCCTTAAGGATGGGCACTAAATGAGTTATCAAGCATCTAGCATCTACAAGCACCAACAAAAACTAGATTGTGAGGAAATTGACATAAATATTCTCTTATATATACATCAATCCACATTAAATCTATTTCATCCTTCATATCCTAAACTTTTTTTAAGTATCTTCTTAAATTAAATTTAATTTTAATAACACTTGGAAAATGACCTAACATATACAAAGCTAAAAAATACTTTAAAGAATATACTACTTCACATTATACAAATTCCCATCAATAATGAAATAAAGATTATTATTCCTCAAAATTCCTATTGATAATGAAATAAAGATTATTGTCCCTCAAAGATTTCAAGCTTATTATTCTTGAAAAAACTATCAAAGATTTCAAGCTTATTATTCTTGAAAAAACTATCAACTTATTAGAGAAAAACAACGAACAATATGAATTGGAAGCATATTCGAGATTCAATACTTTGTTATAAAATATCCTCAACCAAATCAATATTTTGAAATGCTTTCAATTATCTAATATAAGAGGGAGGTGAACATAAAGACAAACGCTTTAGTTGAGTCAATATAGGAACTAATATTCCCTCATGTTTTCTCGAAGTAGGTTGACTTTATAACACTATTGTCCTAGTAGGAATTCATAACCTTCAAATTTCTTAATAAATGGGAAAAATAAATCATAATCGTGGTTATAGGAAACACAAATCCCAATAGTGGTTATGGGCATGATATTCTACATAGCTTTAAAAACACACAAAGACTGACTTTGTTATTAACTCGGAGAAAAAGGATGGGGTTACACCTATGAGTTATTATTAAATTTCATGCTTTATAAACATTGGTTCTTCCCATCCTTTCATAAACACATTTGGGATATCATTCAACCACTTTCTTTGTAATTATTTAGGGGTCTTGGATGCATTTTAGTTTAAGTGAAGAAAATGATAAGGATTTTAATGCTTTATAAACATTGGTTCTTCCCATCCTTTCATAAACACATTTGGGTTATCATTCAACCACCTTCTTTGTAATTATTTAGGGATTTTAGATGCATTTTAGTTTAAGTGAGGAAAATGATAAGGATTTTAATGCTTTATAAACATTGTTTCTTCCCATCCTTTCATAAACACATTTGGGATATCATTCAACTACTTTCTTTGTAATTATTTAGGGTTTTGGGATGCATTTTAGTTTAAGTGAGGAAAATGATAAGGATTTTAATGAGTTTATTGATCTTATTTTTCATCTTTATAAAGCATGAGTTGGGATGTTGAAGAAATTTATATTAGAGAGGTGTAATCACTTTTTCATTGTAATAGTTTTTCTTTTACATCGTTTTTTTTTCCTTTGTCGGTACATTTATGTTTTAAGCCTTAAAGGAATGAGCTTTTTAATATGCCTCTTTTGACATATTTTAATTTTAGGGGTTTGAAGGTAAGGCTTATTTTATAGGCACATTAAGTTACAATTTTAAGGGTTTTTAATGCTTTTATTTTTTAATGTATTTCTTATCTTTGTTGTATTCTAGGTGTTTATACGTGTTTCAGTAATTTCTTATATTATAATATTTAAAAAAGTACTACAATTTTGGTTCATATTTTCCTAAATGCAAGGTTTAGTATTTGTATATCTTTATTTCAACAACTTTTTATTCAATTTCAATAGTTATATCTATTTAATCAATGTGGTTGTGAATACTACTTTAGCTATCTTCTATTGCTTTAGTATATTTATTCTACAATGTTTTTGAAGTGAGAGTGGTTGCATTCAATTATTCCCTCTGTGATTCATTAATGCAATATTTTAATATCAATTTTCTATACAATCCAAATGAAGGCCCTTAAAATTTCCTAATAAAAAAATGAAAGTAGTTCATATGGTTGCTTCACCTACCTTCATTCAGTATCCCTCTTTCATTAAGTATCTTCAAGGTGTAATATAAGAAAATTGTGATTTGATAGTGTTAGAGCATTTAGAACTCATTCTCTTGGTTATTCTTACCCAACTAGTTAATTGTAACTATACATTTCTTTAGTGAAGTTCCAACACATAGTATTTGACACCCTCTTCATGAGTAGCTCTTACATTTCCCATAGTTTCACTCATTCAAGCTATTCTTTCAAATTCTACTACATATGTCCACATGTTTTAAGTTTGGAAGTGACTTGTCATCCTAAAATTTAGATAACCAATTCAAGAAAACATTCTCAATTTTATTCCGTCACACTAGTGATCTCTTTCTCAAAATATTAACAAAATCAAATCACTAGTTCAAACTTCTAAACATAAGATTCAAGAGCTCATTTAAACTTTGATTTATTTTAGTAAGACACTTTTTATGTACCAATTCATAAGGTGGAATTAATGAGCTTAATGGATAGTCATACTCCATCTCAGGGGGACCCCTCCACCTATTAATTTCTCTCCAATTTATATGGGGTTCAAGCCAATTTTGGTCCTTTTAACTCTTTAATGTTTGCAATGTTCTAATATAGTTTCTTAGAAGGATTATGTGAAGAATATGGTACTAAGGAACATTATAATTGTTCCAAGTTCTTATTATTTGGTTTACGTACGTTCTTCCTATTCTCTCATTATTTGATTTACTTATGTTCATCATATCCTCTTATTGTTTGGTTTAGTTATGCTCTTCCTATTCAAAGCTTAATTGAATAAGCATCAACACGATTTTTTGGGATAAAATAATGATATATAAATCTTAGTATAAACTTTAGTTTTTTTTTTTTTGTGAAACTTACTTTTTTATAATTTTACTATTATAAAAATGGTTATATTTGTTCTTCTAAGATTGTTAATTGAGATTGAAATTTCATTGAGATAATTTTTATATTATATACTTGAACTTTTGTTGAGATAATTTTTTATATTAATTGACTTAATAGGGGATAGACTCCACTTTGTCATGTGTTTAATCAAAACATAAAAATGTTCTTCCACTCTAAACACCACAAGTACACTAGCTAACATACGAACAGACCAGAACTAGAAACCAACAAAACATAGAAATTGTTATCTGAACGTTGTCCTAGTTCCATATTCCACCTAAAAATTAGTGTTTTGTCATTTTTTTCTCCTTACAAGGGAGTCAATTTCTCTCCATCATAGTGTACCCTACATAATTTTTAATTTGATTGACTAGGTTCTAGAGAGATACAACTAAGTATTCTAATTCCATGCCTTCTATGTCAGGAACACTATGGAAACCTCATTTTCCTTCCTCCCTTTCTCACTTTCTTGTAGTCTAGCCTATATCTCAAGTTTGCAAGAATCCCTATTCTCTTCCATCTTCGACAAGTGATTCTCCAATGAAACTTTTAGTAAGTAGATTGTAGAGTAGAATTTTGGATGTCATTGTAGGTACTCAAGCTCTTGATTAGAGTTGCTTAGGGCTTGCTTGAGGGCACAAACTTCTCTAGTGAGCACACAAAAATAGTATAGTTAGTGGGCTCCTTCCATTGTAGCAAAGAGTAGAGAACTAAACAACTAAGGAAGGGAATGAGTAGAGACAATGGGGGGAGGGGGAAGGTGAAACGAGATGTAAGGGGGCACACAAACCTGGAGACAACAAAATGTTATCCTTCAATACTAACAAGATGGGAGGGGTAACATGAATTTGGGGGGGTGACAGATTACTTTCTTATTCTTGAGCCCTCTAATTTCATTGTTGTTCACCATTGTTAGATTATGTGTATGTTCCAACCTAATCATGTGATGTGGATTGTGGTTAATTTAGACCCATCTATTTGCTTAAAGATGATAATACCCACTCTTAGAGTCATCCAAAATTTGGCCATAACATTTACTTCCATGTTTTGATTTCTTTTACATGGAAGAAGCCAATTTTGCTAAATCTATATAGGAGAGGCTCTATTTTTTAGTAAGTTGGATGGATTTGAGAGGATGGTGATTGAGACATGTTTTGGAGTGCAAAAAGGATTATGCCCAAGTTAACACGGGTGAGGATTAACTGAGAACTTATAATGTCCAAAAGTTTAATGTCTTGAAAGACTGCACAAACTTCACTTTGTTGTTTGTTATTTCTTCTATTCCCTAAACAAAAGCTAAAGATAATTGTTCATCAAAATCACATTCCATCTCTGAAAAATCATACATATATCAATAATTTATATATAAATAACAAATTCATTATTATATATTTTAAATTTATTATTAATAATCAAATTTAAAATCTATGAACGCTTTCTTATACCATACTTTATCTTAAGTAAATACCTACTTAAGACCAAACGTAAAACTTCACCTTCACTTTCTATCTACCAATAAATTACCATCAACTTTTAAAATTGTATTTCTCTGTTAAAAATTTATTTCTATTATTAAAAATTACATTTATATTATTATGGATCCAAGAATGTTTTGGTGTGTGGCCCGGAAGAGGTTGTTCCATTACTCCATCCATATTGGAAAGTTGTATTAAAAAGTAGCTTTACACTACAAATAGAAAATCCCACTTTGAAAGGTACTACTCTCCCCATTCGAAATGGCTCATATCTTTTGATTCCAATCAGAGTGTGCATGAACCTATGTGACCCAACTAATCTCTTTTGACTCCAATAAGAGTGTGCATGAACCTATGTGACCCCACCATTGTATAACATAACTCTCTTTGCTCATTATACCTCATCAAATTTTTTATAAAAAAATCATGTGCATGGTAACATCATAAATATTTAATAAATAATTTTTTCAATATAATAATAATTTTAAATATAAAATATATAAAAATTATAAAATATAAAATTAATAATAATAAAAATATGTGAAAATTTATTAGGTTCCACCCAACAACCATGGGAGCATTTACAAAGTGGTGGGAGAAGATAGTAGTATTTATAAGGTGTAATGAGCATGGACATTAAATACAAGTATAAGTTGCATTATTTGTAAGGTGTAATGGCCAATGTTACATGACGTATTGGATTGGTTGAAGGTGCTATGGAAATATATAAATAAATAAATAGAAAGTAGGGCATTAGATTCGATGTATGTTTGTTTTCCTAGGATTTTGTTTTTATATGGATGAATTATTTATTTAGGTAGATGCATAGAGGTAACAATATCACAATCCCCATTGATATTCCCAAAGCATAGGCTCCTAATGATGACGGGTTTTCTATAGAATTTTCTTGACCCTTTTAGGTTTGGTTACATAGGTGTGTTAAGGCTAGTTCTTAGTGACTTTTGACATTTGTGTATTTGTTAGTGATTAAGTGTTTCATTTAAAGGTAATAGTATATATTTAAAAGTTAAAATTATGATTTCAATTTTTCATAAATTGTTTTTTAAGTTATTTAAAATAGTGAGAAAGAAAATTGATATTTTGATTTTAAAATATTTTAAGTGGTTGAAATTATATAGGTTAATATTGTATAATCTGATCTTAATAAGGGTATTTAAAAATGTTCAAATAATTTTTATATTTGAAATAATAAGTAGATTAAATTTAAAAGGTAGATAAAGGATTTTAGTTTGATTCTAGAGATATATTGTAATCGACTTTTTAATGACATGACATTTATGAATACGTGTATCTGGTGTAATAGTAGCAGTGGATTTTGTTAGCCTCCTGCTGCAGCAGGTATTCATCTTTCATGATCGACATTTTTACATGCCAAATATGTCATACTTTGCATGCTGCAATGTTCCATATTTGCTACAGAGGCCAAAGAAGTGTCCATGAGAGTGTGCTAGTCTAAGTGCCACTGCTATGTTCCGTTTTTTATGAGTTGATCCATTTTTGATGAGTTTTCAGTTAAGGGAGGGCCAAACAGTTTAATCCTGGCTTCCCTAGGTTTCAATTTCTTGTTGTAGAATATAGAGAATCAGTATCTGTCCAAACAGCTTAATCTTGGCAGATTTATAGATAGGTAGTGAAACAAGGGTGCTCAACAGCTTAATCTAAGCCCCTGGATGAAATAAGGGTACGTTTAGATAGAAGGGCAGTCAAAAGAAAAAGGATAATCAGGGTCTGCAAGTCCAAGTGCACCCATGCAAAAAGAAGAAAAAATGCTAGGTAAGTAGGCTGGGTAAGTAGTTTTGTGGTTGCAGAATCAAGCTATGTGATCCATTTCATGTTTTTAAATGTTATATCTATTCAGATCACAAGTATAAGGCAATTTTCCCTTGGAGGACTTCAAGCGAGGCATGACTAACTCCCCCTTCTTCTTATTCCCCAAATCATTCACTAACCTCCCCAAAGAGGTCAAGATCTGCTTGATATCTCTTAAGTTTCATCATTTGCCATATCATTGCCTAAGTAAAGATCTGCTTTGCTTAAAGATGCTTATATTTCTTATACAAGTCATTTTCCCCCTTAATAGCCTAAGATTTACATACTTAGCGCTCTCTCATCACATTTCATATTAACTACTAACTTTATTATGTAACTCCCTATCTATCTCCCCTCCCCCTACTAAAACTATGTTAATAACTCCCCTATATACTTATCCCTTCCTCTGGTTGAAATATAACCATAAATATGCTTGGGAATTACTAAGTTTACTTGAAACTTAGTAAGAACCCTCATTTCGCTCAAAAAACCATCTTCCTAAGGTGTTTGGACTCCTTCCAAAACACAAAAACCCCCCTTTAAATGCTATCGGACTCCTTCCGATGCATTAAGGACCCTTCCAAAGCTTTAAAAAGCCTTCTCCGATCACATAAATCATCTTCCGATCGCATTAACCCTCTTCCGATTGAGTGTTTCCTCCTCCGATGAGTTTTCCTCCCCTCCGACGCGATATCGCTGTCGGAGGTCGCAGCATTCATTCATCGGCCCCCTTTTATAACTCCCCGATATCAATTCGCCGATGCAATTTCGCGATCGGCACTCGCAAGGTTCTGTACCTACATATATATCCCCCCTCTCATCCGCCGACGCGATATTGCTATCGCACCTGAAAGCATATCGCATCGCGATCCACTCATTTTCGTAATCACATCATTTATCCATATATGCCTCCACTTCCCCGTAAAACTTGGTTATATTGCAAAACTTAGGTTTTGCCGCTAAACTCATTTAACCTCAATAATATGGCATTTCCGCAAATATTTCCCGTTTTTTCGCACAGCCGCATGCCTTATCGCTTTTCCGATATCGGCGATCGCTCCCATCACCTCGCACATATAAAAGCCATCACCCCCTGTCCCCGCGGATTGTCGATCGCCGATTTAACCCACGTCACCCTACCACATCACCCTGCCACGTCACTACCGTACTGGGACCCCCCGCTGACGTCATGCTAACGTCATCACTAAAAGAAGGCACGAAGGGCGCAAATCGTAGCAAAGAGAGCTCGGAATGTAAAATTGAGGCAGTTTTCGATGCGCGCTAGCGCTAAGGAAAAATGACCAAAATGGAAAGCTTCATATCGCTCGGCTACCAGCAGGCCCGAAAATTCGCAGTTTGACAGAAACTCTTCATTTATGATTCCTATTCAAATCAGCGAGCGCTGATAGCATTCCAGAGGCCACGGAAATCATTTGCAGTAGCCATTTTTTTCCTTGAAAGGGCAGAAAAGGGGCGATTTGACAGTTTCAAGCATATCAGATTGAGAGAAAGTGGCCCGATTCAAGTGTTAAAGAGTATCAGAGGAAAGATAAAGCCCAAATTCAATCAAAGAGTATCAGTGAAGCGGCAAAGTGTATCAGGTCTGCAATATCAAAGCGGGTGAACATTAAAGGCCCCCAAGCAAAGTCAAAGAAAGCGGTAAAGCCATTTAAGGGCTCTCAGATCATAGTTAATGCACATCAAAGCAACTCAAGAGCAGGGGATCAAATCCCAAAGCACAGTTATGGCTAAATGAATAGCACATAGCCATAAGGACAGGTTTCGACTCATTTTTGAGGCGGCTGCCCCAACGCAACACTTAGATATCTTCTTGCATTAATTCCATGACAAGATTAGGTTAAAGGACGCATTTCCCTCAGACCTGTTTAAGGTCTGCTGTAATAGATATTTCTAGATATTTTCCCTATATAAACCACCCTAATTCATTGTTTAAGGGGTTGGTTGGTTGATTTTCTCCACTAGAGACTCGCTCTGTATACTTGATGTTTTCTTTAATCAAAGATTGCTGAAAGCTTGGAGGATGGACTGTCTGCTGTGTTATTAATGTTTTGAAGAATGAATATGGAATTCTTGTGCTGCAACATGACTCAATAAGTGTTTTCTACCTCTATTTTCCATTGATATATGCTCATATGATACATATGTCACCATCTAAAATAGCAGGAAAAATGAATAGCTTAGACTTTGTTTAACTGCACTCTATGCTCAATTTCTGCTGTTTCTTTACGTTTTTCCTCTGAATTGGTAATGAATGTGAATTCCCTTTGGCTCATATTTCCACTAATTCACCCATGTTTGACAGTTATCTAGGGATTCTTCACTGCTCCTAGATAGAGCTCATTCACCTTCCCTCTGTTAAGCTGAAAGAGAGATTCTTAATTTCCTCTCATTCCTTAGCCTTCAATCCATCTCCATTTATCTTGAAAGTTGTTTCATGTGTAGCTATCTTGCTCCAAGAAAACGCACCAGCAGTGCTATTCCTTGACTCCATGCCCAATGGTTTGAAACTCTCATATTATACCTACCTCTCTACTTAGAAGCATCATCCTTCCCACCAAAACTTAAACAAAACCCCTTGAACTCAATAACTAGCCTAAAATCATCATCAACAAAGCTGAATCATTAAGAGAGAGCCCTCTCTGATTACAGGTAGGCTAGAACCTGCAGTCCAAAGATTGGTATGTGGTTACCTCGGCCGTATCTCTTAAGGAGCTTTGGGACAACCTGAGTGTTAACATATTTATGGAAATTACCAATTCTTTATAGATGAATTTCAAAATGTAATTTTTACAAAAATTGTCTAACCAATTTGAAGAATAATAAGGCGTAGTCTAACTTAAAGACGAAATAATCTTTTTCAAAGGAATTTGGTGATACAATTTCAACCTAGAATGTGATTTTTTGTTATTTAAAATACATTTTTGAATGCATAAATGGATTCAGCACCCTAAAAAACCCCTGGGGCACTTAAATTATACAAATTAAACAACTTGAACTCAATTTTTTAAATTTCCCTATCAGATTTTGGTTAAAATTAACTAGAAAAAAATGTCGTGAAAAAAATGTTATTTCGTTTATAAGTTAGACTATGCCCAATAATAATATATATAAAGAAAATAAAAAATTATGATGTTTAACCTTATTCCTTACTCTATAATGTTTTTTCTTGAGTACTCAAGTAGTAAATGGTTAATATCAATAAATCTTGCAATGTATATATGTATGATGTACTAGTTAGATTAGTAATTGCATCGTGAGGTGATCTCTAGCCCAATATAGAAGAGATGTTTTAATGTCCTATTATGTTATGTATCATTGGCTCTATAATTAAAATTATAATAAAAGTCAACTTAGATCTATCTTAACTCCAGATCTACCAAGTGCCCATAGGGATCAATCTCTTTTCACTCTAAAAGAAATTTGCACCTTAAGAATTTGATCCCTGTCAACACTTTTTGTTTATGTAATTTGACTGAGTCAAATGTTTACATAATATAACATTACAACATCTCTTATGGGTTGGAGACCGCCTCTCAATATAATAAAATTAATAATTATAATTAAATTTTATACTTCAAAAAAAGATTTACACCTTAAAAAATTTGATCACTCTTAGTGATTGATAAATCTAAGATTAAAATATATCTAAATTGATTAATCATTATTGATAATTATATTATGCAAACTATAATATAAAATTCATCTATAACGTTAAAAAATATCAATTATATTAACCATTAATTAAGATTAATAATTCATGATCTTGTAGCGAATATAGATAATTCAGATTCATCATGGATTTTCACTCCATAACTTTTGAGGATCGTAAAAAATTGCTTTAGTTAGGTTTTTAAGACTAAACTATGGTAGATGAAGCAATTTTTTAATATATTTAATTTATTGAAAAAATGTTAATTATTAATTTTAAATAATTTAATTATAATTAAAAAGTTAATGATATATATATATATATATAAAATTGAATTTCCATTATCAATAATTAGGTTGTGATGTTTTTAATTTTTTGATTTTTACGTTAAACTCTAAGGATGATGTAACTTTTTATATACATTAATTGTAAATTATCATTTATAAATAATTTAGACATGATTGAAAATGTTAATCAAATTAAAAGCATAATATGACTTTTTAAAATTTAAAGTATAATATTACTTTTTTTTTGCATATTATGTGTGGAGGTGGGTCCCTTGTCCCATAAATAAGGGGGTCTCATACACCAATTTGGTGTGGCCGTGACCTTATAATAATAATAATTAAGATCAATGTGCCAAGCAACAACATTGACCCAACCTCTGAAAATTGGCAAGAACCACTTCTAGAAGGAAAAAATGAGAAAAATTGCATAAAAGGCAAGGGATTTGTTAAAAAGCTTGAAAAATCATATCAATGAGGGATCTTAAATTTGTTAAGAGCTTTGTAAAAAAATCCTTATTGAGAGATTTGTGGAGAGGATCATGTTGAGAGCTTTATGGAGAAGATCATGGATCTTGAAATGATCCACAATATTGTAATTTCCTCTATGAATTGTTGCCTTTGGCATTGAAAAAAGGTGGTCAATTGGACGAATATTAGACCCCATAAATCATTTGCATCAAAGTGATGTCAGAGTGCAGAAGATTCTTATGCATAGTGTGGAGGAGAAGCAGTAGAAGAAGGTACAAGTTGATTGAAGATCTGGTAAGAGATTTGTTTTCTCTGTGCAGGTGACAACAGAGGAAGGTGAGAAGATTTGCAGTAGCCTAGAGCAAGGAGTGCTCAATTGGTTCTAGAGGAAAGAACCAAGGAGATGCCAAGAGCCCAAACTCAGGAGAAAGTTTGGTGAGGCATCATGTAGTGAGGTAGAGACTTGTTACTGCACAGGTGTGTGTAGCTCACGAGTTGAAGCTGTTACGAGAAGATCAGAAAGCATATGACCAAGGAGGTCATAAATTTTTGTACCTTGGGAGCTTGATGACCCATCCTCTGCAAGAACCACTTCTAGAAGGAAAAAATGATAAAAAGTACATCAAAAGGCAAGGGATTTGTTAAAAAGCTTGAAAAATCAAATCCATGAGGGATCTTAGAAATTTGTTAAGAGCTTTGTGAAAAAAATCCATGTTGAGAGCTTTGTGGAGAGGATCATGTTGAGAGCTTTATGGAGAAGATCATGAATCTTGAAATGCTCCACAATATTGTAATTTCCTCAATAAATTGTAGCCTTTGCACATTGAAAAAAAGGCGGGCAATTGGATGAATATTAGACCCACTGAGGCGCCATGTAATAGCATAGCAATTAAATTAATTATTTTAATGCCTAGTTTATGTAATTTTGTTTGTTTGCATAGTAATTTAATGCATGTACGGCTTGATGCATAAATTCACTAACTTTATTTGATGAATTAACACTACATATAGACCACAAATTTTTTTAACTTGTAATGGAAGCAAAAATACACTGAACTATAAACTCATAACCCACAAGTCCCAAAATCGAACCAATCAAAAAATTGAAAACGATAGTGCCATAATTCCCTACATATCATTTGCATCAATCTTTTTATTCCCAAGCGATGTAATTCAATCAATTTGGCTTTTTTATACCCATTTCAAAGTGTTACAATTTGGGAAGTTGAAAAGATCATCCTTATCTTGATTTTTGGTAAGAAAACGCCTCTTGATCATTGAAATTTGCTTTTTGATTAAGTAGGCTTCATGCAAGCTCAACTTTATCCATCAAATTGCTTTTTGATTAAGTAGGCTTCATGCAAGCTCAACTTTATCCAACAAAGGGTAGGCATCTTTTAAGATTTGTTTTAGAACACTTAGCTTATATAATATAGTGCATGTCACAAGTTTCCTACCTTTATTTTCTTCCTTTTACTATTTTGGAAATAAGACCATTCGAAAATGTGACTCGCTTTAGTATACTAACACATATTTCTACAGAGTATTTAATTTTTTTCAAAATATTTTGATATAATGGGTAATAAAGAAAAGATGAAAATTTAAAAAAATATTTTAATTATGATTATTAATAATTAGATAAAGAGTTTTAAAATTATATAAATATATATTAATTTAATTATTAATATTAATATTATGTTTATGATATAAATACATATTTATTTAATTATTTACATAATGTTTATAATAAAATAGTAAATATTTAAATAAAATATTAATAATTAAATAAAATTAGTGTTCAAAAATTTAAAACATAAACATAAAATTTTAATTATAAAAATAAATTTTGAACTTCGTAAATATACATGGTTTAAGCTATTTTTACACAAATTCCAGAGGCTAATTCATTTGAATGGTTTAATTAATGATTTCCCTACTTCACCTAGGTTTTCTTGGAAATTGATTTGATACTTAACTCATTTTTATTTTTACAAAAAAATTCTAGTGGCTAATTCACTGGAATAGTTTAATAAATGATTCCTCTACTTTATTTAGGTTTTTTGAGAAATTGATTTGATACTTGATTCATTTAAGTTGATTTTAGTTGTAAGCTAATTTTAATTTTATATAATTTATTTATTAGTAGAGATTTATTTTAATTCTAGATTTTATTAAATATGAAGAGATCAAATTTTTCAAAATGCAATTTTTTTTTAAAGTGTAAAATATGAAGAAATGTTTGTACTTTGAGAGATTTAATTACTCTCAATGTTTAGTAAATGTAGAGTTGAGATGAAATTATAAATGTAGAGTTAAGATGAATCTATGCCAATCCTTACTAATATTATTTATATTTACATAAATTTACATATTCATATATAGGAATATTTTTATTTTTAATTTTATTAAAATTCTAATGCATAAAGTGAGATATATATGTCTCATTTTTCTTTAACATGTTTTAAATACTCTCTCTTTAAATTGTATTTTTGAATGCATAAATGGATCCAACACCTTGAAAATCCCCTTGGCCTCTTGGATTATGTATACGAGTTAGCTTTAAACTTACAATTCCAAGAAATATTGATTGTTTTAATACAAAATTAATAAAAATGTATATCTAAAAAGTGACCAAAATGTATAATAGTGAGATTACTTGAAAAATTTAAACACAACATTTTATTTTTTCGAATTATTTTATAATATATAGATAGTTTTTACTTAACATGGACATTGAAATATTTTATATATGACCCACATCGAATTTGTTTACATGTAGTCTAATGAGGCTTCAAATTTTCCTTGAAAATAATGGAAATTCTGGTATGATTTTTGATAAAATCCAACGAAAATTTTTGGAAATCCGGGTTACAGCTGTCAAGCTTCAAGATTTTGGGTGCCAAAAGGGTTTTTAATGGTGTTGAATCCATTTTGACCATAAAAAAACAAGATTCGTGCACTCACACTGACATATTTTCTGGAAAAAAATGGCTAGATTCTGGCGATGTTTTGTTGTCCGGACAAATTTGATGTAGCACCCTCCTCCCACATTTACCCAAGCTAACTAGTCCACTGGAGTAAACATGTGAGGAAGATTTACTATGATATGATTCAACTCCCCAAGTACAGTTAAGGAAGTGGAACCGACATGACAAGACCAATTTGACCTTCCACACATGCTACAAAACCTTCGAGAGCCAACCAACCCTCCCAGGTGACCAACCCTTGATTAACTTGCTTTTTCACTGCCCTATAGCCTCAATAGCTCCCATGACAAGGCATGCATGCGGTCGAGACCCTCCAGTCGCTCCCACAACAGGGCATTCATGCGACTGTGGCTTTCTTTAGGTAGTTCTGTGTCAGCGACCCCGGATTCTGTGCCACTTTTTCAGGGCTAGGACTCAAGCCACTGCTCAGAACTTCATGAAACTTCAAGAAATGATAAAGAACATAGAAACAAGGGTACTAATGCAAACACTTGAACAAGTACTTGACCTGACCCCTACAATCCATGAAATGCATTTCGTCAAGCATGTCACAAACATGTAATCTGTAGGTCACAACAACAGATATGATCATAGGGGCCTCATACTTATCTAAGAATCATCAAAGAGGACGGATATCTCCTCACAGTAGTTGTCATGTTATCTATTAGGTCATTCATTCACTAACATTTCATATACTGACAAAAACATGATAAGAGCCATGCATCATAACTGTCATAAAACATACTTATAGCCAACCAATAACCAGGGATATATCAATGAGGAAACAACCATTAAAGCCACATAATATCAAGCACATTTACTCATGAAAATACCAGGGAAAAAGAGTTATTATTAACATATGAGAATCCAACCAAGTCAGCAACTTCCACGTACCACCCGACCATAGATTGGGCTGAACCAAATCTCTCTTTCAGCCAATCACCCCCGCGCCATATTCCAAGCATGAATGTGGTATCTTGTGAAACAAATCAAACAAAACCAAACCAGGGCTTCCAGAGGCCAAACCACCTCAAACCTCAACCAATTATTTCACATCACGGTCAGACATCACTAACCATCACCAGATCGGTCTCTACCCAAGTTGTCCAGGGCTCCAGAGCGTTTGTTCCAACCAAGGCTTCCAAGACTAGTAACTCAACCCACAGTTGTCGGGCTCCAGAGCGTTTGTCCAATGAGGACTTCCACGACTAGCAACTCAACCCACCAAGGGCTCCAGAGCATTTGTCCAACCAAGGCTCCAAGAACTAGTAACTCAACCCATATTCATAAGGAACATGAGAACCAACCAAAAAACAAAAGGAAAGAAACCCATAACACCATGGTTATCCAGGAAATGGAAAGACTGTGAAAAACCACTGTCAATCCAGGCAATCCTTCATGCCAATGACATATCATAACCAAGAAACCACATGCATGTGCCATGCATGCCAAAACTAGCAAGGAAATCATACATGCAACTCGGTACCTGCAAGCAAAACCCGTTGTAGTTGTTGATCCTGATGTCCTCTTTCACTTTCCTACTCTTCCTTTTCCTTCTTGCTCCAAATCCCAAGTATGCCACACTCCTCCAAGAGTGCTCCAAGAAAACTCTAAGTGTCCAAGAGTATGAGAGAGAGAGTAGAAAATGAGAGCTCCAAAAATGAACTGACAAAAAGCTACAAACTGATCCTCATAAGCCTTTTTATTAATGAGGCCTCTATTTTCTTCAATTTTCCATTATTTTCCTTCATTTCCCCCTCACACGAAACATGTAACCTTTCACCTCTATTTTCTCCTAATTTCCATTATTTTCATAAATAAATGTCAATTAATGCCACTTTTTCTTTTCAAAGCCTTTGTCATTGCCTTTGCCAATTTCATTTTCCATTAATTAATCACAAGTGATCCCCATCACTTATGTTTTTCCCCAACATTCAGCTTCGAATACATGTCCCATGACCTTGGTTATTATTTTGCATTTATTAACTTTATTACATGGATTTTTGACCAGAGTTGTTACATTTGACGCCTTTGTAGACAACACCTTTTTTTATCATTAGTAATATTTTTTAAATGATGCATGTTAATTTTATATTAAAAATTCGATAAATTATACATCTTGTTTTTATTATTTTTATTAGGTATTAATTGAATTTTTTTACTTTCAATTATTTTTTTTGGGCATTGAAATATTTTATTAATGTTAACTTTAACATCATTGTTTTTCTCTCTCTATACATATATATGAAACTGATCTTGAAATAAATTAGTTCATATAGAAATTCAAACAATTTATTTAAGTGTTTTGAAGCATCTTTAAAAAGTATATATTTTTACCAAATATCCTACACACTAAACATGTTTATACATTTTTATTTTTTATTATAATTGACGGAGTCTAACTTATAGATGAAATAGTCTTTTTTGCCAGAATTCCAAAATCTTCCGATACAATTTTAATTTTTCGTTGTTGTTTAAAATACATTTTTCAATGCACTAATGGATTTAGCACCCTGAACAACCCCTAGGGCACTCGAATTATGCAGATTAAGCAATTTAAACTCAAGATTTTAAAAATCTCTGTTGGATTTTGATTAAAATTAACGAGAAAAAATGTCATGAAAAATGTCGGTTTGTCTATAAGTTAGACTACGCCTATTATAGTCCACATTGTTTTTTTTTTAAGATTATTTAGATAATATTTTATTTTTATTTTAGAAGGGACACATGTCAAATCCATGTTGAATACAGACGAAATTACATATCACTCTCATATTGGGTTATCGAATGTGCCTCTCAGCGCAAAAATGAAAATTTAGCTAAATTAACTAATATATTGATGCAACATTTTTATTTGATATAAATGTTTGCGAGAGATTTTTTGGCGAAAATCACATGAGAAACCATTTGTCGACGCGTTTCGAACCAACTAGTGTGGTTCATCGTCAGGACAAGTTGAAGAAATAGATCCAGTCTAGCATGTTAAATAGTTTAAGCAGAGACTCCAACGGCTACAAAGGGATGACGGAGGAGTCTGTGCATCGTTTAAGAAAAGCTAGATCTGACTTCAGCCTTGAAACCTGCAAGCGTGCCTGTTCAAATTGATGAACTTTGGTTGCAATGGCCAAAGCCATTGCAACCAAAGTTCATCAATTTGAACAAGTCAGATCTAGCTTTCCTTAAACGATGCACAGACTCCTCCGTCATCCCTTTGTAGCCGTTGGAGTCTCTGCTTAGATTTGGCCATTGCAACCAAAGTTCATCAATTTGAACAGGCACGCTTGCAGGTTTCAAGGTTGAAGTCAGATCTAGCTTTTCTTAAACGATGCAGAGACTCCTCCGTCATCCCTTTGTAGCCGTTGGAGTCTCTTCTTAGACTATTTAACATGCTAGACTGGATCTGTTTCTTCAACTTGTCTTGACGATGAACCACACTAGTTGGTTCGAAACAAATCGACAAATGGTTTCTCATGTGATTTTCGCCGAAAAATCTATCGCAAACTTGTTATGGATCACAGAAGCCTCAGCTCTACAATTGATATAAATGTGTTTATAATACATTATTAATATTTATATTATTCTTTTTATTTTTATTTTGCATAAATTTTATTACAATTAATTATTAATATTTATATACATTTTTTAAAATTTATATATTTTCTCAAAAATTAAATGTTTATCACGTAACCAACTACTAGATAAAATGGTTTTTTTTTTTAGGACATATTTTCTGGTTAATTTTAACCAAAATCTAGTAGAAAAAACTTGAGTTTAAGTTGTTTAATTTGAGGAATTTGAGTGTCCTTGGGATTTTTCAAGGTGCTAAACACATTTATGCATTCAAAAATATATTTTAAAGAACAAAAAAATCACAATCTTGCTTGAAATCGTATCATGAGATTTCAATGAAAAAGGTCATTTCGTCTAAAAGTTAGACTATGCCAATATTTATCCAAAAACACCCAATCATTAACATTTTGTAAAGATTGTTATGCATATTTCATAAACTTAATACTTTATAAAAACTATAAACTTTATATTAAAAATAAATCAATAATGAAATATTAATCAGAAATATAAAAATATGTTTTTCTAAATATATTTAAAAATATTAAGAACATATCTATTTAATAAAAAATGATTTATGGTGGTTAAAATTTTAAATTAAAATAATACATTTTATAGAGTAAATAGTTAAAATATGTTTTTTCACAATTTAATTTATAGACAAACTAAGACTCCAGGAGATCTGCAACTCTATGGGTTTCACTTACCACAACACTTTCCTGCAGTTCGATGACCAAATCAGGTGGGTCTCCATCTCTGCCCCCACCCCATGCTCTAGATATCATTGCTTTTAACTCATTGGTCACAAATGGGCCACGGTATCAAAAGGAAAAGCCTTCCGTTTTGTCAAAAAGCTAGAAAATTTTCCAAAGATCGATGTTTTTGCACCAATGTCAAGCGCATTAGCCCTGCAACTAGTTGAACCTGGCTTACTAGGCCAATTCATGGGGATATTACCCTCCCCACATTTTATGAGGTTGTGGATTGAAAAAAATTGAAACCCCATGATCAAGGGTTCTGTCACTTCAGATTTCTGCAAAAAAAATGGCTGTTTACCTTCTTTTTCGAGAACAAGGATGATCAAGACCTGATCTTCCGAACCGGGCCTTACTTCATGGGGGCCCAAGGGTTATATATGGATTGATGGAGCCCAGATTTTAACCCTAAAACTGATGTCCCATTTTTCATCCCTATTTGGGTAAAGCTCCATTTTTCCCTTGCATTGTTAGAATGATACTACTTTCATAAATATTGGCAATGCACTTGGGAAATACATTGATCGTGTTGAAATATAATAAGAGCTCTTCTTTTGTGAAAGGATATGCATGGAGGTAAATCTGGATAAGGGGATCCCAATAGTAATAATCTTAAATATAGATAGTTGGACACATATTTAGGGGGTTGACTATGATCAACTTCCTTATAAATGAAATTTTTTCCATGAATATGGACACTTTACAAGAAGTTGCTAAATGAAGCAGGTGGGGCAGAAAAAATATGGTAATGAAGGAGAACAATGGAATGACAAAAAAGGAGAAGAGGCCCAGCTAAACAATAGAACAATTTGCCAAAGCAGCCAAATCATAATGGGAACAAACGGAAAGGACTAGCTTCCCCCAAGCGATCCACTCTAGGGGGAGGGGAAGGATTTGGTAAAGTCCAAAATGAGAAAAATAACGACTTCAAGGCTCTTAATTTGATGACTTGAGAAGGAGAAATTCTCGAAACTAATGTACAAGAACAACTACAAAATTCAAGACCAGGACGTGAACAAAAAAAAATGATGAATCCATGCCGCTATTAGAAGATAATCCAATACGAGAGCAACAAATAGTGGAATATTCCTCGAATGAGGAGCAAATCCTCTCCCTTATAAGGTTTAAATTGGGGCCTTCCTTTGTGAGCTCAACTAACAAGAAGTCGAAGGTAGAGAAGGAAAGAGAATTATAAATTTTCCAATGGAAGGTTGGTCAACAACCCAATAGAGAGGCAAGGCACAAAAAAACTAAAAAGGATAAGGAAATGGGAAAACAAACAATCTTAAATCCATAACTAAAGGGTTATAGAAACACCAAAAAAGGAGGAAACTCAACCCCTCAACAAGGGGCTACTCATACAACAAGTAAGTCATGAGGGTCCTCTCCTCGAATTGTAAGGGATTGGGGTTAGAAAAAGGGATGGAGGAAGTGAAATATTTTATTAAGAAAGAGAGATGATTATTTCTCCTACTCCAAGAGACAAAAGTGGTTGATCAAGAGGTACTCCAAAATAAACACAAGATTTTGAGTGGTGGTGGTATTATTTCCATCCGTGCAAGAGGAGCTTCAGGTAGGATATCCACCATGTGGTCTCAATCTTCACTTAGATTGCTAGAATATAGTTTGACATCTCATTGGTTGTATGCTCATTTTCTCCCTACTCCCTCAAATTAGGTATGTTCCTTTGTCAATATTTACATGCATGTTCAATTCAAATAAAAACATGATTGTTGGAATTCCTTAGTGGTCCCCAGGGACATGATTTTTGGATTATAATGCATATTGGGTTACGACTTTAATATAACCCTACATCAGTGGGAGAAAAAATGGGGATTTCACATTTGAGATCAATTCCATGAACATTTAGAAGACCTTATTCGTAAATTAAATTTGTTAGATATAAAGCCTTCCACTAACAAACTCACTTGGAGTAACAATCAAAATGGACCAAGCCATATTGTTGCTCAGTTAGACATATTTTAAATTCAGATTCATTCTTATCCCAAAAAATATTGGTTAGCTCCAGAATCCTTCATTCAAATAGCTTATATCACAAGTCAATCGCTTTTTAAATCTAAGAAGACATCAACTTCGGGCCACTACCCTTTAGCTATTGTCTGATTTGGGCAAACTCGCCAAACTTCAGCAATTTGGTGAAGAAGGTTTGGAGTCAGTGAGTATTGGGAAGCCCACTTGTGATATGGGAGAAGAATATTAGATCTTGCTTTAAAACAATGGGATCAAGACCAACATCTAAAAGGCATAAAAAGATATAAGTACTTGAAATATACAGGATAAGATGGAGAATGGGTTTATAACACATGATTTTTTGCAAGAAGAAAGAGAAGAATTTGCAGCTTATCATAAATCTTTCAAAGAGAAAGAAGAGATTTTGCGTCTAAAATCCCAAAGCATTTGGTTAAAGGTTGGAGATATAAATACAAAAAAAAATTCACAAGCAAGAAAAAAAATTGAGTCTAGTGGTGAGCCCCAGTATTGCAGCAATAATGCTGCAACTCCTGGAACTCCCTTCTTTAATTTTATCAACCCGGTAGTTCGTAACAAACTTGGAAGCGACAGTGTTGTATGCACAAGTACTAGCTATTGTCGCAGCTGTCACCTGGTCAACTAGCACAAGTCCGCTAGGAGCTTAAGCCAACTTCTATGAGCTCTTAGAAGAAGCTTTTTAACTGATGGATGAAAGCTAACTCAAAGAAGGCTAATCTACTTGCAGAAAGAAACTGGAAAGCTGAAAGGAAACGTAAACCCTAGCAAACCCTAATTTTACCATCTAGTCCTACTGATGCGAAAAAGAGGATGCAAGCCACTGAAAGAGGTGCCATTACTTCTAGGAAGGTAAAATACATGTGTCTAAGCTACTTCTATCTGAAGAAAACATCTTTTTGTATTTTTGAATAAGTTGTCAGAATTATCATGCATGCGATTTAACTGTTTTTTACTGTGCAGAGGTGGATTGGCGAGAGGAAATGATTGGAGGAGGTTGGGAAGGTTCAGAGAGGGCCTAAGGGGTCCCTAACACCCTTCCAGAGAGTTTCACAGATTTTGGCTCTCAAGAAACCTCATTCGTGAGCTTCTACAGGAAGTCTGCAGGGGTTCTACAGGATGTTCTGGAATTTCTACACGATGTTCTGTAATTTTCTACAGGATGTTCCGAAAAGTGGATTTTGGAGGGTTGATGGAGGAAATATGGTGGGAAAGTGGAAATGGAGGTTGCATAATGATGTTAAGGGGTTTAGGACCTGGTGCATGAGGCTAAGGAGCGGTTGGATTTGGTTCAAGGATGGAGGAAGCGATGATGCACAAGAATGTAGAAATTAGGGCAAGGTGGGAAAAGTATGGCAAATGAAGGGTAGGAATCATGGATTAAGGGTTGGAGTAGATTATCTGATGGAGGAAAGGTAGATAGAGAGGTAATACAGGTGATCTGCACACAATTTTCTAAAACTGACCAAACAAAGACTATGCAAACCCAAGATCTAGCTATCTTGACCTAATTTGACCTAAATAACAGCAAGGAAAATGAACAGTAGTTTATTTGCAACGAAATAATGTGAAATGCTATGCAAAATAAGCAATCAAGACTCTGAACATGTAACCAACTTCTGCAAATAAAAATCGAACACTAATGATTGCATGGCGAAGCAAAGATTGTGTTTTTGTTGGCAGCAAGGTCACCTTGATCCCAGCTCCTGATCCCACTGAGGGAGAGGTGAAATCAGAGGTGCTTGATGGCCTTTTTCTGAAGCTCTTCCCTGTTAATAACCTATCAACTCAATCTAAACATAAAAATCCTTTTTAATCATCAAAAGCAATCTAAATAACAAAGCAAGATTTAAATCTAAATAACAGATTTTATTCTAAGAATGCAGCAAAGACACATGAAAGTAAACAAAGGATGTACTAGGCACTTGAGATGGGCCCAACCCCAAGAGCTACAGCCTCCTAAGAGAGATTTAGAGCTGGTGAAAAGCTGGATTCATCTTTATTGAGCAAGAAAAGAAGAGTTACATCGAAAACTGGCCACAAGGGAAAGCTTGAAAAATGTGTTGAAATGCAAAGCTAATCTACTGACTAAAATCGAACTACAAACTAGCTAACTTCTGCCTACAAAGTGACTAACTGAAATGAGGCCCTAAGCCCTCTTATTTATACAAATTGAGGACCCCAACAGCCCTCCTAAACTTTAGGAACTCGGCTGCCAAAACTTGTATGTAACAGCGCTTTTACTAGCACTTTCTCGGCTGCCCTTGTGATAATTGATTTGGTGGCCCTTGAACTCCGAGCTAATGGTGGAGAATTCGAGGTAAGGGCCCATAAATGAAGGGGACACCTTCCTAAAAATCCTCTCCATGAATTTGGTTTCCAAGTGCTCATTTAAACCTTTGATTTTGTCTCCAAATTGACCAAAAACACTGCATAAAGCACACATTAGACTTGTTGGCATAATGACTAACCCAATTCACTCTATTAGCATAAATATAATCAAAAACATGCAATAAACTAATGAGAA
Organism: Pinus tabuliformis; assembly: GCA_031772625.1. Classification (NCBI taxonomy): domain Eukaryota; kingdom Viridiplantae; phylum Streptophyta; class Pinopsida; order Pinales; family Pinaceae; genus Pinus; species Pinus tabuliformis. The sequence continues at coordinate 934,993,141 of CM062819.1, read as the reverse complement.
TGGTGGATTAAGTCGAATTAGGAGGCTAAATGAGCCCATATAATTGTCCATTTTTGGGGCTCATCATCACCCCCCTACTGAAAGTGTTGCTCATCCTCTGAGCAACTAATCTATCTCCTCATATTTGATGGCCTTGGTGGCCTCCCTGTCATGCCAAGCTTCTGAAGTGATGTCCTCTTCTTGGTCATGAAACCATGCCTTTCTCTCTGCTTCTTCCCACTGCCTGTGCTCCTTTTCCCAGAGAATTCTCAGCTTCCTGTAGAACTGTTTCAGCATCCTGTAGAGAGGCCTTTATGTCCAACATTTTCATTCTTTCTCTCCAGGTGGATGTCTTCGGGCTTCCCCATTCATAGGTGATGGATGCCTTTGAGGGAGACCTCTCCTTTTGTGTAGTTGGGGTGTCTACCATTGTAATTGGCTCTTCTGACCGAGGTTTGGGTCTGCCAGTCTTAATCCTCACACTCCTTCTTGCCCTAAAATACAGGGGAGGCTCCCTCTTTCGCTTTTCCTTCTACTTGGGAGATGTGCTTAGGGTGGTCAGCACAGCTGTTGCCTCCCTAGCTAAAATTTCTGGTGATTTTTCCCTTTGTTTCTCTATCTTCAGACTTCCTATAGAAATTCCTGTGTTGACTGTTTTCTGTCTTCCTGTAGAAGCAGTTTTCGGGCTTCCTGTAGAAACAATTTTCACTGTTTTGGCCTGCTTGGCTGGGGGTGTCTTCTTCTTCAATTTTGTTGTGGTTTCCTTGGATGTGCCCTCACTTGCTTGGACCTTTTCAGTCCTTTCTGCCCTGATTTGCAATATGGAGGGCATCTTCTACTAGAAGCTTGATAAGCCCATGATGGGCCAGCTGGTCTGGTGTCCCTTCCTTCAGTTTTGTGCCACACTCAATCAATGACTGTAGGAGGAAGTAGGGGATGCTTAGCTTTTGTTCTGTGGGTAAATCCATCTTATGCCTGAGTTTAGTGAGCAACCAGAAGTGATAACCATATACAATACTGAATCGCCCCTCACAGGTAATGTATTTCATAATCTGAAGGCTGACCTCGCTCTAAAATGGATGTAGGCTAGCTCTTCGGACCCCATTTTTATCATCTAAAAACTATTCTTCTGGTAGGAAGAATTCCTTTTTGGCCTTCTGGCCCAATTTCCTTTACTCTTTATCCCAGGGTATACCCAATGGCAAGTCAGTGACCCGATTAATGAGTTGTGGGGTGAGTTTTAAGGTCAATCATTGGAAATTTACAGTGGCCAGTGTCTTTGATTTAGGCTGCAGGGACCTTAGGAACTCCTCTGTTATCTCATCATCGTGACCTTGAATTCTGTCACAGAGGGTCATCCAATTTGCACGGGTAAATAGGTCTACCACCTCAGGAGTTTCTCACAACTTCTTGGAATCCGAGGGTTCCTTTCTGATAAACCCTCCTGGCATGGTGAAAAATACTCTGTTTTGGCTTGTGTACTGATCATAAGGGGAATTATGTGTCTGGTTTCCTTCTTTGATTCTCAGGACAGGGTTTCTAAGATGTTTGTATATCCCTTTTCACCAATTCCCTAGTTATAATGCTGCTGGTGCCCCAAAACTTGACTGTCAAAATGAAATCAGGCTCTCACAGACAGAGTGCAGAGCTTAATTTTCACACCCACCATATACAAGTCACATTTTTTTATGCATAGATCAGTCCTTACAGAGATTGATCGTTTCTACAGGAGGGATTTGTTAACAGGCATCGTGGAGGAGAATGCAACACTGAACCAACTGAAAAAAAACTCCGTGTATCACCTAGGCAAATGACAATTCTTGACCCACAGGCAGACTTGTTTTAACTTTCCCTACTCCAAACAGTTTAATTTACCGCCTTTCGAAATATCATGCATGAGAATGGTGTTTTTTGAGCCTACCTCTTATGGGACTCCCAATTTGTCGAAGAAAAATCCAGGCTTTTCTGCTCTGGAAGGCTTTGTTGTACTTTCCTGTAGAACACTGGCCGGCTTCTGTAGGATGTCTCTGTGCCTCTGAACGATCTTGGTATGCGGGAGAATTTTGAACAGGCCAAAAAACTTGGCGAAGGACGTCGGTTTAACAGAATTCAGAGGCAGAGGACGCATACTTCGGCCGAAGAGGTTTGCAAGTGTAAATGAACAACAGTTAACGTGAGTCTTCAACCAAGCATTTTGAATTATGGCGCAATTCGTGGCGAGGGGATGAGGTGGAAAAATGTGTGTTGTCTTTATTTGAACTATAGTGATGTTATGAACTGTATGTTCTCTTCTATCTGTTAATCATTTGATGTCCTGTGCGCTGGAGTTCAACACGTCTACCACTACCTGTGTTTTTCAAATTTCACGTGAATGACTATGCACGTATGCTGCGTGATTGTTGCCTGAGCGCTAGAGAACTAGATGAGGGTGGCCAGTTATCTGGCCATCGATTTTTTTTAATCACAACCATCTCATTACTCATGCAATTTTCAAATTACATTCATGCAATCAGAGGAACGAGTTTAGTCACGTACTTGGAAGTTGAATGGTTGCTGTGAGGTGATTTTTGCTGCTGCATGCATTTGTTTCGGTGGTTGCATGATGGCTTGGCTACTAATTCATGGTTGTTTTCTTGTGCAGGTATCCTCTGGTCAGATCCACACTGCAGGAGCTGGCTTCCTCGTTCAGATCCGCACCCTCAAGATGCTGATGTCGAATTTTCACAGGACCGAAACTTGTTTTCATCATTGCTCCCGAACGATAGATCAGATCAATCTGAAACTTGCTGAATATGTTCCTATCATCATTATGCACCTCCCATAGAAAAATTGCGATCAATGGATGCATAGATTTCGAGAAAAATGGAAAATGGCTGAAGATTACAGAGATCAATTTCTTGGAAACCATGCATCGGAATCGGTTGAAACTTCTTGGGTAGGTGACTATCACCCATATGCATCTCCCCATGAAACAGGTTTTGAAACGGATGCACGGATATGGAGAAAATGCAAAAATGGCTGAAGGTGATGGAGGTTGGTTTCTTGGAAACCGTGCACCGGAATGGGTTGAAATTGCTCAGGCATGTTGCCATTGTCCCTATACAACTCCCCTTGTAACAATTTTGCAAATGGATGCATGGTTTTCAAGCTAGGAAAAAAACAAGTTTCAGCACTAGGTATTTTTGCTTCAAGGCATTCTGCAGTTTTGTTGCATGGTAAGAAAAATGAGCTCGGGCTCTAATGCAGACTTGGAATTCATTGATGCAGAGTCTAGATGGAGCTTGGATAGGTAGAGTGTGCGAGACTTCGTTGCTTGACTTGTCACTTAAGAATTCTTGCTGTCAATATGAGGCAAACAGGGTTTCTTGTATGACTGTGCAGGAACACATAACCAGGTGGGTGCAATGGAGTTGGAAAGAGATGGAACAGGGCGCCACATGGTGTTAGATTGCATAAAGGTGTGGCTGTAGGCCTAACAAATGGATCCCAACCATCAGATTCCCTTTCAAAATTGAATTTGTCTTGTCCAAAGGTTCTACAGGATGTTTCCTGTAGAAATTCAAAACTTCCTATAGAAACGCCTGGAACTTCCTGTAGAAAGCCTAATCTTGACCTGAATGTTACCAAATCCTAGGAGAGGTGAGTGGCCATGGAGGGAGTGTCCAAAGGGGTGTCCTGGAGCCTGGTACGGACTTCTTTCCTCGTTTTGCGCGCCCCTCTTTTCCTGCAAAGTATTCACTGCAACCTGCAATTTTTCATAGAGATTAGTCCTGCTTTTTTTTTTTTTCTTTTTTTTGAAAACAACTAGGGTGCCTCATGGAGGTTTTCACCCTAATTGCCTGCCTTGGGCGCCTCCAAGGGAGGTTTTCACCCAGGGATCTTATTCTCTTTTTCTTTTCTCTTTTTTCTTCTTTTTTTCAACCCATTGACCGCCTCATGGAGGTTTTCAATCAATGAGCCAATTTAAGGTGCCTCCGAGGAGGTTTTCACCTTAGATTTTTCCTCTTATTTCCATTTTTTCATTTTTCCTTTTTTCATTTTTCTCTTTTTTTTTCTCTACCCTAACCTACTTGAGAAACAAAATTCTTTTCAAGTGTAATAATACTTCCAATGGAGCCATGTGCACATCGAGATTAGAGACAAAATGATGTGGAGGCTTGAAATGCATGCTTTGACAGCTATCCAGATTTTAGAGACCAAATGATCTGACTTTGAAGGGATCAAACATAGCTGAGGAAGAGAGTGTCACTGCAACTTAGTGATGATCTGAAATCATATCTCAATATAGCTCTGATATCCTTGGTCCTTTTGCTGATCTGGATCATGTTTCATGTCACCTTCTACCATGACTTTCTCATCTTCCTCTTTTTGCTGATCTTTCTCTTGAATACATGGAAGATTTGATGGTAACCATGAGGGAGCTTTCTTGATCTCTGATTCTGATCTCTTCTCTTCATCAAGTGCAGCCCATGGTTCTTTGATCTTTTCTTTTGAATCTTCTTTTGCCTTTGGTCCTTCAATGTTGTCAATATAATCTCTATTTTGCAATACTCTTCCTGAGCTATGGTGAAGATCATCGAGCTCAAGAGGAGTCATTTGGACATGTTGTGCCTCAACTTTGCAATTGGGTTGAGCTACTGCAACGGGCAGGTGTGGAAATGGTGGTACGGATAGTTGAGTGGGGGTGTATATTCGAGATGGATGTGGATGGGGTTGTGGTTGGGTAGGCATTTGGGGTTGCCTTGGTGGAGCAGGAGGCGATGGTTGTGGATGAGCAGGTGGTGGAGGAAAAGAAGCAGGAGGAGTGTTGTATTGGGGCCTCCACCCCTGATGAGGTGCATTCCACTGAGGCTGTGGCTGAGCATAAGAGTGAAATGAATGAGCAGCTGGTTGGGCATAATATGGATCTGTGAAGGAACAAGGAGGAGGTGTGAACCAGGAAGGGTGAGCAGGGGGACCCCAAGAAGGTATGGAAGTGGTTTGATAGGGGTCATAATAGGTCTGGGATGTACCTTGCATTCCCTGCTGGTAGGGTATGGGTCCATGTGGCCTCCTTTGGTTCATATAATAGAGTGATTCAGTGGCTCCTTTGGCTCTCTGGTATGCAGCTTTAAGTCCAGGCAAGGAAGGGCACTGATTCATAGGATGGTATTCTTCGCAAATGAAACACACTTCTGGAGAGTGCATTGGGCATTCCTAGGATGCTTTCTAGTGCACCTAGGACAAAAAATGGCCAAAGCCCTCTTGGCTTCTTCTTGCTTCTTTTGGATCCGCAAGGTATCCAGTTGCATGGCAAGAAATTGCCTTACCTCGCTCTTGAAATCTTCCATCTGATTTGCAAATTCATTTTTGGATAAGGTATTGCTCCCAACATTTCTGCTTGTAGCCATTTGCTCCAGAGGAATGTTTTCTTCTTCTTCTTCCCTTGAGGTTCTTCAAATATGTCTTGCTGTCCACCTAAGGGTTCTTTACTCACAACCATCGAAGAAGAGAGAAGGTTGGTCGTGTGAAGCAGTGGGGGTGTTGTGCAATCATTTTTCTGAATTATCTCTACTCCTACAAGGCATGAAAGGAAATCTTTTTGGTTGATTTTTGCTTTTTTCTGCTTGTACCTACAAAACTAAAATAGATTGAACTGCAACTAACTATCTTGCTGAAATGAAAATGCGGAATTGAAATGAAAGCAGGAAAGGACTAATCTATTTTGCTCAAATGAAATTGTAGGAATGAAATGCTAGTCTACGCTTGCAGAATTGAAATTGCGGAATTGAAATGCTAATCTATGAAAGCAGGAAATATCTACTCTACTTTTGCAGAAATGAAATGAAATAAACTACTTAGCAGAAGGTTGTAGTGGAAAATAGAAGAAAAGCAGCAATCACCAATACTCTGACGCTTCCCCGGCAACGACGCCAAAAAGAGTGGTGAGCCCCAGTATTGCAGCAATAATGCTGCAACTCCTGGAACTCCCTTCTTTAATTTTATCAACCCGGTAGTTCGTAACAAACTTGGAAGCGACGGTGCTGTATGCACAAGTACTAGCTCTTGCCTCAGCTATCACCTGGTCAGCTGGCACAAGTCCGCTAGGAGCTTAAGCCAACTTCTATGAGCTCTTAGAAGAAGCTTTTTAACTGATGGACGAAAGCTAACTCAAAGAAGGCTAATCTACTTGCAGAAAGAAACTGGAAAGCTGAAAGGAAACGTAAACCCTAGCAAACCCTAATTTTTTCCATCTAGTCCTATTGATGCGAAAAAGAGGATGCAAGCCACTGAAAGAGGTTCCATTACTTCTAGGAAGGTAAAATACATGTGTCTAAGCTACTTCTATCTGAAGAAAACATCTTTTTGTATTTTTGAATAAGTTGTCAGAATTATCATGCATGCGATTTAACTGTTTTTTACTGTGCAGAGGTGGATTGGCGAGAGGAAATGCTTGGAGGAGGTCGGGAAGGTTCAGAGAAGGCCTAAGGGGTCCCTAACATCCTTCTAGAGAGTTTCATAGAGTTTGGCTATCAAGAAACCTCATTCGTGAGCTTCTACAGGAAGTCTGCAGGGGTTCTACAGGATGTTCTAGAATTTCTACAGGATGTTCTGTAATTTTCTACATGATGTTCCGAAAAGTGGATTTTGGAGGGTTGATGGAGGAAAAATGGTGGTAAAGTGGAAATGGAGGTTGGATAATGATGTTAAGGGGTTTAGGACTAGGTGCATGAGGCTAAGGAGCGATTGAATTTGGTTCAAGGATGGAGGAAGCGATGATGCACAAGAATGTAGAAATTAGGGCAAGGTGGGAAAAGTATGGCAAATGAAGGGTAGGAATCATGGATTAAGGGTTGGAGCAGATTATCTGATGGAGGAAAGGTAGATAGAGAGGTAATACAGGTGATCTGCACACAATTTTCTAAAACTGACCAAACAAAGACTATGCAAACCCAAGATCTAGCTATCTTGACCTAATTTGACCTAAATAACAGCAAGGAAAATGAACAACAGTTTATTTGCAACAAAATAATGTGAAATGCTATGCAAACTAAGCAATCAAGACTCTGAACATGTAACCAACTTCTGCAAATAAAAATCGAACACTAATGATTGCATGGCGAAGCAAAGACTGTGTTTTTGTTGGCAGCAAGGTCACCTTGATCCTAGCTCCTGATCCCACTGAGGGAGAGGTGAAATCAGAGGTGCTTGATGGCCTTTTTTTGAAGCTCTTCCCTATTAATAACCTATCAACTCAATCTGAACATAAAAAGCCTTTTTAATCATCAAAAGAAATCTAAATAACAAAGCAAGATTTAAATCTAAATAGCAGATTTTATTCTAAGAATGCAGCAAAGACACATGAAAGTAAACAAAGGAGGTACTGGGCACTTGAGATGGGCCCAACCCCAAGAGCTACAGCCTCCTAAGAGAGATTTAGAGCTGGTGCAAAGCTGGATTCATCTTTATTGAGCAAGAAAAGAAGAGTTACATCAAAAACTGTCCATAAGGGAAAGCTTGAAAATGTGTTGAAATGCAAAGCTAATCTACTGACTAAAATCGAACTACAAACTAGCTAACTTCTGCCTACAAAGTGACTAACTGAAATGAGGCCCTAAGCCCTCTTATTTATACAAATTGAGGACCCCAACAGCCCTCCTAAACTTTAGGAACTCAGCTGCCAAAACTTGTAGTTAACAGCACTTTTACTAGCACTTGCTCGACTGCCCTTGTGATAATCGATTTGGTGGCCCTTGAACTCCGAGATGATGGTGGAGAATTTGAGGTAAGGGCCCATAAATGAAGGGGACACCTTCCTAAAAATCCTCTCCACGAATTTGGCTGCCAAGTGCTCATTTAAACCTTTGATTTTGTCTCCAAATTGACCAAAAACACTGCATAAAGCACACATTAGACTTGTTGGCATAATGACTAACCCAATTCACTCTATTAGCATAAATATAATCAAAAACATGCAATAAACTAATGAGAATGGTGGATTAAGTCGAATTAGGAGGCTAAATGAGCCCATATAATTATCCATTTTTGGGGCTCATCATCTAGAAAACAATATCAAAGAGATTGTTTCAAGGTTATCAAAATTTCAGATTTTGCATCACTCAAAGAAGAGGTAGTTTGTCATTTCAATTATTTGTATATTTCCATAGGGCCTGGTAGCCCTAAAGAAAAACAATCAATGATGGAACATATTCCTGAATCTATTTCACTAGAAGACAAGGATGCGCTAACAAAATTACCCATTGAAGAAGAAATACGCCAAGTTGTCTTTTCCTTCAATCCGAACAAAACACCAGGACCAGATGAAATCTCTACTCATTTTTAACAACAATATTGGGAGGTAATAAAATTTGATTTTTGCAGAATGGTGGGTTATAATTTTAATAAAAAATTGTATGGGGGGAGGAATTAATTCTTCCTTTTTAGCCCTTATCTGAAAATATCTAAATGTTGTTTCCTTTCAAGATTCTGGAAAATATAACTCTGTAATGTCTCTTATAAAGTGATTTCATTTTTTCTTTTTCCAAAAGGCTTAAGTCTATTATGCATATAATTATCTCATAAAATAAAGGAGGATTAGAGTATTAGAGATAGATATTTGATAATATCATCCTAGTTCAAGAGGAAATTCACTCCAGTAAAAATCGAGAAGACAAAGGCATGATTGTCAAACTAGATATGGAAAATACCTTTGAAATAGTAGGTCATAAACTCCTCTTCAAAGTAATGGTCAAATTTAGCTTTGATGCTAAATTTATTCAATGGGTTTCTTTATGTATAAAAACACCATGGATTTCCCTTTTGGTTAATGAAAGAGTGGTTGGTTTCTTCTGAACCTCTCGAGGGATTCATCAAGGCTACCCTCTATCTCCTTTCTTATATATCATGTTGGAAAATTATCTTAGCTATACGTCATAATATGAAAGGTGATGTGCAAGCCTCTTGGGAATTAGGTTTTCCAAAGGTATCAAAATCATCAATCACTCTCAATTTTTCGATGACATGCTCTTGTTTGGAGTTGCCTCCACAATAATAGCTAGAAGGTTTTAAAAAATTTTGGATTCCTTTCTTGAAGCCTATGGAGGCAAAACAAACTCAGGGAAATCTCATATTTATACATGGAATGTATCATTAAGGAAGCAAAGACAAATTGGAAGAATTTTTGGTTTTCAAATAGTTGAATCATGGAAGGAATTCAAATATCTAGGAATTCCAATATACCTGAAATCACATTCATCTCAAGCATGGGAAGGAGTCCTAACAAAATTTAAAGGGAAATTTTCCTCTTGGGGGAATCAATGGCTCAACCTTGTTTGGCATGTTGTTCTTGTTAAAGCAGTTCTCTTTGCTCTACCTTTGTACCAATCTTATCCCTCTTTGATCCACAGAGCATCCTTTCGGATTTAACAAAAGAAACTCACAAATTCCTATTGGAAGGAGGTAAAGAAAGCTCCAAAAGAATCCATGTGTTTAAATGGGCTCTAGTGAAGGCCCCTAGGAGAAAGAATAGTTTGGAGATTTGTCACCAAAGAAGGATACCGGTGGAAAGTTGTATTGAAGGAAAAATATGTTCAAGGTGAAAGAGCTTGATGCCTGGAATCCATCTAGGCAATGAAATATGTTCCTTGATCTAGATTTTTTTTTTTTAGCATCCCCCCTCATCGGCTTAGGGTTGTATTGGAAGCGAGGAAATGGTAACTGTATTAATCTATGGAATGATAACATTATGGATCAGTGACCTCTTGAGTGATTTCCTAAATTCCTTCCCTTGTGAGAATATTTTTTTGCTCAAAGGAATTTTACATTGGTTGATATCTCCAATTGAGATGAGGATGGAAATTGGATGAATTGGAACTTAAGGAATGTTCTACTAATCTCTAATGCTTAGCTGCCAAGTTCCATGAATGGATTATAGATTGTGCACCTTGGAGAAAGGAGGATGAAGATAAAATTGATTGGAATGCTTCATATTATTCAATCAAGAAAGAATACGAGGCCTTTCTATTTCATCAAACGCGCCTCCAAAACTCAACATTTGGGAAAATATGGAAGATTGATGAAAATCCAAAGGTAAAGTCCTTTTGTTGGATCCTTGCATATAAGAAATTATTGACAATTGAGAACCTTAGAAAGAGAGGCATGCATGACCCCTCAAGATTCTCTCTTTATAAGAAGCAAGTGGAAGATATATCTGATATTTTTTTGGAATGTGAGTATACAAAAATTGGATGGAGGCAACATCTCCTCTCTGCAGCAGGGTCAAATGGCCCTTTTCTTTACAAGAATTCTTCTCCTATTGGGAAAAAAATTACAAAGGAAGTCTCAAATGAAAACCTCTTCTCAAAATGTATTGGAAATCCCTTTCCAAATTTGTATCCTTGAAATTTTTGCTAGATAGGAATAATGCAATCTTTAATAACAAGTTTACTCCTCCCCAAAGCATGACAATGAAAGCAACATCGTTGTGTGCCAAATATGAAACTCAAAAGAAGGATTGTATCTCTCCTATGAAAGAGTTATATCATTTGGAGCAATTATTGCTCAATAAATTGGTAGGTATGGATAACAAACCATAAACCACTGGTTGGAATCAACAAAATATGGGGGAATGCTAGAAGCTTAGAATGATAGATGTAGAATTCATAGCTTGGAAGAATAGTATACAAGGATGGATTCTCTATTATGATAGGGTATCCAAATGAAATCCAGGGGTGGAGGGAGAGGATCTCTTTATGGCTCGCAGGATGAAAAGTGTTCAAGTATTCATGGGGACTTGGTCATATGAAAAATAATCAAGCAAATATTTAGGGTTTATTTATTGCCAAAGAAAAGCAGGTGAAAGAGCTCACAATCCTAGGAGACTCCCTCCTTATTTTACAACATTTAGTTAAATTCTCAATACCAAAGGAAAAATCTCTAGAAAATATCATGGAAAAAGAAAAGAAAATGGAAAAATACATTCCATTAATAACATATGTTCATGTATTACGGGACCATAATAAAGAAGCAGACAAGCTCGCTAATGATGGATGCAAATTGAATGCAAGAGAATTATGCATAAATGACCAAATTAGGCCATCAATTATCCCTTAATGGATTTTAATAACTTAAAAAATAATTTAACCCAATTTAATTAGCTCATTGGAAAATGGGAGGCCTTATAGGCCTCATGGAAACTAGAAGAAATCTATGTCATGTAGGGAGATCAAGGACATCCAAATTAACCCCTCGTTCCATTTGCACAATTACGAAGGGTAATGGTAATCAAATCTGGCGAGTATGTGGGAATTTTTCATGGTGGTGGTATATTGTCCAGAAGTTGCCATGATCTAGATTTAAACAGGAACGCAACAAATTACAGAGATCACCATAAACACAGAGATGCAGTGGAAATAATACTTCATTTCATTAATGTAAAATATTGAAATATGCTTACAAACAGAAATGGAAATAAACTAGCTAGGGCGATGGTAGCTTATCTCTGAGAAGAGATGTAGTGGTTACAAGCCTCTGAACTGCCTTACAATGAGGCTCAAGGGCCTTTTTATTATTGAACAATAAGAGCAAATCCTAAACAACCAAAACCCTAACCCGAGGAGATGTAACACCAAGAGTTTATGGGGCCCGTTGGGGTGAGTTGGACAACCAACTTCCCGAGGTCGCAACTTGGTCATATTATCTCCGTTTGATGTGCATGATAGCCAGTTGGAAAGATCTCTACGAGGACTACGACAAAAAAAATGATTTTTAGTAGATTTCCAAAAAAATGTTGTTTAGGGCCTCAAAACGGATCCGGAAGTTTAGGACCTGAAAAACTGCTAAAAATAGTAAACTGTGCTACAATTAAGGAAACTGAAAAAGTGAAAGAAGCAATGGTGGGGGTCCAAGGGGAATTGGCGGGTGGCTACCAATATCCACCTGGATCATGCCACCCTCATAGCCATACTTTCATACCCACGAATTACATGTTCATTCTAATATGAGAAAAGGAATTGTTTTATTTATAGAAGTGGTGCTAAGTTTTTTCTTTCATGGGTTTGATTCCACATTCTCGTAAGACCACAAAGCTCGTCTCTTTGCACAATGTTTGGGGGTAATTGAAATTTTCTTTGCAATTATGGTATGCATGTTGGAAGGGAGTTGGTTCACGCTAGTTTTAAGAGTGTTAATTATAATTTTGTATGTTTGTGAGCTCACAAAGCTCTGTCAAAGAAGGATATTGTGGCTATAATTAAGGTTTAAATCTTTCATTGCATAATTCCCAAGGGAAGAATTTGGTTGAGCCTCTTGGCCTCAAGTGGGCTTCTTCAACAGGAAAGAAACTCATTGCTAATCAGGTAGATGCAATCCAACTGGATCTTTTCACTCGTTGAATAAAACAAAATGATCAAGGAGTAACAATAAACAGTGAGAAGGATGAATTTCAACACCTGAAAAGAAAATTAGTTCACCATGAGGATGAAATGGATGTTCTGCAATGAGAAATTGAGGACTTAAAGCATCGGTTCAAACATTTTAAGACTAGTTCCAGTGAAGCATCAGGCTCAAACTCACAACTAACCCTTAATTTCTAGATTTAAATGAGCCTCCTCAAGACTACAACATGTCCATAGTCATCAAGGACATTATTATCAATCAATAGTTTTATGCTTTGTAAATGTTGTGTTCTACTGGGGAAGTATGTAAGGTATACATCTACAAAAAACCCAATTTTGTCACTCAACAATATGATCCTCAAGATATTTTTGCATATCTCTTAGATAGGAGAAAAATGATAGAAATTTTGAATAAGTTTCTATGTGCTTCCTGATGTATTTTCCACAAGTCAGACATAGATTTATATAGTTTAAATACTCTTTTTGGTTTATATATATATATATATATATATATATATATGGTTTTTTCACAACATTTTTCCAAATTAGATCAAATAAAAATTTAATATATTTTTATGTAAAATGTTTTTCTTTAAAATAATATTTTTATATTTATAAGAATAAATTTTCCTTTGGTAAGTTAATTACCCATTAAACAACAATATTTTCATATGTTTCATACCCCTATCTACGAGTGGTCCACAATAAGGGAAACCAAATGACTGGAAAAATAATAGGAAATCAGTCCAAAAATGAATAGTGTCCAAGCCATGTCTTCATAAATAGAGAGAAAACTATAGGAAGTTGAGTAATTAAAAAGGACTAGACACTAAACTGTGCTAGTTGTCAAACGTAAGCTTCTCAAAAAATAAGAACCAAACAAGAAAATATATCATATTCATTAAGAAATTAGGTAGAAGTAGAAGCATACACCTTAATGGGGTTGATGTTTCCCTGGATGTCACCACTCTAACCTTGAGTAGGCGAAATATGGGCTTCAATTCTTCTAAGTCTCTCCTCCATTTCGTTTTGGTTGAGCACCACCTTGTTTAGCATCATCAGGGACTCTTCCTTAGCATCATTTCTATCCATAATAACACTACCTAGCAACATTATCATTCTCCAATAAATGTCAATAATCAACATTTATTAGTTTTTACTACCCCATGTGCACCCTATGTTAGGCACTCATTCTTAGATATCAACAAGCACCTCTGAGTCAAAACGCCAACCTCTCTCAACCACCACATCAACTTCAAGTTCTTGAATCTCCTCTTGAACCTCTGTAGCAATCTATTCCCTAAATATGTGTGATGAGTCTTCTACCCTCAAGTGAGATCATAAATTGCCAAATCCACAATGGCTACAACTTACACATCTGCACCTAGCATGTTCCTAACCATGGTTATAGGTTGAGGGGATTAGCCTGGACATGAATGTTGCAAGAGGGGTTGTAAGCTGAGAGAAGAGGAAAATCCTAGGCATAGAAATAACTCTTAAACTCCTAGATACCACGAAATATTTGAGGTGGCGAGAACAACAAGGATAACAACAATGGAAAAAGTAGCATGGGTGGCAGCGAATGGGAATGCAGGATTATAGCCAAAGTGCAAAAGGTCGACCACCACCTTGAGAATTCACAACAAACTAGGGGGAGAAAGGGTGAAGACAATCCAACACTGGGGAAAATTGAGGCGACTACATCACCAACAAACATCTGGGAGCCATAAACCAACTATGAATAGGAGAAATGAATGTGAAGTACTGAGCTAGCTTTGTGAATGATGGAGGAGGAATAATGGACACTCCCAACCTCTCTTCCTTGTGTGCAAATTTCATGCGCATACAAACGAGGACACCACAATCCTCCGATGTTTTTGATACCACAAATATTGGCTCAATCTTCATGTAGAGTTGGAGTCTCACTAGGTTGCATGTCACTCTCAACCATTGAGGGATGAGATGGTACTTCCATTGCATCTCACCTCACATGATCCAAGAAATTTATAATAATAAATAAATTGTTAAACAAATTTAAAATAAGAACCTTTTTTAATTAGCTTGTAAACATCCTATAATATATTCCAACAAACTATAATAATAATAATAATCCATTTTTAAATTCACGGCCAATGCAGACACCAAATTGGGGTATGAGACCCCCTTGTTTATAGGAACAAGGGACTCACTTTTGCATAGTGATTTGACTAAAAGAGTCTACAAAGGCATATATACTCTACCCCCTCTGAATTACAACCTATTACCTCTTAGAAAAAAACACATATTCTTAACCATTAAACTTATTATATATTCCAATAAATTATAATTATTATTTATATAATATATTATACATTATTTTATGTTGACACCTAATCCTCTGTGATTGGGTGAATTTGGAATGTGAACAGTCATCAGAAGATGAACTGAGCAGTCACATTCTTTGTATATAACAATAGCTACCTAATGAAATAAATCGAATCAGTTTTCTGCCAAACTGGAGTTACTCCTGGCCTGACATGGTATCAGAGCCAGTTCTCAAAATAGTTGTAACTCCCTTCATTTTTGCTACTGTGGGCTGTACGCTGGTCTGAGCACTGTCCACTGAGCGCTGTCCTCTGTCGTTCTGACCTGAGCTCTGTCCTCAAACGCCTCTGTCATTCTGACCTGAGCTCTGTCCTCAAATGCCTCTGTCGTTCTGTCCACTGAGCGCTATCCTCAATGCCTCTATCCTCACTTCTTCGATTTTTCGTTGTGATACCGGTCTGCCTTACCGTTTATTTTTTTTGAAAACCATAGGCCACCGTGGAAGCGGAGCATCGAATCCGGCGGATACTTCTTGCAGAGTTATTCAATTTTCAGCCTTCTTGCAGAGAGGTATTCATTTTTCAAATTTTTTCATTGAAAGGAATATGAAGGACACTGTCCAGCTGCAGTCAAACTCCAGTTCTCCAAGCAATTCAAACTGAAGATTTGAAGCTTACCACTATCTGAAGAAGCTTACTAGCCGAGACATTGTACCCCTGCTCGAAGGGACTTCAATCCAATCAAAGGTTAAGAGTATTGTTTCATGTGTGTGAGGACGTTTATTTGGATAACAGAGGAAAGATTGACTATGTATCTCCCATACCACCGGTTCTCAAACAGTTGCAATACCATCGTCAACCCCGCAATACCGCCTCTCCAAACCACGTTGTCCTGTGATACAATGTTGTCATATTTTATGAACATTGTTATATGGTAATGGTATCGAATGTGTTATGGTATTGGTATCTTAAGCTCGTCTATTTGAACGTTGTCCCATATGTTTTAACGTTGTCTATTTGAACGTTGTCCCATATGTTTTAAACGTTGTCCGATATGTTTTTAAACGTTGTCCCATTGTTAAACAATATGTATACATTACTGTGTGCATCTCTTAAGAGTGACTTCTATGAGCAGTCCTAGACGCATGTTTAGTACACACTTGTGGCTAATGGTTTTAAAGCCTTAAAGCAGTAGAAAGATTCGGTCTCCATATTTTTAACGCTGCCATATGTTTTAGCGCTGGAAGGAAGTCTGGTTATGGGCCCACCACGCTTCCGCTGTGTGGACTCTAATTCTCTTTGTCAGGCACTTTAGAAGGGCACCAGGTGTTCCGCACAACCACACTAAACCATATGTTCGATCATAGGGTAGGAAACTTGAGATGGCTCGTGGTAAGAGAAACAATCGTGGCTTCAAGGTCTAGAGAATCAAAGGGATTTATGGTGATTTTTTAGTCTTTTCAGTGAGCTTTGAAATTGTGATGCCGTTGCTGCTCCAACTTTATAGAGCTCGTGGTGAAAGATTGATTATTGACTGTGATATGAATTAAACAACCAAAATTGTTTCCCACAGAAATTTTTTGAGTACAATTTCACTGTATATCAGCAGAAATTTTTTTTATCAGCAGAAGTATTTTTTTTACAGAATGCATTCAATCATCTCTATGATAGGAATAGTTCTCACTGGCAAGGAGAAATATCCTGAATGGTCACAAATGATAAAACACACCCTCATCTTCAATGAGTTGTGGAAAGGAGTGTGTGTCGGAGAAGGAGACAATGACCCAGTAGAGCCTACATCAGACAAAGAGCTCGTCATTTGGGAAAACAAGAACAGCAAAGCCTATGCATTAATCGCAGCATTTGTAAATGAAGAAGTAAGTCGCCATATTTCATCATATTCAACTGCCTTTGAAGCTTTACAAAATCTGAAAGAACTCTATGACTCACATTCTGCACTTGAAGTTGTTCAGCTCATGATTAAACTCTTCACTCTTGAACTGAAAAATAATGATCCTCTTGCTCTTGCATCTGAAGTAAAGTCTATAATGCATGATATCAAATCCACTAAGGTTGAGCTAGATATCCCTCTTATTGCTTTTCTCAAGGCACTCTATCCTACTTACTCCAATTATCTTGAGTCTTTACAAGCAAATGGAAATCTTAAAGATATAACCTTTGACTCTCTTGTGAAAAAGTTTGCTGAAAGAGAGAAAGCCTTTGGAAAGAAGACAGCCCCTGAATCTTCTGAAGAGACTGTGTGCCTTGCTCATAAAGAAAAGCATCCTGCTCAAGATTCTACAAGAGGAAGAGGTGGACGAAGAGGAAGAGGAAGATATTTCAGAGGCAGGGGGGGCAGACATTCTCAAGGAGAAAAGGCAGACTTACATTGCATTCGCTGCAAAAGAAATGGATCACATGATGCCTCTACATGCAAGCTACCATGGGACAAAATTGAGCAGAAAAGAAACCAACAGAAAGGTAAAACTGATGATACAGACAAAGGTAAAGCACCTGAATCCACTCACTATATTGAGGCACAATGTAACATTGGAGTAAATGAAGATTTGTTTAATGCTTCACTTGCTTCTTCGAAAAATGATTGGTTGCTTGATTCAGGAGCAACCTATCACATGACTCATAGAAAATATTTTTTTGAAGATTTCACTGACAATGTTTATGGAGCAGTATACTTTGCAAATCAGTCAAAAATCAAGCCATCAGGGCTTGGCACAATCAGGCTTAAACTCCCTGGTCTTTTAGACTTTCTTCTGGATCATGTTCTATATCTCCCATAGCTCAAGAGAAACTTGTTGTCCTTGGTTCACATCCGCCAGCAAGGTCACTCCATTCATATGTTTGATGGCAAGCTTGAGGTAAGAAAAGCATCTGACCACTCACTTGTCATGAGAGGAATAGAAGAAGAAAGGCTTCTCAAACTGCAAGGAACCTCTGCTCATGCACAACATTTCTCATATATTTCTCATCATGAAGAAGGTACACTTCCATCAAGTTTATTATGGCATGCTAGATTTGGACATTTAAACTATGACAGTCTCCGCTTATTGAAGAAAAATGGTGTTGCTGGTTTGCTTACAATTACTAGGAAACATAAGCAATGTGATGCTTGCATTCTAGGAAAGCATAGCAAACAGTCTTTTCATGATTCACATTCAAGAGCACATAGGAAGCTTGAACTCATTCATTCAGATTTATGTGGTCCAATGCCTGTTCCTTCTGCAAATGGAAATAAATATATCATGACATTTATTGATGATTACACCAGAATGTGTTGGGTTTATTTATTGAAGAACAAATCTGATGCTTTTCAAACATTCAAGAATTTTCATAAATGGATTCAAAATGATGAACAATCTCATATTGGGTCTATTCGCACTGATAATGGAAAATAATATACATCAAATGAATTTGAAAACTATCTTTGCCAACATGGGATCAAACATCAAACAATTGTGCCTTATAATCCCCAACATAATGGTGTAGCTGAAAGAATGAATAGAACAATCTTGAATATGGTACGATCCATGCTTTTCCTCAAAAATGTAAAGATAATGTTTTGGGCTGATGATGTTCTATGTGCTGCATATATAAAGAATAGATGTCCATCTAATGCTATAAGAAACAAGACTCCTTATGAATTGTGGTATGGACATGTTCCTTCGGTGAAACATCTCAGGATCTTTGGTTCCACCTGTTATGCTTTGATACCAAAGGTACATAGAAACAAACTTGGTGCTAGAAGTCGTAAGTGTATCTTCCTGGGGTATTCAAACACCTCCAAAGCATACCGCCTCTATGATGAAGTAAATAAAAAGTTTGTTGTATCTAGAGATGTAATTTTTCTTGAATCATCCAAATCTGAAAATGTTGTTGAGCAGCAACTTGATCGCTTGGATAGATTCGCAAAAACGAAATCATTTCAAGAATTTGATAATCAGATTCCACATCTTGAAGGGGGGATTCCTATACTAGATCAACATGTGGAATCTTCTTCGGAAGAACACTCTCCCCCGACTAAAACTCCAACAACGGATGATGCTTTAAGTGATGTAATTGATAGAATTGGGAGACTCAATCTTGATTCAGTCCCAACTCAATCAACAGAGCAGCCTGGACCATCTCAGAAAGGTCCCCCAAAGTGGCTGACAAAGACACTTGAAAGTGTTCATCCTAATGAAATTGGAAAAATAGGAACCAGAAATTCAAACCGTCAAAATGGAGGTGATGTAGATGACTCTAATTCACCTGTTGATATGGATGTTTCTTATGATTGTGAATTGAACTTGTCTATAGATTTTGAACCAACTTCATTCAAAGAAGCTACTTCTCATGATAAATGGAAAGAAGCGATGCAAAAGGAGTATGATGCCCTCATAAAGAACGGAACTTGGAAGCTGGTTGATCCTCCATTTGGAACCAAACCAATTGGCTGCAAGTGGGTCTACAAGAACAAGTACAAAGCTGATGGCTCACTTGACAAGCACAAAGCTAGGTTTGTGGCAAAAGGTTTTTCACAGAAGGAAGGGGTCGATTATGAGGAAACTTTTGCCCCCACAGTAAAATGGGCCACCATCCGGACACTCTTTGCACTAGCATCTCAGAACGGTTGGAAAGTCCATCAAATGGATGTAAAAACTACCTTCTTGAATGGAGATCTAAAAGAGAATGTTTTTATGTCCCAGCCTGAAGGATTTGCTGTGAAAGGACATGAACAAAAAGTATGCAAACTTGTGAAGTCCTTGTATGGCCTCAAACAAGCACCGCAAGCCTGGTATGAAAAACTAACTGAGCATCTTCTGAAACTCAACTTCAATCATTTTGATCTTGATGATGCAACTTTATTTTTCAAGAAAGTTGGCAAAACAGTTGTATGTCTTGTGGTATATGTAGATGATCTTTTAATGACAGGGAAAAATGAAAGCTACATTGCATCCATAAAGAAGGAATTGGGGAAAAGTTTTGAAATGACTGATTTGGGCTATGTTCATTACTATCTTGGCATTGAAGTAACCCAACATCCAAAATCCATATTTCTTTCTCAAAAGAAATACATTGGAGATTTGTTAAACAGATTTGGCATGACAGAGTGAAATCTTCTTTCTACTCCAATGGAACAAAACTTAAAGCTCACATCTATTGAAGGAAAGGAATTTGAGGATGCAACAAAGTATAGAAAGCTTGTAGGAAGTCTCATCTACCTCACTACTACCAGACCAGACATTTCATTTGTTGTTGGAATCCTCTCCAGGTTTATGCAAAAGCCTTGTGAGGGACATTGGTCTGCTGCAAAAAGAGTTCTAAGGTACTTGAAGGGAACTCAAGACCTTGGAATCAAGTATACACAGGTGGACGACTTCAGCTTGATTGGATACTCTGATTCAGACTTCGATGGAGACAAAGAAACTGGGGTATCTACTTCAGGATATGCTATGAGTCTTGGATCAGGAGTTGTCTCTTGGAGATCACGCAAACAATCAGTTCCAGCAGATTCTACAACAGAAGCAGAATACGTGGCAGCAGCTGAAGCAACGAAAGAAATTGTGTGGCTCAGGAAAATTCTTGAAGATTTGCAGGTAAAACAAGTACAATCAACTCCACTCATGATTGACAACACCTTTGCAATTAAGTTGGCCAAGAACCCAAAGTTCCATGATCGTACAAAGCACATCAATACTAAATATCATCTGATCCGACATCATGTTGAGGCCAAAACAATCCATCTCCGTCATTGTTCCACAAATGAGCAAATTGCAGACATCTTCACCAAAGCGCTTAGAAGAGAAAAGCTAGAAATATTCAGAACGATGCTTGGACTCACCAACATCCCTTCAGATTAAGGGGGGGAATGTTGACACTTAATCCTCTGCGATTGGGTGAATTTGGAATGTGAACAGTCATCAGAAGATGAACTGAGCAGTCACATTCTTTGTATATAACAATAGCTACCTAATGAAATAAATCGAATCAGTTTTCTGCCAAATTGGAGTTACTCCTGGCCTGACATTTTATAACAATATTTTCTATAAGCCATTTTCATTTTTTTTTGTGAACTAGACCAAAATTTGATATTGATATTCAGTATAAAACCTAATTACAACTGAGATGCCTCGAGAAATTTTATGGGCCTCGACCACCATTAGAAAACTTAATGACGTCCCAAAACCAAAAATGGCTACCAATTTGTCCGTAAAAGATGACAACTACTTATGAGCAACAAAGCTTGAAGTGAGAAAATGGTAGCCTAGATAGCTTACCACCTTACAAATATTGTTTGCAAAAACATTTGTAAACCATGACTCATGTGAGCTTGATGAAAGTAGGGACATAAGAGGCAGATATATAACACACAATTGCATATAAAACAAAAAAACCTTAGGAGACACAAGTCCAGATAGCAGAAAGTGAAACCAATTCATTTGTCTGTAATAATAATTATATGCTATGGAGATGAATTTCCATTGTCCATGTTGATATGAATAGCATTGATGATCGTTTCCCCATTTTGTGGTGTAGTTGTATCGATATCTGAAGATGTAGTGATATAGCACTCAATTGTTCAATCCCACTGTCATCTCATCCATATCATATCAGATGTTCCACATGATCCTTTTCATCTCCTCCTCCCTGACAAAGAGCTTATAGTTGCCCACTTGCTTGTCGCGTAGCACCATATGTAGTAGATTGGCCATCTGTCGGTGTTGGAATATCAAATGCAAGAAGTGTAATATGTGCTTCCGCCATTTGCCTGGGTTAGGAACCCAATTAGTTTTTCTTGGACAGATTTCTGAGTCAGAGTGATACATTTTCTCTCCAAATTCTTTTGCTTCCAGGGTCTGAATCTCCTGTCGAACCTCCAGAGGCACAACATTGAAAAAATTGGTCAACGATTCCCAACCGAAAAGATGGTGTTGTCTTCTGGATGAAGCCCCTGTTGAACCACCCCTGCGACTAAGTAACCTTTTTCTGGGTGCCATAGTGATCCAAATTTTACAAATAAACTTCTCACAATACTTATGGAGTAGCCCCTTGAGGGGTACAACTGGAGAGAGATGACCCCCTAAAACCCAAGTAATTACATAAAGAAAGACAGATAATAGTGAATTCCATGGTGCGAACACAATACTGACATCATCCAAGAAGCAATAACAAGAGGTTTTATAACGAGACTGAAACCAATACCAGCTAAATAGTACCCAAATAGACCAAAATATCCCCTGGATTGCCCAAGTTAATCCAGGTAGAGAACGAGGATTGACATTACTAAAACCAAATAGAAAATGTACCACTGTACCAATCCCTGACGACCAAGACTGGACAATTGAAAGATATACTAGATGGGTCGAGGGTTTGTAATTATGTCGAGTGGAGTACCATAACGAGTTTGAATTATGGTCCCAATGAAGTATTGTGTAAGAAGCAAACGAAAAACATTTATGGCCTTCGATGATTCCCAAATCCCCTCCTAAAGCAGGTATGACAATGAGCCTACTAGGGAGACACAACCAGTGCGAAAAAATTTCTCTCTTCCCAATAACCAAACACAAAACATGATGATGGGATGATTGCCAAAATATGAAAACTTCAATACCCCCCGTAACTACAAAAAAACCCTAACTGATAATATAGCAATCTTTGAGACACTATACCCAGTATAAAACATAGACACAACCACCCTTTGCAAGTGAGATATATCAACCACAAACTTAATGCAACAACGTACAAACTCTTGAACATAGAATGGCCACATTCTAGAAAGAAATTTTTTTTAGAAAACCAGAAAACTACTTGAGAAAAAGGAGAACGATTGCCAATACCAGAGTCCTGAGTGTACCCTGTGTGATTTGTGGTTGAAAAACAACACTTAGGAGCCACTTCAACTATTCACCACCCTTTTCCCTCATGCAAGGTGATGAAGAACGTTATATACAACCTTCGCTAATTCTCAAACCTAGAAGGAAATTGAAACCATATTCCCACCAAGAGCTAAGTGGAAAACTTACTTCTGAGGTCATCTTTCTCCATAACCCCCATGATATGACGATTATTAATTACATATGATCATCTATCAGACAAAATCCTTCTTATGTCTAATCCCCCACATGCCTGTGCATTCTTGCTTGCATCGAAGATGTCAAAGAGAATGTACAGAGGTTCGAACCAACCCGTCTTCCTGGGTTCCCACCACATCACCTTTATTACAGCATCCAAAACACCACGTGAACCTCTAACCCCTGATCTAACCTCTAACCACGCATCTGCACAGTGATGCCAAGTCTCGGAGTTGACATTCCTCCATACGTCCACCTCCAACTTGGCCATCGATATACCATGCATGACACTCATGACTTATGGTTTACTAGTTTTCAGAAAACTCCTTGTCACCCCAAAAATTTCGTTCAACCAGAATCTTCCGTCATCGATCATCTACCAGAAAAGCACCCCCGTCAGGGGAAAAACCATTTTCATTCTGCATCAATAATTAAGATGTACTTTACCCTTCATGCACCATATAATATATAAAACAACATTATATAAAAAAATTTAAATGTCAATTAGAATTTATTATCATGTCAATGGTGTGGTTAACCGAATATTCAACATCAAATAAACAAAGGTTTGAAAAAATTCAATAAATAGTTTTGGTTGACGTTTTGTAGGTACGAAATTTTTTAAATAATTGTGGTGTTTTTTATTTATTTAAATAAAACATAGTTATAACAAATATATAAATAAAATAAGATTTTTTTCACTAAAAATAATAATAGCAAGTAAATCTTTATTGATATTTATAATTGGATGCAATTATTTAATATTTAATATGAATAAAGTTTAATAATAATATTTATTTTACAATTTATTATTCAACACCCTAATGGGCTGTCTACCCAGCCTCCATGTTTTGGCGAACAGAGTTAGCGGATTCTAGTAAAGTTTCCCCATTCCAGAGACATGAAAACCAAAACATGGTCAGACGTGCGCAACACAAACGTGTTGGAGTTTGGTGGTCCTTGAGGTTGAGAAATGATACCCTTGCATGAGAAGCGTGTGGAAACAGCAAGGGATCGTACACCATGCTATAGGGTAAGTGCATGGGAGATTAAATGATCTCAACTATAGAGCAAAGGATTTGCATGTCATGGGATCTCAAGAAAGAACATTCCTTCTGTCGGCATAGATATGGCGAACCTCAGCAATGGAAGATTGGATCTCTGGTTCGATCACTTTGAATGAGACTCTACACTAATTTATGACATCATCATACAGTTCTATCTCGGGTTTGTTAAGCTCAAGCTCAACATTGACACTTAGGTAGGAATTCATAGGATTCAAGATTTAATCTCCTTCTATAGTATCCGACTCTACATCCATGCAGAGATATTTATATACCATCGAAATTTGGCAGGGCGGTGAAATGTGTGGAGAGAAACCTGACCAGCCTCTGTAGGCACCCTTCCAGCTCAAGTAGGGTTGCCTCTCAGCTCTCTCATTATTTTATGGTAAAGGCTTAGGCATCCATAGCCTTCCCATTCTGCAGTGTTTTCATGTTAACTGTTCTTTTTATCGAATTTTGTTTAACCATGTATTCTCGAAGTGGGTTCATCACCAATGTTTTTTGTGTTGTTTTTACATAACACGAGGTTTGGGCCATCATTTGAACTTGTGGTGGTCTTATTGTCGAATTCTCTACAAGCGCCTGAGCCATTAGGAGTTTCATTTAATTGTCCATTTCTTGTATGTGGGGTGTGGTATTCGTGTTCTTTTTCTATATGGTTCTGAAACTGGGTTCACTGATAAACTTATCACATTTATCTCGCCTCCTCCTTGGGGTTCTCGGGTTGTCCATCTATACCTTCCTTACCACAACTTTTACCTATCTAATCGTGTTCAAAGTTTATTCATTGGTGATGGAGGCAGTAATCCCTCATATAGGTTCCACAAGTTGGAAGTGTTCTACCCTCTAGGTCGGGTTGGTAACCTTAATCCTCACATTTGCATTTGAGTCAACATTTTCACCTCCAGGTACCAAACTATGGTGGGATTTTGACTTGTAGTTTTTGTATGGAATTGTTTGCATTGTAGGTACATAATGGCTCCATGACGTTGATTACCAGTGCGACAAGGTGGTGCATAGACTTCGTCTTCCTCAAGGTATAGAATACTTTTTGTGTGGGAATCGATTGCCAATTTCTTTTATTCCCCCCCCTGAATTCAAGAAAGAAATTATAAATTTATAAGCAAAGGAATTTGGAGACAGAAAATACTTCTTCAACACAGAGATTGCTAGAAGTTCTGTGAAATGGGTACCAAATCTTGGTAAATTTAGAAGAAGAAGAATTCACTTCTTACACTCCATCACTCATCATCGCTAGATGGAGACACTTCTCAACATGGTAATCCAATAAAAGCAAGTGGAAAACTACAAGCTCTTTGTAGGACAAGAGGAAATAAAACACATACTACATGATATCATATACAACCTTGACGACATTGTCGTCACGTTAACCTATGTGGAGCATTTTATAGTCATTGATTCAGACACTGATTCTAATGCTAAAAATGATTAGGAAGCAGCCATCAATGTTTTTCCTCTCAATGTCATTCTGACCAACCCAGGAACATCTCAGAACAATTCTCAAGTTGCAGAGTCTCCTTCGCCAATCATCATCCTTGGCTAGCTTTTGGTTCACATAATTATATATAATTATGTATTTCCTATATAGTTATAGTAGCATACTTAGTGTTACATCCTTTTTTTGTTGTTTTGTTTTTGTACACAAATCTCCAATGGATATCATGCATGTTGAAAATGGAGAAGTTAAGTCAATAATGGCCTTAACTAACATGTATTTTCCAAAGGTCACCTTATGATTCTAGAGTTTAGTTTTGCCAACTGGTTTTTGACATATATGGATCCATAAAGATGTAATCAATACAAGCCAGGAAAGCTGGAATTTTGGAAAAGCACTCGTGCTAACAATGCATGTAATTTTTACAACTATCAATAAAATTTTGCCTAAATATTTACAAAAAAAAAATATTATTAGACAACTTCCATTACTATATATGGTTTCTTGTTAATAAAAAATCATAATTATTTAATAAATTTACATTAATGAGATTTAAACCATTAATTAATAAATCCTTTTTAATAAAATACTTAAGCTTATTAATTCCACATGTTATTATCTCATAGGATCATGTTTAATGATAATAGTCCTCTGTACATTAAGTAATAACTTATAACACTATCCAATACTCAATAAAATTATCACACTATCCAATACCCAATAAAATTATAACGAGATTCTAATATATCTTTTTCTTATTGAATAAATTTGCCCTAACAATACTAATTACTACTACAGCCATATAAATTAAAAATGTTGGGGAAATGTCTATAGGTATTAATTCATAATAAACATCAAAACACTTATTGTATTATACAACTCTCGTTGCTAAAAAAAAAAAAAAAAATCATAAAAAGCAAGCTAAATTATACATTTATTTTAAATTGTTATTATTATTGATTATAAAGAAATTAATATATAATTTAAACATATATACATTTAAAAAATCATGGAACATGATTCCTAACCCTAGAGATTTACCTCCACTTTATCATAGAAATTATTAATCTATAAATGAGCTTGGTCACAATATCATTGGCCAATACCATGGCTTATCTCAATACCACGTGCCCAAAAAACCATAACTCATTTCATATGACAAATTTTTTAATTAATCAATTTAATTTAAATGACAAAAAGAACATAACTACTTTGGAGATCAATCTCAACCTTTGATTTGTGTAACTATTATGAATATTCTAGGATATTTTGTGGAAGTTAAATCTTTACCATCCACTTTATAGTTTTTGATAAATAAATTAAAATTCTAGAAGCCCTATTCCAAAATAGACACACCTATGGGTGTAAAAATTTACCATGTATCCTTCTCTTGAATTATCAAACTATGGACTTATATTTCACAATTAGCCAAACGTTCATGACAGACTATATAGAATATAAAGTTCAATTAGTAAATTTTTTATCCATTCCATGTCCAAAGGATCCAACACTTTATATGAAAAGTTTCATTTATGTTATATAATATCTATGTGATTATGTCCATATGCTATTGGGGTATTTCCACATTGATCTTTTGATCTTTTCATTGAGAAACAAATCCCACTTTCCCAAAGTGGTTGGATCCAATGCTGGAAAGTGAGGAGTGTTTGACCATTGAGCAAGGTTCAATTCTCATGAGAGCTTCCCTTGAGCCATGGGGGCACCTTAAGGTAGTGGTTGAATGTGTAGTTTCACCTAGTGAGACCATACTAAACGGTTTCATGGTCTATGCATAGATAAATGGATCAAAGCCCACCCCCATGTCCTCCTTTTTAAGAGGTGGAAAGCAAGGAGTTTTTCACCAATGGGAAAGGTTCAATTCCCATGAGGGCTACCTTGAGCCATGGGGACGCCTTGAGGTAGTGGTTGAATGTGTGGTTGCACCCAAAGAGACCAAATCAAATAGTTTCATGACTTGTACACACATAAGTGGATCAAATCCCATTCTCATTTCCTCATTTTTCTAAAAGTTTTATAAAGTTCATCCTTTTAGAAGAGCAATCATGGAAAGAACTAAAAAAACCCTAGTTGCCTCATTAATAATTTCATGTTCTAGAGGAACTTACCCTATGGCTCCTCCACTTGATCCTAATATCAATGCTTTCAGTGCACTGGTTGTCAACTGTTCGAAGTTCCAATGCTCCAAGCTAGCCTGATTTGTGAAGAAATCAGATGATGTCCTGAAAATTGTGGTTCATGTCAATCAATCTCGAGCAATGGCTTTTAGGCTATTGGAGAGAAGCTTGATCAGAAAATTTATGGGCTTATGGCCCTCATTGCGCTCTTTGAATTTATTGGTGTATAAAAACTAGAGACTTGTGATTGAAGGACAACTTTATGTTTCCTTCTAAGGGAGGGGGTTTTCTCTTTCGTCTTTGAAAAGAAACCATATCGTATCTAAATTTTTGCAGTGGACGATATTTTAAGGGGCATCAGGGCTTTATCTAAATCAATGGTGTTTAGATTTCAACTCAAAAAATGACATTCCATCAACTATACCTATCTGGGTTAAATTGATGTGTTTTTCCCTTCACTATTGGAATGATGACACCTTTAGGAACGTTAGAAATTCTATGGGTCACTATATCGTAGTAAAAACCACAAGGATTTATACAATCTTGTGTCAGGATTTGTGTAGAAGTGGATCCTGATAAGGGACTCCCAATAACAATAAATATCTAGCTAGATAATCAAACTCATTATCAGGGAGTGAATTATGATCAATTTCCTTTTAAATGTAAGAACTATCACGAATATGGGCATTTTTCCTAAAGATGTTGTGATAATAGTAATAATAATAATAATAGATGAAATAATATTAGTATATAAATAAATAAAGCAATAAATAAATAAAAATATAATAATAGCAAATAAATAATACAGAAACAATACAAGATAATAAAAGTAAATAATAATAATAAATAATAATCCGAAGTTTTAAATAAATATATATAAAAATAAACTATAAAAATAGTAAGAGTAGGTAAAGTTAACAAAAGTAAAAAAAGAATAAAATAAGAAAAGGTTAAATTAAGAAAAAGGTTGAGTTAAGTAAAGCTTAAGATAGAGAAATAAAAGTTGGCATCTTGACACATGGATTGTGTGCATGTGGATCGTTTTCCAATTCCCTTTCATTTTTGGAACTGTTTGCTCTATTTAATGGACGAAAAGAGAGATGATACGCATTCATTCTTTCTGAAAGAGAATGTTGTGAGACAAAGGATTCCTTGGCAGTAGTAGTTTATTTAGGGCTTGGGGATGACCAATTGTAGAAATATTATGTGTAGCTAATTCTATGGTTGGTTGGAGAGTCGTCCCCAAAACTTTGCTGCAATTAGCAGGATCTGAGTAGCATTACAACTCTGAAATCACTAGTAAGGTATATTGTCACCACAGGTAATTCTTCTTTGCTAATGGTTTCAAAATTCTATGTTAATTAGTTGAATAGTTGTATGTTTGAATTTTAGGTTGTTACATATGGAAATGTCGAAGTACAATGTTGTGATGATGTTTCATGATGTGATAGTATGTGGTAATTGGACATAGTTTTGATGAGAGGGTAATGATGTCATGCATATGTGTTACTTATTTATTTATTTTGTTGTGATAATGATGTTGAATTTTTCTGATGGATATGGTATGCAATATTGAGCATATGGATTATTTTCTATAAGATTGTAATTATAACTAATGCAAGGGTTGCATGTTGAGATGTGGTGATTGATAGGAAATCCACAAATGGGCTGAGAGAGCCAGTTTATTTAATGATCTCGTGGGATCCCATACCTACAATGAAGAATATGTAACACCATATGGGCTGGGGACAGACTCAATCAACACTACATATGCTAGTGGTTCCTTTGTCTTGCATATTTCTTGAGGGGCTATGGGACCATCTTAAGGAGGTCGAGTTCCTGATATTGGATTGGGATGTTGAAGTCTACAGGGGGCATGAGGACTTCAATGCCTAGGGTTGTGCACCTTAGTGGGTGTGGAGGGAGTTAGGTCATCCTTGCGAGATGGATAGAGTCATTCATTGAGTACTAGGACCAAATTCCTATCTTGGGGCAGATGAGGTCTACCCCTTGGGGCTATGGTATAAACTGATGAGGGTTTATGTCTAGTTCCAAAAGTTGGGGAAAAGGACTTGATATTCCTTGGGATTTCCTTTGTGTTGTGTAATTTTCAATTCCTGTTGGTATACTAGTTCAGCAGAGGGTGTAGGGCAATCACGGAGTAATAAATAACTAAATAAAATAAAATAAAAAGTTAAATGATTTAACTTAACTTCGAAACGAAGTTCCTTAAAGAGGGGGAGTATGTAATGCCCCGTAGTAGTAGTAGTAATAATAATAGATGAAATAATATTAATATATAAATAAATAAACCAATAAATAATAAATAAATTATAATAATAGTAAATAATAATAATAAAATAAAGTTATATATATATATATATATATATATATATATATATATATATATATATATATATATATATATATAACCATAAAAAATAGTAGGAATAAGTAAAGTTAACAAAAGTAAAAAAAGAATAAAATAAACAAAGGTTAAATTAAGAAAAAAGTTGAGTTAAATAAAACTTAAGAAAAATAAATAAAAGTTGGCATGTTGACACATGGATTATGTGCATGTAGATCCCTTTCCAAAACTTTGTTGCGGTCAATAGGATCCAAGTAGTGTTACAACTCCAAAATCGCCAATAATGTATATTGTCACCATAGATAAGTCTTCTCTACTAATGGTTTCAAAATTCTATGTTAATTAATTGAATAGTTGTATGTTTAAATTTTGGGTTGTTACATATGTCTAAGAGAAAAATAAATCCAAAAAAATAATAAGGAAGGAGAATATAACATCAACCAAAAAGAAAAAATGTGCCCCTAAAAAAGTACAACCATAAGGACATAGGAAGGAAATAGATTAGGACCTAAAGGTCCTCCCTCTCCAAAGAGTTTAGCTGCCAAAGTTAGCGAATTCTCCTCTAGCGAGAACAAACATTTTGTAAGGAACAAATTTGACGCCCTCAATCAGGCAAATGAAGAAGGGGAAATCTCCAATCCACTGCACCAAGAGATCCAACTAGTTAACTCCCACCATGTGAGTTCTTAGGGTCAAAGTGGCATGCCTCCCTTAAAATACATTCTATATCAAGAAAATTTAATCATGGAAGAAGAGGTTGCGTCAAAAGAGGAATATGTATTTCATTCCCCTAGAAACCTCTAGATCCATCAAGGATCTTTGGTTTATGGATTTGCAGATTAAAAATCAGAGGGTGAAAAGGAAAATTGTGAAAAATCACATAGGAAAGTAGGCCACCACACTAATAGAAATGTTAGAAGTGCACATGTAAATAAGGATAAATATCTAGGCTATCAAAGTTCATTGGAAGAGGCCTTTTAGATAAACAAACCCAAGACAAGGGTTGGGCGCAAAAAAAGAATTTGTACCTGAAAAAATAGAGAAAAAGAAGGAAGTTGATATTGCACTTGCAAAAAGGGTTGAACATGATATTGTTTCCTCCTCTCCATCCTTTCTAAAAATGTTAAATAAAAACTCAGGTCCCTCCCCTTCTTTGACAAGAGGTAGGAAAGACCACAAAGAAAGAAACTCCAACTCCCAGAAATATCCAAGCTTCTTTGACTTACTAGGAGTCTCTTTTTGATCATTCTTAATCATATTATTTTTTCATATTAGTTTGTGTAAAGGGATCAAAGATGTAATCCCATATCCTTTTAGTTAGTATGTGTTGTAAATTTTGTCAAGTTTTGCAAGTCTTTTGTTGTATTTACACATATAGGCATACCGGTTTAGATATCAAAGAAATCAGACTTTTTAATCCATGAGGCATTCCAAGGAGCCATGTGTGTGAGTTAGATAGCTAGAATAACCCCTTTTTTATTGTAATTTTTTTCAAGGGAAATCATCCTATCTCTCAGCCTGAGAGTGAGAGTGAGGTACAATACAACAATATTAATAGGCACGTAGCCATTACAACAATATTTCTCATCATTGTGTCACTCTCAAGAAATTGAAACTAGGTGGGGGAGATAACAACCATTCTGCCCAACCACCCGAGATAACCCCAATTGACACCTCTTTTGTTGTAATTTCTCCATCTAGAATGTAGTTTTTTATAAATATAATATTCTCATTTCGGTAAGAGAGAGAGAGAGAGAGAGAGAGAGAGAGAGAGAGAGAGAAATCCCAATTATGTGTTTTGTATACTCCCTTTCTTTCTTGTTAAATTTATGTGCCCATGCTAATAGTGCCATTACTTATACCATATGATTATGGTATTGTACACATTGTTCTTTTATTTTTCAATATTGATCTCATGAATGCTATGAATGTCATCATTCAATGCCCACTAGGCTTGTAATGTTATAACTAGTATTTTCACCAAAAGGTGCAAGGGCACGTCGATAGTGTTTTGGGTTTTTTTAACCCTTTGAATATATATACAAACATTTGAAATAGAATGGTTTATAATGTCTCACTTGAGGTCAGGGATCCACTAGTCAAATTCAAGATCTGCAAACCAAACATGACAACAACATCAGAGCTGGAATCTTTGAAAGAGACTGTCAAAAACCTCGAACATAAAACAAAACAAAAAAACATTAAAAATGTACATTCAACAGATAAAACAAATACCAACTAATATTACTTGTAGGTTCATATAGTAATAGAATTGTAGGTTCATAAATAATGCTCGTGCCAGAGCTATTCACATATTCCAAACACCAAAGAAGTGACTTGTCTTTTTTTCTTGCATTTTTTTATTAAAACCTAAGCCAAATAAAATTTCAACATCTCGCTTTTCTATTGTTGCAACATCCAAGGATTCTATATGTTTATATATATTCAATCTAGTGCCTCTCCACCTCCATCATCACAAACCACCAATTAAAGAAAATAAGATTTTATAATCCATTTCATTTAGATTGCTAGTCTGAAACTCAACTCTCAAGTAGGATATCAAAAGAAAGGTTGTGCTTATTTTTCAGGCACCATGACTATTTTGACTTTTCTGCTAAAGAGAAAGTTCAATAATACATGTAATTGGTGCAACTATGGTTGTGTGCTAGAAAAATCTCTTGAAAGTAATGGGGAAGTCTAATTGAATGAAACTGAAATATGTTATCCCATTTCCATAATTTGGTATAGCCTTGAGACGTATTAGGGGTGTATCCTCTCTATTTCAGAAATTGAAACACACAACAACATTTCAGGGATATTTGGAAGATGTTTCCAGTAGTGAATGCACCATTTAATTGAGAAATCAATATTGGAGACATTTCTACATGTCTTTTATTACTGCAATTAAATTTTTTTCAAAGGATTTTCATTGTCCATAGCTAGATCTCTTACTCATGTCAACACAAGGCATGTTGGAAAAATAAATGTCAACTTTTAGAAGTTTTTTTCTCCCCACATGGCATATTCAGGGGTGAGATAATCTAATGTACCTCTAACTCATGTTGGCATGTGTTGCACTATCTGGTTTAGACTCTAAAGTACCTTGAATGTCATGCAAACCCTCATATAATTCACAGAGATGTCAAGGTCAAGCAATGTATTTCTAGATTCAAACTTTTAAGCATGGATTGTTGACTTGCATAAGAGCATGCAAAGAAACACATTTTTGAAATATGTAATCTTGGAATCCTTATTTTTTCTAAGAATTTTTGGAGGGTAATTTTATTATTATTTAAAGTCTTTCAAAACAAAAATAGAAATAGAATGGAAAATTAGAAGATCCTTTTCAGATCTATGGAAATGTATGGATATAAAGACAAGTACTTCACCTGTGTGTAAATTCGTTTGTGCTCTTATGTTTTCTTTGAGAATTTTTTGGGTTATTGCAAATTTTGTACGTGGGATATATGATATGAAAAATAAAAGAAATTCTTGCACAATCTACTTTGGTTGATGCAATGCGACTCTCAATGCCATCCATCTAAACTATGTTAGCATGCCATCTGCAACTTCCAATCAGAAACAATACAACTATGGATTGTGGAGGACCAAAAGCATAAGTGGCACTCTTTAGTATTAAGTAAAACTAAAAGAAATGCCACGAATTCTTGAACAAGTCAATTAATCCAAATCCTTAAACAAACAAAGTGTGATTATATGCAAACATGTTAGCAATTTAAAAAAATAATTGATTATTGATTATTTTGCTCACCCTTTAACTTGCAAGCTAGACCATTAGATCCTATATAGTGAGTGTATAAGTGCAAGAGGTACATTACACTCACTAACAACTAAAAACTATTGTCTTTGTATAAGTATGTCCATGGGAACCCTCAACTTCATATACAAAATTGCAATATTATGCAAGAAAAGAATAATAGAGCAATCAACCATGGAGGATAGAACATAAAATTTCCAAATCCAAGAAAATCAGGTCGGCCTTAAATCTAAAGACTAATACACACCTCAAATATGATAAAATGATTACAAACTTATGACAATACACTCACTTCGATAAGAATCCACATTACCAAAGAGAATTCAAAGGCTAATAGTGTAGATAAAAAACCAAGATCCAATACACACCTGAGGTTGGCCTTAAATATAATGACTAATACACACCTTAAATATGATAAAATGATTACAAACTTATGACAAGATAGTCATCTTTGCTAACAATCCACATTACCAAAGAGAATTCAAAGGCGAATAGTGTATATTAAAAACCACAATCCAATACAAATTTGAACATTTGTGATGCCTTTGTTGTCGTGTTGTAAATATGTTACCGCACATGATACAAAAAGATATAAATTCACTCATTCAATAAAGGGCCAGATATAAACATTCATTGTGTGTCTATTACAAGAAAAACATGTAGTTGGACCAAAGCCTCCAAAGAAACTAAGCTTTGGTTGTTCATTTGCCGAAAAAGGAAAAGTTTTCAGTTGTTCCTTAAAAAAAGAATTAAATGTTTCTGACTCCTACTATATCAGAACATTTAGTCTTTTCTCCATAGATACATTAACATACTGACAATTTTTCACAAGTTCATAGTTGTTATGCAAGTAGAAAAATAGATAATTGCACAGAAGGTAAGGCTAAAATGACCATGAAGTAGGCCTAAGATACATATTAGGTGAATTTAGATAGGTGCAAGCACTCAACACTTCAAATATGGAACTGTTTATTGTTATATCACCTGAGGTGAAGAAATGTAAAAAAATTCCCCAACATCATATTTCAAAGTTTGAGGAAATGCAGAAATGATATATATCTTGAGAGAGAAAAAGAGACAATATATATGATGAATTTTTTCTTAGGTGGGTATCAAAGGCAGTTTGCTTAATATGATCTAGAAACTCCCTTAGAATTTTCCTGAGATTGGAAAGCATATTCTTTAGAAATGTTTTAGACACATTTCCTATATATTTATATACTGGAAACATATACAGAACATGAAACAAGGAATAGACACATGATTTGGTGATAGGGATCATTAGGTTATAGGGTTTTGGTGAATTCACTTACAATTTTTCATAAAACCATTCGATCCAAAACCGAGAACTTAAAGCATCATATAATTTTCTTTTAATGTGTATGGTGAAGAAAACATTGATCAAAAGTGCTTGGTGAAATAGAAATCAAAACAACGATCTTTGTTGTCTCTGGTCTATAGGGAACTAATACAGGCATAAATTGGTTAAGATTTTTATTGAAATATTAACCAAAATACCTATTGCTTGTCTTTTGTTTTAAATGTACAAATTTTCAGCATGTAAGGTTTTAGTAGTATGTCAAAAGCCTAATGAAGAAGAGAAACTTTTCAGGTCCAGGGCTAAGGGAGGGAGGGGTAAATGCTCAAATTTGTGACAAAGTTCGACGAATTTTGATTGACAGAGACATTATCACATAGGAGATGTTCATTCATGGTTAAGAAAAACAAACGACAAGAAAAGAGTGATGGACAACAAATTTTGAGGGTGATTTACCAAAGGATTGTGTAATCTCGAAAGTTGTTGAAGCATCCTTGGATGGACACATGAAGAAAACTTCAGTAAATTTTGAGTCACTTGAAGAATCAATGCAAGGGCTTAGAGTGTAGGTTTTAACACCGTACATAAATTACCTGCATACAAATTCTAAAACACAGAAAATAAAAAATGCGAGAGCATAAAACATAAAACACATATACAAAGATATTTTCCCCTGGATCCCAAAACCAGGACTACTAGCTTGATTTTTCATTATATTCCTTTCAATGTTACAATACATATATATACATGCTAAAGCATCCAATACCATGGACCGAAAAACCATCGTGCCCAAAACCATGTGCGAAAACCATGCACACAACCCAACATTCTCCCACTTGTTGTTTTCTTTCCATAGGGGGCCACAGGAGAGCTTAGTCATTTATCCAGCCCTGCAATGCCAATTGTTTCTCTACACCAAGAGAACTTCTTAGAGCTCACAAATTTTGTTAATGCATCTACAGTATTCTTCAAAGTGTCCACCTTTACCAGCAACACCTTTTTGTCTTCTATCATATACTGCACAAAGTGATACTGAACATCAATGTGCTTTGTCTTTGAATGGTAAGCAGGGTTATTTGCTAAAAAAATTGCACTTTGGATGTCACAGTCTATCGTTATAGCTCCCTGTACTAACCCCATACTTTAACACAATCTCTGCAACCAAACTGCTTCCTTGCTTACATGAGTGGTTGCCATGTATTCTGCCTCTGTAGTTGATAGTGCCACTACAGATTTTTTCTTACTCATCCAACTGACTGCACCTCCAAATAGGTTAAACACATACCCACTTGTGGATCTTCTCTGATCCAGATCTCCAGCCCAGTCTGCATCAACAAAGCCACGAATATCCAACATTCTGTCCAATCCTGGTCTTCCTTGGTAACACAAACCATAATCACTAGTGCCATGCAAATACCTGAAAACTCGCTTCACTGATGTCCAGTGCTCCTTTCCTGGTTTTGACATAAACCTGCTCAATACTCCCACTGCATGTGCAATGTCTGGTCTAGTATAGACCATCGCATACATCAGGCTACCAACTGCACTTGCATATGGAACATGAGACATGTCCTCTTCCTCTTCTTGTGTCTTGGGACACTGTTCAACAGATAACTTCACACCTACAGGAATAGGAACCTTCACTGGTTTACTATCCTACATATTAAACCTCTGCAGTATTGTCTCGACATACTTCCTCTGATTTAACCAAAGCTTCCTCTTTTCCCGATCTCTTTTAATTTCCATACCCAAAATATAGTTTGCAGCACCAAGATATTTCATTTCGAATTTGGAGGGAAATTGGGTCTTCAAATCCTAGATAATTTCTTTGTCATTTCCAACCAGCAACATATCATCCACATACAAGACTAGATAAATAACACGGTCACCAATTAATTTAAAATACACACAGTGATCTTCTTTGCTTCTGGTGAAGTCAAGTCCCCATATAAATGTATCAGATTTCTGATACCACATCCTTGGTGACTATTTTAACACATACAGAGAATTTTTTAACTTGCATACCATTTCTTTCTTACCCTTCACCACAAAGCCTTCAGGTTGCTTCATGTAGATCTCCTCTTCTAGATCCCCGTGACGAAATGTTGTCTTCACATCCATCTATTCTACCTCAAAATCAAAAGCAGTAGCAACAGATAAAAGTCATCTAATAGAAGCTACCTTGGCAACAGGAGAAAAAATATCACCAAAATCAATTCCTAACACCTGGGAATAACCTTTTGCTACCAACTGAGCTTTGTATTTCTCCACCTTTCCTTCCGCATTTGTCTTCTTCTTGAACACCCATTTGCTACCAATGGGTTTCCTTCCAACCGGCAACTCCACCAGATCCCAAACCTCATTTTTGTGCAAAGATGTCATTTCATCAACCATGGCCTCTTTCTAGAGTTTTCCATCCTCTGAATCTACTGCTTCCTACACAGTTCTAGGATCATCATTAGTAATAGATAAAGAAAAATTTGAATAGAAAGCAGATGGACTATACCTTTCTAGTTTCCTTCTTTCTCAAACTGATCTTCTCACAACTAGAGTTTGTGGATGTTCATCTTTTGATTCCTCTTCAGCTGTAGAGTCTGATTCTTCCTCCTTTAGCTCAAACTCTATCTTCTTAGGTTCCTTTGGTTGGACTTCATGTTTAATAACATCTTTCACCTCTTTGAACACCACATCTCAATCGTACACAACCTTCCTTGTTACTGGGCTCCAAAGTTTATAACCCTTTAAACCGTCCTTGTACACAATAAATATGCACTTTTCAGATTTACTATCCAACTTTGTTCTTTTCTCCTTTGGAACATGTACATATGCATCACATCCAAATACCCTAAGATGTGAAAGAGAGGGTTTCTTGCTAGTCCATACCTCTTGTGGAGTCTTATCATCCAACGCTGATGAAGGTGATCTGTTGACTAGGTAACATGCAGTCTCCACCTTCTCTACCCAGAATTCTTGTCCTAACCAGACACCACTGAGCATGCTTCTTTCCCTTTCCATCAACATCTTGTTCATTCTTTCTGCAACTCCATTTTGCTCAGGTGTGTATGGAGTAGTCTTCTGTCATTCTATACCACACTTCTTACATAATTCTTCAAATTCCTTCTTGCAAAACTCTCCACCATTATCTGTCCTCAACACCTTTATCTTCTTCTCTGTCTAGTTTTCCACCAGAGCCTTAAATTCTTTAAACCTGTCAAAGACTTCAGATTTCTTCTTAAAGAAATATATCCATGTATTCCCTGATAAGTCATTTATAATGATACACAGTACACAGACTTACCCAATGATGGAACCTTCACAGGTCCAAACACATCACTGTGCACAAGCTCTAATATCTGTTTCTCCCTCTTACCACCAAAGGGGAAACTCACCCGATTCTGCTTCCCATATACGCAATTTTCACAGAAATCAAAATCCAGAGAGCTATTAGTCATACCTTCTACCATACCTTTACCATGAAGTATTCGAAGGCCCTTCTCTCCAATATGTCCAAACCTTTGATGCCATAGCATGGTCTTTTCTCCAGAGACCACTAGATGTTATGCTCCACTTTCAGGAACCACAGAACTATTGCACCCATCAACAACAGTGCTACCTTGCATCTTCTACAGAGTTCCAATCCGAACTCCCCACATCAATACCAGTGCAAAACACCCAGAAGTGGTCTAATCCTTCCACCTTGCAAATTCAACTTAACGTTTCCGAGACCAACTATTTTAGCTTTCCTGTCATTCCCCAAGAAGACATCACCACCATCATATTTCTCATACTTGCAGAACCACTCTCTATGGCGAGTGAAGTGAAAGGATGCACCTGAGTCAATCAACCATGCCTCGGGATCTACATGTGTACTTGAAGAAGTTAAGTACACATCCCCACCTTCATCTGAGGTGGTTTTTGCCTCTGCGAAAGGAGAATCATTGAATCCCTTTCCTTTGTCAGGAGCTTTAGATTTACAGTCCCTTTTGTAGTGCCCTTCCTTTCCGCATTTCTAGCACACCTTTATAGGTTTTCCTAGAGATTTAGATCTCCCTCTAGATTTAGATCTCCCACTCAATGACTTATTTTTGTTTATGTTCTGGGACCTTCCTCGTACAGACAAGGCATCACCATTTTGGCTCTCCATATTTTTCCATCTCATCTCCTCCATCAGTAAGGATGAGACTATTTCATCAAACTGCAACGCAGTTTCATTGCTACCTATTGCAATAACCAGACTATCCCACGAAATTAGTAGAGAACACAACAAACTGATGAACTTATCTTCATCTGAAATTTTAATATCAACAGATAATAACTAACTTACCACAGTATTAAATGCGTTCATATGCTATGTCACCGACTCCATCTTTCATCCTTAGGTTATATATCTTTTTCCATAGGAACAGTTTATTCACGAGAGACTTAGATTGGTACAAAGTCCCTAACTTGTCCCACAAAGCCTTATTTGTAGCTTCCCCTGATACATTCAACAATACTAAATCTGAGACACACAATCGTATTGTGCTCTTTGCCTTTCAATCCAAATTCTTCCATTCTTCATTTGACACTCCCATTGGTTTAGTACCCGAATCTACCATGATCCACTGATCTTTATCTACCAACAAATCCTCCATCTTGAGCTTCCATAACTCAAAACTCTGACCATTAAATTTCTTGATCTCTATCTTTCCACTGCTTGCCATCTTCTTTTACCACCAGAATCGATCCCGCGGATATCCCACTGAACAAGGTCTACCATAGGCCCTAGCGAAACCCCTCAACAAAAAAGCCATCCCCTTGAAGCCAAAACAACTCTGATACCAAATGTAAGTTTTAATCCCATACAAAATTACCTGCATATAAATTCTAAAACACAGAAAATAAACAATGCAAGAGCATAACATATAAAACACATATACACAGAGATTTTCCCCTGGATCCCAAAACTGGGACTACCAGCTTAATTTTTCATTATATTCCTTTCAATGTTACAATACATATATATACATGCCAAAGCATCCAATACCATCAATCGAAAAACCATCGCGCCCAAAACCATGTGCGAAAGCCATGCACAAAACCATAGGTAGGTCCACCCACCTAATATAGGGTCCAAAAAATATTTCCTTGGGGCACTGCCCTGGACCCCGTAGAGGGGGGCTAACCGCCCCCCTCAAACCCCCTGTGACCCCCCCCCCTGCGCAGTCAACGCAACGAGGGGGGGCTCCACCCCCTCCTCTAACCACCTGATTAACTAGGGCAGCTGGTCGTGGAAAGAATATAACACAACCCAACATAGAGGACTCTCCTCGTGTGTTGGAGGCGATGATGGTAAGTTTTTTGTTTGATGATAAGAGGCCCCATAAGAGGTGCATGTAGAAAACACATGCCATCTGGTAGCTACAATAACATTTCCTTGAGTTATGTGCATGATCTTTGCAGCTCCCAACAAGAAAATAAAAAAAATATCAAGCTCGATTGTAGAACAAACCTGTTTAGATGAAAACAACCAAAGCTTTATTTCCCAATTATTGATAAACTTCAATTCTGATAGTCCTAGATGCAGAATTCTCATTCCATGTTATTTTGTTTGTTGATTTCTAAAGTTCTTTGTGTGTTGACAACATAAAATAAATAATTTAGACTTTCATAACGTGTTAATTTGTCCATAAGGCTTTTGGATTATAGCTTTGTGATATTGTTTAGGTCTAATGTTTCTATTGAATTTTTTATCCAATCCATCCTCAGGAAAGTGTTAAAAATATCAACGAGAAATTCCAATTTAATTTGTCCTTGAATTAAACTGTGAATTAAATCGAAATTCTATTCTCATAGCAACTTGTAATAGTTAATTAAGTTAAACTGACTTAATTGACTTAGGAAATTCAAGCTGGAAGTCTATCTAGAGTCATGTAGAGTGATCTCTAAATTTTAGGGGCCTAGATTGAGTTCTTTGGAGTTGTAATTAGATAACTCAGTCTAACTGAGTTATAGTCAATTAAACTAGTTCTAACTATTGGAGGAACTAGTAGAGGTTTAGTAGTGGAGTAGTGCACCAGTGCATCACTAGTACCATACCAGTTAACTAAAGATTCACTCATAAATAATTCATGCATGTCAGTTTAGATGAAGACCCAATTGAGATTAGAGTTCAGAGACAGTGTACTATCAGTTGTATAATTTTCCGAGTTGTACAAATGATGCATGCAATCAGTTGAGGACCTATGTTTGGATTGCGCAGTTATGGAGAGTGGATTTCCCAATTAAATATGGGTTGATTCCTCTAGGAATTGCGCAAGGAAGTAGGGGCTTGGAAGGTAGCAAAATTGGCTAAGTGTTGGCTTGAGCTAACTTGTGAGGTAGAGAGTTAGATTATACTAGTGCAGGAATTGTTCAGGATGAAAAAGCATTGTATTTTCTTCTGAGATCTTCTAGTTAATGCAATATAGATAGTTTCAGTTTTTAGTAGTTGCTTTCCCCAAAGAAATATTGTGTTATGTGTGATTGATATTCTTCCTTTTCTTCTTATTGTATTCATCGATCGATTTTAGTTTCCATTAAAGGGTAAAGTAGATTCTTGTCTCGTGTTTTAGAAAATCACATAAGCTGTTGAATCTACAATAAAAATCCACATGGTATCAGAGCTGAAGACAGTATAGAAGAGGATATTTCAAGTTTGGTGTGCAGGGGAAAATCGAATTTGCAATTACATACTTCATAGCAACAATATGTCTTTCTACGAGTTGCGACTTGAGTATGTCTTAGAGGGCAACTTGAATTACATAGCTTGGAAGGACATGATGGAGGCAGTTCTGGAAGACAATGGCTTGAAGGAATTCATAGATCATGCCATTCCTAATCCTCCAGCATCGAATGTTGAAGATCTAGTTGAATGGAGAATGTGTGTAGCAAAAGCGAGAAGGATTATCCTGGAGGGAGTTAGAGACCACACTGTCTCGAGTCTCCATGGAAAGGATACTCCATACTCAATGTGGAAGGAATTAACGGACCTGTTTCAAAATAAAAGTGACCATAGGAAATTGGCACTAAATGACAAACTCAAAAAGATCAATATGGAGAAAGGCGACTCTATTCTGAAGTATTTGACCAAGTTCATCCATTGTTGGGATGAGCTTGGAAGTGTCAGGATTATTTTTGCTGAGGACGACATGGTGAGCCTAGCTCTTCTAGGACTTCACAAGAATTGGCACACTTATCAAGACTCTGTCAATGGGAGGGGGAAGCTACCAGATTGGGAAGAATTGTGGTTGGATTTGGTACAAGAAGAGATTCGGAGGAATACTAGAGACGGATCCTCATCAAATACTGATGAGGAAAATTGTGCCTTAGAAGGTAAGGAAAATAAAGGCAAGGGGAAGGCATCCCATTCCAAATCAAATTCTTGTCATGGAGGCAAGAAGAAGGACATGTCAAAAGTCAAGTGCTTTCATTTTCACGAGATGGGACATTTTGCCACAAAGTGTCCACTCAAGAAGGTCGGTAAGAAGCCCTCAGGAGGAGCGGTAGGTGAGGCTCTTGCCTCACAATTCGAATTGGACTTTACCCTCATTGCATGTATGGTTTCATCGATGATGGGTAGTGTATGGTACCTAGAAAATGGAGCTTCTTTCCACATGACTGGTAACAAGGAGCTCTTCAATAACTTGGAGGAGAAGGATCTCCAGATGCATATCGAGATGGGTGATGACGGGAGGTATAGTGCTACCGGGCTTGGTACAATTACCTTTCAAAGGGAGTTAGGTTCTCCCCTCACTTTGCAAGATGTTATGTATGTTCCTAGTTTGAAGAATAACTTGATATATGTTGCCATGTTGGAGGATAGAGGCTATGATGTGATATTTAGTAAGGGAAATGTGTTCCTTCGTCACATAGCCATGGGACTAGTAAAGAGGATAGGGGTTTGGGTGAAGAATCTCTAGAAGTTGGAGGTAGAAGATTGTGTTTCCTTAAGCACGAAAGCAGAGAAGGTGTGTTGAAATATGGCAGCAAGAATATTCCAATTTAATTTGTCCTTGAATTAAATTGTGAATTAAAATCGAATTTAGTCTTAACAGCTACTTGGAAATAATTAATTAATTAATTTTAAATTAATTAGTTGGAGAAATTCAAGTTAGAAGTCTTTCTGAAGTCATGTAAGAGTTATCCCTTAAATGAAGGAGATAATATTGATTTATATTTGAGTTGTAATTGGTTAACTCAGTTTACTGAGTTAAGTCTAGTTAAATTATTTCCAAACTGTTTGAGGAACTAATAGTGAGTTAACAGTCAGTTGATGCATTAATGCACTCAACTAGTGCTACTCCAGTTAACTGAAGATTCCCTCATCAGAAACTCATGCATGTCTATTATGAGAAAGACCCAATTGAGATAAATGTTCAAGGACAATGTACTATCAGTTGCATGTGTTTTCTCATGGAGAAAACTCATGCATGCAGTCAAGGATTCATCCTTGAGGATTGTGTAGTTTTGGAGTATTGGTTTTCCACTTGGTAAAGGCAAATCATCCACAAGGAACAACGCAAGGAAATAGGAGCTTGGAGGGCAGAGAGGAAGGCTGGAGAGAAGCCAAGATTGCCTGTGAGCATCTGTGAGGATTGTAATGAGAGCTAAGGCTTTCTATAATTCCTATGTATTTCCACCATGTATGATAATACAATAGTGTGGGTTTTTAGCTGAGGCTTTCCCCAAAGTATTTTCATTTGTATTGTGCCATTGATTCTTCTTCTTCTGGTTATATTGTTCAATTTGATCTTTAAGCTTCCACAAATTGATAGTAGAAGTAGGTTATAGTATTCTGCTTTGATTTATATTGCATTATCGGGTTAACCTAGATTTGTAGATTTTCTACATGGTATCGGAGCTAGATTTGTAGAAATTTTCTACATGGTATCGGAGTTGTGAATAGTATACTGAGAAGAGAATTTGAAGTTTGAAGTTCGGGGTTGCAGGTGCAAATCGAATTCATATCATACTTCAAGGTTGGCCAATGGCGTTCTATGGCTTGAGACTCGAGTATGCTTTGGAAGGTAGCTCGAATTACATAGCATGGAAAGATATAATGGAGGCTGTAGTAGAAGACAATGGCTTGAAGGAATTCATTGACCAAGAAATCCCAAAGCCAGCTTTAACTAATTCACAAGAGTTGGCTGAGTGGAAGAAGTGTGTGGCGAAAGCGAGACGGATCATCCTTGAGGGAGTTTGAGACCATATTGTCTCAAGTCTCCATGGGAAGGATACTCCATTTTCAATGTGGAAGACATTAAAGGACCTCTACCAGAATAGTAGCGACCAAAGGAAATTGGC
Source organism: Pinus tabuliformis (assembly GCA_031772625.1). Classification (NCBI taxonomy): domain Eukaryota; kingdom Viridiplantae; phylum Streptophyta; class Pinopsida; order Pinales; family Pinaceae; genus Pinus; species Pinus tabuliformis. Next base: position 934,948,973 of record CM062819.1, on the reverse strand, counting down.
GCTCAAGGATAAGCTTTGAAGAATCAAGATGGAGAAGGGCGATACTATTTCCACATATCTGAACAAGCTCACCACCTGTAGAGATGAGCTTGGTAGTGTGGGAATAACTACTGCTGATGATGATATGGTGAACCTCGCTCTCCTTGGCCTTCCAAAGAGTTGGAATAGCTACCAGGACTCTGTGAATGGAAGGGAGAAATTGTCAGATTGGGAACAACTGTGGTCGGATCTTATGCAGGAGGAGATCAGGAGGAGCACACGAGATGGTTCTTCATCCAAGAATGATACTGAAGAAAATTTGGCCTTAGCAATTAAGGCAAGGAAAGGGAAGGGCAAGGCTTCCCATTTCAAATTGAATTCTTCTCATGGAGGGAAGAAGGGTGACATGTCTAAAGTAAGATGTTTTAATTATCACAAGATGGGACATTATGCAACTAATTTCCCATCGAAGAAGTCCAAGAAGGGATCCTCAGAAGGATCGGAAGGTGAGGCATTAGCCTTTCAATTTGAAATGGACTTTACCCTCATCGCATGCATGGTGTCATCGATGATGGATTGTGTCTGGTATCTTGACAGTGGAGCCTCATTCCACATGACTAGTGATAAAAATTTATTCAGTGCCTTGGAGGAGAAATACCTTAAGATGGACATAGAGATGGGTGACGATGGGAGGTATAGTGTTTCAGGAGTGGGCACAGTTTCTTTTCAGAGGGAGCATGGAGCTGCTCTCACCTTGACAGATGTGATGTATGTGCCTGGATTGAAGAAGAACTTGGTATCGGTCGCAATGTTGGAGGAAAAAAGCTACGATGTTGTCTTCAGTGAAGGAAAGGCATTCCTAAGATGCATAGCCATGGGTCAGACCAAGAGGATAGGGATTCGAGTGAAGAATCTCTATAAACTAGAGGTAGATGATTATGCAGAATTGCATATGAAAGCAGAATTGGTGCAAAGCCAAGACATTGGCGAGTTTTAGCATAGGTGATTGGGCCATTTGCATCATCATGGGGTTTTGAATATAATGCAACAGATATCTACAGGACTTCCCAAAGGTAAACTTGAGCAAGTTGACACATGCAAAGTTTGTACCTTGGGAAAGTACACCAAGTGTTCCTTTCATTATTGAGACAATCGAGGAAAGGCTATCTTAGAGCGAGTTCATACTGATTTGTGTGGACCATTCTCGATGGCATCCACAGCGAATCAAAGGTATTATGTGATTTTCATTGATGACTATTCTCGTAAATGCTGGATTTATTTCATGCAGAAGAAGGACCAAACCTTCACAAAGTTTTGTGAGTTAAAAGCTTTGGTCAAGAAAGAGTCGGGGAAGATTATCAAGGCCTTGAGAAGCGACAACGGTGGAGAATATGTCTCTCAATATTTTAAGGACTTCTGTGCAGCGGAAGGAATTAAACGAGAGTTGACGGCACCTCATAACCCACAACAGAATGGGGTGGCCGAGAGGAAGAACAGAACTATTGTAGGGGTAGCACGGGCAATGCTACATGACTAAGGCCTACCATTTCACTTGTGGGATGAGGCATGCAACACAGCGGTCTATTTGCAGAATAGAAGCCCGCATCACATACTTGGGATGAAGACACTAGAGGAAGCTTTCTCTGGTAAGAGACCAGATGTGGGTCACTTCAAGATCTTTAGCTCATCGGTATATTGCCATGTGACAAAGGATGCACAGAAGAAGCTTGAGCTGACAGTAGAGTTGGGGATATTTGTGGGGTACACTAATGCACCTTACAACTATCGGGTGTACTGTCCTACCAGTCAGAGGATAGTGGTTCGCAGAGATCTCAAGTTTGATGAGCAAAAGGCCATGCGAGTTTCCCTTGAGAGGGAGCTCCAACTACAGGCTGTGGAGGAATTATTGGTTCCTAAGGAGGAAGAGCCTCAAACTGATGCGGAGCAGCCGCATGCAGAGGTTCCAGGAGTGGAGACATCCACTCAAGCAGAGTCTTCCAGAGATGGACATAAGTGCACAAGAGAAGCTGACAAATTGTTGGAGGACGCGAGAGAGAATGTGGGAGCACCATCTTCTCAACGCAGACAAAGGAGGTCACTTGAGAGGTACACTGGATACATGGCCCTTGCTGGGGAATGTGTTGAGACCGAGCCATCTTCCTTTGAGGAAGCAGTGCAACAGCCGATTTGGGTTGATGTTATGGTGGAGGAGTATGACTCCATAGTTCGTAACAGTGTTTGGGACGTGGTTCTGAGACCGGAGAACAAGTCAGTTGTGAGTTACCATTGGCTTTACAAGGTAAAGAAAGCTGCTGATGGTAGTGTGGAGAAGCATAAGGCAAGATTTGTTGCCCGTGGCTTTTCACAGATTGAGGGGATTGACTATGATAAGAATTTTTCTCCTGTCGCAAGCTACTCATCTATGAGAACTATGTTGGAACTATCAACACAGATGGGTTGGAAGATCCATCAGATGGATGTGAAGACTGCATTCCTCAATGGCCAGATTGAGGAAGAGGTGTACATAGAGTATCCGGAAGGTTTTGAGACCTTCGATCATGAGTCACATGTGTGTCGACTCAAGAGAGCATTGTACGGGCTGAAGTAAGCACCTCGTGCTTAGTACACCAGGATAGACAACTACTTCACTGGGTTGGGCTTCACAAAGAGTGAAGTGGATGCAAACCTGTACCACATCGTGGTGAAAGGTAAGTTGTTGATCATCGTACTTTATGTTGATGATCTCATATTGACTGGTGATGATCAGTTGATCGTGTCTTGCAAGGAGGACCTTGTAAGAGAATTCAAGATGAAAGACATGGGTCTCATGCATTACTTCCTTGGCATGGAAGTGTGGTAGAAGGATGGGGAGTTGTTTGTGTCTCAGGGCAAGTATGCCAATGAGATACTCAGGAGATTCCACATGGATAAGTGCAAGCCCATGCAGAATCCTCTAGCAGGTAACTGGAGGAAGGAGGTTGCTACTTCAAGAGAAGTAGTAGAGGCTACTGTGTACAGGCAGCTTGTGGGTTCACTGATGTACTTAGTGAACACATGACCAGATTTGTGCTATGTGGTGAACCAGTTGAGTCAAGCGATGGTTCAACCTACCAAGATGTTTTGGAAGGTGACAAAGCATGTATTGAGATACCTCAGAGGCACATCTTAGTATGGATTATGGTACAGACGGATAGAGGGAGTGAAGCTACAGGGCTTCACTAATGCAGATTGGGCAGGGAGTCCATCAGATCGGAAGAGCACATCAGGAGGGATTTTCAACCTTGGGTCAACAGAAGTTTCTTGGTACAACAGGAAACAAAGGCCGGTTACACTCATCTCCACCGAGGCAGAATACATGGCTGCAAGTCAAACAGCATGTGAGGCCATCTGGATAAGGAAAATCCTAGTTGGTTTGTTTGATCAAAGGATGGATCCAACTGTGATCTATTATGATAATCAGAGTTGTATCAAACTCTCTGAGAATCCAGTATTTCATGATAGGTCCAAGCACATCGACATCCGGTATCATCATCTCAGAGACTGTGTAGCGAGGAGGATCATGTTGTTGTAGTATATTTCGACAGAGGAGCAAGATGCTGACATTTTGACAAAGGCATTGTCAAAGTGTAAATTCGAGTTCCATAGAGACAAGATTGGGGTGGCAGATAATCCCTTTCTTGTTGAGAGGGAGTGTTGAAATATGGAAACAAGAATATTCCAATTTAATTTGTCCTTGAATTAAATTGTGAATTAAAATCGAATTTAGTCTTAACATCTACTTTGAAATAATTAATTAATTTATTTTAGATTAATTAGTTGGAGAAATTCAAGTTATAAGTCTTTTTGAAGTCATGCAAGAGTTATCCCTTAAATTAAGGAGATAAGATTGAGTCATATTTGAGTTGTAATTATTTAATTCAGTTTATTGAGTTAAGTCCAGTTAAATTAGTTCCAAACTGTTTGAGGAACTAAGAGTGAGTTAACAGTCAGTTGATGCATTAATGCACTCAACTAGTGCTACTCCAGTTAACTGAAGATTCCCTCATCAGAAGCTCATGCATGTCTATTCTAAGAAAGACCTAGTTGAGATAAATGTTCAAGGACAGTGTACTATCATTTGCATGTGTTTTCTCATGGAGAAAATTCATGCATGCAGTCAAGGATTCATCCTTGAGGATTGTGTAGTTTTGGAGGATTGGTTTTCCACTTGGTAAAGGCAAATCATCCACAAGGAACAACACAAGGAAATAGGATCTTGGAGGGCAGAGAGGAAGGCTGGAAAGAAGCCAAGATTGCCTGTGAGCTTCTGTGAGGATTGTATTGAGAGTTGGCTCTCTGTGAGAGCTAAGGCTTTGTATAATTCCTATGTATTTCCACCATGTATGATAATACAAGAGTGTGGGGTTTTTAGCTGAGGCTTTCCCCCAAGTATTTTCATGTGTATTGTGCCATTGATTCTTCTTCTTCTGGTTATATTGTTTAGCTCGATCTTTAGGCTTTCGCAAATTGATAGTAGAAGTAGGTTATAGTATTATGCTTTGATTTATATTGCATTATCGAGTTAACCTAGATTTGTAGATTTACTACAAGGTGCAGAGCCAAGATATCAGTGAGTTTTGGCACAAGCGATTGGGTCACTTGCATCACGACACTTTGAAAATCATGCAACAAATTTCTACTAGTCTTCCCAAAGGTACACTAGCGAAAATTGACACGTGTAAAGGGTGTACTTTGGGAAAATACACCAAACCTTCCTTTCACGACAAAGACAATCGAGCACAGGCGATTCTCGATTGAGTTCATTCAGATGTGTGTGGACCGTTCTCAATAGCATCCACAGCCAAGCACAGGTATTACGTTATATTTGTTGATGATTTTTCTCGTAAATGTTGGATCTTCTTCATGCAAAAGAAAGATCAAATGTTTGCAAAGTTTTGTGAATTTAAAGCATTGGTCGAGAAATATACTAGCAGGAAGGTTAAAACTCTCAGGAGTGATAATGGTGGAGAGTATGTGTTGAATGAGTTTAAAAAATTTTGTGCAGAAGAAGGAATTTTGTTAGTCCTTACAATTTCCTAGGCTGAAAAGGAAATCGAGAAGGGTAACCTCAAACCACTTCAGCTCAGTAGCTAGCCCTACTAAGCATGAGAGGGATCTCTCTAAGTCTCTTATCGGTGATATGACTTTAAAGCAAATGGGTTTTAGGCTAGATATATATATTTGCTTGTTTTTTTGTGAAAATTTGGGTTTTAGGGTTTTTTGAAATTAGGGTTTGGAGCCACAAATAGGTCTAGGTTGTAGGAGTGCAGGATAAAATATATGAACTTTGGAAGGTGGATTTTGACAAAATATATATTCGCAGTGAAGGTGGATTTTGACAAAATGATAAAGGAGGTTTGAAAGAGATGGATATGAACTTTGGAAGCTGATGAAAATGAGTGAAGAGACAGTGGAAGAGTGATCTGCTTGCAAGCAGGAAAAACAGGGTTTGTAATGAAAAATGCCCAAAAATCTCTAGGAATGAGCTAGGGTTTTACTTTTTGAGAGGTAAAAATTTGTTTTGAGGTGGATTGAATGGTTAAAATGGTTTATTAAACATGTATGTAGGTGTAGGGCAACATTTTACATGTTTAGAAACCAAAAATAAAAATGGCCATTATCACCCTATCATTTCCCATGAAAAATTTCACTACAAACCCTAATTTGAAGAATCATTGGCATGAGATGATTTTGAAAATAAAATGAGGGAGAATGATGGTGTACTTACTTGTTTCTTGGCTTATAAATCAATGAAATTAAGTTTGCAAGCCAAAAAATGGAGTTTGGGAGAGATTTGGGCGTTTTCTGGACACTCTGTCCCATGCGCAACGCTTTGTTCCTATGTGTAGCGCCGACCCTCTGTGTGTAGCGCTTTGTTCCTGTGCGCAACGCCTCAAGGTTTTCTTCAAATTTTCCTAAGAAATCAACTTTTTATCTCTCTTGGATGGGAGAGCTCGATTCTCAAGAGTGAATAGGAGGCAAATGAACCAAGTTTGGGGGCTTTTGAGTTTATATAGGAAAAATTATTTCTCTTTTTGAAAAAAGAAATGGGACCCACAAACCTATAAAAACTGATTTTTCACTTTTGAAAACAGAGTTACCTTTACAACTAAAACTTGAGCTACCTTTTCACTTTCTTGAGTGTGGAACTTATTTTTCTGGAACTTTTTGACCATGATGAATGTGTGATAACTCACAAATCAATATACAAGAGCTTCTTGTCATGTTCTATTCATTGTTGGATTTATTCATGAAAATGATGGACCTTGGAAACCCTAGCGACCTAATGGATGACTTGAAACTAAATGGGATGATGTTGATGACTGACATGTTTTTATTATGACACCTCCATAAAAATGTGATAGTTGACCAACATGAGTGAATTTCCAAAAGACTGACCTCATTTCTAGACTGACCAAACAGTGACCAAATTTTTTTGTGTAAACCTAATGACATAAAAAATGTGATTTTGATAGTCTTGACAGGCATAGTAAAAGCACATTTGATCCAAGTGATAGGCTAACAAGACTGGCACTAACACATTTGACGAGAGTTGACAACACCTCATAACCCACAACAGAATGGGGTGGCTAAAAGGAAGAATATAAGCATATTAGGGGAAACACAGGCGATGTTGCATGATCAGGACCTACCACTACACTTGTGGGTCAAGGCATGCAACACAAATGTTTATTTGCATAACAGAAGCCCTCATCAAATTCTTGGGATGAGTACATCGGAAGAGGCTTTTTTCAGGGAAGAGACCAGATGTGGGTCACTTCACGATTTTTGGTTCATCGGTTTAGTTCCATGTGACCAAAGATGCACAGAAGAAGCTTGAGCTGACAATAGAGTTGCGATATTTGTGGGGTACATTGATACGCCTCACAACTATCAGGTGTACCTGTCGACCAACAGGATGACAATGGTTCGCAGGGATGTAAAATTTGATGAAGAGAAGGCCATGAGATGTTCCCTTGAGAGGGAGCTTCAGCTACATGCGATTGAGGAGCTTTTAGCTCCTAAGGAGGAACCTCAAATTGATGTGGAGCAGCCACATGCAGAGGATCAGGGAGTGGAGACACCCACTCAGGAAGAGTCTTCCAGAGATGGGAGAAAGAACACCAGAGAGGTTGACAGGTTATTGCATGATGTGAGAGATAATGTGGGGGCACCCAAATCACAGTGCAGGTAGAGAAATCCACCAAAGAGGTACACTGGATACATGGTTGTTATGCACAAATGTATTGAGACAGAGCCATCTTCTTTTGAGGAGGCAGTGCATCAACTGATTTGGGTTGATTCCATGGTTGTGGAGTATGACTCCATTGGTAGGAACATTGTTTCGGATGTGGTCCCAACACCAGTAGACAAGTCAGTGGTGAGTTCTCGATGGCTTTACAAGGTAAAGCAAGCAGTGGATGGTAGTGTGGAGAAACATAAGGCTAGGTTTGTGGCCCGAGGATTTTCTCAGGTGGAGGGGATTGATTACGATGAGACCTTTGCTCATGTTGCAAGGTATTCATCAATCAGCAAAAATGGGATGGAAGATACATCAAATGGATGTAAAGACAACCTTCCTTAATGGCATGATTGAGGAAGAGGTGTATATTGAGCAGCTTGAAAGTTTTGAGACCTTCGACTGAGAGTCTCATGTGTGCCGACTCATGTGAGCGTAATGTCCAATTAACCATAGGTACTTACTTCAATCAACTCTTCTAATTAATAAAAAAGTATTTAATTAATTTTTAAAATTTTCAAAAAAAAAAATTGAATTTCAAAAAAATAATAATAAGAAATATTTGAAAACATTAAACAGTTTTTGAGTCACAAGTAAAAGTCAAAAACATTTTGATTGAAAAGTTGATTTCTATAATCTCAATTATGGTAGGGACTAATAATCAAATAAAATTATCAACTATCTTTTGAAGATTTAATATTTCAAAAGCAAATGGGTTTTAATAATGATAATGATTTATGATTATATATTTAATGGTAATCATTAGAGATTTCATGCCACGAGATTCGACACTTTTCCAATTTAAATTTTATAGAATATGTTAAAGAGTCACATGGTAGGAATTGGATTTGGATTTGATCAAATTTCATATTATCAATATTATAAGTGTTGAACTTTGAAGTGAACAACTAAATAAATTGCAAGGTCCAAATTAAATAAGTTTTTCTATGAACAAAGGAGAGGGAGAGAGAATAGAAAAAGGGTTTGAACATTAACAATGATTAGAGATTAAGTGGTAATCATTAGAGCCCTCTTGTCATGAAAGCCACTTTCCAATCTAAAGCTTGTAGAATTTGTCAAAGAATCACATTGGCGGGAGTTGGATTCAATCAAATTTCATATTATTGATATTGCAAGTGTTAAACCTTGAAATGGATAACTAAGTAAAATGTAGGCTCCAAATTAAGCAAGTCAATCTATGAACAAAGGAGGGGGAGAGAGAATCGATGTCCATGTACCTCCCCCCTGTTGGTCACTTTAATTGTTTAATGATAAAACAGTCGAGTGCCACATTAATTATCAATCCGGGAAAGTCTGATTATTCCAAAGGTGACTACGTATTGTATGTACTCAATCTTAATGGTATTAAAAGCTGTAGTATAAACAGTCTACTATCTTATGAAATCCATACTCTGTGTTACAGCAATTATAGTAGTTACAGCCTATTGCAGAAAATGAAGTAAGAACAAATATCTTAAAAGAAACAAGTCTGCAAAAGGAAGTGATGGTTGTCCTGCAACAAAGGATCAGGACCCTATCCTCAGAGTAAGGACTTTCAGCACCTGCCTCTGTTGGCCAGTTCACGCATACACTCTGTGAATCCTAATCACCGGTGAGGTCTTCATATACAACAGTAATCAGCTAAAAGGAAAACAGAGTTTCAGCAAAAGTAAATATCATTAGAAGCAGTAACTGTAATGTAAATAGAAATCACACACACACACCACACAACAGAAAGAAGATGGGTGAATCTTGTGATGAAGGTGGGCCCTGTCCCTCTCACAAGATTCCCCAGAACACAGGAATTAAAATAAAATGCTCAGAACAGAATTGTATTCATCTGCCAATAGATCATATTACAGAAAGAGATTCAGTCTTATCACTTCACTACCAGTCCTGTATTACCAGTTGTTACCCCCCTTTCTAATGTAGATGTCTCCTCTTTATAGAGGAGACATCTATTACAACAGATTTCCATACATTCAGTTTCAACCCTTTTGTGCCAAAAATAAGGAAGCCAGTTTTTGATAACAAAATATTGTTACAACCATGAAGATCATGACCAATATAGTAATCGGTCAGACTCTTTTGCCGATGCAGATTTGTTACACAAATCCCAACTGTTCCTCAAAATGTGCATGCTATTCGTGGTGTTTCAGCGTCGAGGTTCATGCTGTTCTTGCTGTTTCAGCTTCACTGTTTGAGCTGTTTCCGTTGTTTCAGCAACGACAGAATGTGATCCTGCCAGTTAGGCAGTTTCAGCAATTAGTCAACACTTTAATCATCTTCAGGAAATAATTATAAAGATAGCATGATTACGTGTTAAATAATTAAACATGTAGTAATGAGGAAAGTTATTCTGTACCTTTTGGAGTGATTAAGCCAAAACACCTAGCAAAGGCTTTCACTTAAGGGTTGAAGAGGGTAATACAATGGCAAAATATACAGTCAAAAATAGACAAAATGGGAACCTAACACCCCCAATCTCCATGTCTCAAGGTATAAGAATGGGGGCTCCATTTTGATAGAGGAGGGGGAGAGAGAATCCATCTCCGCATGCACCCTCATGCCCCGCCTCACCATGATGTGCCAAGGTAAAAGAATGGGGGCTCCCTTTTGTCACATCTATTAAGTCTCCCCCCATATACCCTAGATGTGCCAACGTTATAAGAATGGGGGCTCCCTTTTGTTACATTTGTTAAGTCACTCCACCATGATGTGCCATGGTATAAGAATGGGGGCTCCCTTTTGTCACATTTGTTAATTCTTGAGGGTAAAAAATGGCCCCATCTCCTCCCTCTTCATATGTATGTATCTTTCTCTTACACTCTAAAGAGTTGTGCCTTTGTGGCCATGACTTATGCGTGTGGGATGAACTAGTCTTAATATATGATTTAATGCTTGCCCTTTTAGTCATTGAACCTAGCATTAGAGGGAGGACTAATAGATTTAAGAGACAACTAGGATGACATAACTCATTCTTGTTATATGGTTTGTGTTTTTTTTGCTCCTCCCTAGTCTCCTAGTGCTAACTAGTCTAATAGTTGTGGATTGAGAAGTGTCAAAAAGTATTAATGTTGCTATAATGGTTGATGCATCCTTTGCAAGCTTAGAGGTTTATGACAAGAGAGAGAAGTAGCAATAACTAAATAGATTTTGAAATCCTCAATATCATAATGGACAAAATAAAAATTCAGATTTAAGATAATGAATTTGCCCAAAAATCATTTTAATGGCCAATTCACTTTAGAAACAAGAAGCCCCTCCTCAATTTAAAAACTTAAGACATTGAATCTCAAGCCTCTTTAACCTATTCTTAAAAAAAATTAAAAATATCAATTAACATCTTTGTACACCTTAATTGAGTATATAACAACTCACTTGAACCTCCCTCTAAAGGCCTTAGTATCTCCCCTATTGACCCTAATAACAACTCCTCAAACTTGTCCTCTTGCAAATCTCGTAACACTTCAAAGCCATTGATTATGGCCTTACTAATCAACACTTCAAAGTTGGAAAATGTTGACGTTGTGGATTTTTAGTGTAACTTTCAATATTGGTTTTGGTATTGCTATTACCTTGTGATCTAGGTGGAATTAGATACTTAATCCCTTATATGGGTAATGGTAATTAGTTTTACGTTTTCAAATAATTCTCTGAATGTTCCAATAAATAGTATTTTTATTAAGAAATATTATTAAGGGCTATGCCTCCAAATCTTTTAGTTTGAAGAATTGGAGTGGCCTTCACAACGTAAACTTTTGAAGGATGCGGATTTTAAGATTTGGCTATCGAAAAAACACATTTTTGTATCTCTGTGTCATATGGTTTAACTGTGATTATTTCAAAAAATTACTTATTATTATGAAATAAAAAAAATAATATTTATAAAAATAATAATAATTTAAACTTAAAAATAATAATTTAATTTTAATAAAAAATAATTATCATTTGTGACGCAATAATAGTAATGTTAATTTCAATTTGGTTTTAATTTATGGTGGTATTTGCAAGCTCTTCATACTAGTTTCTTTTTCATTGTGCTTAGCTTCATTATATTTGCCTTAGGTATAGTAGATAGTGTTTTTAAAAAGTTGACTACTTATAAGTTGTAGTTGGTCTAAAACATATATGTTAAATATTTTTTTAATTGAAATTATTTTTCAATTTTATAGGGGATTTTACAAGAAGTCATAGTTTTAGTTAATTGATGGAAATTTGACCATGAAATTTTGTCTTTAAAAGTTTTGACACATTTTAAAATTATGTAAATTATTGGAATTTTGAAAAAATGAAAATATCAAAATCGAGTTTTACCTCATCGAAAAAAAAATATCACTAAGAAAATTGAGTTTATTCACTTGTTAACTTAGTCTCATATCACTTAACCTAATGTTTTAACAAAATAAAACTTTACCAATATAAAATAAAATGCATAGACTTTATCTCTAATTGGATAGCATTCTTGAATGGAATGGACAAGGAAGAGTGCACCTTCCTAGACAACCCAACACTGCCAACCAGAGCACCATGTTGCATTTGAAATGAGGCACGTGTCATTATAAGGCAACATGTGGTAGTCATTCCTTACTTGGAAACATGGTAATTAAAAGGTTTTCAAAGGCAGATTTAAAGGAAACATCTCTTAGTCATCCATTTCATCTAGTTGAGCCAATACATTGTTAGTTCCTCTTTGCAATCAAGACTATGATATGTGTGAATGATTTCACAATATGGAAGATTTTGGCCACCTCTAGTCTTCATGCTATAGAAAAAGGGGGGAGTTTGGATGGAAATTAAAACGGTAGTTATTTTGTATGTCTCCTCGGACCTCTGGCTATTGGTACTCTATAATGCCTCGAGGACACATCTCTCTCTCAAGTTGTAGAGGTCATCCTGGCTCGATTAGAATTTGGTGTGCTTATGTTAGTTCTGTTGACATTCACATAAGATCATAGGCATGGGAATTAACCTACATGTATAGGGAACAAGTCCCCTAACACGCACAAGAGGAAATTAGCGGAGAAAGGGGAGTTATTCATTATTTGATTAACTCTAAATTGAGAGATTAGATACCAGACCAAGGGAGATTGCACGCTAGAGATATGAAATATTAGAATATTTTTGATCTCTATTGGCACATAAATACCTTGGTTGGAAGGCTCATTCTAGAAAGGGATGAAGCTAAGGAATATATTCTTCTACAACTTGATGGGGTACAACTTCAACTCAAAGATATCAGTGCCAAGTTACAAGTTTCAACTTAGGAAAGTCACGTCATTAATATGGCAAGTCTAACTCTCAACATTTTGACATTGGGGGCTCTACCCCTCTATCGGGCGATGCTCTCAATATCATAGATTAGTTTTTCCATGCATAACATTAATTTTTTTATTATCTCTTGGAAGATTAGTTTTATGCATCTCAAGGCTATTAGGACTCATAGGCCATCCATAGAACTTTCAATTTTTAGTGTTATTATTCATAATATTGCTTAGACTATTTGAATCAAGAAATTTCTTCACTACTGCTAGTCTAGTTTCCCAAGCGGGAGGCCAACAACTTTAAAAATTTTGTATGATATTTTCTTTGACTAATAGATAGATATACTAGCTTTCCAAAAAAATGCTACTAGATAACATAATTATGGTAACCAAAAGCACGCAGTCTTTGCAAAAAATAAAATTGGATTTTTTTTAAGGATTTGGATTATGAAATACTTTTCCTATCAAATAAGGACAATAATGAAGACCTCTATCATAATTTCATGACAATTTTCTCTACTTCCATTAATAGGTTCTCTATTGAGGTGATGTGTAAAATGAAAAAACAATCAACCCTTGGTAGGATAAAGAATGTAATATTGCTAGAAAGGCCATTAGGGATGCCTCTAATGAATTCTCAAAATATGACAAGAAATAGGTACAAATCCCTAATGAAAAGGAAAAAATGGTACTATATAAGTAGGAAGCAAGAGAATCTTTTGCACATATCTAAGCTACAACCTAAAAAAAAATTGGAGAAAAAATTTAACTCATAAAACTAAAGAGAACAATATGATTCATTTGAGGGATTGGAATTCCTACCTTAAAAGCCTTTATGAATCACTTGATGTTGTGGATAACATTCAAACCCATTTTCTCTATAGAAGGCATAGATTTTAGGGTCAAGTGGCTTGCAAAAGGGAAAGCTAAGGACATTGAAGAATATCAAGCATAAATTTTAAAAATTGGAGGGCCTACCCACAATCCTTATATCCACAAGCTCTTTAATTTAGTGTTCAAGCATAACTTCTCTAAACCTTGGACTCAAACCCTCATGGGATAAAAATAATCCCTCTAAATTTAAGGTCATTATGATTAGCCCTCTTTAGCCAAGCTATATGGAATTGTTTCGGAAAAGAAACTCACCATATAGGTAGAAAACCATGGAAAAAGACATAAAGGCCAAAACCATGTTTAGAAGCCATCATTTAATTATTGACCACCCTATTACACTTAGGATCATTGCAAAGAAGGGTTACATAATGAAATACATCTCATATGTTGGTTTGTTGACTTAAAAAAAGATTTTGACATAGTGCTCGAGACTATCCTTTGGAATAGGCTAGAGGAGCTAAAATTACCTTTGAATTTGAGAGTTGTTGAGGTAAGGTTGTATAAGAATGTTAATACCTCATTTAGGAACATTAACAACTAGTTGGAAGAAATTAAATGTAGTATAGGGTTAAATAAAGATGTCCATTGTCCCCTACCCTTTTTTTCATATACATTAATAAGTTAGAGGGTTCACATATACTTTAATAAGTTAGAGGGTTGTTTGTGTCAGACCAGGAGGTAACTTCTCAAATAAATTGATTGATATTCATTTAGGTTGTTCTTTATTATATACATGAGGGAGAGACTGTTCATTTCATCTCCCGGTGACTATTCATATTTTCTATTATTTATTTACATCAATTTCAGTTATTCACCCAATCCTGATGATTAGGTGTCAACATTCCCCCCCTTAATCTGAAGGGATGTTGGTGAGTCCAAGCATCGTTCTGAATCTTTCAAGCTTTTCTCTTCCAAGCGCTTTGGTGAAGATGTATGCAATTTGCTCATTAGTGGAACAATGGCGGAGATGGATTGTTTTGGCCTCAACATGATGTCGAATCAGATGATATTTAGTATTGATGTGCTTCGCTCGATCATGGAACTTTGGGTTCTTGGCCAACTTTATTTCCGAGGTATTGTCAATCATGAGTGGAGTCGATTGTACTTGTTTTACCTGCAAATCTTCAAGAATTTTCCTGAGCCACGCAATTTCTTTTGTTGCCTCAGCTGTTGCCACATATTCTGCCTTTGTTGTGGAATCTGTTGGAACTGATTGTTTGTGTTATCTCCAGGAGACAGCTCCTGATCCAAGACTCATAGCATAACCTGAAGTAGATACCCTAGTTTCTTTGTCTCCATCGAAGTATGAATCAGAGCATCCAATCAAGTTGAAGTTGTCCACCTGTGTATACTTGATTCCAAAGTCTTGAGTTCCCTTCAAGTACCTTAGAACTCTTTTTGCATCAGACCAATGTCCCTCACAAGGCTTTTGCATAAACCTAGAGAGGATTCCAACGGCAAATGAAATGTTTGGTCTGGTAGTAGTTAGGTAGTTGAGACTTCCTACAAGCTGTCTATATTTTGTTGCATCCTCGAATTCTTTTCCTTCAATGGATGTGAGCTTTATGTTTTGTTCCATTGGAGTAGTAAGAGGATTGCATTTTGTCATGCCAAACCTATTCAACAGATCTCCAATGTACTTCTTTTGAGAAAGGAATATGGATTTCGGATGTTGATTTACTTCAATACCAAGATAGTAATGAACATAGCCCAAATTAGTCATTTCAAAACATTTCTTCAATTCCTTCTTTATGGATGCAATGTAGCTTTCATTGTTCCCTGTCATTAAAAGATCATCTACATATACCACAAGATATACAACTATTTTGCCAACTTTCTTGACAAATAAAGTTGCATCATCAAGATCATAATGTTTGAAATTGAGTTTCAGAAGATGCTCAGTTAGTTTTTCATACCAAGCTCGTGGTGCTTTTTTGAGGCCATACAAGGATTTCACAAGTTTGCATACTTTATGTTCATGTCCTTTCACAGCAAATCCTTCAGGCTGGGACATAAAAACATTTTCTTTTAGATCTCCATTCAAGAAAGCAGTTTTTACATCCATTTGGTGGACTTTCCAAACATTCTGAGCTGCTAGGGCAAAGAGTGTCTGGATGGTAGCCCATTTTGTTGTGGGGGAAAAAGTCTCCTCATAATCGACCCCATCCTTCTATGCAAAACCTTTTGCCACAAGCCTGGCTTTGTGCTTGTCAAGTGAGCCATTAACTTTTTACTTGTTCTTGTAGACCCACTTGCAACCAATTGGTTTGGTTCCTAATGGAGGATCAACCAACTTCCAAGTGCCATTCTTTATTAGGGCATCATACTCCTTTTGCATCGCTTCTTTCCATTCATCATGAGAAGTAGCTTCTTTGAAGGAAGTTGGTTTTGAATCTGTAGACAAATTCAATTCACAACCATAAGAAACATCCATATCAACAGGTGAATTAGAGTCATCTACATCACCTCCATTTTTCCGGTTTGAATTTCTAGTTCCTATCTCTCCAACCTCATCAAGATGAACACTTTCAAGTGTCTTTGTCAGCCACTTTGGGGGACCTTTCTCAAATGGTCCAGGTTGCTTCGTTGATTGAGTTGGGATTGAATCAAGATTGAGTCTCCCAATTCTATCAATCACATCACTTAAAGTATCATCTGTTGTTAGAGTTTCATGCAGGGGAAAGAGTGCTTCAGAAGAAGATTCCACAGGTTAATCTAGTAAAGGAATCCCCTCTTCAAGATGTGGAATCTGATTATCAAATTCTTGAAATGATTTTGCATTTGCGAATCTATCCAAGCGATCAAGTTGCCGCTCAACCACATTGTCAGTTTTGGATGTTTCAAGAAAGATTACATCTCTGGATACAACAAACTTTTTATTGACTTCATCATAGAGACGGTATGCTTTGGAGGTGTTTGAATACCCCAGGAAGATACACTTACGACTTCTTGCACCAAGTTTGTTTCTATGTACCTTTGGTATCAAGGCATAACAGGTGGAACCAAAGACCCTGAGATGCTTTATCGAAGGAATGCGCCCATACCACATTTCATAGGGAGTCTTGTTTCTGATAGCATTAGATGGACATCTATTCTTTATATATACAGCACATAGAACTGCATCAGCCCAAAGCATCGATTTTACATTTTTGAAAGACATCATGGAGCGCACCATATTTAAGATTGTCTTATTCATTCTTTCAGCTACACCATTCTGTTGGGGATTATAAGGCACAGTTGTTTGATGTTTGATCCCATGTTGGCAAAGATAGTTTTCAAATTCATTTGAAGTGTATTCTTTTCCATTATCGGTGCGAATAGAGCCAATATGAGATTGTGCATCATTTTCAATCCATGCATGAAAGTTCTTGAATGTTTGGAAAGCATCAGATTTGTTCTTCAATAAATAAACCCAACACATTCTGGTGTAGTCATCAATAAATATCATCATATATTTATTTCTATTTGCAAAAGGAACAGGCATTGGACCACATAAATCTTAATGAATGAGTTCAAGTTTTCTATGTGCTCTTGAATGTGAATCATGAAAAAACTGTTTGCTATTCTTTCATAGACTGCAAGCATCACATTGCTTAAGTTTCCTAGGAATTGTAGGCAAACTAGTAACACCATTTTTCTTCAACAAGCGGAGGCTGTCATAGTTCAAATGTCCAAATCTAGCATGCAATAATAAACTTGATGGAAGTGTACCTTCTTCATAATGAGAGTTGTATGAAAAATGTTGTGCACGAGCAGAGGTACCTTGCAGCTTAAGAAGCCTTTCTTCTTCTATCCCCCTCATGACAAGTGAGTAGTCAGATGCTTTTCTCACCTCAAGCTTGCCATCAAACATATGAATGGAGTGACCTTGCTGGCGGATGCAGACCAAGGACAACAAGTTTCTCTTTAGATGTGGGAGATATAGAACATGATGCAAAAGAAAGTCTGGAAGACCAGGCAATTTAAGCCTGATTGTGCCAAGCCCTGATGGCTTGATTTTTTATTGTTCTGCAAAGTCTACTGCTCCATCAACATTGACAGTAAATTCTTCAAAAAAATATTTTCTATGAGTCATGTGGCAAGTTGCTCCTAAATCAAGCAACCAATCATTTTTCCAAGAAGCAAGTGAAGCATTAAATAAGTCTTCATTTACTCCAATATTACATTGTGCCACAACATAATGAGCGGATTCAGGTGCTTTACCTTTGTCTGTGTCATTAGTTTTACCTTTGGGTTGGTTTCTTTGCTGCTCAATTTTGTCCCAAGGTAACTTGCATGTGGAGGCATCATGTGATCCATTTCTTTTGCAACGTATGCAGTGCAAATCTGACTTTTCTCCTTAAGAGTGTCTGCCCCCCACCCCCCCCCCCCCCGCCTTTGAAATATCTTCCTCTTCCTCTTCGACCACCTCTTCCTCTGGAAGAATCTTGGGCAAGATTCTTTTCTTTATGAGAAAGGCACACAGCCTCTTCAGAAGATTCAGGGGTTGTCTTCTTTCCAAAAGCTTTCTCTCTTTCAGTAAATTTTTTCACAAGGGAGTCAAAGGTAATATCTTTGAGATTTCCATTTGCTTGCAATGACTCAAGATAATTGGAGTAAGTAGGATAAAGTGCCTTGAGAAAAGCTATCAGAGGAATATCCTGTTCAACATTAGTGACTTTCATATCATGCATTATAGATTTTACTTCGGATGCAAGAGCAAGAGGATCATTATTTTGTAATTCAAGAGTGAAGAGTTTAATCATGAGTTGAACAACTTCAAGTGCAGAGTGTGAGTCATAGAGTTCTTTCAGCTTTTGTAAGGCTTCGAAAGCAGTTGAAAATGATGAAATATGGCGACTCACGTCTTCAATTACAGATGCTACAATTAATGCATAGGCTTTGCTATTCTTATTTTCCCAAATGGCGAACTCCTTGTCTGAGGTAGGTTGTTTTGGCTCTTTGTCTCTGTCTCCAACACACACTCCTTTCCACAACTCATTGAAAATGAGGGTGTGTTTTATCATCCAGGACCACTCAGGATAGTTCTCCTTGCTAGTGAGAACTATTCCCACAATAGATATGATTGAATGCATTGTAAAATCTGTGTACTGTAAAAAAACACCTCTGCTGGCAAAAAAATGTGCTTTTGTGGAGAAAAAAAAACTTCTGCTGAGAAAAAAATACTTCTGCTGGCAAAAAAAAAATGTGCTAAAAAATTCGCGCAGGAGAGGAGGCTCTCACGCATAGGCTTTGGACAGCAATAGTATAGGAACAACGCGCAATTGAAATGAGATTTAAGGTTTCTATACCCTATTGAAAAGCCTATCGAAGCTCCACCATGAGATTTCCAGAACAAACCCAAACCATTAAATGCGTGGCCTATCACATGCAACCCAGTGTGCGATGGAAGGCCGCACAATCCAACTCACGCTTTATTCAAGTTAATGGGTTTAACCCATACATAGACAAGCCACGGTGGGAGCTAATACAATCGCTGCTCAGTTGATACACGATGAAATGAAGACCCTTAAGCACAAAAGCTTCGGGTGGAAAGCGATGATCGCTAGCTCAGACTTTTGGAAGGACATGCTTCACTAAGGAACAGTCCTTCTTCCAGTGAGACATTCGAAGAGAATTTCATAGTTACACTTCGAGCCGAGAGCCTAGTCACGCATTCATCGATTCTCCCACGGCATAGCATAGCTAGCAGGTGCCTCAAACATCCATGTGCGTTCCTGCTCACATCTGGATGGTGGTTTAGCAAATACGCACGACGATTCAATTCCAAGTGCACCTGCTAACAATTTGGAAGAAGCGAGTAGTGCTGACCCAATTCTAGCTTGTACAATCATAACCTTCCTTATTTATGGTGATGATTTTGGTCTTAAGGTGAGTAGTCCCTATGATCGACTAGAAAATAAAATTTCTCCAAGAATTCTACTCTAGTATAGGTATGATTGTAAACATTGACAAAATAAAGGTTATGATATTAAATCCAAAAGGGTCAAATATGCTAATTGTGCACATAGCAACAATAGCTTGGAAAAGTGAATTCATACAATATCTCAAAATTAATCTTTGTCATAAGCTCAATTGGAACTATAACATTGAGAAAATGATAAATGGAAGGTGGAATGCGTATTTTGGGCCTAAGAACAATTGTAAATGAGTGGTTTTGGCTATGGGATGGGAAGAAACTCCTGTTTGAGACTCTCATCATTGTTGTTTTCTTATATGATTAAGTTGCAACATCATTAGAGAATTATGGAGAAAGATAGAGAAAACCCAAAAGTGTTTTATAACTTGTAATTTCATAATGAAAGGAAATGCACCCTATCCTATCCTCCCCAGAGAAGGGAGTATTCCCCCATTGAGAGCATGAATATGAATAGGTATTTGATGTACAAAGCCAAGGTAAACAATGCAGAAGACATGAGGCTTCTTAAGATTGCTTCAAACTCCAACCAAAAGCACTCGCAACTCAAGTGAGGTTGGAATAAGGATGTCAAATATTAGTTAGTTATTAGGGAATGAATGAAGAGATGGCTATATAAAATAACGACAATATTATGCACATTGTTGCATCTAAATTTAAGGAGAAAATGTGGTGTGATAAAGAATTAGAGGATAAGAGAAAATTAAGGTACTATAAGGAGGTGATCAATCGAAATCTAGAAGAGATCAAAAGTATCTATTTATTTTGACCAACGTAAAGAAGAAAATAAATTTTGGCAAGATAAAGACAAATTCTCATAAACTCCATAGTGAAATATGGCATAGGACAATTCCTAAAACATAATGAGTCAAAATAATTTATCATCTTTGTGACACTAAGAAGGTTGAAGATACAAGCACTTTCTCTTAGATTGTTCCGCATACACCACATTTTCACTCATCAGAATTATGGTGATTTAGGAATGCCTATTTAAAAGCTTTTTGAGCACAAAAATAGAATTCAAAAAGCCATAAGTAATTTCCATAGCTTTCTTATAGTCCATCAACTTAGTGGACATTAATCATCATCATCATCATCATGCTGTAAACTTGATTAATTTTTTTTTGAAGTTTAAAGTGGATATTAAAATATTTTCTTTATGGAAAATATTGAAATATTTATTATTATTATTATTAATATTCTTTTGAATGTTGTTTCTTAACTCCATGTTGAGTATGAAAAGAAAAAATTGTGCGTCTCCTTTGTATTGAATGATAAAAAATGCTTCTAAATACAACTAAACTAGAATTCTTTACTCTTTTACATATATATATATATATATATATATAAGTTAAATAAATCTAAATTGATTTTTTTAAAGGAAATGAAAACAATGAAACTACTATTGGAGGAAAACAAGAAGAATAGATAAAAGATAATAAAATTATCTCATGTGGTATAGATTAATTGATTTGTGTGAAGGTGTAGTTCCCATTAGATCACTCGTTCAAATCTTATGAAAAATAGATAAAAGACAATCAAATTAACTCATGAGGCATAGATTAATTGATTTGTGTGAAGGTGTAGTCCCCGTTAGGTCACTAGTTCAAATCTCATGGAAAGTGGTTAAGGGTGGGAGCCATATGGGGAGATAAATATTGTCCCATGAAAAGTACACTCAATTGAGCCTTACACAATTATGGTAATAACATTTAACAAGTGGGCAAATCATTCTTCCTTCCAACATTAAGACTACCTAAACTCATTCATCGTAGTCTAAAGTGGCCACAATTTTGCTTGGAAGACTATGGAAATTCTAGTAGGATTTTGAGAAAATCCAACATAATTTTTTGGAAATCCACGCTACAACTCTCGAGCTTCTGGATTTTGGGTGCCCTTGGAAATCCAGGCTACAAATCTCGAGCTTTTGGATTTTGGGTGCCCTATGGGTTCTTGATGGCATTGAATCTATTTCTGCCACAAATTTGCTTGGAAAACCATGAAAACTCTGATAAAATTTTGAGAAAATACAACATAATTTTTTGGAAATTCCAACTACAATTCTCGAGCTTCTGAGTTTTAAGTGCACAAAAATTCTTAATGATGTTAAATCCATTTCCACTATAATAAAAACAATTCAAACACAAACGCAAATTAGATTTCTTAAATTTTTATAATAATCACAACTAAATTTAAAATAAAAATGATAATCTTCTTCCTTGCATCACGGACACAAACACATGGCAACCCGTACTCATCTAAAAATAAAAATGATAATCTTTTTCCTTCCATCACGGAAACCCGTACTCATTTACCAAGCTTCACTCGTTTTTAATTGCGGCATGTGCACGTACGCATATTTCCAACGGAATTAAAAGTTTAAATTTGCATTTTCTAGCTCTAGTTTGTGTGTAATTAATTTTACTTTGTATATATATTCAATATTAAACATCATCATGACTTTGACTTTGACGTTCAGTAACATGGAAAAATCGAGCATTCACACTCCTATTTAATAGTTGTTTGAAAAAAAAAAAGAACAAGTACGTGAAGCTTTTAAGAGACAACACGTCCATTGAAGATTGCCAACAAATCTTCCAAAGTTTGTTTGATGGGAATACTATAAAGGGAATAAATCTAAAGTCAATGGAAGTGGCAGCACCTAAACTCTATATATATATCCTTGGATTTATTGAATTTTTTTAATAAAGTATTTATTTATGTACCAGCAACATTTGGTAATGTAATTAATGTTGTTAGGATGTCATTAATGAAGTATTTGTCTAATTCTATCCTTGGATTTATTGAAATTTTTTAATAAAGAATTTATTTATGTACCAGCAACATTTGGTAATGTAATTAATGTTGTTAGGATGTCATTAATGAAGTATTTGTCTAATTCTAATAAGGTTGGTTTAAATAGCAGTGACATGTTTGTGAAGGCAATGTATTGTTAAAGTTTTTAGTAGTATGTCATATTATTAAGGTGTTAGGATAAATCCAATGCAAGTTAGTGAGATAAAATCGATATTATTTAATTTAAAAATAAAATGATTTTTTTCATTGGAATTTGATTATATAATTTTAAGTAAGTTTGTGATTTCTTGTTATTTAAAAAACATTTTTGAATGTATAAATAGATTTAGCAGCTTAAAATTTCTTTGGGGCATTCGAATTTTGCAAATTAAACAATTTAAATTCAATTTTTTAAAAAATCTCTTCCAAATTTTGATTAAAAAAATGCACTGAAAAAGATCATTTCAAACTAATCATAACAAAATTCATGTTTTCAATAAATGGGGTGGCATGATGTTTTATCTTAATAAGTGATGCTTTGTTGTTCAAGATAGGTGGGCAAGTTAGTAGGTGAGTTTTGATTTATCCTATAACCATCACATGACATTTTCATTATTTACATATATATGTGTTAAGAAGGTTTTTAAGCCTTTATCTATTTAGTGGTATGGATCATTAATGGCGAGAAGTGCATGTATCTCATTAAGGATCATTTATGCATGTAATGTAAACATTTTGGTAAAAAGAAAAAAATGAGATGAGTAATGGGACACAGATTAGAGAGGGATGGGGTGATTACTTGTTCAAAAATAATATTAATGTATGAAAAAATCAAATGAGGGAATTTGAAAAGTCAAAGGAATGTGAATGGTCAAAAAGAGGAAAATTGAATTGTTGGAAAAAGATTTGGAGCAGCAAGCAAGAAAGAAAGAAAGAAAAAAGGAACAGAAAATAAAAAAGGAAAAAGGGAGAGTTGGAAAAGAAGAGTAGGAGGGAGGCAAGGAGAGACCAAAGAAATTGGAATTACCAAGAGAGGTCAATCAACAGAAAGGAATGATGTTTTCGGTTGGTAATGGAGCAAGAAGAAATCACCAAGTGGGGAATTGACTGCCTTTCAACTCCTCATTGGCCTAGAGGGTGGAGATGGTGTTTCTCAAGAAATCCCTAAGGGCTAGGGTGGAGGAATTGATCTCAGAAAATTATTGGAGGATTTTTGGATGTTTCTTTATTGTATGTTGATTTTACTGTGGGTTATGGAATCCATGCATTAGCTGGAACCATAATGTTAACTTTTGAAGGGTGGAATCAGTTACTCTCTAGAATCCCTGTGCACTTGTTGGTTTCAAATTCAGTTGGTGGGTGGAGATGGGTGAATCTTTGGAGTCCTTGTCTCAACTGATGGATGTATTTGATCCCTGATGCAAAAAGATTCCTCAACCTCTGGACTCTGGCTCGAGGGTGACAACTACAAGTGAGACTTGGTTGTATTTGCCTATGGTTGGGTGGAGAGTCATAGTCCCAAACTCAGTTTCCCCCTCATGTTCTCAAGAATTCAATAATATATATCTGTGTCTCTGTGTGTGTGTGTGTTTGTGTGCTTATTTTCATTACTAGTCCGAAAATGATGTTTATTGATGGCATGGTTCATGATTTCTTTAAAATTTATGAATTGACCAAAATGTTGTTGTTACTATGTAAAAGGTGTTGGAACAACATGTGGAAAAATTGATTTAGTTCTTGCAATAATTAACATGCAATCTTCCTTATTGTGGTGATATAATTTTGTTTAAATTCTAAGATTATGCATGTTACCATGTAAATTGTAAGCTACATGAGGATGTGAAAGCATAAATGCATGAGATGCATGATCTTGTATTAACATCTTGAATGCAGTGGTTAGGTCACTATGATGGTGTTGGGTTGCACTGGTAGAGATGAGTTTTCAACTGTGTGAATAGATAATGTAAAATGAATTGTAGTATGGACTTTGATTGCATTTCTAAATTGTTGTATATGTAATGGCATATTTGTTTCATGTTAATTGGTACATTCTTGAATGAAGAGAGGGAGACCTTACTGCCATTCCTTCTAGTCTCTGAGACTTGATCATTTGTTGGCTCTGTTGCTAGGCTTGTTGAGACAAGAAAATAAGTTTTCTGCTTTGTTAATGAGTTATTACAACTCTCTGTATTTTTGTAAAGAATTTACTTGAAAATTCCATTAAATTGTTATCATGCCTATAATTGAATGTTTCTTAGGTTTGTTCATAAATTCCTTATGATTTTGATGATTTTCTGGTGCTAGAAGTATTCCTTGAAAAGTTTGAAAAGTAAAGAAAATTTATGCTCTGTTGAAGTGCTAGAAAAAATGGCAAAAATCAAGGTTAAAATATAATTTTTATCTTGTAGGTTGGAGGTCAACCTGGAAGGCCCGATCCTTGGTGGGATTTTTCGCTCGACCTTTAGCAGGCCAACCTAACTCTCTGCACTTGTAGGTCAGGAGGTTGGGGAGTCAAGAATTCGGGGTGGTCGGACCCACCCGACCTTTGTATTGTAAACGCTGGTGGAACTGGGTCGACCCTGACTTAGGTCGGAGGTCAGGGATTAAGCCTGACCCTTCAAATTGTTAAGCCATTTCCATGTAAGGAGGGCCTACCCTAGCCCTCCTTGGGACTTGTGCCCTCCACATGACCCTATCCACAGTAGCCATATGTCAGGCGCCACACCACCTGCCATGTGGGCCC
The DNA here is from genome assembly GCA_031772625.1 of Pinus tabuliformis. NCBI lineage: Eukaryota > Viridiplantae > Streptophyta > Pinopsida > Pinales > Pinaceae > Pinus > Pinus tabuliformis. Next base: position 934,924,101 of record CM062819.1, on the reverse strand, counting down.
ATTTGAGGCTACCACATGGAGGTCATGATGATGTGATGACATGTGATTGGTCCATCTTTAGAGGGTTGTAACTTTTCATCTGTAATTGAAATTGAGGAAAAAATTATATCGTTGGAATTGGCTCGATGAGACGAACTCGATGATGCTGGAAATTTAAAATTTTGGAAAAATGAAAAAAGTAAAAAAATTTAGCTCTCATTCCCATAGCTATACTTTAAGAGTTGATTAGTAGAGTAGCCACTTCCTTCTAACTCTAGTTGAGTTTTGGTTTAGGAGGAGTGTGTTTACAGGTGGTATCAGAGCATCCAGGTTCAACACTTGGATTGGATGGGCTCTACCATGAGGAAAAAAAGCAACATGTTTAGTTGCTTTTGTGAATGATTGAATGCGTGCATGCATGATTGATATGTTTTTACTATTATTGATGTGCTAACAATTTGCGTTGACAGAAATATGTTGCTGGATATGCATGCATGGTTCTTTGTTAGAACTACCCTTATAATGATAGCTCTACAAAAGCAATCTCATGGCAATATTTATTGTTGTTTATTTATATTATCATGAGTCTAAAATTTGCATGTGAATGACAACACATCACAAGTAGAAAAACAAAAGGAAAGACAAATTAATGAGGATAGGAATGGTACAATACAACTTTGATCAGTCACAACATGGGTATGAATAAGTAAGGATGAGTGAATAATACAGATTAGTTGGCTGGGGGGGGGGGCGGGTAAACTCTCCTGATTGGATGGACACCTTGAGAAGCCTGAAGGATGAGATCCGAAGCTGCAAAGCAGATAATGAAAGGTTGATCAAGGCTCAAGAAAAGCAAGTAGAGGTGAATGTAGTCATATTGCAAAGACTCTCAGATTTGTAGAGACAAAGGTGACATGAACATGGAACTAGTCATAAAGGAAAGCAACACTCTTTGGGTCTAGAAGAGACAACAAATGGGGAAAATGGTGGTAGGTGTAGGAAGATGCACAAAGTAAAGTAAGGACACTGTGAGAGGAGATGCACCACTGAACACACCAGAAATAAAAACCAACAGTCATGGACATTACTCTTGTAGACATTCCAGCTCTAGTACCAAGAGATATCATCACCATTCTTATCATTACCATCATCAAGGAAGAAGAGAAAAGGACTATATTCTTGAAGAATTTAAGAAGGCCAAAACACCTACATTTGATGGAGAGACAAAGAAGTCTGAAGATGCAAAAGCATGGTTGCTTGGCATGAAGAATTTTTTTAGAACCCATGATTATTCTGAAAACATGAAAGAAAAAGTGGCCACCTATAATCTGAAAGGAAAAACAGATATATGGTGCGAGGATTCGAAGAATGTAAAAGAAATAATTGAAAAGATATTGACATGGAGCGAGTTTGAGAGATTATTTAGAGATAAATACGTATCATAAAGGTTATATGACAACAAGGAAAATGATTTTTATGAGATGGAAATGGGACAACTGTTAGATGAAGAATATATTACCATATTTCTAGAATTGTTGAGATATGTGCCATATCTCAAGGAGGAGAAGTAAAAAGTTCATTGATTTTTTAGTGGGTTGCTTGTTTCTTTTAAAGACCTCATAGAGTTTTAAACAAAAACAATGATGCCATAAAGAAATTAAAGCACTATTATGAACAAGCAAAACACAGGCCAAAATTTAAAAGTGATTGGAAAGCAAGGAACAACAATAAGGATAAGAAGAAATGGCCCAAGAAAACTGTGGACAAGAAGGAAGGAATGTATTCAAGTAGTGAAAATTGATTTCAACAAAAATCTAGTCTAGATGTCAAAGGTAGTATGCATCAACAAGAAGGGGAACAATGCATATCTGAAAATAAAGAACAGTTGAAATGATGAACTTGTGGGGGAAATCACTGAAGATGGACTGCCCACACTAGAAAAATGCAGGTCCAAAAATTTACAGCCCCTAGGAAGCTCAAACTATGGGGGATATGGAACGAAGTCTTCCTATAATCTATGCAGTTGTGGATAATTTCTAGGCAGACCACCAGGAATCCATCATTGAGATGGAAGGTAAGCCATGTAATTAGATCACTTCTATGTCAATTTCTTCCAGTTCTAATTATAGTTATAATAGTCCAAAACTCGTGGAAAAGTGCAATATGGCCAAAGAATTGCATGTAGAACCTTGGTTACTTCAGTTGTTAATAAGAACAAAGATAAAAATCAGTTTTTGGGTGAAATTGTGTGCATTTGAGCTCAATGATATGCCAATAACAACACATTAAAAGTTTCTTCCATTGGGTGTGTACAACATGTCATTGGGCATTGACTAGTTGCACATGCTCATAACTAACATTGACTGTTATGAAAAGAAATTTGAATGCCTGGATGATGTTGGAGAAAGAAAAATCTTGCATGCTAAGTAGAAGGTAACTTTAGTGAGACTAATTACATCCATGCAAGCTAAACATAGTTGCTGAAAAGGCTGCAAACTATTTTCTGTACAATTTTTCAGTGATGGAAAAGCTAATGAAAACAATGGGCAAGAGGAGATTGAAATGCTAAAGAAGTATCCCATGTTGCAGAAATTTAGAGATATGTTTCCACTTGACATTTTGGGACTATCTCCTCACACAAAAGTTTATTTCTCTATCGAATTAGTGCCCGGAGTAGCATCAACATCTTAGGCACTGTACTAGATGAGTATGCCTGAGCTGGTTGAATTAAAGCTACAACTAAAAGAGATGCTTGATAAAGGTTACATATGGCCAAGTGTGTCACCGTGGGGAGTTCCTTTTTATTTGTGAATAAAAATGATGGGATACTCAGACTTTGCATTGAACACCGATAGTTGAATAAAGTGGCAATCAAGAATCAGTATCCGTTACCACAAATTGATTACTTATTTGATCAGTTGAGAGGAGAAACAGTCCTCTCCGAGATCGATTTGTGGTCTAGGTATCATCAGGCGCACATCAAAGAGGAAGGCATTCGTAAGACTAATTTTTAGACAAGATAGGGGAACTATGAGTTTGTAGTGGTACCCTTTGGGCTTACTAATTCCCCTGTCATTTTCATGTGTTTAATGAACATTGTGTTGTGTCCTTACATGGAAAAGTTTGTGATTGTCTTTGTTGATGACATATTGGTGTATTTGAAGATTGAAAAAGAACATGAGAAATGCCAAGTTGTGGTACTATAATTGCTGAGGGAAAAAAAGCTTTATGCAAATCTCAACAAATGTGATTTCATCCAGACACGGATATATTATTTGGGGCACATTGTCTCTAAGGAAGGGTTATCTATTGATCCATAAAAGGTCAAATCCATCATGGAATCGCCAACATAAAAAAATGTTAATGAGATTAGATCATTCAAGGGATTGTCAGGGTACTACAGGAGGTTCATTTGAAACTTCTCCAAGATAGGCAATCTTATCACATCCTTGCAAAGGAAGGGAAATAAGTTTGAATGGATAACTAAATGTGTAGCAGTCTTTGAGAATTTGAAACAGTGGCTCACTAATGCGCCTATGTTGATGATTGCAGATCCAGAAAAATATTTTGTGGTTTGTAAAGATGTTTACATAGAAGGGATTCATGGAATCTTAATGCAGGAAGGACAAGTAGTACACTATGAGTCATGAAAATTAAATGAGCATGAGACAAACTATGTGACTCATGATTTGCAGCTAGAAACCGTTATTCATGTATTGAAGATGTGGAGACATTACCTTCTTGATAGAGAGTTCACGTTCATGAAAAACCATGGTGGACTCAATGACGATAACATGTCCTTTTTTGTTTGTTGGTTGAAGCAAATGTATATAGTTCTAAATACTATATAGAGTTGTGTTTATAAAGCTCCAAAAACAATATGTGCTTGTTTCTAAGCATGTTTTTGGTGTTTCATATGGAATAAGAACACTGAGGACAATGTTCCCCCAAGGGAGGGGTTTTTGATAGGCCTAATTAGTTACATTTATGTACGCAATGTAAACATTTTGGTAAAAAGAAAAAAATGGGTTGAGTAAAGGGACCCAATTTCTAGAGGGATGGGGTGATTAATTGCTGAAAAATAATTTTAATGTACAAAAAATTTAAATGAGGGAATTTGAAAGGTCAAGGGAATTTGAATAGTCAAAAATAGGAAAATTTAATTATTGGAAAAATATTTGGAGCAACAAGAAAGAAAGAAAAAAAGGAGTAGAAAATGAAGGAAAAAAGGAGAGTTGGAAAAGAAGAGCAGGAGAGAGGCAACAAGAGAACAAATAAATTGGAATTGCCAAGAGAGGTTGAAAAACAAAAAGGAATGATGATTTCAATTGGAAAAGGAGTAAGTAGAAATCACTAAGTGGGGAATTGATTGCCTCTTGAGTCCCCGTTGGCTTGGAGGGTGGAGATGGTGTTTCCTAGGAAATCCCTAAGGGATGATGTGGAGGAATTAATCTTGGAAATTTCCTATAGGATTTATGGATGTTCCTTTGTTGTATATTGATTTTATTGTGGGTTTTGGAATCCTTGCATTGGGTGGAACCACAATGTTGAGTTTTGAAGGGTGGAGACAATTGGTCTCTAGAATCCATGTGCATTTGTTGGTTTCAAATTCAGTTGGTGGGTGGAGATTGGTGAATCTTTGGAGTCTTTGTTTCAGTTGATGGATGTATTTGATCTCTAAAGCAAAAATATCCCTCAACCTCTAGAATCTAGCCGGGGATGACAACTAAAAGTGATAGCTGGTTGTAGTCGTTTACGGTTGGGTGGAGAGTCATAGTCCTAGACTCACTTGCCCATTAGTTTGAGATAAGTATCTCTCATGCTCTCAAGAATTCAAGAATATATAGATTCATTGCTGGTATGAAAATGATGTTTATTGATGATATGGTTAATGATTTCTTTAACTTTATGAATTGACCAATGTGTTGTTGTTACTATATAAAAAGTGTTAGAATAGCATGTGAGAAAATTTATTTAGTTTTTGCAGTAACTATCATGCAATATTCCTTATTGCAATGATATGATTGTGTTTAAATTATAGGATTGCGCATGTTACTATGTAAATTTCAAGCTACATGAGGATGTGAAAGCATAAATACATGAGATGCATGGTCTTCTACTAACATCTTTAATGCAGGGGTTACTTCAATATGATGGTGTTGGGTTGCACTAGTAGAAATGAGTGCTAAGTTGTGTGAATAGATAGTGTAAAATGAATTGTAATCTAGACTTTGATTGCATGTCTAAATTTTTGTTAACATAATGGAATATGTGTTGCATGTTAATGTAACACCCTCTCTCACATTTACCCAATTTCATCAGCGCAACAAGGTAAACATGAGATGAAGAGTTACTATGACATGACCCAACCTCCTAGCTCTAGTTAAGGAAGTGGAATCTATAAACTGACCACAAAATGACAACTCACAACATCTCTCAGGGCTACAGGACACTCAAGGGCCAAAAGACCATCCTAGGTGACCAAACCCTGAGTTGGGGCTACTTTTCCACAAGTTTAAACCTCAACCGCACACATGACAAGGCCTCCAACTGCACTCACAACACTTCCTAAGTACAATTATGACCCAACTTGCCTAGTTCAAAGGGTGCGATCCCGAGATTTGAGCCACATTTCCAGGTCAGCCTCCAAACCACTGCCCAAAATGCTTGAGACTTCTCAGAATCATAAATGACTTAACAACAAAGATAAACATTCAAACTCGGATAAAAAACTTGACCTAAACTGACCAGAACATACTAGGTGTTATACAAAATCTACAACTACGAACATAAGTGTCTTCTTAGGCCTGGTGGAATGACCTAGAACAACAGAAAGCAAAAGGCACAATGTCTTCCTTAAAGTAATTGAAATATGGGATGAAGCCTACCTAGAATCTGTCACAAGCTTCGCTCCTTCCTCAGATTGTACGCTCTAATCATAGCTCTGATTATTATAGTTAGAACCTGCACAATCAAACAAGACAAGTCAAAGATCTACGACATATATGTAGCATAATCCAATCGCTTCATTCAATAGATCAACAAGAGAGTTACAACCAAAAATAGGAGTTGATCTTGTAAAAGAGCTCTCTAAGTTGTCTTGTCCTTTCCTTACCACAAAGTATGCCTCTATGTCACCCTAATGCATCGAATAATGACTCTCAAAGTAACAACATGAGGGTAGAATCAATATACAAAATCAAACCCCTTTCCCATGGATGGTTGTAAATATATAGATGAGGTAGGTAGCTCATAAATTATTATCCATTTACCAATCTAGACTTGAGATCCACTTGATATGGGAGGATAACCCCAAGGGATAAGAGGTGAAAAATACAAGGTAGGATCAAATAAGGTTCGTGACTCCTATCCAAGGTAAATGGTTGAAACAACCTCATGAAGCTTCTGGAAGAGGAAGCTTCAAGATTCTTTTTATTTTTCCTGAATTTCTAGAATCAATGCACCCCCAAGACTGAACAACCTGATGGTGATCAACACAGGTGTAGAGAGTGTCAACCTGGTATTCAACTCTGGTCCCTCAAGGGAAAAAGTGCATTGGGCCTTAAAAGCTTAGAAACTCAATAGTCAAGAGCATAAACTCAGGGATTCAGCAAAGTCATGCTTAAGGCTTTATGTAGGGATGATGACAATATGTTGAAGGATGTGAATTGATCCCATTTGAAGGCCTATTAACCAGATGAAACAAAATGGCCGATAACATATTGTCCCCTAAAGCGCAAAGTCTGAAATGGCAACTAAAGACTGAAGTTATTTACCTTGTGACAAGTCAGGATCAAGAACAATCAACGAGATCATCATTTGTTACAATACATTTGCATCTAGATATATTTGTTGAGGGAGGCATACCCATGCTCAACACATAAGCTAACATTACATGTACAATGACCAAAAAACATGTCCATGGATGACTGATGGTGGACCCATGATTGAATGAATGTATGTATGATCATAGCCATCATACATTGTTATCTCTTATTACTCCTAAAATTGCATCCCAAATGGATGAAACTAGATCTAGGGTCTTCTATCTCATTCACATGGCGAGGCAATGTATGAGTCTACCCATGTGAATTAATGAGCTGAAGACGAACATGGTAGAGACCATCTGATTAATGACCAATAATGTAAGTCGTTAACAGACATGAGAGAAACCACCAATGTTGTTAATGGCTCTCAAGGTACTATAATACAATCCATATGGTGTGAATGAAAGAGTTGATGTCAAACACCACACATAAAATTTCGGTTGAAGGCTAGTGATGTAAACCTATCGCTGAGAGTGAGGAAACTTGCTATTGATGTATGCAAGCACCAAGACATTGAAGGGGTGTTTCTAAGTCAACTTCCTAGATAATAAGCTGATTTCGACAGGAAGCCACCCATATAGGAGGGCCATGATGTATTCCCCATCAATGACACAAAACAAGTATGATGATTTGAGACAAAATGATCAGAATGCTATTGATATGAAATTGGATCAGGAATGATAAACATGGAATGAAGGCTTAAGAATATTGTAGAAGATATTGACTAAATGACTTCTCTTGAACACAACAACGACACTAGAATGAAGTTGGCAACATTGATCCAAAACCAAAATGGAGGCTTTGAAAAGGTATGATAAACCAAAATATAAGTAGATTTCCCAACCCAATAGCCATGAAGATGAAGTGGAAGAGTGTCATGTTCAAGAGCGACTTGCTGCCATTAACAAGTGGAGTATCCTATTTTCCAAATTTCCCCAACCATTACTAGTCAGTACCTCTTTATTTTTTACAAGCTTGAGGAGGATAACATATGATTGATTTGTAAGTTCATCCTTTGGATGAATCCCTCTGAGAATATTTAACGAACCTAGAGAAGGAGTGGTTCGGTCCTGTCATGATTGACGAGTCCATCGTTGTTTGATGTTTTTACAAGTCCAACGAAGGTGAAAACTTGACATATTTTTCATATTTAGCAAGTTTGAAAAAGAGGCAAAAAAGAAAACTCCTAGAGAAGGAGTGGTTCGGTCCCATCATGATTGACAAGTCCATCATTGTTTCATGTTTTTACGAGTCCAGCGAAGGTGAAAACTCGACATATTTTTCATATTTAGAGAGTTTGAAAAAGAGGCGAAAAAGAAAACTCCAAAGGTTCCTTTTTGTAGATAGTCTCTTAAGTCCGAAAAGGCAGAAAACAATACTCAGGAGAACCTCTTAGCCATGTTCGACTAAGGTATTCCTTTTTCGTAAGTAGTCTATCTCAGTCCAAAAAAGGGTTAAACTTATACTAAGTAGGTGTCTTTTCATTTACTTTAATGAGTTCGAAAAGGCAAGTGATCAACAATATTTTCATATTTTGGGAGTTTGAAAAGAGTTGAAAGAGAACTCTAAGGGGGTTCTTTTTTCATAATTTTACAGAGCCCGAAAAAGTGATAAAATTTTACTCTTGGTCAAAATGATCTTATTCCATTCAAAACACAACATAATCCATTAAACAACTATCAACCTGCTCAAAACACCATCAAAAGGATTAAAAATACCTGTTTCATGATAAAATTGAACTGTAACAAGGTCAAAACATTAAATATGAATAAAATAATGGAGAAATGACCATAAATATCTAAAATGACAATTCATTTTTACCATTTCACATTTACCATTTGACATTGGAGCTCTAAGTGCTTTTTACCCTTGATCTTCTGGAGTTGATTATGGTCAATGCAAAGGATCATTTCAGGCATTGTCATTTCCAGGTAGGAGTTAAGACTTTTCTATTTCTTTTCATGGTGACATTTTCCAGTTTCATGCACATCTTTTGAGTTTTTGGAGGCCCCAGGGCACAAATATTGCGCCCCTAGATCAACGCACCCCCAAAAGTTAAAAAGGTGCGTTGAACCTGGAGACTTAACACTGGAGGGAGTGTTGTAATGCATTGTATTCCCTTAGGGGGGTGTGTTGGGCACAAAACCCAAATTTGTTCCACTAGTTCCTCTTAAAATTTGTCAAGTTTTTTGCATGAAATTGATCCTAATGAGTCTCTTTGTGATGTTTTAGGACTTCTTTGCTACAAAAAGTCTCTGATATGGAAAGAAAGAGAACACGGAGAACAAGATATGAATACATCAAATGATCCTTCTACCATCTAGACACTAAGAAATTTTGGATTGCTAAAATTCTTCTGGCTTCCTGGAATGAGGCAACAACTAGAATTACTTGAATATCTTGTGCGTGCATGGGATGTTCAAGCGCAGGCATTCAAACTAGGAACACATCTTCTTGAGATAAATGTAGAAGGCATATATTTCTTGACTGATCTATTTATATGAGGTTCCCTCGTCTCTTTCACAGGCATGAGAAGGGGAGGAGAAATAGTCAAGGATTATGTCGCCACTCATTACAAACCTCGAGCTCGACTGACCAAGGATGGGAAAATCAACATAAAAGACATGGTCTCATTGCCTCTAAGAACGATCTTTTTCATTATCACTAGATTGGTAGGAAACTCTAAACTACATGTGGCCAATAGGTCATATATGTAGTATGCTCTAGAATGCATAGAGCCAACTGTCTTCAACTGGAGTAAGGGAGTGTTGGTCAACATGAAAGAAAAACTAACTAAAGAAAAAGATGGGAGACTAAATAACTTTGGCTATGGAGCAATATTGGTCTCATTTTCTCTACAGAGGATTCCATTATTGCGGGCTCAACATATCTCACTCGAGCCCATTGATGTGAGAGTTCCATAGATGAGGAGATGGATAGATCTCATGTCCCGCCATGCAGGTCCATTGTCCATGAGTTTCACATCGATTTTCTTCAAATGGATATGCATGCAGCTTATTATGGTAGATGATTATCCATACGTAAGGGTGGATTTCCATGGAGACCCAAAGCTTAGGCTTCTTGAGGGAGAGAAATGGGGTGCTATAGGTAATATATGTTGAGAATAACAAGAAGAAATGCTAAAAATAGCATTCAAAATATTCTAATTGTAATTTGTCCTTGAATTAAAATTCGAATTTAGTCTCACCAGTTGCTTGAAAAATAATTAATTAATTCATCTTGGATTACCTAGTTGGAGAATTTCAAGCTAGAAGTCTTTGTGAAGTCATGCAACAGTTGTCCCTTAAATTAATGAGTTATATTTGAGTTGTAATTAGTTAGCTTAGTTTATTGAGTTAAGTCCAATTAAATTAATTCCAAACTGTTTGAGGAACTAATTGTGAGTTCAGTCAGTTAATGCATGCATGCATCAAACTAGTGTACTCTAGATAACTAAAGATTATCTCATCAGAAACTCATGCATGTCTATTATGAGAAAGACCTAGTTGAGATTAAAGACAGGGACAATGTACTATCAATTGCATGAATTTTCCTATAAAGGAAACTCATCCATGTAGAAGGAACAAGGTTCCTTGAGGATTGCGCAGTTTTACAGGGTGTGAGATCAGTGTGTTACACTTGGTAACAGTAGGATCACCCAGGAGAAATAGCGCAAGGAAATAGCAGGCTTGGAGGGAAGAGGAGAAGGTTTGTGAGAATCCTTGTTAGTCTGTGAGCATCCAAGAGGATTGTACTGAGAGCTGGTTAGCTGTGAGAGCTAAGGCTTTGTATAATTCTGATGTATTTCCACCTTGTATGATAATACAGATAGTGAGGATTTTAGCTGAGGCTTTCCCCTGAGTATTTTCTGTGTTTCATGTGCATTGATTCTTCTGCTTCTGGTTATATGTGTTTAGCTCGATCTTGCTCAATTCTAAGCTTCCGCAAATTGATAGTAGAAGTAGGTTATAGTATTTTTCTTTGGTATATTGCATTATCGGGTTAATCTACAGTCAGAATTTCTACAGATATCTCAGAGGTAGATTTGTAGAGAATTTGCAGAAATTCTACATGGTAACGGAGCTAAGTTTATCATAGTTGTGAACAATGTACAAAGAAGAAAATTCGAAGTTTGAAGTTTGGGGTTGCAGGCGCAAATTGAATTCTTATCATACTTCAAGGTTGGCCAATGGCATTCTATGACTTGAGACTCAAGTCTGCCTTGGAAGGCAACTTGAATTACATAGCATGGAAATATCACATGGAGGCTGTATTAGAAGACAATGGCTTGAAGGATTTCATTGATCAAGAATTCCCAAAGCCAGGTTCAATTAATGCACAAGAGTTGGCTGAGTGGAAGAAGTGTGTGGTGAGGGCGAGACAGATCATCCTTGAGGGAGTTCGAGACCATATTTTCTCGAGTCTCCATGGGAAGGATACTCCATATTCAATGTGGAAGACATTGAAGGATCTCTACCAGAACAATAGCGATCAGAGGAAATTGGCACTCAAGGATAAGCTTCAAAGAATCAAGATGGAGAACGACGATACTATTTCCACATATCTGAACAAGCTCACCACCTATAGAGATGAGCTTGAAGTGTGGGAATAACCACTGCCGATGATGATATGGTGAGTCTCGCTCTCCTTAGCCTTCCAAAGAGCTGGAATAGCTACCAAGACTCTGTGAATGGAAGGGAGAAACTGCCAGATTGGGAACGACTGTGGTCAGATCTCATGCAAGAGGAGCACACGAGATGGTTCTTCATCCAAGGATGATGATGAAGAAAATCTAGCCTTAGCAAGTAAGGCAAGGAAAGGGAAGGGGAAGGCATCCCATTCCGAATCGAATTCTTCTCATGGAGGGAAGAAGGTTGACAAGTCTAAAGTGAGATGCTTTAATTGTCACGAGATGGGTCATTATGCGACTAATTTCCCATCGAAGAAGTCCAAGAAGGGATCCTCAGAAGGATTTGAAGGTGAGGCATTAGCCTCTCAGTTTGAGATGGACTTTACCCTCATCGCATGCATGGTGTCATCAATGATGGGTAGTGGTTGGTTTCTTGACAGTGGAGCCTCATTCCACATGACCAGCGATAAAAGTTTATTTAGTACCTTGGAGGAGAAAGACCTCAAGATGCGCATAGAGATGGGTGACGATGAAAGGTATAGTGTTTCAGGAGTGGGCACGGTTTCTTTTCAGAGGGAGCATGGAGCTCTTATCACCTTGACTGATGTGAAGTATGTGCCTAGACTGAAGAAGAATTTGGTATCGATCGCGATGTTGGAGGAGAAAGGTTACGATGTTGTCAAAATTAAGGGAAAGGTTTTCCCTAGAGACATCAACACTGGACAGGTGAAATCGATGAGTTCAAGAGTCAAGAACCTGTATGCTCTTGAGGTTAAAGATGCATGCAAAGCCTTGAGGAGCAAGGAAAATGTTAGAGACTTGGTGGTTTAGAGGGAGAGTAAATTACCTCTCAACATGCAGCCCTAGAAGAAATCTCAAACAATTGTGGAGGAGCCTCAATTGGAGATGATGAGAGGAGACCGAGTGGAGGCATCCACTCATGCAGATACCTCCAGTAGGGGGAAATTTCGATCCAAGTCAGTAGAGGGATATCATGCAGCCATACCTCTAGGTGTGAGGTGGGGCGATGTGAAGTGATAGTCCCAAGAAGGCTGAAATTGGGCAGGGTCCATTGAGAGGTTTTATCTCATGGATCGTACCTTGCTACGAGAGCCCAAAGTACATAGTAGCGAGAGGAATTGGTCGGATTGATGCAGTCAAAGATCAAAGTGACAGAGGCTAGAGCAGTCAGATACTGAAGAGCGCAGAGAAGGATTGACAACAGTGCAAAAAGGATGAGTCAGCAGAAGCACAAAGTTTTCAGTCAACTGAGGCAATAACAGTCAGAGACTTTGATGACAGATGCATCATTCTGATTTAGGTTGGATGTTTTTTTTTTTGGAGTTGCTAGAGCAACAACACTAGAGAGAAGTGCTGCATGCAGAACATTCCAAAGGTTCAGGATCAGGATCGAGTTGAATTCCTTTCTTGTTGAGAGGGAGTGTTGAGAATAGCAACAAGAAATGCTAAAAATGGCATTTAGAATATTCTAATTGTAATTTGTCCTTGAATTAAAATTCGAATTTAATCTCACCAGCTGCTTGAAAAATAATTAATTAATTCATCTCGGATTAATTAGTTGGGGAATTTCAAGCTAAAAGTCTTTGTGAAGTCATGCAACAGTTATCCCTTAAATTAAGGAGGTTATCCATTAATTAAGGAGATAAGGATGAGTTATAATTGAGTTGTAATTAGTTAGCTCAGTTTACTGAGTTAAGTCTAGTTAAATTAGTTCCAAAGTGTTTGAGGAACTAATTTTGAGTTCGATCAGTTAATGCATGCATGCATAAAACTAGTGTACTCCAGATAACTGAAGATTCTCTCATCAGAAACTCATGCATGCCTATTATGAGAAAGACCCAGTTGAGATTAAAGACAGGGACAGTGTACTATCAATTGCATGAGTTTTCCTATAAAGGAAACTCATCCATGCAAAAGGAACAAGGTTCCTTGAGGATTGCACAGTTTTACAGGGTGTGAGATCAGTGTGAGTGATCAGCGTTACACTTGGTAACAGTAGGATCACCCAAGAGAAACAACGCAAGGAAACATGAGGCTTGGAGGGAAGAGGAGAAGGTATGTGAGAAGCCTTGTAAGCCTGTGAGCATCCAGGAGGATTGTACTAAGATTTGGCTAGCTGTGAAAGCTAAGGCTTTGTATAATTTTGATGTATTTCCACCTTGTATGATAATATAGATAGTGGGGTTTTTAGCTAAGGCTTTCCCTTGAGTGTTTTCTATGTTTCATGTGCATTGATTCTTCTTCTTCTGGTTATATGTGTTCAACTCGATCTTGCTCAATTTTAAACTTCCACAAATTGATAGTAGAAGTAGGTTATAGTATTTTGCTTTGGTATATTGCATTATCGGGTTAATCTACAGTCAGATTTTCTACAAAGATCTCAAAGGTATATTTGTAGAGAATTTGCAGAAATTCTACAATATATCTTGACCATTTTTAATTTTGAGTTTTACAATTTTTTTATGTTTTTTTTTGTGTGTTTTTTTTTTCATGTTTCCGAGACTAAACGATTGATTTGTATATGCATATATTGGACCTGTTTGACCTATGGGTGTCTCATATCTCCAACGAGCATGAGACCCACAACTGGCACCAGCACCAGTACAGGTTTCTACAGTAGGACGAGAAGTACTACAAGATCTCAACATAGAAGAGACCCTCATAGAGGTAGAGTGTCATATGGAGGGGTTGACACATGGCATAGCTAAGACCACAGTCGACCAACTTCCTATGCGATTACAATGACATACTATTGGAGTGCCAAGGCGTATCGGTCAACTACTATGCAAGATAGCTCATGTAGTGGCATGTTATCATGAGCACTATGATTAGTCTACTAGGAGACTTACAACCATATTTGCATGTATATTTTTGGATATGATAGGTTGTGTGGCCATATGTGTCTCGGGCACAAATTTTGTAAAACCAAACATTTATATATAACTATCTTCAAAGTTTCCTACGTTTCTATTATCACTTTTAATTAATGTGATTTGTATTGAAATTATTTACATGTGTCACAAATGTCTATCTAAAACATGATTAGCCAATGCATCTGTCAATGTATTTATATTTCTATAAATGTGTTGATATTGGATGTAATCAAAGTGTCTTTCTAGAAGGAAAACCCTTAAGAACACATGAAGCATAGTTGGACTTCTAATTGATCGAACATTATTCAATTGTAGTACTACAAGCTGTGAGTCTAATTCGATGACTATATGACGAATACAATGTGAAATAACATAAGATATTAGTTGGATCACTGTGCTCTACTCAACGATGTTATTGGTAGAGCGACCAATACAAATACCTTGTAGACTCACTAACTCGCCATCTGGAGCGAATATGGTCCACACTGCGGAAGATAGGTTCTGAGTACTATGACTAGCACCATCAGCATAACCAACAAATGGTTCCAAGGATGCCGACATATGCAAACCAAATGTAAATGAGATTAACAGAAACTGAAGGAAATTATGAAGGGACACACTACAAACACACTCAACACACCTATATACAACATGTACACAATGTACTACACAAAATCAAGCATAGTATTTTTTAAGGTACAACCCATTTCTAGGCTGCGCCAGTGGAACTCCATCAAAATATACTAGCTCATAGGCCCCTTTTGCAAGAACATGTTTGACAATATATGGACCTAGCCACATTGGCTCGAACTTTCCTGAACCTAATTTATCAGACTCTTGATCGTAAAGTAGAACAAGGTATCATTTTGAGAATATGCGAGGGTCGACACTCTTGTCATATAGTGCCTTGATATGTCTCTTATGAGATTCATCAGCTAAAGCGGAATGACATCGTGCCTCATGTAAGTGTGTTAGTTGTAAAATACGTTCCTCTTCTGGAGAAGTGGCAAGAAGAAGTTCTATAGCCAGTTTCAATGACGGAATCTCACATTCCATCAGAAGGATAACTTTGAGACTATAAACCAACTAAAATGGTGCAAATCTAGTAGCAGTCCTAACAGAGGTTCGATATGCCCATAAGGCAAAAAAAAGAAGAAAATGTGAATCCGATTTATGGACTTCTATCATACATTGAAGCATAGTTTTAAGAACCTTATTGATAGCCTCAACTTGTCCATTCACTCATGGATAGTAGGGAGTGGAAATTTCATGAGAAAGTTCCAGCTTGGCAGTCAATTTGGACATCATATGATTCCAGAAATGCTTTCCATGATCCATAACTATGGCTTATGGAACACCAAACCGTGCAGTGACATGGTTGAAAAATAAATATGCAATTGTTTTGTCAGTATTATTAAATGTAGGCATCGCCTTGGCCCATTTGGTAAAGTAATCAAATGCTACAATGATATAGCCATGCCCCCCGACCGAATGAGGGTTACATGTCATGAAATCGATACCCCATTTTGCAAAAGGACCTACAGCAAGAATATGATGCATAGGTACGGGTGGAGCATGAGTCTTACGATAAAAAATATAGCATGAATGACACTTTTGGACAACGAGAGTACAATCATGAAAAATGGTGGACCAAAAGTAACCAACACGTAGGATCTTCTATGCGGTGGGATAACCAAATAAATGACCGCCACATACCCTCGAGTGGCATTCATTTAGGAATTTCTCGGCCTCCTCATGGGGCACCTTCAGAAAATCATATCAATACCATGATGATAGAGGGTGTCGCCAATGGTTATAAAATATTTGGCTTGATATCGAATACATCACTGCTCGAAGAGAGAGGTATTAGATCGGAAAGTCTAAGTATGCAGATATACAAGGATGTATTCATACCATGGGTCAGATGATGAAATCAGAAACAACGAATCATCCGGGGTTAAATTTTCAAACGTGGATTCAGAACCACTAGTGGGAAGGTCGTAGATCAGCTCAGTGAAAACTAAGGATTTCTTTGACTTGGATTTGATTAATTCCAGGTCAAACTCCTACAGGATGATGATCCATTTGGAGTACTTTCCTCCCAAGAATTGGTGTGACAAAATGTATGTCATAGGGTTGCAATCTGAAACTACCATAGTTTTCCAAAGCAGTATATAATGACAAAATCTTTGGACAACTTGAACAACCGCCAAAGTTAACTTCTCAATGTGAGTGTACTTGAATTCGGTATCATTAAGATTCTAACTCAAGTAGTAAATGGGATGTTCAGTCCCTACATCATCCTCTTGGACCAATGCCATTGTGATGGTAGTAACTACAACGACGAGATACAAGAAATAATCTCCCTGGTAATCTGGGGGATATAGTAGAGATGCTTGAATCAATACATCTTTCAAGGCATCAAACACCTTTTGAGAAACATTGCCCTAATGGAAGGGAAACCCTTTCTTTAACAGGAAAGTGAATCCTTTGGTAAACTTAGCGTATTTAGGGACAGACCTTCATAGAAAGTTAGTCTTCCCTTGGAGTCATTGGAGAATTTCTTCATAAGACCAGGCAAAGACATCTAGAAACTCCTGAAATAGAGCTTTGTATGTTTTAATCTCATTTGAAGAGCAAGATACACCAATATGTGGATTCTCGACAATGTTGAGTTTAATCAAGATATTGAGAGGGATAGTCTCTTCCAGGGAAAATTTCAAGAACCCCCCCTAAATTTATATATATAATAAATGGGCGAATCTCCATGGTATATAGGAAAAATGGAAGGCGATTTTATCAATAATATAATATGTATATATAATTTTTTGGCGAATCTCTCACCAGGCATGGCGAATATTTTACTCAATTATAAAATCTTGTAAGATCTTGGTATTACCATGGGTCAATACCATGGGTTATCATAAACCTGGAGCTTAAAAATTATTATTAGTAATTTATAAAAAATAATAAAAATAATAGTTGATTTTTATTTTATTTTTTATTTTAACCAAGCTAAAATGTTTAACATACATTAAATTACAACATCCATTTTTACTCTTGATCCACTCCGAGAGGGATCAAATATTTTTTCACTCTATGCTAGTTTGCATATCACGATATTTGATACCTCTCGGGGGTTAGTAGATCTAGAGTAAAGATGGATCTATGTTGGTTTAATTCCCCCATTTAAATAGGCTACATTCCAGGTGAATACCATGGGTCAATACCATGTGCCATTTTGGTGAATACCATGGGTCAATACCATGTGCTATTTTTATTTTTATTAATACTAATATTACGGTTAATAATGTTTTTTTTGCATGGTATTAATAACAATCTAGTCCATGGTATTTGTCCATAGTATTTTTCCCATAGATTTCACCTAAATATAACACATTTTTTGAGTGTTCAAAAATATAAGGTGTTCCCCCATTTAAATAGGCTACATTCCAGGTGAATACCATGGGTCAATACCATGTGCTATTTTTATTTTTATTAATACTAATATTACGGTTAATAATGTTTTTTTGCATGGTATTAATAACAATCTAGTCCATGGTATTTGTCCCATAGTATTTTTCCCATAGATTTCACCTAAATATAACGCATTTTTTGAGTGTTCAAAAATATAACGTGACTTATGGAGTAAATATAAAAAAATGTTTTATTTGTTTACCATACCTCTCGTTTATTTATATTTTTATTAATTTACCATACCTTTTTTACAAATATGGTATTTGGCCCATATGATTCACTTAAATAAAACCTCTTTCTCGAGCCTTCATAAACAGGATGAGGGTTATGGACTAAATATAAAAAGAGCTTTTATTTATTTACCATACGTCTAGTTTATTTATATTTTTATTTATTTACCATACATTTTGATACCTTTTTTACAAATATGGTATTTGGCCCATAGGATTCACTTAAATAAAACATATTCTTGAAAATGGGCGAATGGATTCACTTAAATAAAATCTATTCTTGAAAATGGGCGAATGGAAGGTTTTAACTCCTAATTTCAAGGGCTAAATTTACCTTTTTTACCCTGTCCCTTAAAATAAGGTGGGCTATTTGAGGTGATTTGTAAAAATGTACTATGATATAAAATATTCGCCCACTAAAAATTTAAAACCCTTAATTTTGGCAAAGGGCGAACATTCGCCCCTAAAATTTTCTATGGTCTCTTCAATATTCGATAATTTTTTTATTTTTTATTTTCATTTATCTATTTATTTATTTTATTTTATTTTATTTACTTTACTTTTATTTATTTTTTATTAATTTATTAATTAATTAATTTTTATTAATTAATTAATTATTTTTAATTTAAGTATTTTAATTTAATTTAATTTAAGTTACTTTACTTTTATATATATAGATATAATTTCTGAATTGACTTCATAAATGGGAACATAATTCATAGAGAGATCAACGATATAAGGTTAATAAAGTTCATGAGGATTATACTTTATGGAATCTGACAAGGAGGAATGATGGTGATGATTGTCCCACGGTGCATCGTATGGCATCATCATCTTCATGATGCTCTCATTAGTAGGGAATTCACGAGAGAAAGTATCAAAAGACATGTCATAATCCAATGAATGATCGACCCAATTAATTGAAGAGACTAGATAAGAATGAGTTGCACAAGCTAAATGAATTGCTTCATAATCGAGCTCGATCGGGCTAAGAGGCATACATCACCAAAAATATTGATATTAATTTCGTATGGTGTAACTACCCAAGGAGGAAGCGAAATTGTTCCCATGAGAGAGGAATCCTTAAGCAACCCAACCCTGACATGTTGGTATGGGTGTAGAGTTTCCCCTACGAGAGGGAAACTTCCAGTAACTAGAGAATTAGAGGTGAAAAACATGAGTTGGTCGATGGATACTATGTCGCCTTTATGAGAAAAGGTGATCATTCAAAAATAAGCCGGAACAACAACAACCATAACGCAAACCCATGTGCGACCCAATAGAATATTATAATCGAGTGGTATGTCAATAACTTCAACTTCTAGGGATGTAGATTTACCTCCCAATTCTACTTGTAAGGAATTCAAAATCCCACAAGGTTTATACGTTCTTTTGTCAAAAGATTTCAAGGTGGTGGGCGGTTGACTCAATTGAGGAGAACCAATGGCCTTCCAACAAGACAAGGACATGATACAGGTTGAGGCTCCCTCATCCAAGATATAACGATGAATGTTCTTACCGTGGACAAAGACCTGGATCATAAATGCTAATTTAGCTAGAAATCTAATTGTATAGTTCTTGTGATTGAAAATGAATAGGTTGGAATCCGAAGGATCGATGCGTCCAATCACGGAAAGAAAATCCTTTATTTGGGTGAGACAATTTTTCAACACCTCGAGAGTAGACATATATTATGGAGACTAAGCTAGGTTCTCAACTACACTGTAATTCTAAGCATCTCTCACGTGAGGGTTGAAAGCAGATTTATGGATAACGCCCTTTGGAGGCTTAATAGTCAATTTCGTAGGAATTGTAAGAGGAGTAGGATCTGATGGAGATGCAACCAAACTGGTAGGTTGATCAGTATCCTAACCATTTGAGGGATTCACATTACCATAGTCTTTATTACGGGTAGCCACCATAATATCAGTTTTTGATTTAGTAGAAGAAAGCATCAAAACCGAGTTAGAGGAAGTAGGGTCCCGAGCAACCAAATGAGTCTCCTGATTCAGAAACAGATCTGTCAACACGGTGGGTGAAGTAGAAGATTTCAGAAATTGGTTCACTTCTACCCGGTGGGGACAGTCACGAGTGAAGTGTTCCTCATTACAAATCAGGCATGGGTAACGAGGTTTCCATTTCTCGTCAAAAGATTGATTTTTTTGTTTATCTTGCGGAGGAGAATCTTTCTTCTTCTTACTTCTTAGTTGTTACTGAGATTTACCTTTATCAAAATGAATGAAATTGATCTCAGAAGTAGAAGCCACGGGAGGATTGGATTGAGGGCTTTGGATAGTTGTGGTAAGATCAGTACCAGATGGTTTACCCATTAACTGCGAATTGGCAAAACCAAGCACACCATCAGCAACATGAGATTATTTACCAGGAGCTTGAGGAACATTGTTCGAAGGTCGCGGAGCGTTTGATATTTGATCATAAAACATGTCGGATTGGGTATAAACAAGATCTAAATACTGGGCATGAGCAATTACTTGATCTTCAGTTACAACTCCACCCTTAGATATGTATTCTATTACAGGGGCCAATGGAGACTTAGTAAACAATTTTGTTAACACTTGATCTGGAACATATGAATTAACCAACCGATAGTGACATCACCACTCATGAATATGATTAGAAATGTGAGTGGAATCAAATTGTTTGAAATTGGTTAGAAGTTCCGCTCCAGTTTCGTATCTGATGGGCAACTAGAAATGTGTGAGGAAGGTGGTATCCAAGGCACTAAAATTGTTAAACAAATCTCTCAGTAATTCAATATACCATTTAGCTGTTGTACTGGTAAGAGTGCGTTGGAAAAGACGTAATCAAATCGAATCATCATTAAGGGAGTTTGATGAACACCACAGATGATAAGTCATGACATGCGTCGATGGGTCTTCTCCAGGATTCCCATTGAATTTTGGGATATCAAAAGGAAATTTCATAGGAATAATCAACCACCAAGGTGAATGAGCAATAGGATCATTAGTGAGCCGAGCCAAATCTGGAAATTCAAGAGTTGTGACAAATGGCATTTGCTTGTTAAAATACGGTGGAGGATAACCTAGATAAGGGAGAATAACTTGATCAACATGTATCTACGCTCCATGATTGGGAGGGTTTTGATAAAGAGGAACCTAGGCACTAGAATAAGGAGGATTATAATAACCAGCATACGCATAACCTTGTTGTCCAACTCCAGGATAACCTTGAAACTGCTAGAGGGGCTAGGTTTGGATTTGATGGCCTTGATAGGGCACTTGAGGGACACCCTGATAAGTTTGATACTGTTTCCCTGTGGGATTCTATGTCGTCCCAACATAAGGTGGATTCAGTGGAGGTTGTGCCATATTATAAGAAATTTGTCCTACTGGAATTTGAGGAATACCTTGTCCAAGCAGTTGAGACTGTAAGGTACCTTGTAAAGGTTGGGTAAGTGGAACCTAGGGGGTACTAGATACTGACAAAATAGATTGAGTCACAATTACAGCCTATAAAGGTTGGCTTACATGAATTTGAGCTTGTAGAGGTACAAATTGATAAGTAGGAATTTGAGATGTGGACAACATAGGTTGAGAATTCAAAAATGGATCCACAATCGAACCAAGTTGTATGGGAAAAGTAGGTTTCCAAACATTAGCAACCATTCTAGAATATGGAGGATTTAGACAAGGTTGAGCACCAATTTGAGGTATACCAATAATAGGTTTCCCCCTACCAAATGAGGAGGGGATGATGGGGACAATTGTCCCCCTTGCGGACTGTACCCAACATTAGGAGAGTTAGGCTATTGAAGGTAACCAAGCCCACTAACATAAGGGCTAGCCTGTTGTTCAACTGTAGGTGTAGGTGGAGGAGAAGGAATAGGCTACATAACACTCATTAATGAAGTGCTAGATGGAATTCCATAAATATGTAACAAGGGAGAGGTCCATGGACTGGATGCCGCACCAGAGAAGGTACCATATAATGACTGATAACCAGGTGGGATGGACGGACCACCATACAAATGTGCCTTTGATGATGTCGCAAACATGGATGAAGAAGAAACACTAGTTTTCTTAGCCATAGTGGTGGACACAGGTTGGGAAACCATAGTAGATTCAGTCATGGTTAACTATCCCAAAGAAGATTGTTGCGAGAAACTCATGGGTGAGCGAGAAGAATCAAGTAAAGGAGTTTGTGCTGGAGTTTGAAGAGGAGGAAGATGATGAGACTGATAAAAATGGAGTCCACTCCAATGAACAAGAGTAGAGGGATAGGGTTCTTCCTGTGGGATCTCTTCAATACTCACAAGACTAGGTGGAAGGGGTTCACCGTCGGGTCCAAGATATATAGTTTTCGGTTGTGTCTATGACAGAGGAAGAGAAGAGGGAAGTCCTGAAGTAATAGGTGAAGATGGTTGAGGTACCTCAGGTTGAATAAACTCAGGTAATAGTATTTGATTCAGTAAAGTCAGGTTCAATGACCTTAGGCAACAAAGTCTCAGGTGCTTCGGTTTCAATTGTGTCAGATTCACCAGCAAATGATGAAGTAGTCACAAGCTCAATACCCAAAGGGAAATATGATTCTGGTAGATTAGTTCAGGAGGAGGACCAGGAGTAATTACCGAAGTTACTGATTCGGTAATTTGTGCCTTCTTATGCTTCTGACGATGACTAGGAGTAGCCTCTGGTGGAAGAGGAGGATTATTTTGCATTCTATGCAAATGATGGAGAGGAGGGGTGTGTTCTTCGACATTGGATTAATAAATTTAAAAAATTGACACAAAAATAAATCAAAAAGAGGGTAAACTAGGCATAAAGGTTTACCAATGATCTAGGTGGATATTGGTGGCTGCTCGCCTATTCCACTTGGATCCTCACTGTTGTTTCTTTTAAGTTTCCTTAATTGTAGCACAACATATTATTTTTGGCTGTTTTTCGGGTCCTAAACTTCCGAAGCCATTTTGAGGGACTAAAAGACGTTTGTAGGGAAAATTGAGAGACTAGAAAAGTCCCAAATAAACTTGTTTTTTTTTCATCCTCCTCTTCGAGATCTTCGAAATGAGGTATTATGATAGCTAAACAAAGATCGTATGCCAAAGTTACGAACCTAGGAAGTTGATGTACAAATTTACTCAAATGAAGCCCACAATTTTGGCGCTTCATCTCCTAGGGTCAGGTTTTCAGATTTTTAGGGTTTTCCATTGTTTCTAAATAATAAATAGACCTTTGAGCCTCATTGTAACACAATTTAGAGGCATGTAACCGCCACATCTCTTCTTAGAGATAAGCTACCATCACCCGAGCTAATTTATTTTTATTTCTGTATGTAAGCATATTTAAGTTCTTTGATATTAATGAAATTAAGTTTTATTTCTATTGCATCTCTATGTATATGGGTATTTTTGTATTTTGTTGCATTCCCGCATAAGTCTGGATCAGTGGTATCAGAGTGGTCTGCTCTTTCTTTGTTTTCCTTTGCATGTCCCTAATGAGATCAGGGTATAAAGAGCTAGGGCTCGATCTGGTTGAACCTTTGCAAGACCAACCTCGCAAAACCCGATGACCTCCCATGGTAGAAGATAAGAAAGACAAGGGGGTAGGATATCCTTTCAAAATGCTGTATGAGGAAGCCCTCAAGCGACAAAGGAACATGATGATAGATAAATTTGCCCAGATCCTTCAACAACTACCCATAGACGACGCATCTTCATCTAGCAGGCACCACTCCTTTTAAGCTACAAGTTAACTTTGATATTCCCATATTTGAGGTTCAGATAGATGGAGATGATGTAGATAAATGGTTAAATTTGTTTGAAGGAAGGATATTTTTTAGTTCATGAATTTTCCAATCGGGAAAAGATTATTTTTTCACTTCTCAAAGTCACCCCACACATAAAGGATTGGTGGGAAACCTAATGTGAAAAAAAGGACGAGAGGGAATCCTCATTATTTTCAGCTGAACCCACTTGGAATTATTTCTGAGACTCCATCAAGGTACAATATTTCTCTGTTGGGAGCTATGAATATAAATACATAAAGTGGACCACACTACGGTAGGGAAGGTACCAAGATGTGTCAGAGTTTACAAATGTTTTACATACCCATCGCACAAAGCTGGGTATCAAGGATTCTGAGCAGAATTTGGTACTCAAGTACTGCGACTGTCTACAAAAGTACATCCAGGATGAGATGGAGTTCCCAGACATCTCCTCGCTCGGCACGACATACCGATACACTATCAATATTGAGAAGAATTTTAAATAGAAGTAGCGAGACTTTTGATCTGCGAATCTGAAGCAAGGAAAAGGCGGCCCCAAACCACAAAGCAAAGGACAAAGCAAGGTGAGGCAAACCAGAACAATCTGCCTAAGCCGCAAGCCAAGAACAACACCACGAAGACAAAGAAGGACACAGGAAAATGGTGTGAGTTGCATCAGATCTCGACTCACAACACAAGTGAGTGTCGGGTCAAGCAGTCATTGGTGGTTGAGCTAAAGGCTTCCAAATCAGACGCATGTTTCGACTATGAGTTGGAACCCGACAAGGGGAATGACAAAGGAAAATAGATCATTGACACGGAGCCTAGTGACATCGTGGCCACCATTAAGATCTAGAAGAATGAGCCTGAAGTTCCAGGGAGGGGGAATGCCTCTTCCACTCACAGATGTGGGTGAAGGGTTCTCCACTACAATTCAACATCGACAACGGAACCAAAAGAACCTCATTTCAGTAGAGGTCATGAAGTGGTTGGGCTTACCGACTACAACACATCTGTAGTCGTACACCATCAGGTGGCTTCACCAAGGACAAAATCTCTGCGTCATCCAACAATGTCGCCTTCCCTACAACATCTAGCCCTTCACGGATGAGGTACTGTGTGATGTTGCTCCTCTTGAAGTTTGTGATGTATTATTAGGAAAACCATACTCATGGAAGCAACATGTTGTATATGAGTCTAGACCTCTCTCTATGATTATTACTTTGGGTGATAAGTTGTACAGGATACTGGAGGTAGCCCCGCCTACCACCATCTCTTTGATCACTACAAAGCAATGCAATAAGATTATTTCCTAGACCAGGAAATTTATTTTCCTTATGATTCGTCCTTAGGGCAAGAAGAAGGTTGTGGTCACGACTTCCAGACAGGGCTCCTCTGCACAATATTAGCATATGGAAAAGGTCATGGAGGAGTACAAGGACATTTTTGCCTCACCTATAGGGGTACCTCTGCACTGTCAGGTCAAGCACTCCATCGATCTGACCCTGGGCATGCCGCTACCCAATGGATCAATCTATCAATGCTCTGTTTTGGAGAACGATGAGATCAAGAGGTAGATTCAGGAGCTATTTTAGAAAGGGCACATTAGGTCAAGCTCATCAACCTATGGGAACCTAATTGTATTGGTATAGAAGAAGGACGAGACCTGTAGACTCTGTATTGACTATCGGACGTTGAACAAGATCACTGTCTGAAATAGGTACCCAATCCCTTGAATTGGTTACCTTCTCAACTAGCTCAAAGGGGTGGAATATTTCAACAAGATTGAATTGAAGTCTGGTTATCACCAGGTGCCTATCGAACCCTCCGATGTGTGGAACACTGCCTTCAAATATAAGGAGGACCTTTTTGAATGGTTGGTCATGCCTTTCAGGTTGACGAATGTCCCTGAAACCTTCATCAAATTGATGGAAGACATCTTGAGACCCTTCACCAATGCATTCACGGTGGTGTATTTAGATGACATCTTGATCTTCAGCCAGAGTTGGGAAGAGAACCTCCACCATATTCGATAGGTTCTTCAAACCCTATGACAACACAAGCTCTATGGTAATTTGGAGAAATGAACTTTTGGCATGACCCAGGTGCAATATCTGGGGTAAATAATTGATGAGAAGGGTGTGCGTGTGGACCCAGACAAGATACAAATCATTTGGGATTGACCAACCCCAACCACTCTAACAGAGCTCCACAACTTTCTGGGTCTTGCCAATTTCTATTGTAGGTTCGTGTTGGGGTTCTCTCATATTGCTTAGCATTTAAGTCAAGTCACAAATGGCGGAGAGAAAGTAAATTTGTTTTGATGTGAATCCCAACAAAAGACGTTTGCCGAGTTGAAGCATCACCTCTTCTCTACACCAGTGCAGGCATTACTAGACCTGTAGCAACCATTTGAGATTGAGACAGATGCCTCCAACTATGCTATAGGTGTATTTCTTACTCAATAGTGGTATTCAATGGCATATCACAGTGAGACACTTTCAGACACAGTCCAAAAGTATCCCACCTATGACAAAGAGATGTATTCCATTCTATAGAAAATGGAAGCATTACATTCTAGGGAAGGAAACAATTACCCATATAGACCACTATCCCTAGTAGTTCATACAAACACAAGGGAAGTTGCAGAATGATCTCCATCTGAAATGGTCCACATACCTTAAATAGTTCCATTTGAACATTAAGTACAATAAGGGCAACACCAAAAATGTTGCAGATTTCCTCAACCGACCACCGGTCATGGCACTGACCATTATGCTCGATTCTTGTGAGCACAAGACTATGGGGTGGCCTCATCTTTACAAGAGCGATCCAGAATTTGGGAGCACATCCCAGACACTCCTGGAAGGTAAGAAAGTTCCAAATTTTCATCTCCACGATGCAATGTTATGCCACCTGGGACACAACTGTGTTCCTTCAAGCGAGCATGCCAAGATGATTTGGGAGGCACATTACAATCGAGTCGCTGGACATTTCGGGGTAGAGAAAATAGTGGCAGTGTTGCAGAAGTATTTTTATTGGTCGAACCTTCAACAGGCTGTTGGGAAGTACATCAAATCCTACACTGCCTATTCCATTTCCAAACCGATGATAAAGAAGCAAGGCCTATATACTCCTCTGCCTACTCCTCATCGACCTTGGGAATCCATCTCCATGGATTACATGTTGGGCCTTCCTTCTACTAAGAATGGCAACGAATGCATTTTCGTGGTCATCGACAGATTCTCTAAGATGGACATTCTGTCGACCTGCAAGAAGAGTATAAAAGAAGAAGCCACTTCTAAGCTCTTCTTTGAATGAGTGTGGGTACATTTTGGGATCCCACAATCCATTATCTTAGATCAACACAACAGGTTCCTACGTACATTTTGGTCAAGTCTCTGGTCGATGTTGGGTACCAAGCTCACTAAGTCCACGACTTTTCACCCTGAAACTGATGGCCAAATAGAGGTCGTCAATAGGATGATCGTACACATTTTGCTTATGTACAACTCGAAGTATCCATGCACATGGGATGAAAGCCTCCCCTATGTCCAACACATCTACATGAGAGCTCTCCATAGCTCAACTTGCCACAACCTTTTTCAGGTGGGGTTGGGATTCCAGCCATTATGCATAATTGATGTGGCCATACCATTTGTAGATACTCAAGCAAATTCGACTCATGTCCAATTCGACGCTGACAGAGCTAATAGCTTCATTGAGCCCATTCAACACATCTTCTAGTAGGTCCATGAAATATTGGACAGATCCAATGCTAAGTACAAACACCTTCATGATTAACATCAGGTGCCACACAAGTTCCGGGTGGGTGATAAGGTTTGGTTATATTTGCAAAAGGAGCGCCTTGCTGGGCCCCACCGCAAGCTTCTCTTACTTTGATATGGGCCTTACACCATCACCAAGGTTGTAGGGGACAATGCTTTCAAGCTCAACATTCCACCATTCCTTGGCCTGCACTCAGTGTTCAATGTGGACCGCCTTCGACCATACTTTCCATCATTATTGGACACATTAGACATTGCAGAACATCTCACACCAACAGAGTTAAACTGAGGCTGCATGGAACAAATCACAACTGATCGAATCATGGACATGTAGATCAAGAAAACTCACCAACAAAATATCCAATTCTATTGGGTTGTCAAAGCTGGCCAACTCCTGCACCAAGGAAAGTGGCTCACCATGGACCAAGTTTAGCAGAAGTTTCCCCATCTCATGGAGGCACTCAATGAAATGGGGACCATTGCTTCCTAAGGGGGGGAGGACTAATCCAGGTGCATATTGGTGGCCACTCACCTATTCCACTTGGATCCCCACCATTGTTTCTTTTCAGTTTCCTTAATTGTAGCACAACTTACTATTTTTGGCAGTTTTTTAGGTCCTAAACTTCCAGAACCATTTTGAGGGACTAAAAGACGTTTTTAGGGAAAAAAAGAGAGATTAAAAAAGTCCCAAGTTTTTTAGGTCCTAAACTTCCAGAACCATTTTGAGGGACTAAAAGACGTTTTTAGGGAAAAAAAGAGAGATTAAAAAAGTCCCAAATTCAATTTTTTTTTATTTTTTTTTTTTTTATTTATTTTTTTTTTTTCCAGCCTCCTCTTTGAGATCTTCAAAACGAGGTATTATGATAGCCAAATGGAGTTCGTATGCCAAAGTTACGACCCTGGGAAGTTAATGTACCAATTTACCCAAATGGTGCCCACTATTTTGGCACTTCATCTCCTAGGGTTAGGTTTTTGGATGTTTAGGGTTTTCCATTGTTTCTCAATAATAAATAGGCCTTTGAGCCTCATTGTAATGCAATTCAGAGGAATGTAGCTGCCACATCTCTTCTCAGAGATAAGCTACCATCACCCGAGCTAGTTTATTTTTATTTCTATATGTAAGCATATTTTAATTCTTTTATGTTAATGAAATTAACTTTTGTTTATGCTACATCTCTATTTATATGGGTATTTCTTTATTTTGTTGCATTTCTGAACAAGCCCGGATCAACCAAGCAACCATGAACTACAATATACACCTTGGAGAACCAAGGACTTAACATATGTGTAGGAATCTCCTCAAATGTTGTGTTCAGTGTATCACGATATACAAGGCGGTCGACTTGGTTACCTATGTCGACGATGGAAACCTATGGTGAACTTCCAAAATAGACTTGCGGTACGTGGAAGTGCAGTCCATAATAGTGTTGTCTAATGTGTAATCGTTCGATGAGAGAATTTCCATATACTTTTCATGCGTCAAGCGCCATCCAATATACTCGAAGGCATGTGAAGTACAATATGATACACTTACATATGTGGAATAGGATATCATCCCCAGGATACAATGTTGGAAAACAATGACAACTCCTACATTTAAAGACGTCGGAACACATCTCTTGCCTAGACCTCTAGATTTTTGCGTTAATGTGACAAATGCTCCTTAGGTTGATTTAAATTTTTTTAAAGTTTATCTTTGATTAGGTTTCAATTTCATGGCTCATCGTGAATTTCACCTGAATATCCTAAAATGCAAGCTAACATGAAGAAATGGAAACTTTCACTTTCAATGAGAATCTATCTAAAGGAGGGAAGAGACAAAGAATATGCAACAAACAATAACTAAGTGAAATTCCATAAAATGCAACTGTTCCAATTCAAATTTACTCACAAAACCCTAGATGCCAATGCAAATAGATTTTTCTTTTGAATTTCCTCTTAATTTTCAAAATGAGAGAAAAATAAGATGCATGTCTAATCATTGATAAAAAAAACTTTTCAGAACAATGACTGGAACACAAATTCTTTCAAGTACTCAATGGCTAAATAAATCTATTCACTAATGATCTAATTACAAGAATAAAGGAAAATATAAACAAATTCTCATCAAAGGCAATCAAAACCACATGGAGACTTCTAAGAAACACTAAGACACCGAGGGACATAAGGAAGAGAAATTGGAAGAAGGTTGGGCAGAGAGAAAACCAAAACAAGTCAAACTTTGGCATGAAACATGGATCAAGGGTGCAATGCAATGCACTGTCTCTAGACAAGAGGGTGCGTTGATCAAGGAATCTCAAGTTCTGGCACAAAAATGTAATGGAATCTCAATGACAAGTCTTCCTATGTCTGATTAGGACTGAGTAAAACTATAAAGATCAAAACAAGAGGTGAAATAGACACCAATGGTAAAGAAAACCACCAAGGGATTGAATCGATCCCCAGTATGGTCGCCAATTCGTTATACAGAATCTACGATTGTGGACATAAGTGTCTTCCCCAGGCTTGGTGGACTGACCTAGAATAACAAAAATTAAAGGGAACATTGTCTTCCTTAAAGTAATTGAATGATGGAATGAGGCCTACGTGGAATCCGTCACAAGCTTCACTCCTTCCTCAACTTGTATGCTCCAATCCTAGCTTTGATTGCTACATTTAGAACCTGCACAACCAAACAAGACATTCCAAATATCTACGGAATATATGTAGCATAATCCAATCACTTCATTCAAAAGAGAAACATGATATTGAAATACATGAAATCATAACATCATATATAGGAAAACAATCTACTCTTTGTATTAATATAAATGGAGAGAGTTACAACCAAAAATAGGAGTTGATCTTCTAGAAGAGCTCCCCAAGTTGACTTGTCCTTCTCTTGCCACAAAGTATGCCTGTATGTCCCCCTAATGCACCAAATAATGACTCTCAAAGTAACAAAATGAGGGTAGAATCAATCTCCAAAAGCCAACCCCTTGCCCATGGATGGTTGGAAATATATAGATGAGGGAGGTAGTTCATGAATTCTTATCCATTTAACAATCTAGGCTTGAGATCCACTTGAGATGGGAGGATAATCTCAAGGGATAAGAGGTGAAACCTCCAAGGTAGGATCATATAGGATTCAAGACTCTTATCCAAGATAAATGGTTGAAACAACCTCAGGAAGCTTCTAGAAGAGGAAGCTTCAGGATTCCTTTTATTTTTCCAGAATTTCTAGAATCAGCTCACCCCAAAAACTGAGCCACCTACTAGTGATCATCGCAAGTGGAGAGAGGGTCAACTTGGTAGTCAACATTGGTCCCTAAAGGGCCAGGGTGCATTAGGCCTTAAAAGCTTGAAAACTCAGCAGTCAAGAGTAGAAACTCAGGGATTTAGTAGAGTCATTCTTAGGGCTTTGTGTAGGGATTTTGACAATATGTTGAAGGATGTGAATTGATCTCATTTGAAGGCCTATTGAGCAAATGCGAAAAAATGGCCTATAACACTAGGCATTTCATCAAACACATGGAAAACATGTAAACGATAGGTCATGAATGCATATCTGATTACCATAGTCTAAGATTCATCTGAGAATCACTAAGAAGGCTCTATGCCCTCTCCACATAGCTGCAATAACATTTGTTAGTCCATGCATTCATCAACCAATCAATAACTAAATCATTCGTGACA
The DNA here is from genome assembly GCA_031772625.1 of Pinus tabuliformis. Lineage (NCBI taxonomy): Eukaryota > Viridiplantae > Streptophyta > Pinopsida > Pinales > Pinaceae > Pinus > Pinus tabuliformis. The sequence continues at coordinate 934,892,856 of CM062819.1, read as the reverse complement.
AGAGTCATAGATGATACACATCATATACTAGCATAGAAGTGATGGAAACTTAGCCATAATATCACCAACATAATCACTACTAATATACATGAATCACAATAAAATAATAGCTCTTATTAACATATGAAAATAATAACCAAGTCAGGAACTTCCACGTACCACCCGACCATATATTGGGCTAAACCAAATATTTCTTTCATCCAATCGCCCATGCACCATATTCCAAGAATGACTGTGGGATATCATGGAATAAACCAAGCATGGGCTTCCAGAGGCCAACCATCTTAACCCTCAACCTGTGATCCCATCTCACGGTCGGGCATCACTAACACCCACCAGATTGGTCTCTACCCAAGTTGTCCAGGGCTTGAGGAATTAATAACTCAACCCACAACCTTCCAGGGATCTAAATCATTTTTCCAAACTGGCTCCAGGGACTAGTCATTAAACCGACCAAGGGCTCCGCAACATTTGTCCCAACCTAGGCTCCAGGACTAGTAACTCAACCCAAGTTGTTCCAAGGCTTCCGAAGCGTTTGTTCCTACCCACAACCATAAGGAATTATGAGAACCAATTAGAAAATAATCAAGTGGAAAAAACCACAACACCATGGCTATCCCAGAAATGGAGAGGCAAGACTAATTGTCAATCCAGGAAATCCTCCATTCCAATGACAAAACATAACTAGATAATCACATGCATATACCATGCATCCATAAATCAACAAGGAAATCAAACATGCAACCTGTTACCTGCAAATAAATCCAGTTGTAACTTTTAATCCACGTGTTCCCTTGTGCTTTCCTACTTTCCTTTGCCGTCTTTATCAAAGTCCAATGTATGCCAAAGTGCTCCAAGAATGGTCCAAGATTTCACTAAGTGATCCAAAATGGATTTTGGATAGAATTCTAAGTCTAAGTGCTCCTCACAGAGGAAAATGAAAGTCCAAGGATGCTCCTGGAAATAGTCCCATTTTGTAGATCTTTTCATTCTGGACCTACTGCAACTTGAATGGGCTAAAATGAACCTCAGATGAAGAAGTTATCGCAGAAAGAAGATTGCCTTTGTCCTTTGAAAAAGGAGGCATTTCTCCTAAAAATTGGCCTAAAAGGATTTATAAAGGAAAATCGCATCGGAAGGGTCGAGCAGAGGACCTAAAGCGGAGGTGGAAGGAACCTTTGACTGCGACCTCCAACTTATTGCATCGGAGGTAGTCCTTCCCCCGATGTCGGGACCTCGGGCTATGCGATATGCGATTACCGCTATCGACGTCGGTAGATTGGCGTCGGCGTATGCCATAAGGGACAGACTCCCGAGCCAATGCAACATGCGATTTCCGATTATCGACATCAGGAGATCGACGTTGGTGTATGGCATATGAAAAGACCCGGGCCGTAGGGAATGCGATATGCGATGAAGCGATCCGCGGCATGTGATCTCAACTGTGGATCGAAAAGGAGATCAACAACCAGGAATTAATCGGTGGTCCAGAGATCGGTGATCCCCAGCACAAAGGGCCGATGTGGTAGCGATTGCGATAGCGATAAGCGATAAAAGGCTGGACCCGACGGGATTATAGACCTGATTCTATAATTTTTGAAGTCTGGGAATTCAGATTTTTCAATGTATTCCCGTGTATTTGGGGTTTTGGCCAATCCGCCTATGCGATGCGATATGCAACTAATGGCGGACCCGATAGGGTTTATAGGGGCAATTCTATGGAATTTGAAGTCCGGAATTCACTCCCCATAGTGTAATTTTTGAAAAATATCTGTGTATTGGAATTTTTGTCCATTTTCGGGTTTTTGCCTGGAAAAAGGCCCTGATTCCTTTGTAACAGCTCCTGATCGTTGTGCCACATTGCAAGCAAGCATTTTGCAGATAATGATGCATTTGGGAACACGCAAACCCACAGAGTCACAGAGCCAGATGGCCAGTAGAATAGACAAGAAGCAGAGAAGTCGCAGAGCCACAAAGGGAATGATTACATGCATAGAAATGGTTGGGGAAGTCATAGAGCCGTAAAAATGCCTCAAGAGAGCCAGAGAGCCCAATTAATGGGGTAGCTAGCAAAAAGCTAACACGCAGAGCAGCTGAGGGAGTCTTGGAGTCTCTTGGAGGTCAAGCGGACTGCTAGAAGCTCACAAAGCCAGAGCCGAAGAGCCAAGAGCCAGAGCCAAGAGCCAGAGCTAGAGCCAGAGCAGAGAGTCGAGAGCCAGGAAGCCGAGAGCTTCAGGGCTAGGGATGAGATGGTGTTCTAAGCCCATTGTGTTCTGTGTAAACCAGTGGAGTTGAGTGTGGAGCTTGTAAAAGAACTACTGCCATAATCCTAGAGAGCCTAGTTGAGTTGACTAGAGCTCAAGGAGACGTAGCCCAAGAGTTTTGGGTGAACTCCATATTAAACTTGTTGTCTTATGTGTTTGTTATTTGCTGTAATATTTTACTGTTATATGTATGTTATATCAGCATAAACAATAGAATTTTAAAGCACATAAACAGTCAAAAATAAACACCAACATACACCTTATTTTCAAGCACATTATTAATTCTGCAATTGGTTAATCATAATATCTTGGGAATATTTAAGCTTTGGAAGTGGGAGAGGTTCTTGTAAGTTTGACAAGAAGCCTTTTAATGCCCCATTTTCAGATCACTAAGTGTGCCAAATTATGAGAGAATGAGAGAATAGAATAGTTATCCAAAACTAAATTGAAAAAAACCTAACAACTGATCCTAAAAAGCCCTTTTATCATTGAGGCCTCTATTCTCTTCATTTTCCTTTATTTTTCCTTCAATTCCTCGCATGCAAATTTGTGTCTCTTCACCTTCCTTTTCTCCTATTTCCTTTCTTTCATAAACAAAATACCAAATAATGCCTCTTTTCCTTTTCCAATTTCCTTAGCCATTAATAAACTGAAAGTGACACTCGCTAGGATGCATTTCCCACCATTTTGCTTGGAATATGTGTCCCATGACCTTGGTCTTATAGTTTTTTTACACAGAAAATCAACCAAGGACTGTTACAGTTAATGGGTACATTCCTAAATGAAGGGATAGAGGCCTTACTTCTATCCCTTGTAGTCTATGAGACTTGATCATATTAGCTCTGTTGAGAGGGTTGTTGAGCCAAGAAAATATTTTTTCTACTATGTTAATGAGTTGTTACAACTCACTGTAATTTTGTAAGGAATGTACTTGAAAATGCCATTAAATTGCTATCATGCCTCTGATTGAATGCTTCTTAGGTTCACTTATAAATTCCTTATGAGTCTGATGATTTTATGATGATAGAAGTGATGTTGGAAAAGTTTGAAATGTAAATAAAATTTATGCTCTGTTTAAGTGCTAGAAAAATAGTAAAAATCTAAGTTAAAATTTAACTTTTGTCTTGTAGGTCAGAGGTCAAGAGGTTGTCCTAGAAGGCTCAACCTCCAACGGGTCAACCAAACTCTTTGTGCTCGCTGGTCGGGAGGTCGGTGGGTCTAAAAGATGGGGTGGTCAGGGGCTCGAACCTACTTGACCCTTTGTATTTTAAACGTTGGTGGAACCAGGGCCGTCCCCACTTTAGGCCAGAGGTCAGGGTTCGAGCCCGAGCTTTTAAATTGTTAAACCACATCCATGCAAGAAGGGCTGACCCCGACCCTCCTTAGGACTTGTTCCCTCCACGTGGTCGTGTGTCAGACACCACGTGGGTCGTGATGGGTCTATGTGCCACATCACCTATCACGTGGGCCTCTATGAGGTAGCCACGTGGAGGTCATGATGACATGGTGGCATGTGATTGGTCTGTCTTTAAAGGGTCATAATTTTTTATCTGTAAGTGAGATTGAGGTGAAATTTATATTGTTGGAATTGGCTTGACAAGACAAAATCGATGAGGTTGAAAATTTAAAAGTTTGAAAAGGTTGAAAAATTTGAAAATTTTAGCTCTCGTTACCATAACTATACTTTGGAAGCTCGGTTAGTAGAGTAACCACCTCCTTCTAACTCTTGTTGGGTTTGGGGTTAGGAGGGGTGTGTTTATAGAATGAAGTGATTAATCATTAGAAATGGATATCTTCCTTACACATTGTCAAGATTTTACCATAAAACTTCATATTTTTGGTATTATATTTTGTTCATACAATTTACTAATTTTAATGGCACTTAGAGGAAATCAAAAAGTTTGTCAATCTTTACTCTCTTTACTTTTTAACATGATATTACAAAACGTTTTTGTAACACACCAAATATAATCATGTAGAGTGTTATAAGTGGTTTTGTTAAAAATCCATATTAGAAGGAAGTTAGCATAAGATACAAACAATGAAATCTAAGTGAAAGACATCATTCCTTGAGAATCTTTTATAAACATAATAATAACCATAAATAATAATAAGTTAATTAATTATTGAAAAGTCAAGGGGTATGTGCCCTTTCACCTTGTGACCAATTAATGCTCAGTAAATCATCATGAGGGTTTTTGTATCGTATCATTCTTATCGACCAATATATTTATATCTATATAATAATTCTATATTCAAAATAAATTTATAAGTTTGGTATCATAGAGAATTCCATTGCCAATTCAAACAAACTATATACACTTCACTATCAAATTCGTCAAATTTTTTTACCCCTCACACACCGTACACCACATACCAACCACTATTCGACATCATACATTTTCCAAACGCTATACAACCACCATTGTTCTATCACTACCTGCAATATCCCATACAACACATCCGTATAGTCACTCACTTGTACATGCATTTGAACAATTGTTACTAACACTATGTTGACTTGTCTGTTTCATGCATGCTTACGCATTATATTCCCAGTCGCCCTTGCACTCTGCCACTATCGTAACCATTTGACCAACCAATTTTGATCCACTATTGTCCACTATTGTCATCACTTGTCATACCATTGTACGATCCATAATAATTTTTTTAATATTTTTTTTTCAAGGGACAATTTACAAGGTTACACCTTTTATGTTTTTCACTTTTTGAAAAGTTGTGTGTGTGCGTGTGTGTTATTTTTTTATTTATAAAAAAGAGTCTCTCAAAAAGAGATTACATTGTATAAAGGTATTTTTTATAAATTAAACTTATATACTTTATAAAGTGAGAAAAAAATGGAATACAATACAAAAATAACAAAGAAGTACTTACAGAAGTTAATTAATATAGAGACGAGTCTAATAACATAAGACATCATCTCAGAAACATTAAGAAACCACAAAAAGAGTTTGAAGAAGGAAAAAAATAATTAATAGCTAAAATCAGTAAACTAATAGAAAACAAAGAAAATATTAATCATTTGATAGTGGATCCCGGATGCGGGTGTACATAGTAGTTATTAAGGGGGAGGCAGAACGGGATGGCAAGTGGCCCTACCACATGGCCATCCGTAACACTGCACTCCAATCTAAAAAATGGATTAACGCCAGCCATAAATGGCATTTAAGCTGGCGCTACCTTCAATCCTCTTGTATCTAACCGCCTCGGCTCAGATCCATGGTGACCTCAGGTGAAATTAATTCCACCACCCCCGTCTCTTATTCTCTGCCTCTGCAATGCTAATGCCCCCAGGATATTGCTGCTCCAAGCTCTTGAACCACCACAGGTAGACGATGCAGCATCCTATGTTGCACTGATTTTGGCCCAGGACTTCATTAAACTCAAAGCCTACTCTATAATCTCATCATCCACTCGGCGTCTCTACCTAATCCTCCCTCTGAACCATACCTCGGTATAAATTCTCCTACTCCTGGTGTCAACATGCCTAGAACTCGCCATAGAATGCGGAGTCGCAAAGGCAGCAACAGAGGAGGATCGACACGACCCCCTCCATCTCCGGCCTCTGAAACCACCTCCTCTTCGGCTCATCAGACTACAGGTCGCTACCCAAACACTTGTAGTGGCAGAGGCCATTCACGACCTCTTTGCCTCCATCCGATGCCCCCTGCTTCGCCACCCAGCGGAATTCCCTCTAATCCACAACTGCCCCTCCACTCAGCCCAATTCCTCTACCACTGCTCCCTGAACCAACCCATCATTACCGCCACCATATCCATTACCTTTCACGAGGAGGAGCAAGATACAGAAGGTGGTCGCCACTCCAAAATGACGCTTGCCAGAGTCGAGGGGAGCTCACATTCCATCACCTTCCATGAGGAGGAGCAAGCCACAGAAGGTGGTTGCCACACCAAAGCGGAGCCAGCCATGGCCAAGAAGAGCACTCACTGTGCAGGGAAGGAGACGGACCAGGAACATCATGAAAATGAAAGCATGGATCCTTACCGTTGTTCTGTCGTGGAGGAACAACCGGCGAAGCAGGCAGATGACACGAGGGCTTCGAAGAAGGCAGATGACGACATGGAGGATTACAGGTGCTTCGTTATTGAGGAACACCCATCGTCTCCACAACGCACCTAATCGGCCACACAACCTGCCACGTGTCGACTATTCTCAGGCTCTGGGAATTATGCTATTTGGTTCTTTTATGGGGTTTTCAGGAAAACTTGCTGTTACTTGGTTACGTGGTAGATTTTTTGTTTTTCTCTGAAAAAATATTTAAAAATTGTGCATAATTGTTGGTTTCCCCTGCGTGGGCAGCAAGATAACACTGGTAATCTCATTTTTGATTTGGAATGGTTTTCCATCATGGGCAGTCTAGACCTTGTTTTTTTGTTTTTTGCCCTACACTATGGCATGGACAAGCACAGGCTAAAGCCTTAGTGTACCATATTTTTACAGTAATAGAATTTAGCTTAATTTAGAATATATATATATATCTATATATATATATATATATATATATATCTAGCAAAAAAAAAAATTGATAGTGGAATCTAAGGATCATTAGCAAACTTCATTTAGAATGAGAAATGATGGTGATGATGAAGCAACAAGGACACTTAACTACCATAGTTAAAAACCACAAAATACAAATGATTAGGGACATCAAGAAGCACCAAAAGTAATCTTTTTAGGCAATAAGTACCACACAAGAATTCTAGATAGAGATTATCAAAAGATTAAAAAGGAATATCAAAATATGATGGTAAGGACCATAGAGGATTAGTCATATAGGTCAAAAAAATGGAGCACATTTTTTGAATCAAACCTCCCACTTAGTGAAAGAGAAAAATAATGATAGTCTCCAACAACTTAGAAGGGAAATCTTATGATTGGTTTCTATGGTGGACTAGAAAATATAACATTTATTCCTTTTGATTGGAAAAAATTCACAATTGTCTCATTAAAAAGGTTTCATGACGAGGAAGATGATGAATTGTACAACAAACTCATACATCTTAAACAAAAGGAAGTGTAAATGACTATATGCACAGATGGGAAGTTTTGGCAACAAGATAAAATAGATTCATAGATGAACAACCATAATGAAATAAAGCTATGGAACCCTAAAATGGTTGAGGATGCTAGACACGCGACAAAACTCATTGAACAAAAGAACAAGTTCAATAGGCCATCATTCACTAGGGAAGATGAAATTTGACACTAGAATTCAAATAAGAAAGACATAAATAGATGTAGATATTGTGGAGACAAATGGATGCCAAGGAACATATGCAAGAATAAGAAATTGTATACTCAGTAATCTAAGAAGGACTTAGAAACATCCAGTTGTAACTCGAAGAAAAGGAAAAAGAAGAAAAAAATTGTCATAAGTGTGGAAAAAAATGGACACTAGGACATACATGTGAATACATGTCACCATTATATTATTGTATACTAGTGGATGGAAAACAAAGCAGAAGTACAAAATCCATATGATGAAATCACTGTAACATATAAAAATTCAGATTTAGGCCATGACAAAACACCAAGAAAAACATCACTAGTTTCAATCTCATATGGCCAACAAAATAGGAATGAAGAAAATGAACTTCAAAGAAAGATAATTACTCCTAAAGACCAATTAAAATCACCAATTGCCAAATATGCTCCACCACATATTAGAAAGGAGAGAACCCAATCTATAAGAAAAGAAGAAAGCAAGCCTATATTGCTTCCAATAACCATGACATGGAAACCACAACCTAATACCCTATGGCTTAATGGAATCATAAAATATAAAAATGTCACAACAATTGTCGATTCTAGTAGTACTCACAAATGTATAGACATTGTTATTTCTAAAAAACTACACTTTTTGGGTACCCTACTAAGGATATCACTATGACAATTTCTAATGGACAAAAGGTCAAAGAAGTAGGAAAGTGTCTTAAAGTTTCAATTCAAATACAAGAACTAGAACTACAAGCATAACTCTACGCTCTATCGCTTGAACAAATTGATATATTGCTAGGTGTGAAATGGTTGATGTAATTGGTGATTTATACTATAAACCTTAAAGAATATTTCATGGAGTTTAATTGGAAAAGTCAGCATTATAAATTATATGTTGTTGAAGCTTCCACTCTTAAGAAGATGTAAACAATACATAGGAACCTCAAGAACACTCAAAGCATGAATGAAGTCAAACCCATAAAAATTGATAAGCTTCATTCCACCACAAAAATATGCTTACCTAGAGAAAACCATATTTGTTGTTCTTTAAGGATAATGCATTCCTTAATATGATGGCAATGTTGTAAACATAATAATCATCATAAACAAATTAATTAATGAAAATTCAAGGGGCATGTACCCTTTCACATTCTAACCATTTAATGCCATAAGTAAACCTTCATGAGAGTTGTTGTATCAACATCATTCTTACCAATAATTTTTATCAATTAATATACTTATATCTACAGAATAATTATGTATTTAAAATAAAATAGGTACTATTTATTACATAATCATAATGTTTGAGAGCCTCTAATGAAATAGAAAAAGTCCTTTTTGCTTGGTTTTTTATTCTACTTGGAACTTTACCGATTGTAGTCGAGAATGACCAAAATATATTTTGTTACAACCAAAATGTCATTTATGTAATAGAATTGATTATTGAAACCCTTAAGCATATTTTTTGGTTTTCTCCATTTGTTTTTCCCTTTCATAACCAACTTCTTTCCACATATAATACCTAGAAAGTAGTATTGTTATACTGATAAGATTAAAACTACTCTTTTTAATATAGAGTAAAAGAGTGATACTTATATAATAATAACTAGCATGCTAGAAGTTTCTTATAGTATGTCAATATTCCATCAATCCATATATGAAAATTTTAATTTTATATTTTGGTGTTTCGGAAATTCCACATGCCCTAGGTTTGGTCTATGTCTTAGCTATGAACATAAAGACACTGAAGATTCCCAAACAAAAAAAATAAAATCATAGCGGAATATAACATCAATGAGATAAATAACTATACACAATATGTATGGCCCAAAACATGTCCCTTATTAGTCCTTCAATAAGAAAACCTTAGGGCTCCTGTACTAGGGATCATGGTCCTTTACAAACCAAAATACAATGCTATAATACAAAGTCATTTATTTAACCAAGTAATTAGGGTTGAGTCCAATTCCTTTAGGCTCTCATCTACCCACAATATAAATGCATCTAAAGCTAACAAATTGAATAGTTGTAACACTACATAGGGTTTAACCAACCCACCATAAATCATCAAACAACAAACAACTTACCTAGGCATGCTCCTTTAGCCCATGGTTCTCTTGTTGTCCATGACGTTAGCTCCTTTAGAAATATGCTTCGCTTGTTTCTCTTGTAATCAACCTTACTAGTCCTTTCGTAGACATCCTTAGCATCTCAGCCTCCAAACCAACCTCTGCCAACTCCCATTTGCTACTATAGCCTTCAAACAACTCAGCCAACTTATTTTCTCCTTGATCATCCCTACAACCAACCACTTGATTTCCCTCAACCTCCTCCTTGAATCTTTTCCATCTATATTGGAAACTTTTAGGCCTCAACTACCCTACTATAGGCCTCAGCCTACCCTCAATAGCCCTTGTAGAAAATCTGATGGTAGGTTAACCTGATAATGCAATATAAATCAAAGCAGAATAATATAACCTACTTCTACTATCAATTTGCGGAAGCTTAAAGATTGAGCTGAACAATATAACCAGAAGAAGAAGAATCAATGGCACAATACACATGAAAATACTTTTGGGGAAATCATCAGATAAAAACCCCACACTATTGTATTATCATACATGGTGGAAATACATAGGAATTATACAAAGCCTTAGCTCTCAAAGCTAGCTAGCTCTCAATACAATCCTCATAGATGCTCACAGGAAATCTTGGCTTCTCTCCAACCTTCCTCTCTGCCCTCCAAGCTCCTATTTCCTTGTGTTGTTACTTGTGGATGATTCTCCTTCAACCAAGTGGAAAACCTCCTTCAAAATTGTGCAATCCTCAAGGATAAATCCTTTACTGCATGCATGAGTTTTCTCCATGAGAAAACACATGCAACTGGTAGTACACTGTCCTTGAACATTAATCTCAACGGGGTCTTTCTTAGAATAGACATGCATGAGTTTCTGATGAGGGAATATTCGTTAACTCGAGTAGCACTAGTTGAGTGCATTAATGCATCAACTGACTGTTAACTCACTATGAGTTCCTCAAACAGTTTGGAACTAATTTAACTGGACTTAACTCAGTAAATTGAGTTAACTAATTACAAGTCAAATATAACTCAATCTTATCTCCTTAATTTAAGGTATAACTCTTACATGGCTTCAGAAAGACTTCTAACTTGAATTTCTTCAACTAATTAATTTAAAATAAATTAATTAATTATTTCCAAGTAGCTGTTAAGACTAAATTCTATTTTAATTCACAATTTAATTCAAGGACAAATTAAATTGGAATATTCTTGTTGTCATATTTCAACACTCCCTCTCAACAAGAAAGGGATTATCTGCCATGCCGATCCTATCTCTATGGAACTCAAATTTACACTTTGACAATGTCTTTGTCAAAATGTTAGCATCTTGCTCCTTTGTCGAAATATATTGCAACAACATGATCCTCCTTGCTACAAGGTCTCTGAGATGATGATATCGGATGTCGATGTGCTTGGACCTATCATGAAATACTGGATTCTCAGAGAGTTTGATACAACTCTAGTTATCACAGATCACAATTGGATCCATCCTTTGATCAAACAAACCAACTAGGATTTTCCACATCCAGATGGCCTCACATGCTGCCTGACTTGCAGCCATGTATTCTGCCTCTGCCGAGCTGAGTGCAACCGACCTCTGTTTCCTGTTGTACTAAGAAACTGCTGCTGACCCAAGGTTGAAAATCCCTCTTGATGTGCTCTTCCGATCTGATGGACTCCCTGCCCAATATGCATTAGTGAAGCCCTGTAGCTTCACTCCTCTGTCCGAATATACCACAATCCATACTGAGATGTGCCTCTGAGGTATCTCAATACATGCTTTACCACCTTCCAAAACATATTGATAGGCTAAACCATCGCTTGACTCAGCTGGTTCACCGCATAGCACAAATCTGGTCGTGTGTTCACTAAGTACATCAGTGAATCCACAAGATTCGTATACACAGTAGCCTCTACCACTTCTCTTGAAGTAGCAACCTTATTCCTCCAGTTACCTGCTAGAGGAGTCTGCATGGGCTTGCACTTCTCCATGTGGAATCTCCTGAGTATCTCGTTGGCATACTTGCCTTGAGACACAAACAACTCCCCATCCTTCTGCCACACTTCTATGCCAAGGAAGTAATGCATGAGACCCATGTCTTTCATCTCAAATTCTCTTACAAGGTCCTCCTTGCAAGACACGATCTACTGATCATCACCAGTCAATATGAGATCATTAACATAAAGTACGATGATTAACAGCTTACCTTTCACCACGACGTGGTACAAGTTCGCATCCACTTCACTCTTTGTGAAGCCCAACCCGGTGAAGTAGTTGTCTATCCTGGTGTACCAAGCACGAGGTGCTTGCTTCAACCCGTACAACTCTCTCTTGAGTCGACACACATGCGACTCATGATCGAAGGTCTCAAAACCTTCTGGTTGCTCTATGTACACCTCTTCCTCAATCTGGCTACTAGGGAATGCAGTCTTCACATCCATCTAATGGATCTTCCAATCCATCTATGTTGATAGGGCCAACATAGATTTGATAGATGAGTACCTTGCAATAGGAGAAAAAGTCTCATCATAGTCAACCCCCTTGACTTGTGAAAAGCCATGGGCAACAAATCTTGCCTTATGCTTCTCCACACTACCATCAACATCTTTCTTTACCTTGTAAAGCCAACAGGAACTCACAATTGAATTGTTCTCTGGTCTCGGAACCACGTCCCAAACACTGTTACGAACTATGGAGTCATACTCCTACACCATAGCGTTAACCCAAATCGGCTGCTGCACTGCTTCCTCAAAGGAAGATGGCTCGGTCTCAACACATTCCCCAGCAAGGGCCATGTATCCAATGTACCTCTTAGGTGACCTCCTCTGTCTGCACTGAGAAGATGGTGCTCCCACATTCTCTCTCGCATCCTCCAACAATCTGTTATCTTCTCTTGTGCACTTCCATCCATATCTAGAAGACTCTGCTTGAGTGCATGTCTCCACTTCTGGAACCTTTGCATGCGGCTGCTCCACATCAGTCTGAGGCTTCCCCTCCTTAGGAACCAACAGTTCCTCCACAGCTTGTAATTGGAGATCCCCCTCAAGGGAAACTCGCATGGGCTTCTGCTCATCAAATTTGAGTTCTCTTTGAACCACTGTCCTCCAACTGGTAAGCAAGTACACCCGATAGTTGTGAGGTGTATCAATGTACCCCACAAATATCCCCAACTCTGCTATCGGCTCAAGCTTCTTCCGTGCATCCTTTGTCACATGGCAATATACCGATGAGCCAAAGATCCTGAAGTGACCCACATCTGGTCTCTTACCAGAGAAAGCTTCCTCTGGTGTCTTCATCCCAAGTATGCGATGCAGGCTTCTATTCTGCAAATAGACCACTGTGTTGCATGCCTCAGCCCACAAGTGAAGTGGTAGGCCTTGGTCATGCAACATTGCCCGTGCTGCCCCTAAAATAGTTCTGTTCTTCCTCTCGGCCACCCCATTCTGTTGTGGGTTATGAGGTGTCATCAACTCTCGTTTAATTCCTTCCGCTGCACAGAAGTCCTTAAACTCTTGAGAGACATATTCTCCACCGTTGTCACTTCTCAAGGCCTTGATATTATTCCCTGAATCTTTCTCAACCAAAGCTTTGAACTCACAGAACTTTGTGAAAGTTTTGTCCTTCTTCTGCATGAAATAAATCCAACATTTACAAGAATAGTCATCAATGAAAATCAAATAATACCTTTGCTTCGTTGTGGATTCCATTGAGAATGGTCCACATAAATCAGTATGAACTCGCTCTAAGATAGCCTCTGCTTGACTGTCTCGATCATGAAAGGAAGACTTGTTGTACTTTCCCAAGGTACAACCTTTGCATGTGTCAACTTGCTCAAGTTTACCTTTGGGAAGTCCTGTAGATATCTGCTACATTAACTTCAAATCCCCATGATGCAAATGGCCCAACTACCTGTGCCACAACTCGCCAATGTCTTGGCTTTGCACCAATTCTGCTTTTGTACTTAATGCTGCACAATCATCTACCTCTAGTTTATAGAGATTCTTCACCTGAATCCCTATCCTCTTGGTCTGACTCGTGTCTATGTGTCTTAGGAACACCTTTCCTTTACTAAAGACAACATCTTAGCCTTTATCCTCCAACATTGCGACCGATACCAATTTCTTCTTCAATCCAGGCACATACATCACATCTATCAAGGTGAGAGGAGCTCCATGCTCCCTCTGAAAAGCAATTGTGCCCACTCCTGAAACACTATACCTTCCATCGTCACCCATCTCTATGCGCATCTTGAGGTCTTTCTTGTAGGTTTTAGCCCCGTACAGAAATTACCTGCATACGAATTCTAAAACATAGAAAATAAACAATGCGAGAGCATAACACATAAAACACATATACACAGAGATTTTCCCCTGGATCCCAAAACCGGTACTACCAGCTTGATTTTTCATTATGTTCCTTTCAATGTTATAATACATATTTATACATGCCGAAGCATCGAATACCATGGACCGAAAACCATCACGTCCAAAAAACATGTGCGAAAATCATGCACAAATCCATAGGCGGGTCCACCCAACCTAACATAGGGTCCAAAACCAGCACCCTGGACCCCATAAAGTGGGGTTACGGGTACACCTCAAACCCCCTATGACCCCCCCTCACTATAATCGGTGCAATGAAGGGGGTGCTCTACCCCCCCTCTAACCCCCCTGTTAACTACGTAGGCTAGTCGTGGAAAGAATATAACACAACCCAACATTCTCCCACTTGTTGTTTTCTTTCCATAGGGGGCCATAAGAGAGCTTAGTCATTTTTCCAGCCCTAAAATGCCCATTGTTTCTCTACACCAAGAGAACTTCTCAAAGCTCACATATTTTTTCAATGCATCTGCAGTATTATTCAAAGTGTCCACCTTTACCAACAACACCGTTTTGTCTTCTATCATATCCCTCACAAAGTGATACTGAACATCAATGTGCTTTGTCTTTGAATGATATGCAGGGTTCTTTGCCAAGAAAATTACACTTTGGCTGTCACAGTCTATCCTTATAGCTTCCGGTACTACTCCCATACTTGAACACAATCTCTGCAACCAAACTGCTTCCTTGCTTGCATGAGTGGTGTTGGAGAGGTAAATCCCCTCTGCGGACAGAGGCGATCCCACTAGCCCAAAATGGGACTAGCAACAATCAAAACACGCTACTACGCAAGTTCCTAGTTGTATATTAAAAGCGGATGACGAGAACCAACCTGGAGTCCAACGCTAATGTCGAAGACGAGTTGACAATCCCGTTCCCTTGCTCCGGCAGGTCACAATCCTTGCGATCCCCGCGTATGGATACCTGCACATGCAAAGAACGAAACGAGAACAAGCATAAAATCCACTAACATACAACTATATTTCAGTCAGAAAGGAAATAAACCAAACATTATCATGATGAACAATGAGATTGGAACCATAACAGTAGTCGTTTATTAATGAAATAATAAGCAGAGAAAGATACAACCAAGGTTCTGACGTTGAACCTATCCTCTGGCTGGGCGAGCAGCTATGTATGTCTTGCAATAAACCTTCTCTCTCTCAGGATTCCGGTAGCATAACCTCCCTATGCTTCAAGATTCTTATTATCACTCAGGACAAGCATAATCACAACTAGCATTCCTCAAAAACTAGCTTGTCTAATGCATGAAGACAGACATTTATAGATGGAGAAGGGAGGAAGATTCAATGAACCAGGACACCCATTGTGGATTGGCATTATCTCTGAAAAGATAGATGATGAGGATAGATGATGACTCTCGACCTCTATCCGATGGATTTTACCCTCAAAAGACTTCGTGATCTGAAAGGAAAAAACATATGGGTGCGCGTTTGTCAAAAATCATTACCAAACTGGGTTGGCGCGGGTGTTGTTCTGTGACAGAGCGCCAATGGTCGCACCCCCTTTTGAGGATCTCAGTGATTGGTGTGGGTAAGACACTGTGTACTTGCGCCAATAGGAAAAGAGCACTTTTCAGGGATAATTTGCAGAAGGTGTCTTCAAGGAACATGAAGTACATACTCAGGGGAACATAATGCAAGTGTTTTTGGGTTATGTCACTGCTCACAGGTCCCAGAATGCGTCCTCCAATGTATGGAAACGGGGCGATAGGGACGGTGACCAATGGTGACAAATTACTGTGTAACAAGTGGTTTCCATGTATTCTGCCTCTGTAGTTGATAGTGCCACTACAGATTGTTTCTTACTCATCCAACTGATTGCACCTCTAAATAGGTTAAACACATACCCACTTGTAGATCTTCTCTGATACAGATCTCCAGCCCAGTCTGCATCAACAAAGCCATGAATATCCAACACTCTGACCAATCCTGGTCTTCCTTGGTAGCACAAACCATAATCACTAATGCCACGCAAATACCTGAAAACCTGCTTCATTGTTGTCCATTGCTCCTTCCCTGGTTTTGACATAAACCTGCTCAATATTCCCACTGCATGTGCAATGTCTAGTCTACTACAGACCATTGCATACATCAGGCTACCGACTGCACTTGCATATGGAACACGGGACATGTCCTCTTCCTCTTCTTGTGTCTTGGGACACTGTTCAACAGATAACCTCACACCTACAGGAATAGGAACCTTCACCGGTTTATTATCCTGCATATTAAACCTCTGCAGTATTGTCTCGACATACTTCCTCTGGTTTAACCAGAGATTCCTCTTTGTACGATCTCTTTTACTTTCCATGTCCAAAATATAGTTTGCAGCACCAATATCTTTCATGTCAAATTTGGAGGACAATTGGGCCTTCAAATCCGGGATAATTTCTTTGTCATTTCCAACCACCAACATATCATCCACATACAAGACCAGATAGATAACACATTCACCAATTAATTTAAAATACACACAGTTATCTGCTTTGCTTCTGGTGAAGCCAAGTCCTCGTATAAATATATCAAATTTCTGATACCACATCCTTTGTGACTGTTTTAACCCATACAGAGACTTCTTTAACTTGCATACCAGTTCTTTCTTACCCTTCACCGCAAAGCCTTCAGGTTGCTTCATGTAGATCTCCTCTTTTAGATCCCCGTGAAGAAATGTTGTCTTCACATCCATCTGTTCTACCTCAAAATCAAAAGCAACAACAACAGATAAAAGTAATCTAATAGAAGTTACCTTGGTAACAGGAGAAAAAATATCACCAAAATCAATTCCTGGCACCTGGGAATAACCTTTAGCTATCAACTGAGCTTTGTATTTCTCCACTTTTCCTTCTGTATTTGTCTTATTTTTGAACACCCATTTGCTGCCAATAGGTTTCCTTCCAACCGGCAACTCCACCAGATCCCAAGCCTCATTTTTGTGCAAAGATGCCATTTCATCAACCATGGCCTCTTTCCAGAGTTTTCCATCCTCTGAATCCACTGTTTCCTTCACAGTTCTGGGATCATCATCAGTAATAGACAAAGCAAAATTTGAACAGAAAGCAGATGGACTATACCTTTATAGCTGCCTTATTTCTCGAACTGATCTTCTTACAGCCGGAGTTTGTGGCTCTTCATCTTCTGATTCCTCCTCTGCTGCAGAAGTCTGATTCTTCCTCCTTTAGCTCAAACTCTATCTTCTCAGGTTCCTTTGGTTGGACTTCATGTTTAATAACATCTTTCACCTCTCCCAACACCACATCTCGAATGTACACAACCTTCCTTGTTACTGGGTTCCAAAGCTTATAACCCTTTAAACCATCCTTATACCCAAAAAAGATGCACTTTTCAGATTTACTATCCAACTTGGTTCTTTTCTCCTTTGGAACATGTACATATGCATCACATCCAAATACCCTTAGATGTGAAGGAGAGGGTTTCTTACCAGTCCATACCTCTTGTTGAGTCATATTCTCCAACGCTGATGAAGGTGACCTGTTGACCAGGTAACATGCAGTGTCCACCGCCTCTGCCCAGAATTCCTGTCCTAACCCGACACCACTGAGCATGCTTCTTGCCCTTTCCATCAAAGTCTTGTTCATTCTTTCTGCAACTCCATTTTGCTGAGGTGTATATGAAGTAGTCTTCTGCCGTGATATACCACACTTCTTACAAAATTCTTCAAATTCCTTGCTGCAAATCTCTCCACCATTATCTGTCCTCAGCACCTTTATCTTCTTCTCTGTCTGGTTTTCCACCAGATCCTTAAATTCTTTAAACCTGTCAAAAACTTCAGATTTCTTCTTAAGGAAATATATCCATGTATTCCTTGAGAAGTCATCTATAAATGATACATAGTACACAGACTTACCCAGTGATGGAACCTTCACAGGTCCAAACACATCACTGTGCACAAGCTCTAATATCTATTTTGCCCTCTTACCACCAGAGGGGAAACTCACCCGATTCTGCTTCCCATATACACAATTTTCACAGAAATCAAAATCCAGAGAATTATTACTCATACCTTCTACCATACCTTTACCATGAAGCATTCAAAGGCCCTTCTCTCCAATATGTCCAAGCCTTTGATGCCACAACATGGTCTTCTCTCCAGAGACCACTAGATTTTCTACTCCACTTTCAAGGACCATAGAACTATTGCACCCATCAATAACAGTGCTACCTTGCAGCTTGTACAGAGTTCCAATCCGAACTCCCCGCATCAATACTAGTGCTTCTCGAACCATTTTGCAGGTATCCTTCTCGAACATTGTTTTTACACCTGCATCATCCAGCTTGCTTATAGAAATCAGATTTCTGGCTAATGCAGGAATATGTAGAACACTTGCAAGCATTCTAACCCTTCCACCTTGCAACTTCAACTTTACTTTTCCAATGATTCTAGCCTTCCTGTCATCCCCCAAGAAGACATCACCGCCATCATATTTCTCATACTCGCAGAACCACTCTCTATGGGGAGTGAAGTGAAAGGATGCACTTGAGTCAATCAACCATGCCTCATGATCTACATGTGTACTTGAAGAAGCCAAGTACACAGCCCCACCTTCATCTGAGGTGGTTTTTGCCTCTGTAGAAGGAGCCTCATCAGCTCCCTTTCCTTTGTCAGGAGCTTTAGATTTATAGTCCCTTTTAAAGTGGCCTTCCTTTTCGCATTTCCAGCACACCACCTTTACAGGTTTTCCTGGAGATTTAGATATCCCTCTAGATTTAGATCTCCCACTCGATGACTTATTTTTGTTTCTGTTCTGCGACCATCCTCGTATAGACAAGGCATCACCATTCTGGCTCTCCATATTTTTCTGTCTCATCTCCTCTGTCAGCAAGGCTGAGACTATTTCATCAAACTGTAAGGCAGTTGCATTGCTACCTATTGCAATAACCAGACTATCCCACGAATCTGGTAGAGAACACAACAAACTGATGCACATATATTCATCTGAAATTTTAATATCAACAGATGCTAACTGACTTACCACAGTATTAAATGCGTTTAGATTCTTTATCATTGAGTCTCCATATTTCATCCTCAGGTTAGAAAGCTTTTTCCGTGGGAATAGTTTATTCACCAGAGACTTAGATTGGTACAAAGTCCCTAACTTGTCCCACAAAGCCTTCATCGTAGCTTCCCTTGATACATCAGCAATACTGAATCTGAGACACACAATCATATTGTGCTCTTTGCCTTCCGATCCAACTTCTTCCATTCTTCATCAGACACTCCCGTTGGTTTAGTACCCGGATCTACTGCGATCCACTAATCTTTATCCACCAACAGATCCTCCATCTTGAGTTTCCACAAGTCAAAACTCTGACCATTAGATTTCTCGATCTCTATCTTTCCACTGCTCGCCATCTTCTTTCACCACGAGAATTGATCTCGCAGATCTCCCATTGAACAGGGTCTACCACAGGCCCGAGTGAAACTCCTCAGCAACAAAGGTGTCCCCTTGAAGCCAAAAATTTCTCTGATACAAAATGTAGGTTTTAAACCCATATAGAAATTACCTGCATACGAATTCTAAAACACAGAAAATAAACAATGTGAGAGCATAACACATAAAACACATATACATAGAGATTTTCCACTGGATCCCAAAACAGGGACTACCAGCTTGATTTTTCATTATGTTCCTTTCAATGTTATAATACATATTTATACATGCCGAAGCATCCAATACCAACCGAAAACCATCGCATCCAAAAAACATGTGCGAAAATCATGCACAAATCCATAGGTGGGTCCGCCCAACCTAACATAGGGTCCAAAACCAAAATTTTCTGGGGAGCTGCCCTGGACCCCATAAAGTGGGGTTATGGGTACACCTCAAACCCCCTGTAACCCCCCCTCGCTACACAATTGGCGCAATGAAGGAGGTGCTCTGCCCCCCCTCTAAACCCCCCCCGGGTTAACTACGTGGGCTAGTCGTGGAAAGAATATAACACAACCCAACATTTCTCCTCCAAGGAATTGAATAAGTTTTTATGACCGGTCATGTGGAATGAGGCTCCACTGTCAAGATACCAGACACAACCCATCATCGATGACACCATGCATGCGATGAGGGTAAAGTCCATTTCGAAATGAGAGGCTAATGCCTCACCTTCGGATCCTTCTGAGTATCCCTTCTTGGACTTCTTCGATGGGCACTTAGTCGCATAATGTCCCATCTTGTGACAATTAAAGCATCTTACTTTAGACATGTCACCCTTCTTCCCTCCATGAGAAGAATTCGATTTGAAATGGGAAGCCTTCCCCTTCCCTTTCCTTGCCTTACTTGCTAAGGCCATATTTTCTTCATCATCATTCTTGGATGAAGAACCATCTCGTGTGCTCCTCTTGATCTCCTCCTGCATAAGATCCGACCACAGTCGTTCCCAATCCGACAATTTCTCCCTTCCATTCATAGAGTCCTAGTAGCTATTCTAACTCTTTGGGAGGCCAAGGAGAGTGAGGCTCACCATATCATCATCGGTAGTAGTTATTCCCACATTGCCAAGCTCATCTCTACATGTGGTGAGCTTATTCAGATATGTGGAAATAGTATCGCCCTTCTCCATCTTGATTCTTTGAAGCTTATCCTTGAGCGCAAATTTCCTCTAGTCACTACTGTTCT
Source organism: Pinus tabuliformis (assembly GCA_031772625.1). NCBI lineage: Eukaryota > Viridiplantae > Streptophyta > Pinopsida > Pinales > Pinaceae > Pinus > Pinus tabuliformis. Next base: position 934,872,221 of record CM062819.1, on the reverse strand, counting down.
GGTAGAGGTCCTTCAATGTCTTCCACATTGAAAATGGAGTATCCTTCCCATGGAGACTTGAGACAATATGGTCTTGAACTCCCTCAAGGATGATCCATCTCGCCTTCGCCACACACTTCTTCCACTCAGCCAACTCTTGTGCATTAGTTGAAGCTGGCTTTGGGATTTCTTGATCAATGAATTCCTTTAAGCCATTGTCTTCTAATACAACCTCCACTCTATCTTTCCATGCTAGGTAATTCAAGCTACCTTCTAAGGCATACTCGCGTCTCAATCCATAGAACGCCATTGGCCAACCTTGAAGTATGATATGAATTCGATTTGCACTTGCAACCTCGAACTTCAAACTTCGAATTCTCTTCTCAGTATACTGTTCACAACTCTCATACCATGTAGAAAATCTGATGGTAGGTTAACCCGATAATGCAATATAAATCAAAGCACAATACTATAACCTACTTCTACTATTAATTTGCGGAAGCTTAAAGGTCGAGCTGAACAATATAACCAGACGAGGAAGAAACAATGGCACAATACACACGAAAATACTTTTGGGGAAATCCTTAGATAAAAACCCCACACTATTATATTATAATACATGGTGGAAATACATAGGAATTATACAAAGCCTTAGCTCTCACAGCTAGCTAGCTCTGAGTACAATCCTCAAAGGAAATCTTGTCTTCTCTCCAGCCTTCCTCTCTGACCTCCAAGCTCCTATTTCCTTGTGTTTTTCCTTGTGGATGATTATCCTTCAACCAAGTGGAAAACCTCCTTCAAAACCGTGCAATCCTCAAGGATAAATCCTTTACTGCATGCATGAGTTTTCTCCATGAGAGAACACATGCAACTGATAGTACACTATCCTTGAACATTAATCTCAACTAGATCTTTCTTAGAATAGACATGCATGAGTTTTTGATGAGGGAATCTTCAGTTAACTGGAGTAGCACTAATTGAGTGCATTAATGCATCAACTGATTGTTAACTCACTATTAGTTCCTCAAATAGTTTGGAACTAATTTAACTAGACTTAACTCAGTAAACTAAGTTAACTAATTACAACTCAAATATAACTCAATATTATCTCCTTAATTTAAGGTATAACTATTGCATGACTTCAGAAAGACTTCTAACTTGAATTTCTCCAACTAATTAATTTAAAATAAATTAATTAATTATTTCCAAGTAGCTGTTAAGACTAAATTCAATTTTAATTCACAATTTAATTCAAGGAAAAATTAAATTGGAATATTCTTGTTGCCATATTTTAACAGCCCTCGACTGACTTTAGCTCTAGCCCTAAAGCTCTCGGTCCTATTTCCCCTTCCCGCAACCCTATAGCTTCCTCTTGCAGCCCTAACAACAACCCCTTCCTGTGACCTAGTGGATCCCTCTTGTGTCCCTAATAGAGGCCTACTTCAGATCTCCAAACAGGCCATCGCCCCTTCCTTAGAACCACATACCAACTCTAAGATCTAGGGCACAACCCTCTGTAGCCCTCTATAACTCTTCGTGACCCTATGCAACTTGTAATATGTGGGTAGATTCCTTAACTCGGCCTTCTTCACTCACATAACTCCTTGCTAAACTTCCAACCTTTAATTGGCCTCCCTCCAGCTTGTTGCAACTCTTCTAGGGTTGTCCTGTGGTTCCTTTGGTGCCTAGGATAAGTCCTTTTGGCCACCTCTCTCACAAGTGAAGTCCTTTTCACTTGATCACAATATCCTCTCCATTGGTTTATAAATATATGTTTCCTTTAGATGACTTAGGAGCCCTCATTTTCCTTCAAGAGACCCCACTACACCACTCAATAATAAATTAGAATATACAATTCATTTTCTTAGGTTCCAAGCCCACTCCTTTGGGTAAAAACCCCAAAATTTGGTTGCATTTCCCACAAAGGACCCAAATGCTTTTCCACTCAAAAATAACTTCTGAGCTACCAAATTTCAACACTCCCTCTTAGTGAGGAGGGTATTTCCACAACTACTTGAAAGTGGCCCCGCCCTTGAATCTAATCTGTAACCACATCCTTCTGGAAGACTTGGATATTCGAAGATACCATGCTCCTAGAAGCATCTCACTTGAGAGCATCTAGCATGGTCATCCAAACCACGACTTTCCTTGTTCCTCTAGCTCCATGAGTTTTCCTTGCATGGCCATTAATTCCTTGCATGTGCCATCATTTTTCCTTGCATGATTGTGACTTTTCCTTGCATGGTGTATTTCCTTATGTGAACCATGACTTCCTTGCATGGTCTGGAAGACTTAACTTTCTCTTTTGAACATGAAGGTTAGACTTCCATTGGGCAGTTGACTCTCCCTTTGAAGCCAAACTGTCTCTCAGCCTACACAACCTCCACTTGGATCACTCTGCTTTCCCTCCTAGAAAGTGTTGCAGCTAAACTTGTGTCCTTTCAAGGTTAGTCTCGAGTTATGGTTGAACACTTGGCCTAGTCCACTCTAGACCACTGTAACTCAACTCTGCGAGTGTCCTCATCCTCCTGGATCAAACACCTCATATGCACATGGCTCAACTACTAGATGTGAAACTCTGCAACCCAATGAAGATACTATCTTGTAACCATCTTCTGAAGCTACCTCACTCGAGCAAAAACACTCTTTGCTAAGGCACTTGGGCAGTCTCAACTTACTTTGAGAAGTCAATAAACGTCCATGAACAGCGTTGGAAACTTGCCACACAACTTACTGTTGCGCATCAAGTTCTCCACCAATCTACCCAAACTCCCATACAATCTCATCACTAAACCAGTCAAGACCACATATCCAACTTGTTCTTTGTTGAAGCTCAAGTTTTCCAACATATTGAGAGCTCCTTTTCTAAACCTTCGGCTCCATGTCTAACAAAATCACTTGGAAACGCTTTTTTTCTTGCAACAGCCTCACAACTTTCTCCTAGAGCTGGCAATTGTGCACACCCTAATCTAGCTACCCTTCAAAGTTGTTCTGATATCATGTTGGAAGTTCCACACACCTTAGATTTGGCCTATGCCTTGGTTAGGAACATAAACACACTAAAGATTCCCAACGAAAAACAACTTTTCATAGTGGAATATAACAATAATGAAATCGATAACAATACACATTATTTATGGCCCAAAACGTGTTCCTTATTATTCCTTCAATAATAAAACCTTAGGGTTTCCGTACTAGAGATCATGACCCTTTACAAATATTAATATAATGATATAATTCAAAGTCAGTACTTTGACCAAATAACTAGGGTTGAGGCCAATCCTTTCAGGCTCTCAGCTACCCACAATACAAATTCATCTACAACTATCAAATCACATAGCTATAACACTACTTAGGGCTTAACCAACCCACTATAAATCATCAAACATCAAACTAATTACCTAGGCATGCTCCTTTCACTCACGAACCTCTTGTTGTCCACAAGGTATGCTCCTTTAAATATTTTTTCCACTTGTTGTTATTTCTATCAACCTTTCCAGTCCTTTGATAGGCCTCCTTAGCATCTCAACCTCCAAACCAACCTTTCCCAACCCTTGTCCATACCTCTTCCAACTCCCCTTTTCTGCTACAACGTTCTAAAACCTTTTTTCTCCTTGATCAACCCTGCATCTAACCACCTAACTACCCTCAACCTCCTCCTTGAATTCTATACAACCATTCTGGGCACATCTAGACCTCAAATTCCCTACTATAGGCCTCGACCTACCCTCAATAGTCCTTGATTGACTTTAATTCTATTCCTAACACTCTCGACACTGTTGTCCCTTCCTACTACCTTGTAACTTCCTCCTGTGGCCCTAACAACAACCCCTTCTTGTGGCCTAGTGGCTCCCTTCCATGGCCCTAACAACAACTTGCATCAAATGTCCAAAAAGATCCTCGACCCTTCCTCGAAACCACATACAAGCTCTCAGATCTAGGGCACATCCCTCTGTAGCCCTTTGCGGCCTTCTGCAACCTTCCCACAACCCTTTGTGGCCTGCGATCTGTGAGTAGGCTTCTTAACTTGACTTTCTTCACTCACATAACTCCTTGTTGTGGCTTCTAGCCTTTACTCATCCTCTCTCTAAATTACTGTGACTCTTCTAGGTCTATTATGTAGCTCCGTTGCTGCCTAGGCTAATTTCATTTAGCCTCCTCTCTGACAAGTGAAGTCCTTCTCACTTAATGCACAATAACCTCTCCATTGGTCTATACTTGTATGTTTCCTTTAGGTGACTTAAGATCCCTCTTTGTCCTTCAAGATACCCCACTATAGCACTCAACAATAAATTAGAATATAAAATTCATTTTTTAGGGTTCCAAGCCCACCCCTTGGGATCAAAACCCCAAAATTTATGTGTCTTGCCCACAAAGCCCCCAATGGAATTTTTGCTCAAAAATACCTTCCGAGCTACCAAATTTCAACATGGTGCAAATATAAAAGGTGGAATTAGGTATAACCCTCTTAATTAAGCATCAACTAGAATTTTGGGAGATGCTTCCTATATGACATTGATGAAACACTTAATACTTTTCTCGCACATTATACTTCACTTCTAGTGTAAGCCTCACCATTAAGCTACATATATAATAAGATAAAGCTAAGAGCAACCACAACTAGCTTTCCTCTCAACTAAAATAAAATAATAATATTTTTTATTATATCTTACTATATTAAAAATATTTCTTCAAATTATTAATAAAGATGAAAGTTAATTATTATTAGTTTTAACTTAAAAATAAGAAACCAACCCTTAATGACGATAATAAAATATCACCTAATGTTAACCTTCTTTCCTGTAAATTATAACTATAACATATTTATTTATCTTTATATTTTAATGGTAATACACATAATTATAATATATAAAAAATATCATAATACAATCCCTCATAGTTTAATTCCATTCAAAATATTATACCACTATCACATTAAGGCATCATCACATAACATTGCACAATTGTAAAAGAAACAACTACCCATATATACCTACGTATATAAGCAAGAACCAAGGCGAGCATATCAAATGATTTCTACAAATATAAAGTTTTGTTAACATAGTGTCAAGTCAAATAACATCTAAGTCAATCCTCATTTGGTCCACAAGTCATAAGTAATGAAAGCAAGACAACATGACATGTTTCTTGCATTTAATCTTAATCTTGCTCCTTGAAACCACTAATGATATATGGGAGCTAATATTGATGGGCTAGTGCCAACAACTCACAAGTCAATGTCTAGCAAGAAACTTATGATTTAGCAAATATTGATTTGTTCAAAGACACACCCATAAGGGGAGGCCAATTCATGAGGGGTCATCTACCCTTCTTGCCTTTTCACAAGGATTTAATGTGACATTTGTGGGAATGAACTAGGGTGGAGAAGAGAACCGAGCATTCGCCTAACCATTTGAAATATGAACCCTTGAATTCTTATAGGAAAAGGAGGACATAGGCATGGGTTTTGATCCACTTATGAGTGCACGATCATGAGACCATTTAATATTAATCAGTTTGGGTGCAACCACATGTTCGATCACTACCTCAAGATGCCCCATGGCTTTGGGCTAGGCCCTGATAAGAATTAAACCTTATCCAATAGTGAAAAAATCCCTCACTTTTCACCATTAAATCTAACCCCTTTGGACAATATCAATTAAATATATATTAATCATAATAACTAATTATTAATTGAGAACCAACCCAATAACCATGATAATCTCTCACTCAAATACACTTAATTAAAATACTTTATGAAAGTATCACACATTTATTTTTAACCTTTAATGATTGGATCATTGACATGTTACATCTTATTTATTTACACTTTGCTATTACTCTTTCTAGGTAGGGGGTTGCAAAAGTTGTTAATTGGTAGAATAAAGGTATGGGTTTTAATGTGTAGATAGTGAATTATATATAAATTAATAAATTTTATGTTGAATGAAAAAAAATCTATTTAATTATAAGATTTTGTTATTTGAGATTGTATAAATTTGATTGAGTATAGACTTTTCATAAATATATTTGTATCTTCCAGAGTCTTCAATTCCTTCCATAAAATTTAAACTCATTATTTAAGAAAAACTAAACCCTATATAAACTAATTAATTTATATCTCGTACATCAATTTAAACTTACATTAAAAATAAAACATAAAAAATAATTATATAATATGTTACAAATCAACAACCAACTCTAATAACATTTCAAAAGCCAAAAAAAATAGTATTTAGAACTTGCAACAGAAAATGATGGGGATTACATTTTCTTTTGTGGAAAGTATGTCCCAATTACTCCAGTTTAGGACTCATCCCAACCCCTTGCTTTTAAATGGGTCCTTCTACCATTATAACTTTGTCAACCACAACATGATTATAAAGCTTTCTCCACCACAATATCATTAAGCTTTCTCCATCACAATATTAAGATTTTAAATTTTATTATGTTATCTTCTATAACCTTTTAACTAACTTTTGAAATCATGATTATATGTAAACATTTTGGTAAGTATTTTTTTCCCTTGACCTTATCTCACCCTGCATAAAAAGCTTTCTCCACCAATATTAAGATGACCTTTTAACTCACTTTTGAAATCACGATTATATGTAAACATTTTGGAAAGTATTTTTTTCGTAACTTTTTTCCTTTCAAAAGTAGACCTCTATTTTCTAATTCAAGATAATGTAGAAACATGGGAAAGCCGGCTCCCTTTAGCTTTACATTAAAAAATCATAAAAACTTTATGGAACACTCGTTTTTATGTTTTTTAATTATCTCAATCAACTTTCCTTAATCATATGACATGGAGAGTTGAAAAGACTTGTAAACGTAGTTAATTATGTGGTGCCCACTTTTTAAGAAAGTGATTTTTTATTCCTTTTTGTATTATTGGTTAGGTTTTCTAAGATGAATTTTTATTTTTATTTCTTTATTTATTTTAAATGAAAAGTGGTTCCATTATTAGTCGTAATACCAATGATGTGAATAATTCTAATTGGATATTAATAATTTGAATAGATTTAATTTAATGACTTTGTGATTTATTATAATCAATAATGTGCGTTTAATAGATAGCTGGGTCAATTAAATTAATTTTTAAAATATATTAACTTTTATTTGTATTAGTGAATATTTTAATTCTTTTAAAATATTTAAGTTAAAAATGGTTTAACAATTAGCTATAACGATGAATAATTTTAAGATATTGGATTTTTTTAATTTATATTTTATAATTTTTTATTGATAATATATTTTTAATAAAGACTATGTAGTAGCTAGTACTTGTCTCTTAACTTAAATATAGATTAATTAAACTAAAAAATAATAAAGGCACATTTTATTACAAAAATAAAACAATTAATAAAATATTCTATGGTTGAATCCTTTTCTACTTTAATTAAATTAAAAAAATATAAAAACAAATATTTTATTGCAAATATTAAAACAACTAATTTTATTGTTGAATGTCATCCCCAAAAATTAAGAAATATGATTAACTAATATAGTTTATATTAACATATATACACTTTAATATATATGTTTATTATTTATATGTATGTGTGTATGTGTGTTATATATATATATATATATATATATATATATATATATATATGTCATCTTAAATTGAAAATATGGAAGAAAAACTATATTTTATAAAAATGAAAATAATAAAAAAGGAAAATAAAATAAAATAAAATAAATTAAAACTAGAAACAGAAAATTAGTAATTAAGAGAATTACTAAAAAGCCTATAATTAGACCTCAAACAATCACCTTACAAATAAATAAATTTAAATAATAATTAAAAAACAAAAATTGAATTCCAAGTGTTAAACTATGGATAAGTGGCTTAAATTTTTGGTCAAAGACAAACTAATACATAGTCAAAGGAAAAACTGAATGAGTGTGTAATACTATGCCTCTAGGTATAATAAATGATTTAACTAATTAAAATAATGTATAAAATTTGTTTTTAATTTTTATTTATATGGTTAAATTTATTTATAGTTGTTGTTTATGATGATTAATGAGAAAACTTTGAGATTACCATAGTTTTGTTTACTTAAAAGGTCAAGAAGATTCGTAATATGATAAATATTTTGAAAATTAAATCTAATATACATATAAGATGAACAATTTAAGAGAAAGTGATTTTCATCTTCCACCCTCTTAATATGGCAAATGTGACAAACTCTTTGATCCCATGGTGTTTTGAGAATTGACCAACACCCAATTTCACTATGAAGCTCATGAGAATTAGTTCTTATCTTAATAGTGTTCATTTTCTTAACACTAGTCAAGATAGATAAATATTTTTTATTTATGGAGATTAGGGTTCATCACCTTCTTACAATATCTTAGTTTCATTTTTCCTTCTATCTCTTCATCATCCCACAATTTCTCCTTAAATTTTGAAGCAATAATATTTTTAATAATACCTTTATTTTGCATAATGATCTCATCTTTTATCTCTCAATGGTCTAGCCAAGGCAATGCATCCTTATTCCATCTTGCTTGAGTCAATGGTGAGAGTTTTGGCTAGAGTAAAAAGCAATTTTAAGAAACCTCTTGCTTCCATGGTGTATAACTTCTTCCTATACATTAGATACCTAATTATAACCATATTTTCAATAAATAAATATTTGTTTTTATCAAGAAAATATAGCAAAGAGTATTTCCTTTAATTTTTAGATGATTTAATATAAAAAATTAATATATAACTTTATTTTGTTATCATTTAATAATATTTTATTAATTATACTTATCTCATATAATTAAAAAAATATTAATATCTCCTCATTCAAATTCGGTTTTTGCAAATTATATGTATAAATATATTATTAAAATGACTTTAAAGCTTATCATTAAACGACTTTAAACACTAAAAATATCTTATCTTTATTTACAGATAAAAAATTAAATAATTAATTGCATTGAAAAAAAATATATCATATTTTTATTTTATTAAAATTAATTATATTCTTTTATATATTACTTTATTTTTTATTTCTACCAACTATAAAATAATTTCTCAACATATTCCAAATGCTTATAAGGTCTAAAACAAATTTTCTACATACATCAAATTATTTAATGGTGAACTTTGGGTCAATGATTTTTCTCTATTTAGGGCAAAAAAGGGGCAATATAAGGTTGCTAACAAAAAAACCAAACAACTTCCGCAAAAAACATTACATTGAAGCCTAATTATAACAATGTTGATTATATGACCAACATTCTTTCTAAATAGCTCATGAATGTATGATTTAAATTAGAAGACCATGTTGGTATAATCTAAAATGAAAGTTATTAAAATAAAACCAATTTTATATAAGAAGAAGAATAACGTTGTATTCTATGTATAAGTTTTATTATTTTTTAAGGTGGGAAGATGGTTCGGTCTCAACACATTCCCTAGCAAGGGCCATGTATCCAATGTACCTCTTAGGTGACCTCCTCTGTCTGCACTGAGAAGATGGTGCTCCCACATTCTCTCTCGCATCCTCCAACAATCTGTCAGCTTCTCTTGTGCACTTTCGTCCATCTCTGGAAGACTCTACTTGAGTGGATGTCTCCACTCCTGGAACCTCTGCATGTGGCTACTCCACATCACTATGAGGCTTCCCTAATCCAGGTGGATGTTGGTGGCCACCCACCTATCCCATTTGGACCCCCACAACTGTCTCTTTCAGCTTTTTCAGTTTCCTAAATTGTAGCACAATTTACTATTTTTAGCAGTTTTTCGAGTCGTGAACTTCCAGAGCCGTTTTGAGGCCCTAAACGACGTTTTTTGGGAAATCTGGGGGCAACACGGGTCCTTCCCAAAGTGGTAGTTCTCCGATAGATCTTTCTAACGAGCTATCGTACTCGTCAAACAGAGATCGTATGCCAAAGTTACGACCCCGGGAAATTGATGTACCAATTTACCCAAACGGGGCCCACAATTTGGTGTTTCATCTTTTAGGGTTAGGTTTGGGATGTGAAGGGTTTTCCATTGTTTCTCAATAATAAATAGGCCTTCGAGCCTCATTGTAACACAGTTCAGAGGCATGTAGCCACCACATCTCTTCTCTGGAAGACTCTACTTGAGTGGATGTCTCCACTCCTGGAACCTCTGCATGTGGCTACTCCACATCACTATGAGGCTTCCCTAATCCAGGTGGATGTTGGTGGCCACCCACCTATCCCATTTGGACCCCCACAACTGTCTCTTTCAGCTTTTTCAGTTTCCTAAATTGTAGCACAATTTACTATTTTTAGCAGTTTTTCGAGTCTTGAACTTCCAAAGCCGTTTTGAGGCCCTAAACGACGTTTTTTGGGAAATCTGGGGGCAACCTAGGTCCTTCCCAAAGTGGTAGTTCTCTGATAGATCTTTCTGATGAGCTATCGTACGCGTCAAACAGAGATCGTATGCCAAAGTTACGACCTCAGGAAATTGATGTACCAATTTACCCAAACGAGGCCCACAATTTGGTGTTTCATCTTCTAGGGTTAGATTTGGGATGTGAAGGGTTTTCCATTGTTTCTCAACAATAAATAGGCCTTCGAGCCTCATTGTAACACAGTTCAGAGGCATGTAGCCACCACATCTCTTCTCAGAGATAAGCTACCATCGCCCTAGCTGGTTTATTTCCATTACTGTTTGTAAGCATAGATCAATATTTTACATTAATGAAATGAAGTATTATTTCTGCTGCATATTTGTGTTTATGTTTATCTCTGTAATTTGTTGCGTTCCTGTTTAAGTCCGGATCAGTGGTATCAGAGCTATCTGCTTTTTCTCTGTTTTTTTCTTTGCATGTCCCAGCCGAGGTCGGGATATAAGGAGTTAGGGCTTGAACTGGTCGAACCTTTGCAAGACCAGCCCCGCAAATCCCGACGACCTCCCATGGCGGATGAGAAGAAAAACGAGGGGGCAAGAGATCCTATCAAAATCTTGATCGAAGAAGCCCTTGAGCGACAAAAGAACGTGATGATGGATAGCTTTGCGCAGATCCTTCAGCGGCTACCCAGAGGCGATGCATCGGCTTCTAACAGCTACTCTGGAAACGCCACGCCATTTAAGATACAAGTTAATTTTGAAATCCCCATCTTCGAGGGTCAAACAGACGCAAATGCTATAGATAAATGGTTAAATCTGCTAGATGGGTATTTTTCTCTTCATGAATTGTCAAGTCGGGAAAAGATTGTTTTCGCTCTTCTCAAAGCAGCCCCCAACGTCAAGGACTGGGGGGAACCTACTGCGAGCAGAAGAATGAAAGTATTGGCTCACTATTTTCGGCCGCACCCACTTGGGATTCATTCTGGGATGTCGTCAAGGAGCAGTACTACCCTGTCAAAAGCTACGAGGACAAATACATAAAGTGGACCACGCTACGGCAGGGAAGGGACCAAGATGTGCCAGAGTTCACAAACATTTTTCATACCCTTCGCACACAGTTGGGTATTAAAGATTCTGAGCTGCATCTAGTACTCAAATACCGTGGCTGCCTACACAGATACATCTAGGAAGAGATGGAGTTCTTGAACATCTCTTCACTCGGCACAGCATACTGATACGCTATCAAAATCGAGCGAAAATTCAAACAGAAGAAGCGAGACTTTGGATCTTCAAATTCGAAGCCCAAAGGACAAAGCCAAGGCGGGGTGACCCAAGACAACCTGTCGAAGCTGCAAGAAAAGAACAACACCACGAAGCCGAAGAAGGACACAAGAAAGTGGTGTGAGTTCCACAAGAGTCCCACTCATAACACAAGTGAGTGTCGGACCAAGCAGTCGCTGGTGGCCGAGTTGAAGGCTTCCAAATCAGATGCATGTTCCGACCCTAACCCAGAACCCGACAAGGGGAATGGCAAAGGGAAGCAGATCATTGATGCAGATCCCAGCGCCACTGTTGCCACCACCAAGATCCAGAAGAATGAGCCCGAAGACCCAGAGGAGGGGGAGCGTCTTTTCCACTCACAGATGTGGGTGAAGGGTTCGCCGCTGCAATTCATTGTTGACAGTGGCAACCAAAAGAACCTCGTTTCAGCAGAGGTCGTGAAGCGGTTGGGCCTACCGACTACACCACACCTGCAGCCGTACAGTATCGGGTGGCTTCACGAAGGACGAGATCTCAAAGTTCGCCAACAGTGCAACCTTCACTACAGCATCAAGCCCTTCACAGATGAGGTATTGTGTGATGCTACACCTCTGGATGTTTGCGATGTACTATTAGGCCAGCCATACTTGTGGAGATGACATAGTGTGTATGAGTCAAGGCCTTGCGCTGTCATTATTTCTTTGGATAATTCATTATACAGGATACCGGAGGTAGCTCCACCTACCGCCACCTCTTTATTCACTGCCAAGAAAGGCAGCAAGCTCATCTCCCAGACTAGGAAATTCATTTTCTGTCTGGTTTGCTCCCAAAGTAAGGGGAAGATCGTCACCATGACCCCCGCAAAGGGTTCCTCCATGCAGCAACAACAGCAAAGGGATACGGTCATGACAGAACGCAGGAACAAATTCTCCTCACCCATAGGGGTACCACAAAAATTTCAGGTGGGTGACAAAGTTTGGTTACATCCCCAGAGAGAATGCCTTACCAGAACCCATCAGAAACTTAAACCACTCTGACATGGTCCATACACCAGTACCAAGGCTACGGGCAACAATGCTTTGAAGCACAACATTCCTCCGTTCCTTCGCTTGCACTAAGTGTTCAATGTGGACCGTCATTGACCATGCTTCCCACCATTTCTAGACACATAAGAGATTGCAGAACAGCTCACCAGAGACCGAGATCAGCAAAAGCTTCCTCATCTTAGGGAGGAACTCAACGCAATGGGGATCATCGCTTCCTAAGGGGGGAGGAATGATCTAGGTGGATGTTGGTGGCCACCCACCTATCCCATTTGGACCCCCACAACTGTCTCTTTCAGTGTTTCCAGTTTCCTAAATTGTAGCACAATTTACTATTTTTAGCAGTTTTTCGGGTCCTGAACTTCCAGAGCCGTTTTGAGGCCCTGAACGACGTTTTTTGGGAAATCTGGGGGAAACATCGGTCCATGGACCGATGTTTCCCTTTCCAAAGTGGTATTTCTCTGATAGATCTTTCTAACGAGCTATCGTACGCGTCAAACAGAGATCGTACGCCAAAGTTACGACCTCCAGAAATTGATGTACCAATTTACCCAAACGGGGCCCACAATTTGGTGTTTCATCTTCTAGGGTTAGGTTTTGGGATGTGAAGGGTTTTCCATTGTTTCTCAACAATAAATAGGCCTTCGAGCCTCATTGTAACACAGTTCAGAGGCATGTAGCCACCACATCTCTTCTCAGAGATAAGCTACCATCGCCCTAGCTGGTTTATTTCCATTACTGTTTGTAAGCATAGATCAATATTTTACATTAATGAAATGAAGTATTATTTCCGCTGCATATCTGTGTTTATGGTTATCTCTGTAATTTGTTGCGTTCACAAACATTATCCCATCTCTGTAATTTGTTGTGAACTGTAATTTCTTTGCATGTCCCCAACGAGGTTGGGATATAAGGAGTTAGGGCTTGAACTGGTCGAACCTTTGCACGACCAACCCCGCTAATCCCGACAACCTCCCATGGCGGATGAGAAGAAAAACGAGGGGGCAAGAGATCCTATCAAAATCTTGATCGAAGAAGCCCTTGAGCGACAAAGGAACGCGATGATGGATAGCTTTGCGCAGATCCTTCAGTGGCTACCCAGAGGCGATGCATTGTCTTCCAACAGCTACTCCAGAAACGCCACGCCATTTAAGATACAAGTTAATTTTGAAATCCCCATCTTCGAGGGTCAAACAGACGCAGATGTTGTAGATAAATGGTTAAATCTGCTAGATGGGTATTTTTCTCTTCATGAATTGTCAAGTCGGGAAAAGATTGTTTTCGCTCTTCTCAAAGCAGCCCCCCACGTCAAGGACTGGGGGGAAACCTACTACGAGCAGAAGAATGAAAGTACTGGCTCACTATTTTCATCCGCACCCACTTGGGATTCATTCCGGGATGCCGTCAAGGAGCAGTACTACCCTGTCAAAAGCTACGAGGACAAATACATAAAGTGGACCACGCTGTGGCAGGGAAGGGACCAAGATGTGCCAGAGTTCACAAACATTTTTCATACCCTTTGCACACAGTTGGGTATCAAAGATTCTGAGCTGCATCTGGTACTCAAATATCGCGGCTACCTACACAGATACATCTAGGAAGAGATGGAGTTATTGAACATCTCTTCACTCGGCACAGCATACCGATACGCTGTCAAAATCGAGCAAAAATTCAAACAGAGGAAGCGAGACTTTAGATCTTCAAATCCGAAGCCCAAAGGACAAAGCCAAGGCGAGGTGACCCAAGACAACCTGTCGAAGCTGCAAGAAAAGAACAACACCACGAAGCCGAAGAAGGACACAAGAAAGTGGTGTGAGTTCCACAAGAGTCCCACTCATAACACAAGTGAGTGTCGGACCAAGCAGTCCCTGGTGGCCGAGTTGAAGGCTTCCGAATCAGATGCATGTTCTGACCCTAACCCAGAACCCGACAAGAGGAATGGCAAAGGGAAGCATATCATTGATGCAAATCCCAGCGCCACTGTTGCCACCGCCATGATCCAGAAGAATGAGCCCGAAGACCCAGAGGAGGGGGAGCGTCTTTTCCACTCACAGATGTGGGTGAAGGGTTCGCCGCTGCAATTCATTGTTGACAGTGGCAACCAAAAGAACCTCGTTTCAGTAGAGGTCATGAAGCGGTTGGGCCTACCGACTACACGACACCCGCAGCCGTACAGTATCGAGTGGCTTCACGAAGGACGAGATCTCAAAGTTCGCCAACAGTGCAACCTTCCCTACAGCATCAAGCCCTTTACCTCTGGATGTTTGCGATCTACTATTAGGCCAGACATACTTGTGGAGGTGACATGGTGTGTATGAGTCAAGGCCTCGCGCTGTCATTATTTCTTTGGATAATTCATTATACAGGATATCGGAGGTAGCCCCACCTACCGCCACCTCTTTGATCACTGCCAAGAAAGGCAACAAGCTCATCTCCCAGACTAGGAAATTCATTTTCTGTCTGGTTCGTTCCCAAAGTAAGGGGAAGATCGTCACCATGACACCCGCAAAGGGTTCCTCCACGCAGCAACAACAACAAAGGGATACGGTCATGACAGAACACAAGAACAACTTCTCCTCACCCATAGGGGTACCACACAAGTTTCAGGTGGGCGACAAAGTTTGGTTACATCCGCAGAGAGAATGCCTTACCAGAACCCATCAGAAACTTAGACCACTTCAACATGGTCCATACACCAGTACCAAGGCTACGGGCAACAATGCTTTGAAGCACAAAATTCCTCCGTTCCTTCGCTTGCACCGAGTGTTCAATGTGGACCGTCATTGACCATGCTTCCCACCATTTCTAGACACATAAGAGATTGCAGAACAGCTCACCAGAGACCGAGATCAGCAAAAGCTTCCTCATCTTAGGGAGGAACTCAACGCAATGGGGACCATTACTTCCTAAGGGGGGATGAATGATCTAGGTGGATGTTGGTGGCCACCCACCTATCCCATTTGGACCCCCACAACTGTCTCTTTCAGCTTTTTCAGTTTCCTAAATCGTAGCACAATTTACTATTTTTAGCAGTTTTTCGGGTCCTGAACTTCCAGAGCCGTTTTGAGGCCTTGAACGACGTTTTTTGGAAATCTGGGGGAAACATCGGTCCATGGACTGATGTTTCCCTTCCCAAAGTGGTAGTTCTCTGATAGATATTTCTAATGAGCTATCGTACGCGTCAAGCAGAGATCGTATGCCAAAGTTACGACCCCGGGAAATTGATGTACCAATTTACCCAAACGGGGCCCACAATTTGGTGTTTCATCTTCTAGGGTTAGGTTTTGGGATGTGAAGGGTTTTCCATTGTTTCTCAACAATAAATAGGCCTTCGAGCCTCATTGTAACACAGTTCAGAGGCATGTAGCCACCACATCTCTTCTCAGAGATAAGCTACCATCGCCCTAGCTGGTTTATTTCCATTACTGTTTGTAAGCATAGATTAGTATTTTACATTAATGAAATGAAGTATTATTTCCGCTGCATATCTGTGTTTATGGTTATCTTTGTAATTTGTTGCGTTCTTGTTTAAGTCCGGATCAGTGGTATCAGAGCAGTCTGCTTTTTCTCTGTTTTTTTCTTTGCATGTCCCCAACGAGGTCGGGATATAAGGAGTTAGGGATTGAACTGGTCGAACCTTTGCAAGACCAGCCCTGCAAATCCCAACGACCTCCCATGGTGGATGAGAAGAAAAACGAGGGGGCAAGAGATCCTATCAAAATCTTGATCGAAGAAGCCCTTGAGCGACAAAGGAACGTGATGATGGATAGCTTTGCGCAGATCCTTCAGCGGCTACCCAGAGGTGATGCGTCGGCTTCCAACAGCTACCCTGGAAACGCCACGCCATTTAAGATACAAGTTAATTTTGAAATCCCCATCTTCGAGGGTCAAACAGACGCAGATGTTGTAGATAAATGGTTAAATCTGCTAAATGGGTATTTTTCTCTTCATGAATTGTCAAGTCGGGAAAAGATTGTTTTCGCTCTTCCGAAAGCAGCCCCCCACATCAAGGACTGGGGGGAAACCTACTGCGAGCAGAAGAATGAAAGTACTGGCTCACTATTTTCAGCCGCACCCACTTGGGATTCATTCCGGGATGCCGTCAAGGAGCAGTACTACCCTGTCAAAAGCTACGATGACAAATACATAAAGTGGACCACGCTGCGGCAGGGAAGGGACCAAGATGTGCCAAAGTTCACAAACATTTTTCATACCCTTCGCACGCAGTTGGGTATCAAAGATTCTGAGCTGCATCTGGTACTCAAATACCGTGGCTGCCTACACAGATACATCTAGGAAGAGATGGAGTTCTTGAACATCTCTTCACTCGGAACAACATACCGATACGCTGTCAAAATCGAGCAAAAATTCAAATAGAAGAAGCGAGACTTTGGATCTTCAAATTCGAAGCCCAAAGGACAAAGCCAAGGCGGGGTGACCCAAGACACCCTGTCGAAGCTGCAAGAAAAGAACAACACCACGAAGCCGAAGAAGGACACAAGAAAGTGGTGTGAGTTCCACAAGAGTCCCACTCATAACACAAGTGAGTGTCGGACCAAGTAGTCGTTGGTGGCCGAGTTGAAGTCTTCCGAATCAGAAGCATGTTCTGACCCTAACCCAGAACCCGAAAAGGGGAATGGCAAAGGGAAGCAGATCATTGATGCAGATCCTAGCGCCACTGTTGCCACCGCCATGATCCAGAAGAATGAGCCCGAAGACCCAGAGGAGGGGGAGCGTATTTTCCACTCACAGATGTGGGTGAAGGGTTCGTCGCTGCAATTCATTGTTGACAGTGGCAACCAAAAGAACCTCGTTTCAGCAGAGGTCGTGAAGCGGTGGGGCCTACCAACTACACCACACCCGTAGCCGTACAGTATCAGGTGGCTTCACAAAGGATGAGATCTCAAAGTTCGCCAACAGTGCAACCTTCCCTACAGCATCAAGCCCTTCACAGATGAGGTATTGTGTGATGCTACACCTCTGGATGTTTGCGATGTACGCCATACTTGTGGAGGTGACATGGTGTGTATGAGTCAAGGCCTCGCGCTGTCATTATTTCTTTGGATAATTCATTATACAGGATATCGGAGGTAGCCCCACCTATCGCCACCTCTTTGATCACTGCCAAGAAAGGCAGCAAGCTCATCTCCTAGACTAGGAAATTCATTTTATGTCTGGTTCGCTCCCAAAGTAAGGGGAAGATCGTCACCATGACCCCCACAAAGGGTTCCTCCACGCGGCAACAACAACAAAGGGATACGGTCATGAAGCACAACATTCCTCCGTTCCTTCGCTTGCACCAAGTGTTCAATGTGGACCGTCATTGACCATGCTTCCCACCATTTCTAGACACATAAGAGATTGCAGAACAGCTCACCAGAGATCCAGATTAGCAAAAGCTTCCTCATCTTAGGGAGGAACTCAACGCAATGGGGACCATTGCTTCCCAAGGGGGGAGGAATGATCTAGGTGGATGTTGGTGGCCACCCACCTATCCCATTTGGACCCCCACAACTGTCTCTTTCAACTTTTTCAGTTTCCTAAATTTTAGCACAATTTACTATTTTTAGCAGTTTTTTGGGTCCTGAATTTCTGGAGGCATTTTGAGGCCCTGAACGACTTTTTTTGGGAAATTTGGGGGAAACATGGATCCACTTCCCAAAGTGGTAGTTCTCGGATAGATCTTTCTAACGAGCTATCGTATGCGTCAAACGGAGATCGTATGCCAAAGTTACGACCCCCGGAAATGGATGTACCAATTTACCCAAACGGGGCCCACAATTTGGTGTTTCATCTTCTAGGGTTAGTTTTTGGGATGTGAAGGGTTTTCCATTGTTTCTCAACAATAAATAGGCCTTCGAGCCTCATTGTAACACAGTTCAGAGGCATGTAGCCACCACATCTCTTCTCAGAGATAAGCTACCATCGCTCTAGCTGGTTTATTTCCATTATTGTTTGTAAGCATAGATCGGTATTTTACATTAATGAAATGAAGTATTATTTCAGCTGCATATATATGTTTATGGTTATCTCTATAATTTGTTGCATTCCTATTTAAGTTCGGATCATTCCCCTCCTTAGGAACCAACAGTTCCTCCACAGCTTGTAGTTGGAGCTCCCTCTCAAGGGAAACTTGCATGGGCTTCTGCTCATCAAACTTGAGATCTTTGTGAACCACTGTCCTCTGACTGGTAGGCAAGTGTTGGAAATAATACTGAGAGGGGGGGGGGGGGTGAATCAGTATTATCAGATCAATCAAACTTTTCAATTTCATACTCAGAAACATATACGCTACTTCAATTAAGTGAACCCGCGTGTACACGCTACTGTGTCTAATGAAACTCGCGTATATCCAGAGATCTTATAATTCAGTTAGCTTAATCTTCAGTAAATGCATCAGATCATTATTAAGCATATTAACAGTAAACAGGTGCAGAATAACAGAACAGAACACCACACAAGAGCCACACACATGAACACAAAGATATAAGGTGGAAACCCAATGTGGGTGAAAACCACCTGCTGCAAGTCATCTCAATCTTCTTCTTAATAAGAAAATCTTTTTACAATATTTGTACTGGTGCAGTCTTATACCAGTACGGGAGCTACAACCCCCTTTGCTCTTGTACTAGCCGATCCATTTACTAGTACGCAGGCTGCTACCTGCTACAATGCTCCAAAGATCTCCTTTAGCTTTTGTACTAGCTTAGATACTAGTACGTAGGTGCTTGCCTACAATCTTCTCACCTCCAGGTACCACGTTTCATCAATTTTCAGACTGGATACACTGAAGCACAACACATAATCTGTAAGGCCATTTTTCATCCAATTTTCATACTGGACCCATAACTATCATTGAAGCTCAAAACAATCATCAAACTCTGAATCACTGAAACCCTGTTAACAACAGTCACCAGAACACAGAGCAGACACAAAACTCTGTAATAACCATCAGATCCATCTGCAATTTCAAATATTAAGATTTACAATGTATACGCTACTTCGATGAATCAAACCCGCGTGTATACGCGCTTTTATCAAAGCCAACCCGCGTATAGATCTAAAAATAATTTCTCATAACTTGCAGCTGTACCAGACATCAGTCATACTCATAACACTTATAGAACAATACATGCGTCAGTATGTAGATCTAGAATAAGCATCATAAAGATAGTTCATTTCAAACCATTTGATCCCGATCTCTCCTTAGATCTAGTTCTCCATCAACAGGTGAGATCTCTCCTTAGCTCAGATCAAGCAATGCATCATCAACCCATAACCCTGCATACTGGATCTAATGCTTCATCAGATATTCAAGACATTTCAGATGCCCTTGCCTAATGATTTCCTTCCCTTTATATAGCCTTAGGCCTTGTTCAATACCAAGAGCCAAAACCATAGAAATCCAATACCATCAACTTCAAAACTAGGGATCAACACGTCCGCCGAGACGCCAAGGTCCAAAACCATAGGCACAACTTCCAAGGAATAACCGCCATGGACCAAAGGTACTTTTCCACATACACGCGCTTTTGCTGAAGCCAACCAGCGTGTACACGCGACTTGGGCTTAACGAACCTGCGTGTATGAACTTTCTCTTCTTCTTATAGTCTGATCATCAATTCCTTGCTGCTGACCTTCTGTACTATGATTTGTCATCAGTGAGGTTTGCCATCAAGGACAACACTTATCTCATAATGCCAACAATCTCCCCCTTTGGACTTGATGGCAAAGCTAACTTGTCACACTTAGAACTACCATCTGATTCCTTTGAGCTGTCCTCCATCAGTCACATCTGATATCTCTTCTGAAGATTCACCCAGTTATACATAAGTGAGATATTCTTCTATGAGAGGGTTGCCATCAAGTACAACACATGCATCATAATGCCAACAGCAAGTACACCTAATTGTTGTGAGGTGTATCAGTGTACCCCACAAATATCTCCAACTCTGCTATCAGCTCAAGCTTCTTCCATGCATCCTTTGTCACATGGCAATATATCGATGAGCCAAAGATCCTGAAGTGACCATCATCTAGTCTCTTACTGGAGAAAGCTTCCTCTGGTGTCTTCATCCCAAGTATGCAATGTGGGATTCTATTCTACAAATAGACCGCTGTGTTGCATGCCTCAGCCCACAAGTGAAGTGGTAGGCCTTGGTCATGCAACATTGCCTGTGTTGCCCCTACAATAGTTCTATTCTTCCTCTCAGCCACCCCATTCTGCTGTGGGTTATGAGGTGTCATCAACTCTCATTTAATTCCTTCCGCTGCACAGAAGTCCTTAAACTCTTGAGAGACATATTCTCCATCGTTGTCGCTTCTCAAGGCCTTGATATTCTTCCCTGACTCTTTCTCAACCAAAGCTTTGAACTCACAAAACTTTGTGAAAGTTTGGTCCTTCTTCTGCATGAAATAAATCTAGCATTTACGAGAATAGTCATAAATGAAAATCAAATAATACCTTTTCTTCATTGTGGATTGAATTGAGAATGGTCCACACAAATCAGTATGAACTCGCTCTAAGATAGCCTTTGATCGACTGTTTCGATCATGAAAGGAAGACTTGGTGTACTTTCCCAAGGTACAACTTTTGCATGTGTCAAATTGCTCAAGTTTACCTTTGGGAAGTCCTGTAGATATCTGCTACATTATCTTCAAAGCCCCATGATGCAAATGACCCAACCGCATGTGCCACAACTCGCCAATGTCTTGGCTTTGCACCAATTTTGCTTTTGTACTTAATGCTGCACAATCATCTACCTCTAGTTTATAGAGATTCTTCACCCGAATCCCTATCCTCATGGTTTGACTTGTGTCTTTGTGCCTTAGGAACGCCTTTCCTTTACTGAAGACAACATCGTAGCCTTTGTCCTCCAACATCGCGACCGATACCGATTTCTTCTTCAAACCAGGCACATACAACACATCTGTCAAGGTGATAGGATCTCCATGCTCCCTCTGAAAAGAAACCGTGCTCATTCCTGAAACACTATACCTTCCATCGTCACCCATCTCTATGTGCATCTTGAGGTCTTTCTCCTCTAAGGAACTGAATAAATTTTTATCACCGGCCATGTGGAATGAGGCTCCACTGTCAAGATACCAGACACAACCCATCATTGATGACACCATGCATGCGATGAGTGTAAAGTCAATTTCGAACTGAGAGGCTAATGCCTCACCTTTCAATCCTTCTGAGGATCCCTTCTTGGACTTCTTCGATAGGCACTTAGTCGCATAATGTTGCATCTTGTGACAATTAAAGCATCTTACTTTAGACATGTCACCCTTCTTCCCTCCATGAGAAGATTTTGATTTGAAATGGGAAGCCTTCCCCTTTCCTTTCCTTGCCTTACTTGCTAAGGCCGTATTTTCTTCATCATCATTCTTGGATGAAGAACCATCTCGTGTGCTCCTCCTAATCTCATCCTGCATAAGACCTGACCATAGTCATTCCCAATTCGATAGTTTCTCCCTTCCATTCACAGAGTCCTGGTAGCTATTCTAACTCTTTGGAAGGCCAAGGAGAGCGAGGCTCACCATATCATCATCGACAGTAGTTATTCCCACACTGCCAAGCTCATCTCTATAGGTGGTGAGCTTATTCAGATATGTGGAAATAGTATCGCCCTTCTCGATCTTGATTCTTTGAAGCTTATCCTTGAGCGCCAATTTCCTCTGGTCACTACTGTTCTGGTAGAGGTCCTTCAATGTCTTCCACATTGAAAATGGAGTACCCTTCCCATGGAGACTCGAGACAATATGGTCTTGAACTCCCTCAAGGATGATCTGTCTCGCCTTCGCTACACACTTCTTCCACTCAACCAACTCTTGTGCATTAGTTGAAGCTGGCTTTGGGATTTCTTGATCAATGAATTCCTTCAAGCCATTGTCTTCTAATACAACCTCTATTCTATCTTTCCATGCTATGTAATTCAAGCTACCTTCCAAGGCATACTCGAGTCTCAAGCCATAGAACACCATTGGCCAACCTTGAAGTATGATATGAATTCGATTTGCACCTGCAACCCCGAACTTCAAACTTCGAATTCTCTTCTCAGTATACCATTCATAGCTCTGATACCATGTAGAAAATCTGATGGTACGTTAACCTGATGATGCAATATAAATCAAAGCACAATACTATAACCTACTTCTACTATGAATTTGTGGAAGCTTAAAGATCGAGCTGAAAAATATAACCAGAAGAAGAAGAAACAATGGCACAATACACATGAAAATACTTTTGGGGAAATCCTCAGATAAAAACCCCACACTATTGTATTATCATACATGGTGGAAATACATAGGAATTATACAAAGCCTTAGCTCTCACAGCTAGCTAGCTCTAAGTACAATCCTCACAAGCAATCTTGTCTTCTCTCTAGCCTTCCCCTCTGCTCTCCAAGCTCCTATTTCCTTGCATTGTTCCTTGTGGATGATTATCCTTCAACCAAGTGGAAAACCTCCTTCAAAACTATGCAATCCTCAAGGATAAATCCTTTACTGCATGCATGAGTTTTCTCCATGAGAGAACACATGCAATTGATAGTACACTGTCCTTGAACATTAATCTCAACAGGGTCTTTCTTAGAATAGACATGCATGAGTTTCTGATGAGGGAATCTTCAGTTAACTGGAGTAGCACTAGTTGAGTGCATTAATGCATCAACTGGCTGTTAACTCACTATTAGTTCCTCAAATAGTTTGTAACTAATTTAACTAGACTTAACTCAGTAAACTGAGTTAACTAATTACAACTCAAATATAACTCAATCTTATCTCCTTAATTTAAGAGATAACTCTTGCATGACTTCAGAAAGACTTCTAACTTGAATTTCTCCAACTAATTAATTTAAAATTAATTAATTAATTATTTCCAAGTAGTTGTTAAGACTAAATTCGATTTTAATTCACAATTTAATTCAAGGACAAATTAAATTGGAATATTCTTGTTGCCATATTTCAACAGCCCTCGACTGACTTTAACTCTAGCCCTAAAGCTCTTAGTCCTATTTCCCCTTCCTGCAACCCTATAGCCTCCTCTTGCAGCCCTAACAACAACCCCTTCCTGTGACCTAGTGGATCCCTCTTGTGTCCCTAATAGAGGCCTACTTCAGATCTCCAAACAGGCTATCGCCCCTTCCTTAGAACCACATACCAACTCTAATATCTAGGGCACAACCCTTTGTAGCCCTATATAGCTCTTCGTGACCCTATGCAACTTGTAATATGTGGGTAGATTCCTTAACTCAGCCTTCTTCACTCACATAACTCCTTGCTAAACTTCCAACCTTTAATTGGCCTCCCTCCAGCTTGTTGCAACTCTTCTAGGGTTTTCCTGTGGTTCCTTTGGTGCCTAGGATAAGTCCTTTTAGCCACCTCTCTCACAAGTGAAGTCCTTTTCACTTGATGCACAATATCTTCTCCATTGGTTTATAAATATATGTTTCCTTTAGGTGACTTAGGAGCCCTCGTTTTCCTTCAAGAGACCCCACTACACCACTCAATAATAAATTAGAATATACAATTCATTTTCTTAGGTTCCAAGCCCACCCCTTTGGGTAAAACCCCCAAAATTTGGTTTTTTGCCTTTCCCACAAAGGACCCAAATGCTTTTCCACTCAGAAATACCTTCTGAGCTACCAAATTTCAACACTCCCTCTTAGTGAGGAGGGTATTTCCACAACTAATTGAAAGTGGCCCGCCCTTGAATCTAATCTATAACCATATCCTTCTGGAAGACTTGGATATTCAAAGATAACATGCTCTTAGAAGCCTCTCACTTGAGAGCATCTAACATAGTCATCCAAACCACGACTTTCCTTGTTCCTCTAGCTCCATGAGTTTTCCTTGCATGTGCCATCATTTTTCCTTGCATGATCGTGCCTTTTCCTTGCATGGTGTATTTCCTTGTGTGAACCATGAATTCCTTGCATGGTATGGAAGACTCAACTTTCTCTTTTGAACATGAAGGTTAGACTTCCATTGGGTAGTTGACTCTCCCTCTGAAGCCAAACTCTCTCTCAGCTTACACAACCTCCACTTGGATCACTCTGCTTTCCCTCCTAGAAAGTGTTGCAACTAAACTTGTGTCCTTTCAAGGTTAGTCCTGATCTATGGTTGAACACTTGGCCTAGTCCACTCTAGACCACTGTAACTCAACTCTGCGAGTGCCCTCATCCTCCTGGGTCAAACACCTCATATGCACATGGCTCAACTACCAAATGTGCAACTCTGCAACCCAATGAAGATACTATATTGTAATCATCTTCTGAAGCTACCTCACCGAAGCCAAAACACTCTCTATTAAGGCACCTAGTAGTCTCAACTTACTTTGAGAAGTCAATAGAAGTCCATGAACAATGTTGGAAACTTGCCACGCAACTTATTGTTGTGCATCAAGTTCTCCACCAATCTACCCAAACTCCCATCCAATCTCATCACTAAACCAGTCAAGACCGCATATCCAACTTGTTCTCTGTTGAAGCTCAAGTTTTCCAACATATTGAGAGCTCCTTTTCTAAACCTTCGGCTCCATGTCTAATAAAATCACTTGGAAACACTTTTTCTTCTTGCAACAGTCTCACAACTTCCTCCTAGAGCTAGCAATTGTGCACACCTTAATCTAGCTACTCTTCAAAGTTGTTCTGATATCATGCTGGAAATTCCACACACCTTAGGTTTGGCCTATGCCTTAGTTAGGAACATAAATTAGGAACATAAACACACTAAAGATTCCCAACGAAAAACAACTTTTCATAGTGGAATATAAAAATAATGAAATCGATAACAATACACATTATTTATGGCCCAAAACACATTCCTTATTATTCCTTCAATAAGAAAACCTTAGGGTTTCTGTACTAGAGATCATGACCCTTTACAAATATTAATATAATGATATAATTCAAAGTCAGTAATTTGACCAAATAACTAGGGTTGAGGCCAATCCTTTTAGGCTCTCAGCTACCCACAATACAAATTCATCTACAACTATCAAATCACATAGCTATAACACTACTTAGGGCTTAACCAACCCACTATAAATCATCAAACATCAAACTACTTACCCAGGCATGCTCCTTTCACTCATGACCCTCTTGTTGTCCACAAGGTATGCTCCTTTAAATATTTTTTCCACTTGTAGTTATTTCTATCAACCTTACCAGTCCTTTGATAGGCCTCCTTAGCATCTCAACCTCCAAAACAACCTTTTCCAACCCTTGTCCATACCTCTACCAACTCCCCTTTTCTGCTACAACCTTTTAACAACTCAACCAACCTTTTTTCTCCTTGATCAACCCTGCGTCCAACCACCTAAATACCCTCAACCTCCTCCTTGAATTCTATACAACCATTCTGGGCACTCCTAGACCTCAAATTCCGTACTATAGGCCTCGACCTACCCTCGATAGTCCTTGATTGACTTTAATTATATCCCTAACACTCTCTACCCTGTTGTCCCTTCCTACTACCTTGTAACTTCCTCCTGTGGCCCTAAAAACAACCCCTTATTGTGGCCTAGTGGCTCCCTCCCATGGCCCTAACAACGACTTGCATCGGATGTCCAAAAAGACCCTCGAACCTTCCTTGAAACCACATACAAGCTCTCAAATTTAGGGCACATCCCTCTGTATCCCTCTGCGGCCTTCTGCAACCTTCCCACGACCCTCTGTGGCCCGCGGTCTATGAGTAGGCTTCTTAACTTGACTTTATTCACTCACATAACTCCTTGTTGTGGCTTCTAGCCTTTACTTGTCCTCTCTCTAAATTATTGTGACTCTTCTAGGTCTATTATGTAGCTCCTTTGCTGCCTAGGCTAATTCCTTTTAGCCTCCTCTCTCACAAGTGAAGTCCTTCTCACTTAATGCACAATAACCTCTCCATTGGTTTATACTTATATGTTTCCTTTAGGTGACTTAAGAGCCCTCTTTGTCCTTCAAGATACCCCACTACACCACTCAACAATAAATTAGAATATAAAGTTCATTTTTTAGGGTTCCAAGCCCACCCCTTTGGATCAAAACCCCAAAATTTAGGCGTCTTGCCCACAAAGCCCCTAAAGGAATTTCTGCTTAAAAATACCTTCAGAGCTACCAAATTTCAACATGGTGCAAATATAAAAGGTGGAATTAGATATAACCCTCTTAATTAAGCATCAACTAGAATTTTGGGAGGTGCTTCCTATATGACATTGATGAAACACTTAATACTTTTCTCGCGCATTATACTTCACTTTCAGTGTAAGCCTCACCATTAAGCTACATATATAATAAAATAAAGCTAAGAGCAACCAAAACTAGCTTCCCTCTCAAATACAATAAAATAATAATATTTTTTTATTATATCTTACTATATTAGAAATATTTCTTCAAATTATTAATAAAAATAAAAATTAATTATTATTATTTTTAACTTAAAAATAAGAAACCAACCCTCAATGACGATAATAAAATATCACCTACCTAATGTTAACCTTCTTTCCTGTGAATTATAACTATAACATATTTATTTATCTTTATATTTTAATGGTAATACACATAATTATAATATATAAAAAAAATATCATAATACAATCCCTCATAGTTTAATTCCATTCAAAATATTATACCACTATCAAATTAAGGCATCATCACATAACATTGCACAATTGTAAAAGAAACAACTACCATATATACCTACATATACAAGCAAGAACCAAGGCGAGCATATCAAATGATTTCTACAAATATAAAGTTTTGTTAACATAGTGTCATGTTAAATAACATCTAAGTCAATCCTCATTTGGTCCACAAGTCATAAGTAATGAAAGCAAGACAACATGCCATGTTTCTTGCATTTAATCTTAATCTTGCTCCTTTGAAACCACTAATGATATATGGGAGCTAATTATTCTTAATCTTGAACCTAATATTGATGGGCAGGAGCAAACCCTATAGATTATGATAACATGCTACTTGAGGTTGGATTTATCTCAAGTGCTTTATAATTATAACATATTTTCAACTTTTAATATGAGACATTCACATATTATATATTTTTAAAATTTTGATATGATTCTTTATACTCGAGAATAACAAGTAAAGTATGTTTTCTAATTTTTTAATCAATATTAAATATAATTTATAACTAATACACTATATCATAAATTAATAATAATTATTCTAAATGAACCCAAGAACTAAGAACTATGATAATAATGATAATATCACAGTAAAAATTATAATATATAAGTAATGTATTATTTATAAACTATAATAACTAATATCAAAATATAAATTATGATATATAATTAATAAACTATTTATAAATTATAATAACTAATTAGGAATCAGTGTTAATGAATTATATATATTTATTTGGACTTAAAAGAATTGGTAATTTGTCGAGATTAATTGCATGAGGTTTAGGTTTAAAGCTTATATCTAGTACTGTAACCTTTAGGCTAGTGCCAACAACTCACAAGTCAATGTCTAGCAAGAAACTTATGATTTAGCAAATATCGATTTGTTCAAAGACACACCCATAAGGGGAGGCCAATTCATGAGGAGTCATCTACCCTTCTTCCCTTTTCACAAGGATTTAACGTGTCATTTGTGGGAAATGAACTAGGGTGGAGAAGAGAACCGACCATTTGCCTAACCATTTGAAATATGAACCGTTGAATTCTTATAGGAAAAGGAGGACATAGGCATGGGTTTTGATCCACTTATGAGTGCACGACCATGAGACCATTTAATATTAATTAGTTTGGGTGCAACCACATGTTCGATCACTACCTCAAGATGCCCCATGGCTTTGGGGTAGGCCCTGATAAGAATTAATCCTTATCCAATAGTGAAAAATCCCTCACTTTTCACCATTAAATCTAACCCCTTTGGACAATATCAATTAAATATATATATTAATCATAATAACTAATTATCAATTAAGAGTCAACCCAATAACCATGATAATCTCTCACTCCAATACACTTAATTAAGGTATTTAATGAAAGTATCACATGTTTATTTTTAACCTTTAATGATTGGATCATTGACATGTTACATCTTATTTATTTACACTTTGCTATTACTCTTTCTAGGTAGGGGGTTGCAAAAGTTGTTAATTGGTAGAATAAAAGTATGGGTTGTAATGTGTAGATAGTGAATTATATATAAATTAATAAATTTTATGTTGAATGAAAAAAAAAATCTATTTAATTATAAGATTTTGTTATCTAGATTGTATAAATTTGATTGAGTATAGACATTTCATAAATATATTTTTATCTTCCAAAATCTTTAATTCTTTCCATAAAATTTAAACTCATTGTTTAACAAAAACTAAACCCTATATAAACTAATTAATTTATGTCTCGTACATCAATTTAAACTTACATTAAAAATAAAACATAAAAATTAATTATATAATATGTTACACATCAACAACCAACACTAATAACATTTGAAATGCAAAAAAAATTTATTTAGAACTTGCAGCAGAAAATGATGGGGATTATATTTTCTTTTGTGGAAAGTAGGTCCCAATTGCTCCAATTTAGGAATCATCCCAACCCCTTGCTTTTAGATGGGTCCTTCTACCATTATAACTTTGTCAACTACAACATGATTATAAAGCTTTCTCCACCACAATATTAAGATTTTAAATTTTATTATGTTATCTACTCTGACCTTTTAACTAACTTTTGAAATCATGATTATATGTAAACATTTTGGTAAGTATTTTTTTCCCTTCCTTATCTCACTCTGCATAAAAGCTTTCTCCACCACAATATTAAGATTTTAAATTTTATTTTGTTATTTCTATAACCTTTTAACTGACTTTTGAATTCATGATTATATGTCAACATTTTGGAAAGTATTTTTTTCCCTTGACCTTATCTCACCCTCCCTAAAGTCTCCATTGCTTGTAATTTTTTTCCTTTCAAAAGTAGACCTCTATTTTCTAATTCAAGATAATGTAGAAACATGGGAAACCCGGCTCCCTTTAGCTTTACATAAAAAAAATCATAAAATCTAACTTTATGGAACACTCGTTTTTATATTTTTTTTAATTATCTCAATCAACTTTCCTTAATCATATGACATGGACAGTAGAAAAGACTTGTAAACGTAATTCATTCACATTTACAATACTAGGATGTATGTATGTGGAGAGTTGAAAAGACTTGCCCACTTTTTAAGAAAGTGATTTTTATTCCTTTTTGTATTATTGGTTAGGTTTTCTAAAATGAAATTTTGTTTTTTTTGTAATGAAAAGTGGTTCCATTATTAGTCGTAATACTAATGATTTATTATAATCAATAATGTGTGTTTAATAGATAGCTGGGTTAATTAAATTAGTTTTTAAACTATATTAACTTTTGTTTGTATTATTGAATATTTTAATTTTTTTTAAATATTTAAGTTAAAAATGGTTCAACAATTAGTGATAACGATGAATAATTTTAAGATATTGGATTTTTTTAATTTATATTTTATAATTTTTTTATTGATAACATATTTTTAAGAAGGGCTATGTAGTAGTTAGTACTTGTCTGTTAATTTAAATATAGATTAATTAAACTAAAAAATAATAAAAGCAGATTTTATTATAAAAATAAAACAATTAATAAAATATTGTATGGTTGAATCCTTTCCTATTTTAATTAAATTAAAAAAATATAAAAACAAATATTTCATCGCAAAAATAAAACAACTAATAAAATACTATATTGTTGAATGTCATCTCCAAAAATTAAGACATATGATTAACTAATATAGTTTATATTAACATATATACATTTTAATATATATATATGTGTGTGTTTTTATTATTATTATATATATATATATATATATATATATATATATATATATATATATATAAGTCATTTAAGTTGAAAATATGGAAGAAAAACTATATTTTATGAAAATGAAAATAATAGAAAAAGGAAAAAAATAAAAATAAAAAGTTAAAACAAAAAAATTAAAACTAGAAACAGAAAATTAGTAAATAAGAGAATTACTAAAAAGCCCATAATAAGACCTCAACCAATTACCTTATAAATAAATAAATTTAAATAATAATTAAAAAACAAAAATTGAATTCCAAGTGTTAAACTATGGATAAGTGGCCTAAATTTTTGGTCAAAGAGAAACTAATACATAGTCAAAGGAAAAACTGAATGAATGTGTAATACTATGCCTCCAGGTATAATAAATGATTTAACTAATTAAAATAATGTATAAAATTTGTTTCTAATTTTTATTTATATGGTTAAATTTATTTGTAGCTGTTGTTTATGATGCTTAATGAGAAAACTTTGAGATCACTATAGTTTTGTTTACTTAAAAGGTCAAGAAGATTCGTAATATCATAAATATTTTGAAAATTAAATCTAATATAAATATAAGATGAACAATTTAAGAGAAAGTGATTTTCATCTTTCACCCTCTTTGTAATGCCCTGCGGTCATCAGGTGACCGGGCGCGCGCTTTCCTACCGAAAATCGACTAAGGCATGCAAAGTGCGATGGGTAACCAAAGGCGCAACATATTATGAGGGCGTATTGGCGAACCATCATTTATAGGGCAAGTTGGGCGTGGCAAACGAAGGGCGAGCCGACTTGTGAAGGGGCGTCACATATCGTTTGGAAGCGCGTTGGCTTGCGTTCATTGAAGTGTTTGGTGGGTCGGCCGAGGAGAGGTCGCCACACACTTGAGCATGTATAAACACATGGACGAGTTGGTCATTCAATCAATCAACCATCGCATTCATCCATCGCTCTAAGGAAAAGTGCGAAGTGTGGAAAGAGTCGAAGCTTGAAGGCGCAAAGGTGATGCACCCGCCAAGCCGGGCAAGGTGACATGGTCGCATAGTGTATGGGCAGTTGGAGGTGCGGGTGGAGGGCATACTAAGGCGACTGCCCGCCGGTGGTTGTGCACAAGTGGGTTGTGGGTCGTGCGGGTGTGCATGGGCGCGCCCGCCCATTCGGGCAAAGTCTTGTATGTTGTATATTTGTATCTTTTGGGTGAGTCGAGGTATGACCGTCGTGCGCTCTTGCACAGGCGGGCGCCCGGCCTTGGTTATGAACGCCGGTGGAGCCTAGCTCCCAGTCATTGTACAAATTCTAATACATATAATAAAAGAAGTCCTCTCTTGCATACTATTGTATTCTTATTGTTGTTCTATCTTGTTATTAATGGTTTCTGCACATTAATAATATAATTCATGTTTATAATGAATGTTGAAGGCGTAGTTCGTAAAGTAGACTAACAATGGAAGATGTTAACTACTTAGGCGGTGCCACACTCGGCCAATTTAAGGAAAAAAGAATTGGGGTCGTGACAAGTGGTATCAGAGCAAGTTCACGACGAGTGAAGCCGGTGTATGATGAATATGATACACACCTGCACTTCGTGACAGGTGGTATCAGAGCTGATTCAGGTTTGATGAAGCTTGACGAAGCAGGCTCACAGGGAGTGAAGCCATTACTGGATGAATGCAGAGAACATACATGTATGCAGGGAAAAGTTATGGAGAAATCATGGATTAACAATCTGGGTTTCGTGGACTTGATGGTTCATGGCAAGACCATTCAAGCTCTGGTGGACACGGGGGCCACTCATAACTTCATGACGACACAGTTGGCAAAAGAGGTTGGCCTGATGATCTTCCCATCGAATGTGGAAGTCAAGGCAGTGAACTCTAGAGCTAAAGTGGGGGTTTGGTACACGAAGTGCCTGTGCAGATAAAAGACTTGAAGGGTTAGTTGGACTTCATAGTGATGGAGATGAACGACTTTGATATCATACTCGGACAGGATTTCTTGAAGGGCAACAAGGCTATTGTTTTCTGCTTCTGTGATGAAGTGGTGCTGGTTGGACAGTCAGAAACTTGGACTTTGCCCACTCATAGGCAAAGGAGGGAAGTCAAGGTGCAGCATGTTTCGGCACTGAGTTTGGAGAAGGCTATGAAGGAATCAGATATGGAGACATATGCAGTGATGTTCAAGGATGTCGAAGGTGATGGAGTGGGGATGCCTTTTCCAGCCGAGATTTCTGAGGTACTGACCAAATATGCGGATTTGATGCCTGATGAACTACCAAAGAAGCTTCCACCAAGGCATGCAGTGGACCATAGCATTGAGCTTGAGCCAGGAAAGCAACCCCCGGCTAAAGCACCTTATCGACTTTCAGGACCCAAGCTGGAGGAGTTGAAACGACAATTAAAGGAGTTAACTGATGCAGGTTTCATCAGACCTTCAAGGTCCCCCTATGGAGCTCCGATATTGTTCCAGCGGAAGAAGGATTCGAATGAGCTACGGATGTGTTGTGATTACCGTGCACTGAACAAGCAGACGGTAAGGAACAAGTATCCTTTGCCATTGGCTGCTGATTGCTTTGACAAGCTTACGAAAGCCCGAGTGTTTTCCAAGCTGGACTTGAGGCATGGGTATTATCAAGTGCGGATAGCTGAAGGAGATGAGAAGAAGACCAAGATAGTAACAAGGTATGGTAGCTTTGAGTTCCTTGTTATGCCATTCGGGTTGTGTAATGCTCCTGCTACGTTTTTCACTTTGATGAATGATGTCCTACGACCATACTTGGATTCGTTCGTAGTAGTGTACTTGGACGATATAGTGGTGTTCAGTGACAACAAGGAGGATCATAAGAAGCACTTGGCGATGGTGTTCGAGGCACTGAGGGCAAATCAGTTGTTCTTGAAGAAGTCTAAGTGTGTGTTCGTTCAGACCGAGATTCCGTTCCTTGGGCATATTGTTGGTCAAGGGTACATACAGATGGAGCCGAGCAAGGTGAAGGTGATTGAGGACTGGGTTGAACCGAAGAATGTCCATGAGATGAGGGTGTTCTTGGGCATGACCAACTACCAACGAAAGTTTGTAGAGGGGTACTCCAAGGTGACATCGGCACTGACAGACCTATTGAAGAAAGACGAGAGGTGGAGTTGGACGAACAAATGTCAAGAGGCATTTGATGACTTGAAGAAGAGGATGGTTACAACACCGATATTGAAGTTGCCAGACTTCGAGAGACCGTTTGAGGTACACACAAATGCTTTAGATTTTGCCATAGGAGGGGTTCTTATGCAGGATGGGCATCTAGTGGCGTATGAGAGTCAGAAGTTGTAGGATAGAGAACGAAGGTATCCAGTCCATGAGAAGGAGATGACTGCAATCATTCACTGTCTTCATGTGTGGAGGCATTACCTGATTGGGAAGCCATTTGTTATCAAGGCTGACAACGTTGCAGCAAGTTATTTTGCATCACAACCAAAGATTTCTGCGAAGCAAGCTCATTGGTAGGACTTCTTGGCAGAATTCGACATGACTATCGAGTATAGACCTGGAAGGCACAATGCGGTAGCAGATGCCCTTAGCAGGAAGGGACAACTTGAAGCATTGGAAGGAGAAGACCGTGCAGCTAGGAGTAGGAGTCGAGTTTAGATGTTAGAAGAGATGCAGAATAAGATCAAGGAAAGTGTTGAAACCGATACTTTGGCGCAGAATATAGTGAAGCAGATAAAGGAGGGGAAGACACGAAAGTTCTTTCTACGAGACATGTTCTTGTTCTTTGGAAACCGACTCTATGTTCCAAAGTCATCTGGACTCAGGAGGCACCTTTTGAAGGAATGCCACGACTCGCCATGGGCTGGCCACCCAGGGATGCGTCGTTCTTTGGCATTGTTGGAGAGAGGATTCTTTTGGGAGAAGATGCGGGAGGATGTAGAGGAGTATGTACATACGTGCATCATTTGTCAGCAGGACAAATCGGATACTCAGAGACAAGGAGGACTGTTGCAGCCTTTACTGATTCGTGAGAGGCCATGGATGAGTGTCTCGATGGAATTCATCACTCAGTTGCCACATGTTTAGGGGTATAATGGGATAATGGTTGTGGTTGATCGTTTTTCCAAGTATGCTGTCTTTGTTCCTACAAATATGCCTTGTGGAGCCGAGTGGACTGCGGAGTTGTTCTTTAAGAACATAGTGAAGTATTGGGGGATGCCATTAAGCATCGTGTCGGATAGAGATCCGCGTTTTACAGGCAGATTTTGGACCACACTGTTCAAGTTAGTTGGGACAGAGTTGTTGATGAGTTCGAGTTACCATCCGCAGACAGATGGGCAGACCGAGAGGATCAACACACTGCTGGAGGATTACTTGCAACATTATGTGACCGCTGATCAGAAGAATTGGCTTGAACTCTTGGGTATTGCTCAGTTTAGCTACAATATTCAAAAGAGTTCTACGATGGGGTATAGTCCATTTGAGTTGGTGAATGGACAGATGTCGGTTGCACCACATACCGTAGTGACAGGAGGTTTTTTTAGGAGTCCTCATGCGAAGAAGTTCATGAAGGCTTGGGATGAGACCTTGGAGTTGGCACGGTTGCGCTTGCACGAAGATGCAAGGAGAATGAAGAAATATGCTGATCGAGGAAGACGGGATGCACACTTCAGTGTGGGATATATGGTGTTTCTCAGGATTACCGGGGAGCACTTTCAGCCAGCCAAGGGGACTGTGAGCAAACTGACACGGAAGTATGAGGGACCATTTCGAGTGAAGAAGAGAGTGGAGGAAGTTGCTTATGAGCTGGAGCTTCCGCACCATATGCACATGAAGCATCCAATTTTTCACATGAGTCAGTTGAAGAGATGCAGACTCGATGTTGACCATCCAGAGAGAGTTGAATCGCCGAGAGGACCAGTCGGAATTGTGGACAAGCCAGGATTGGAGTTGGAGAAGATTTTGAGCTTCAGAACTACAGGGATTGGTTGCCACATGAAAAGGGAATTTCTTGTCAAATGGAAGAATGCACCGGAGGAAGAAAGTTGGGAATCGGAGGACTCACTTTGGAGATGGAAGAAGAAGATTGAGAAGTATGACAGGAAGTTGCTGAGGCAGTCGGGATTGTCGAGGGTGACAATGATTTCAAGTGGGGGAGGATGTAACGCCCTGCGGTCATCAGGCGACCGGGCTCGCGCTCTCCTACCGAAAATCGACTAAGGCATGAAAAGTGCGATGGGTAACCAAAGACGCAACATATTATGAGGGCGTATTGGCGAACCATCGTTTATAGGGAAAGTTGGGCGTGGCAAACGAAGGGCGAGCCGACTTGTGAAGGGGCGTCGCATATCGTTTGGGAGCGCGTCGGTTTGCGTTCATTGAAGTGTTTGGTGGGTCGACCGAGGAGAGGTTGCCACACACTTGAGCGTGTATAAACACATGGACGAGTTGGTCATTCGATCAATCAACCATCGCATTCATCCATCGCTCTAAGGAAAAGTGCGAAGTGTGGAAAGAGCCGCAGCTTGAAGGCGCAAAGGTGATGCGCCCGCCAAGCCGGGCAAGGTGACACGGTCGCATAGTGTATGGGCGGTTGGAGGTGCGGGTGGAGGGCGTACTAAGGCGCCCGCCCGCCGGTGGTTGTGCGCAAGTCGGTTGTGGGTCGTGCGGGTGTGCACGGGCGCGCCCGCCCGTTCGAGCAAAGTCTTGTATGTTGTATATTTGTATATTTTGGGTGAGTCGAGGTGTGACCGCCATGCGCTCTTGCACGGGCGGGCGCCCAGCCTTGGTTATGAACGCCGATGGAGCCTAGCTCCCGGTCATTGTACAAATTCTCATACATATAATAAAAGAAGTTCTCTCTTGCATACGATTGTATTCTTATTGTTGTTCTATCTTGTTATTAATGGTTTCCGCACATTAATAATATAATTCATGTTTATAATGAATGTTGAAGGCATAGTTCGTAAAGTAGATTAACAATGGAAGATGTTAACTACTTAGGTGGTACCGCACCCGACCAATTTAAGGAAAAAAAAATTGGGGGCGTGACACTCTTAATATGGCAAATGTGACAAACTCTTTGATCCCATGGTGTTTTGAGAATTGACCAACACCCAATTTCATTATGAAGCTCATGAGAGTTAGTTCTTATCTTAATAGTGTTCATTTTCTTAACACTAGTCAAGATAGATAGATATTTTTTTATTTATGGAGATTAGGGTTCATCACTTTCTTATAATATCTTAGTTTCATTTTTCCTTCTATCTCTTCATCATCCCACAATTTCTCCTTAAATTTTGAAGCTATAATATTTTTAATAGTACATTTATTTTCATAACGATCTCATCCTTTATCTCCCGATGGTCTAGCCAAGGCAATGCATCCTTATGCCATTCTTGCTTGAGTCAACGATGAGAATTTTGGCTAGAGTAAAAAGCAATTTTAAGAAACCTTTTGCTTCCATGGTGTATAACTTCTTTCTATACATTAAATACCTAATTATAGCCATATTTTCAATAAAAGAAATATTTGTTTTAATCAAAAAAATATAGTAAAGAGTATTTCCTTTAATTTTTAGATGGTTTAATATAAAAATTTAATATATAATTTTATTTTGTTAACTTAATAATATTTTATTAATTATACTTATCTCATATAATTAAAAAAATAATTAATATCTCCTCATTCAAATTCGGATTTTGCAAATTATATGTATAAATATATTATTAAAATGAGTTTAAAGCTTATCATTAAACGACTTTAAACGCTAGAAATATCTTATCTTTATTTACAGATAAAAAAAATTAAATACTTAATTACATTGAAAAAAAAATATATCATATTTTTATTTTATTAAAATTAATTATATTATTTTATATATTTACTTATTTTTTATTTCTACCAACTATAAAATAATTTTTCAACCTATTCCAAATGCTTATAAGGTCTAAAACAAATTTTCTACATACATCAAATTATTTAATGGTGAACTTTGGGTCAATGATTTTTCTCTATTTAGGGAAAAAAGGGGGGCAATATAAGGTTGCTAACAAAAACCAAACAACTTCCAGCAATAAACATTACATTGAAGCCTAATTATAACGATGTTGACTATATGACCAACATTCTTTCCAAATAGGTCATGAATGTATGATTTAAATTAGAAGACCATGTTGGTATATCTAAAATGAAAGTTATTAAAATAAAACTAATTTTATATAAGAAGAATAACGTTGTATTTTATGTATAAGTTTTATTATTTTTTAATGTGTATGATTGTTTTTTTTCTTTAAAACATTTATGTATAGAGTAGTGTATTTCACTTATTTATTTATAAGAATATAATGGTTTAATATTGGTTAAAAAAAAATTATATTTTTTAGTCTAGATTTATTTTAACTTTGATCTATTAAGTGTCAACAGATATCAAATTTCTTTTCATTTTAAATATCTCAAAAATTTTGATCCCTTAATACTTGGTAGATCCGGAGTTAAGAATGAGGTAAAGTGGTTTAATTATTATTTATAATTAATTATAATTATAATTATTAATTTCATGTTTTATTTTATTTTTATGGAGTCAAAATGTTAAAGATTACAACATTACTAGCATACTAGGATCAAATATTTACCTAGGTGTTAAGTTTACTTATGAATCTCAAATATAAATAATTTTTATAATAAAAAGTGAATCGGGTGAGGGCAAATCTTGGATAAAATATAATATTAAAATATTATATGTTATCTAATATTTATTACCACCCCAACTCAATTAAAGGGGGGATAATAATTAATATGTCATATGATTAGATTTTACTTAATATTTCCCATCACACCCCAACTTAAATATTACATTTTATTCAATATTCCCCCTCACCCCTGTTAATTTTATAGTTGAGTTTGTTTACTGTTAAACTTCAAATATAAAGAAAAATTACAATAAGATGTGGATATGTTGGGGGAAAATATTAGGTAAAATGTAATATTATAGTTTTATTTTTTAGCGAATATAACCTAGTAAGAAATTAATGGAGGTAGGCAAAAATATCAGATAAAATGTAATAAGTACACTTTTTCTAATAATTCCCCCACCTCCCATCATATACAGACAAACATATCATAAAACCTTTACAAGCTACATGGATTCAGCATCATCATTTTCTACAACTAATTATGTATCTAAATATAACATAAATCTAAGATGGATCTAGACTAGTTTAATTTCCCCCTTAAATAAATTATATTCCACATGAATACTATGGATCAATACCATTGATTCTTAAAACCATGAGCCAATATCATGGGTCATTTTTATTTTTTTTATTATTTAATTTTTCTATAATTATTTTTATTTTATTTTCACCAAGTTAAAATGTTTATAATTTCAATTTTTAGCATATTATAGACATTAGATTTTAGTTCAATAAAAAAATTACATATATTTCTAACATATTATAGACATTAGATCTTATTTCAATAAAAAAATTACATATATCCTAATTATTTTATTTCATTGTATAAATGTAAAATAAAAATGAAAATTGAATTTTTTTTTATTTATATTTAACATTAATTTTTAAATAACTTTATTAATATTTTTTTTAAATAACCTCTATTAAAATATAATTTTCTAAGTTATTAATGTTGCATATTTACATAATCTTAAATTTATACTCTAAATCATGCCACCCTTTCCAAGTCATATTAAGTACACGTTGGTGTTCACTCAGGAACACATTATAGCCCTAAGTTAAATCTCCAATGATACGCACATTGACATCCCATTATTATGGGATACGAAAGATGTGTTTCTCGTAAAGTTGTAGAGAACATATAAGAAACTTGTGCACATTTATCATTATTAGAAAATAGTATAACAATTAATTTTTTTGAGTAATGAGAAAGTTTATCTTAATTTAATTATCAAATTAGTAATGAGGATTATTATCATTAAGTGTTATTTATGAATGTAAGTTGACTCATCACACCACATGAAATTACTCAAAAGGGGTGCTTTCATTCTTACCGGATGCCTTTGAATCTTGAGTTATTAACCCGTTTCTTTACGTGAGAAATACGAGCTCTTAGCAAAACAAAAACAAATTTAAATTATTTTTTACTTTATTTTAAAGTGTGTATATATATATCTTCTTATTTAATATAATATTGAATAACATTATTGAATTTTATTATTTTGTAACTAGTTTAATTATATAAATCAAATGACTTTGGCTTGGAGTATGCCTAAAACTACTTCTGCTTGACTAAGAGCTCGTCTTCCTCAGACATAAGGAAACAAGTTAATGGCCCAAGACCAAGAGGCATTAGGCATGAGTGAATCCTACCCCCCTTACGAACCACCAATGCAAGTGGGTAACTATAGGTGTTATGGTTTCCTTCAATAACAGTGATGAGTCAACTTGCATTTGCCGATAGCAGGAAGTGAAGGTTGTCCTCACACTTGGTTTAACAACTGAGTTATGATAGGTTGGGTTGTCCTCACTCTTGGTTTAACAGATGAGTTATGATCGGTTTAGGTTGTGTTGTCCTCACTCTTGGTTTAACAAATGAGTTATGATAGGTTTTCCCATTGTATTAAAAAACAATAAATTAATTAAATGACTAGTAAATATTGATAAATATCAATTTATGATAGGATCACTTAAGAGCACAAGAGAGTTACTCTAATCCAAAACATCAACATGTCAACATACCAGACTTAAACCCTGGTGAGGGAGAATAACAACTATTTAACCCAACCACCCAAGCCAAACTCAATTGAAATAATAGACACACACACAGACACTCTCTCACACACACACTATGGTTTTTTCTCAATAATGTCTCATACTCATGACATTTGGTCATTCTTAAGATAATATTAAATTCTAATTCTAATTTATACTTCCCTTATAAAGTATTGATCACTTTTTGAAATCATTTTCTTTGGTTATTAACTTGAATTGTAATAACACCAGTATAGATTTATCTTGATCCCATATCTATCAAGTGCCCATAGGAATCAAATCTCTTAAAGTGCAAACTTCTTTTAGATTGTAAAACTGGAAAAAGGGTTTGCATCTCTAGATCTTTGATCACTATCCTCCCTTGATAGATCATGGCTTAAGATCGATCTATGCTGGTTCATATATATATATATACCCCTAGTAAGTTGTGAATATTCTATTTATTTTTCTAAAGTTACTTAGCAGACTGTGGGCCCATGTTAAAGGCTTGGTTTGAATAAGTGATGAATATAAATGTTTATTTTCTAATTCTACATTAATAAAATATTGCATCTAGTCAA
Organism: Pinus tabuliformis; assembly: GCA_031772625.1. NCBI lineage: Eukaryota > Viridiplantae > Streptophyta > Pinopsida > Pinales > Pinaceae > Pinus > Pinus tabuliformis. Next base: position 934,831,503 of record CM062819.1, on the reverse strand, counting down.
CCATGAAAATTACTGCGGGACAATATGTTGAAAGAGAGTTTCACATTCCAAAAAGTTAAAAGATAGTTATGGGTAGAGGTGGTTGCCTTCCTAGATTCCTATCCCTAGATATAAATTATCTCAATTAGGGAAAAGGGAGCCAAGAGTGTGAGAAGGGAAAAGCTTGAGGAAATCTTGTGAACTTAGAGCCTGGTTGGAGGGGGCCCAAGATAGGAAAATGAAAGTTATTTAGCATGATGCCATTAGAATAGGAACATTGTTGAGGGAGATAGGACACTGCCAAAGTAAGGAATTCTTGAGTTGGTTGGCCAGTGGAATTCCAAAATGAACCTTGTGTGGTCAGTTAAACCCTAGACTAGACTTGGTGGGGTCAAAGAATGTCCTAGGTTGGATCTGGTATGGTATTTGTCATGAAAACCGTTCTGGATATGAAGTTGGCTCACAAGGGGTTCTAGTAGAGGATATTGGTTCTCGTTGGTTATGTGGAGCATTCTTTTACCTTGCGATTTTTGTGGTAGACTTAGTTACTTGAAAGAAGAAAAGTGAAACATGTTTTGGAATGGTTTTCATGGATGTATTTATTTTATGCTCTAATGTGTAATGCTTTCTTTTTGGAATTTAATTTCTGATACTATGCAATGCTTATATAATATTGTTGTATTAGACTAGTTCCAAGCCTCAACCAACAAACATCCATTAACCCAGAACAATCTTGAATCCTTATTACTTAGTATGGGAGGAAATGACAGGTCCCAGAGTTAGGACCCATTGGTCTCCCATATTTTAAGTAACGATATTGTTGTTCTATAAATATAAACATAGCAGTGGTTATTGTTAAATATAAGCTTATGTCATGCTAATGATATAAGAAATTATTTTGATTTATTAAAAAGGAAATGAAGTACAATAAAAAGTCGAAACTAAGACTCAACATTTAAACAACGATATATAAATCTTAGATAAAATCCAAACCCTTTAGGGTTAATAAAAATAAGAAAGATGCAACAGTCAACAATTATATATCGAGTCAATGAACAATTCGAGAACAATGTCCACTATAAACAATATATATATATATATATATATATATATATATATATATATATATATATATATATATATATATTGCAAGGAAATTACACAACTGCTTGAAATGCAATTTCACACAAGATTCAGATCTACCCTTCAAGTTTTGATAGAATATCATAGGTCGTAGTTACCATACATCAAACCCATGGAGAAGACGCCAGATACCCAAGAACATAACCAACTTTAAGTTTCCTAATATTTAATAGTAAAATGAAAATGCAGTTGGCAACTGAAGGCCATAAGTCATAACTTAAATTTATTCAAAGAAGTGTCCAGGGCCACATGTCCGACATCTAGTCTGTAAACATTTTACACAATGAAAATTCGACCCTGAATAAGCACCATACCAAACATAACCTAGAAACCCTAGTTCACTAGTTGGTCTTGGCCTCTCCGGAACATGAAATTATGTAAAGCAATAAGGGGTTTTATAGGAACCTGAAGAGCTCCTAGTGTGGAAAACGAAGGCGACAAAAACTTTGTTCACAAATGTAATATAAAAGACTAACCTACAATTTTTTTCTAAAGTGAAAAAATAACTAATTAGTAAGGCTCACAACCAGAGAGATAAAATTGGAAAGAAATATATGAAGGGTTAGGGTACCAATTTCGACCAGTGAGCCTTAACTAGAAGACGGTCATAATCCTACAACCCTGCACAAAACGAGTAAGTTAATAATCATAAATCAACTAAACACAAGGAACTAAGAGTCCATCCATTTGAAGCCACATGAAATAAATTACCAGCAAAATTCTAGCAGACCCCACTCATTATGAAGGTCAAGGTGAGGAATCTCTTCCTCCAAGCAGTAACCCTTCAAAGGATATGCATCGAACAATCCATATCGTGAATCAAATGGGAGAGAAAAACGACTTGCAAAGGAACCATTATTGTGCTTAGTAAGAAAACAAAACAAAATTAAAAAGAATGGATTAAGCAATTTTGAAATGGGCAGTGGGGAAAGATTTTGGTTTCAAAATTTACCTGGAAGTGACCAATCTCCATGAACCAAAGCAACGTGTAAGCGAAGAGTTTTTGTGTTGTAGAGCTTTCACTCACATAGTGAAATACCCAACTGAGATGGAGCGGCACGAGGGAAGGGGAGGTAGTTACTCCCATTATCACATCGCCCAATCTCCATCATAAATTCCAAAGCATAATCATTTGAACCGTTAATCTAAAACTTATCACTAAATCCTATATGAAGCTAATATCAAAGGAAAATAATGCCATATAGCTATATGGATCTAGAAAGTTCGGAAGTAGTGTCTCACAGGAACTTATGATAATTGAGAAATTAGTACCATAACCTTTCAACCATAGAATGGCAGGGGGGATGCAAATTTGGAATAAACATTATATGCCATTGACCACCGTGGTTAGGAGTAACATTCAAAATCTTTGATAAACATTATTTTGATATCCATAAGCTCACATGAAGAGTGGGACCGTACGTGTAACCACATACAATATATAATACATCAAGAGTGTAGGATTATTTGCATGATGATTGCACATATGATTATCACCCTCAAAAGTATAGGATTATCTGCATGATGATTGCATGTTAATAGTGGCCAGACCCTTTCATTAATTTGCATAAAAAATTATTTTGATACATAATTTATAAGATCAATATTCATAAAGATGTCTTATGTTAAACATCTAGTATAGATTGTCGAGGAAGGAGACATGTAAAAAAAAAAAAATTGTTGGGGGGGGGGGAGTGCAGGCGGGTGGTGGGGGTGTAACAGGTATTATTGATGCCAAGTAAGTAATATTTAATTGTTACACTAGATACATTTGGAAAATAATCACTTGATTGGTATAAACTACCTCCTTGCACATATATTGTATGTTGACCAAGAAACTTGCTGAAAGAGTGAATGAAGGAAACACTTGATGATAAAAATAAACTTTTGAATCCTAATCAAAGAGTAATCTTACTTGTGTGTGGGAAGCTAGCTGAAAAAAGAAGAAGGCTATATACAAAAATTGTGAAACACTCAAAATAATAAGTGCATTGTATTTAAAAAAAAATAGTGGAAACCCATCGCAAGTAATAAGAAAAGGAGAGAATATACAAAAAATAGCGTGTGTATAAAAATCTGAAAAGGGAAAAGAGATTGAAAACCCTATAATACATAAAATGAAAGATAGGGTGTATTGGTATACCCGAGGAAGCCGTGTGGGCATACTTAATGATACCTTTTGTTGAATTGGAATGGAGAAATAGAACGCTTATGATTACAAAAAAAATATGTATAAATATGAGTCAATTGGGGTTATCTTGGGTGATTGATAAGAATGGTTGGAATCATTCTCACCAAATTAAGCACTAGCAAGTGATATGGTAGATATCGAAAACGGTAACAATATAATATAAAACCTATTTGTCAATAGTATAAATCAGGTATAAATAAGTCCAATGCAGTAATAATCGACTGGTATGAGTAAGCTTGGATTTCATGACTGGTGAAAAAAAATTAGTAAGGGAATTAATGAAATTTCTCACTGGGAAGTATTTTTATGAAGGGAGACACTGAAAGTTTGGTCACAATAGTATAATAATTGGCACAAACCATCAACATGGGGATTGTATATAAGTTAATCCATTGATAAAGTTTTAAATTTGTAAGGTTTCCTGTGTGTAGTGAGATATTATGGCATTACAATTGTTATATTTTCAAAGAGAAATATTTTCAACCTCCTGGAGTAAAAGAAATCATAAGAATCAATCTTTCATTAATTGGAACTTTAGTGTATGTGAATTAAACGCAGGGGAATTTTTCCTAAAAAAGTTACACAAGAATGAGTCAAGAATTGGGGCACAGAGCATGATCAATAAGTTTTCTTAGAAAAAAACAAAAAGTTAAGTAATTGAAAACTGTAGTGTAGAAATTTTGAATAATTTAACACATATTCAATGGAGATTATCCTGATCATGTACTATTGCGGAATACATACACAATACATAAGCTCCTCTACATTGATCATCAGAATAGCAGCATCCATAACAATAAAACATCAAGAGCATTCACACATTAACACAGTATGTAACCCAGGGAAAGCATCTCGCTAAAAACCCCACACTATCTGTATATTAATGATTGAGAACATGTAACATTACAAAGTACAATGCTTATCACAAGAAATCCAGTACCAGCTCCACCTGTTACACACAATACAACTCAGATCTGATCTCCAAATCTATTCCACTGCTTGCCTGCCTCTCCAGCTCAATACCTGCTCAAGAACTGATGAGAATGGTTTACAAAACTCGTATTTCACCTGCAAAGAATCAATCACACTATGTTGGACGTGAGCACAGTCTACAATTCTTGATATTGGCCAATTCATTGGCATACTCAATCCCTCTGATTGTGCAAATCATCATGCACAACTATAGTCACAACTGATAGCAATCTGATCCTCTAACACCTGTCCCTGCTGAACTGAACATGCACTGACATGCAACTCAGTTAACTGATGTATTCTATAGTTGCATTATGAGTTAATAACTTGTGAATTAATTAATAACTAATTCACCCAACTCATCTCTAGTCTATTTGCCAGTTAGACTAAATACAACGAGTTTAACAAAGCTAAACTGAACACAACTCCATCAACTGCACCTCCAGTCCACTCAACTCAACTCACTTGAGTTCTAACTGAAGTCTTGCATGCAAATATTAGTCATCCCATAGGTAACCGCGTATTTCCCTCTGGGATCTGCATGTACCACATCTGTAGCTCATCCTGAAGTGCTCCAAGAGAATAAGATCAAGTTTATAGTCCAAATATTATTATGAGACAATAATATTTGACTTTTCTATTTTTGACAGCGAGTCTAAAAATAGACTTTGATCACTCATACTGTGATCACTCACACTGTGGTCACCCACACTGTGGTCACCCACACTGTGATCACTCATACTGTGGTCAAAAATAGAACTTGCGCCATAATTTGCCTGCGGGCCCACTTAGTGAAGGCGACTCTTTTCACTAAGCTCCATCATCTTGTTGCAATCTCAACACTCCCTCTCGACAAGATATGGATTATCAGCAACCCCTATCCTGCCTCGGTGGTACTTGAATTTGCTCCTGGTGAGAGCCTTCGTCAGAATATCAGCATCCTGATCCTCCGTTGGAATGTATGAAAGCAACATGATCCTCCGCTGCACACAATCTCTGATATGATGGTACCTGATGTCAATATGCTTAGATCTATCATGAAATACAGGATTAGCCGAGAGTTTAATGCAACTCTGGTTATCACAGTAAATCACAGTAGGATCCAAATGAGAACCAAACAAACCAACTAGGATCTTCCTCATCCATATAGCCTCGCATGCAGCCAAACTTGCTGCCATATACTCGGCCTCTGCTGAACTGAGTGCCACGGATCTCTGCTTCCTGCTGTACCAAGAAACTGTTGTCGATCCAATACTGAAGACCCCTCCTGATGTGCTCTTTCTGTCCGTTGGGCTCCCTGCCCAATCTGCATCCGTGAAGCCACATAGCTTCACCTCATCCTCTTGTCTGTACCATAAACCATATCTCGATGTGCCTCTCAAGTAGCGCAATACATGCTTTCCCGCCTTCTAGAAGAGCTTGGTAGGCTTAACCATAGCTTGTGAAAGCTGGTTAACTGCATAGCATATATCAGGTCGTGTATTGACCAAATACATCAGCGACCCCACCAACTGTCGATAAAGAGTGGCATCCACTTCTTCTCTCGAAGTGGCATCCTCCTTCCTCCAACCTCCAGGAAGAGGAGTATCAACAGGCTTGTAGCCATGCATGTTGAACTTCTCCAGTATCTCCCGAGCATACTTGCCCCGAGAAACAAACAGTCCACCACTGCGCTGGCATATTTCCAATCCTATGAAATATTGAAGGAGGCCCAAATCCTTCATCTCAAACTCTGTAGCAAGATCCTTCTTGCATGACAGTATCAACAGCTCATCACCCGTTAGAATCAAATCATCAACATACAGTACAATGATAAGCAACTTACCCTCCACCACAATCTGGTATAGGTTGGGATCCGCCTCGCTCTTGGAGAATCCAAGTCCTGTGAAATAGCTATCTATCCGTGTGTACCAAGCACGTGGTGCTTGCTTCAACCCATACAGTGCTCTCTTGAGCTTGCACACATGCGACTCGCTGCTGAAGACCTCAAAGCCTTCGGGTTGCTCAATGTACACCTCCTCCTCAATGACTCCATTGAGGAACGCAGTCTTCACATCCATCTGATGAATGTGCCATCCCATCTGCGCTGAGAGAGCAAGAATCGTCCGTATGGAAGAATACCTTGCGACAGGTGCAAAGGTCTCCTCATAATCGATCCCCTCTATCTGTGAAAAGCCTCGGGCAACAAATCTTGCCTTGTACTTCTCCACACTCCCGTCAGCTGCCTGCTTAACTTTGTAGATCCATCTCGAACCCACCACTGATTTCCCTTCCGGTCTAGGAACAATCTCCCATGCACTGTTTCTGACAATAGAAACATACTCTTCCACCATGGCGTCTACCCATGCGGGATCCTCCACAGCTTCCTCGAAAGAGGATGGCTCAGTCACAACACACTTGCTCATAAGAGCCATGTATCTAGTGTACCTATCAGGTGACTATCTCTGCCTGCATTGGGCTGTAGGTGGTCCTAAAACTTTCTCTGCATCTTGAGCCAGTCGCTCAGCTTCTGTCAAGCGCTTTCGCCCTCTGATGGTTGGCGCTGCATGAGTGGTCTCTTCCACTCCAAGAACCTCGTCCTGTGGCTGATCCACGTCCTGAAGCTCATCCTTAGGAACTAATAGCTCTTCATCTGCATGCAAGTGTAGCTCCCTCTCAAGCGAACACTTCATGGCTTTCTCCTCCTGAAATTTTATATCCCGTCACACGAAAGTTTTACCACTGTCTGGAAAATACACACGATAGTTGTGGGGCGTATCAGTGTACCCCAAAAATATCCCAACCTCTGCGGTCGGCTCCAACTTCTTCCTGGCATCCTTCGTCACATGCATGTAAACGTTAGCACCAAAAATTCTCAAATGAGAAAGATCAGGCTTCTTACCAGAATAAGCCTCCTCGGGTGTACTCATGCCAAGTATCCTATGAGGACAACGGTTCTGCACATAAACTGTTGTATTGCATGCTTCCGCCCACAAGTGAAGGGGTAGGCCCTGATCATGCAACATTTCCTGTGCAGCACCCATAATCGTTCTGTTCTTCCGCTCAGCTACCCCGTTCTGCTGTGGGTTATGGGGAGCTATGAGCTCTCTTCGAATCCCTTCTGCCTTGCAGAAATCCTTGAACTCGTCCGAGATGTATTCACCACCATTATCGCTCCTAAGAGCCTTCACCTTCTTCCCCGACTCCTTCTCGACCAGTGCTTTGAATTCACAGAACTTTGAATATGTCTCGCTCTTCTTCTGCATGAAGAAGATCCAGCACTTACGAGAGAAATCATCAACAAAAATCACATAATACCTGTGTTTTGCTGTCGAAGCAACTGAGAAAGGTCCACACACGTCTGTGTGAATTCTCTCAAGGATCATCGTGGCGCGACTATCCTTCTCGTGAAAGGTGGCTTTCACAAACTTCCCTAAAGGACACCCCTTGCACTGATCTGACTGCGCAAGTGTGCCTTTAGGAAGCCCTGTAGTGATCTGCTGCAGTATCTTCAAGGGTCCACGGTGAAGGTGACCCAATCTCCTGTGCCACAACTCGCCATCATCCCGGCTCACCAATCCTTCTGCCTTGCCCGCCATTGCTGCGCATCCATCTACATGCAACTGATAAAGGTTCCTCACTCGAACCCCTATCTTCCGGGTCTCACCAGTTGTCTTGCTGCACAGGAAAGCCTTTCCCTCACTGAAAACAACATCATACCCCTTGTCTTCTAACATCGCCACTAAGATAAGATTCTTCTTCAATCCTGGAACATGCATGACTTCCTTCAATACGAAGGGTTTACCAGACTCCCTCTCAAAGGAAATGGTACCAATACCGGTCGCACTGTATCTACCATCATCGCCCATCTCGATGTGCACTCCAAGATCTTTGTCCTCCAGATCAGAGAACAAATATCTATCTCCCGTCATGTGAAAAGACGCACCACTGTCCAAGAACCACACTGATCCCATCACACTTGAAACCAAGCATGCGATCAATGAAAAATCAAGCTCAAACTGTGAGGCTAGAGCCTCTCCTACTGAAGATCCAGCAGCCTGCTTGTTCTTCTTCTTCTGCGGACAATTAGTGGCATAATGTCCATGCTGGTGACAGTGAAAACACTTCACCTTGGACATATCTTGCTTCTTGCCTTTCACACCCGACTGAGAAGCTTTCTTGCTCTTCCCTTTCTTTGCTTTGGCAGCCAAAGCACAATTCTCTTCATCAACGCCCTTTGACGAAGATCCATCCCTGGTACTTCGCCTGATCTCCTCCTGCACAAGATCTGACCATAGTCTTTCCCATCCTGGCAATTTCTCCCGACCATTGACAGAGTCCTGATAGGAATGCCAACTCTTCGGAAGACCAAGGAGAGCCAAGCTCACCAAGTCCTCATCATCGACAGTAACCCCCACACTTCCCAGCTCATCTCGACACTGAGTGAACTTCGTGAGATACTTGGGAATACTGTCACCCTTCTCGCATTTGATGTTTCTGAGTTTATCTTTGAGCGCCAACTTCCTCTGATCGCTCTTGCTTTGGAATAATTCTGTTAATGATTTCCATATCAAATATGGAGTAGCCTTTCCATGGAGGCTGGACACAATGTGATCCTTCACGCCCTCCAACAGAATCCTTCGACATTTTGAGGTCTTCTTTTGCCAAACTTCCGCCTCAGCAGCATCAATAGGCTTTGGGATATCCGTATCTATGAACTCCTTCAGCCCGTTATCATCCAATACTGCCTCCATCCTGTCCTTCCATGCAATATAGTTTGAGCTGCCCTCAAGAGCATACTCCAATCGCAATCCGTTGAAAGACATTGCTGCGTTGTCACCAAGAAAACACTGCTGCAAATTCGAATTCCACCAGCAACCAACTCAACCGCCTCGGATCTAAGATTCATGAGAACACAATATTTCTCGTAAGAGATTGACTGTATGGGCATTCACCGGATATCTCACCTTCCAAAGGAAGGATGAATCCAGAGGCTACCTGGCCCGATTACAGACTCTCCCTGAAGAAATAGAATGTAAACACTTCCTAAATAGTAGATCTGATGATCAACAGCTCTGATACCATGTAGAAATGTTGAATAATTTAACACAGATTCAATGGAGATTATCCTGATCATGTACTATTGTGGAATACATACACAATACATAAGCTCCTCTACGTTGATCATCAATATAGCAGCATCAATAACAATAAAACATCAAGAGCATTCACACATTAACACAGTATGTAACTCGAGGAAAGCATCTCGCTAAAAACCCCACACTATCTGTATATTAATGATTGAGAACATGTAACATTACAAAGTACAATGCTTATCACAAGCAATCCAGTACCAGCTCCACCTGTTACACACAATACAGCTCAGATCTGATCTCCAAATCTATTCCACTACTTGCCTGCCTCTCCAGCTCAATACCTGCTCAAGAACTAATGAGATTGGTTTACCAAACTCGTATTTCACCTTCAAAGAATCACTCACACTATGTTGGACGTGAGCACAGGCTACAATTCTTGATATTGGCCAATTCATTGGCATACTCAATCCCTCTGATTGTGAAAATCATCATGCACAACTATAGTCACAATTGATAGCAATTTGATCCTCTAACACCTGTCCCTGCTGAACTGAACATGCACTGACATGCAACTGAGTTAACTGATATATTCTATAGTTGCATTATGAGTTAATAACTTGTGAATTAATTAATAACTAATTCACCCAACTCATCTCTAGTCTATTTGCCAATTAGACTAAATACAACCAGTTTAACAAAGCTAAACTGAACACAACTCCATCAACTGCACCTCCAATCCACTAAACTCAACTCACTTGAGTTCTAACTGAAGTCCTGCATGCAAATATTAGTCATCCCATAGGTAACCACGTATTTCCCTCTGGGATCTGCATGTACCACATCCGTAGCTCATCCTGAAGTGCTCCAAGAGAATAAGATCAAGTTTATAGTCCAAATATTATTATGAGACAATAATATTTGACTTTTCTATTTTTGACAGCGAGTCTAAAAATAGACTTTGATCACTCATACTGTGATCACTCACACTGTGGTCACCCACACTGTGGTCACCCACACTGTGATCACTCATACTGTGGTCAAAAATAGAACTTGCGCCATAATTTGCCTGCGGGCCCACTTAGTGAAGGTGACTCTTTTCACTAAGCTCCATCATCTTGTTGCAATCTCAACATGTAGTAGAATTGTCAGATAAAATTCCTATTTAAGAACTAGAAAAATGGAGGTAGGTTGTGATAAAACATTTATAATAGCTTGTGATGGAAGAATATTAGTCTTGGAACTAGCAAAGCAAGTAGAATAATTCAGAGTTTTAAGTTGAAATTGACATGACAATATTATCTTGGTTACTCCAAGGCACTAAATAAACATGGAAGCACTTCGAAACAATGATGTTGACACTCAAAAAGATACTAGTTTTACACCAAATTTAGTAAGTATAAAGTGAGCAAGTTTGGAGTCAATTTCAAAAATATGGAAATTTATTAGGAAGGTAATGCAATGGCCCTTAAAATATATAAAAAAGAGTCTAGATAGCTTTTGAATTTCTAGTACCTGATGGGCGCAGAGGGATCAAGGTTGTTGTGAGTTGTAGCCTCATAACACCAAATCATGGAGAAATTCGCTAATTGGTATATTTTATAACCACTTCATAATTGGAAAATGTTAAATTTATCTAAGTTGGTGAAATAGGATGAACACGAATAGATGTAGGCTAGATTCCATGGACAGTTTAGTAGAATTGCAGAATAAAAAAAATAATCTATATATATATATATATATATGGTCAAATGATACAACCATAAACTAGGGGGGGGGAGGGGGGGGAATCTTAAATTCGTATGTTAGGTACACATGACAACAAATGTGTATATTAAATACTCTAAGGAGTATATTGTCTTAATGTGACTTGAAGGATTGATAGTGGGTATAGGTAAAATATGATCAGAAGCGGGTGGATAGCCGAGTAAGGTAACCAAAGAAAATGTGGCACATAATCTTAAGAAAAATTAAAGTTATGATAACGAGAATGTTGGTAGCATATTGGCGCAAGCATTAACTATGCATGTTGTCGTGTGATGTGCCAACATAGAGAGTGCAACGTCCCACTATTCAATGGTACCCTAGATAAGTACCTTAAAGAACTTCAATATGAATTTTATAGACACAAATGAAGTTTCGTCAAATGGTTGATTAAAATGAACATATGCTTACAAAATAATTATGTCAAGATAACCACACTAACATGATTTGCTAAGGTAGTTGACAGGCACGAAGATGCAAGGGGGAAGGACCCCATAGCTGATTGCACCTAAACAAAAAAAGGGGGCACATGTAACCTCTAGGCATATTAATCAATAATTTTCAGAATAGAGAGGAATGCAAACCCCAAGAAGAGAGTTGTGAGAAACTCATAGGTGAGGCATGTCAGAGAAGTATAGTTGTAAGATTTAGTGATGTAATTTTCTTGTTATCTTTTGTTGATTTTAAGCATGCCCGTACTACTTCAAGTTGTGCCCTTGAATTGTCATAGTGGTTTCTTTTAATATTGCCTTGTTCCTTTGGCCTCGATGGTCTATTGGGAAACATCAGAAGGGAAAGAATAAAATAAGGAAAACCAATTGAATTATAAAACCTTGATCAAGAATTTTGCATGAAACAATCGACAAATAATTAATGCGGACATGTATGGGTCCACTCTAACAAAGGACAATGATAATTATAATTTTCATCGAACCTTGGTAATGTTTTTCTTTGGCATATTTGATATTATGAAGTTTGATGTTGCTTAAAGGCTAGATCATTGGTGGCAAGCCATCATGGGGATAGGAAAATAAATCTTCCTTGAAAAAAAAGATAATGATAACAAATATGATTACTACGTGAGTGATATAATAAGGTAATTAATTAATATCATGTCAGGAATGGGAAATAAAATCAATTACTAGAATGTCCATTAGATAAAGGTGCATGATAATATATTGTTGTCTATTACAATTAATTATGTGCTTATATTGATGACTCAATAGAATACAAGCGCACAAATATTTCCAGTAGGCGATCATGTGTACGTAAAGGCTAAACCATTAAAAAAAAAAAGAGCACTTTAAGGTGGGGAACTCTTGCGAAACTAACTCCTAGATTCTATGTCCCTTTTGAAATACTTGCCAGGATTAGGCCTGTAGCTTATCAGCTGACCTCACCTAGTCATATACACATGTACAATGTATTTCATGTTTCTTTGTTAAATAAATACATACATGATCCTAGGCATATTATTAATTGATAGGATGTCCAGGTAAAAAAAACATTTTGAAATGATTATATATATGTTTCTTAAACAATGATTGATGAAAAACTAATGAAAGCCACAATGATTGTGGATGTAGGTTGAACTAGACGAATTATTCCTAGATGATTCTCTGCGCATTCTTGATCAGAGAGAAATTATGCTATGGAAGTGAGAAATCACTAGGAACACTTCAGCTCAGAAAAGGATACCTGGGAGGATGATAATTTTATGCACAGGGCATATCCCAACATGTTTAAGGGCCAAGAAAATAATGAGGACGTTGTTTCCCTTGATGGGGGGAGATGTAATACCTCTAGTAAATTGTGAATATTCTATTTATTTTTGCTAAAGTTACTTGGTAGACTATGGGCCCATGATAAAGGCCTAGTATGAATAAGTGATGAACATAAATGTTCAATTTCTTATTTTACATTAATAAAATATTGCATCTAGTCAGCCATGAAAATTAGGGCGGGAAAAGATGTTGAGAGAGAGTTTCACATTCCAGAGAGTTATGGGCAAAGGTGGTTGACTACCCAGATTCCTCTCCCTAGAGATGAATTATCTTAGTTAGGGAAAAGGGAGACAAGAGGGTAAGAGGGAAAAGTCATAAGGAAACCTTGTGAACTTAGAGCTTGGTTGAATGGGGCCCAAGAGAAAAAAATGAAAGTTGTTTAGCTTGATTCCCATAGAACATGACGTTGTTAAGGGAGGCATGACATTGCCAAAATAAGGAATTCTTGATATAGTTAGCGAGTAGAATTCCAAACTAAACCCTAAGTGATAAGTGAAATCCTAGACTAGACTTGGTAGGGCCAGAGAGTGTCTTAGGTTGGACCTGGTATGGTCTCTATCATGAAAACTATTCTAGATGTGAAGTTGGCTTAGCGGGCGGGTTCTAGAAGAGGATACTAGTTCTTGTTGGTTGGGTGGAGAATTCTTTTCCCTTGTGATTTTCATGGCAAACTCAGTTACTTGAAAGAAGATAAGTGAAACATGTTTTGGAATGGTTTTCCTGGATGTATTTATTTTCTGCTTTGCTGTGTAATGCTTTCTTTTTGGAATTTAATTTCTGATACTATACAATGGTCATATAATAATGTTGGATTAGGTTAGTTCCAAGCCTCAATGGAAAAGAATCCATTAGTCTAGAACAATCCTGAATCTTTATTACTTAGTCTGAAAGGAAATGACAAGTCCCAGAGTTAAGATCCACTGATCTCCCATATTTTAAATAATGATACTGTTGTTTTGCAAATATAAACATAGTAGTGGTTGTTGTTAAATATGAGTTTGTGTCACACTAATGATATAGTAACTTATTTTGTTTTACAAAAAAGGAAATGAAGTACAATAAACAATCGAAACTGAGACTCAACATTCAAAAGGTCGTATGTAAATATTTGATAAAAACCAAACTATTTAGGGTTAATAAAAATAAGAAAGATGTAACAGTCAACAATTATATATCGAGTCAATGAACAGTTCAAGAACAATGTCCACTATAAAAAAGAAAAAAATTACACACAGACACACAGACACACACAAGATTCAAATCTACCCTTAATTTTGATAGATAACCTTAGGCCGTAGTTACCATCCATCAAACCTGCAAAGAAGACCCCAAATACCCAAGAACATAACCAACTTTAAGTCTCCTAATATTTAACAGTAAAATTAAATTACATTTGGCAGTCAAGGCCATAAATCATAACTTAAATTCATTCAAAGAAGTGTTCACAACCACATGGCCAACATCTACTCTATAAACATTTTACACAACCAAAATCCGAGCCCGACTGGGTGCCATACCAAACCTAACTTAGAAACCCTAGTTCATTAGTTGGTCTTAGCCTCTTTAGAACCTGAAACAATGTAAAGAAATAGAGGGTTTTATAAGAACTTGGAGAGCTCCTACCGTGGAAAACCAAGGAATCCAGAACTTTGTTCGCAAGTGTAATATATAAGACTAACCTGCGAATTTTTTATAAGGTGAAAAAAAGTGATTAGTAAGGTTCATAGCGAGAGAAATAAAATTGGAAAGAAATATATGAAGGGTTAGGGTACCGGTTTTGACCAGTAAGCATTACCTAGAAGACAGCCACAACCCTACGACATTGTACAAAACAAGTAAGTTAATAATCACAAAACAATTAAGCACAATGAACTAAGAGTCCATCCATTTGAAGCCACATGAAATGAATTACCAACCAAATTCTAGTAGGCCCATTCATTATGAAGGCTAGGGTGATGAATCTCTTCCTCCGAGTAGTAACCCTTCAAGGGATATGCATCAAACAATCCATACCATGAATCAAATGGGAGAGCGAATCGACATGCAACAGAACCATTACTGTGCTCAGTAAGAAAAAAAATTAAAACAAATGAGTCAAGCAACTTTGAAACAGGCGATGGAGAAGGATTTTGTTTCAAAATTTACCTAGTAGTGACCAACCTCTATGAACCAAAGAAACCTGTGAGTGAACGGTTTTCCTATTGTAGAGCTTGCTCTCACAAAGCAAAGGACCCAACTGAGATGAAGTGGCGTGGGGGATCAAGGGGAGGTAGTTGCTCCCATATCCACATTTCCCCATGCCCATCATATATTCTAAAACCTAATCATCTAAATCGTTGATCTAAAAACTATCACTAACTCCAAGACGAAGCTAATCTCGAAGGACAATAATGCCATACAACTATATAGATCTGAAAAGTTCAAAAGTAATGTATTGAAGGAACTTATGATAATTCAAAAATTAATACCATAACCTTTCAACCATAAAATTGCAAGAAAAACACAAATTTGGAATAAAAATTATATGCCATTGACCACCACGGTTAAGAGTGACCTTCAAATTATATGCCATTGACCACCACGGTTAAGAGTGACCTTCAAAGCCTTTGATAAACATTATTATTATTATGATCTCCCTAAACTCATGTAAAGTGCAGGACCAGTTTAACCCCCTTTAAATATAAACCCGAAAGTTATATAACAAATAACCAATGAGTAGCGCACATGAACGCCATGGAACCACTTTTTGTGCTCGTGGAAATAGTAATATAATTTAAATAGAAAGTAAGTGAAAATGAACATTGTTTTGCCTCTTAAGTTAAGAAGTTGCCTCGGCCTGGAGTATGCCGTAAAACTGCTTCTGCTTGGCTAAGAGCTCGTCTTCCTCGGACGTAAGGAAACAGGTTAACGGCCCAAGACCCAAAGGCATCTGGCAGGAGTGAAAGCCTGCTCCCTTACGGACCACCAGCGGGTTATTACAGGTGGCGTGGTTTTCCTTGATAACGGTGATGAGTCAAACCAACATTCGTGGATAGCAGCCAGAGATGGCTGTCCTCACTGTTGGTTTGACACCTGAGTTTGATAGGTTTTGCCACCTTCGGAAAAAAAAAAAAAGTTAAGAAGTTGCCACATAATTAAGATAAAAAGAAAAATAGAAAAAAATAAAATGGAAATAGACATATATGTTGAGCATAAACAAATTTTTCCATCTCTTTGGTTTTGAGCGACATGTTATTAAAATATATTAAGCATAAGATTTTTGTATTTATTTTTAAGTACTTTATATAATATATAATATTATTGCTTTATTGTTTTATATAATTTTTGTATATAATATATATTATTGATATCAAAAAAGCAAAAGATTGGATATATATATATATAACAATATATTTCAAAATATTGCTGCGGATAAACAAAATTCTACATCTTTTTGATTTTGAGCAACATGCTCATAAAATATTTTAACTATAAGAATTTTTATTTTTATATTTAAGTATTTTATATAATATATAATTGCTTTTTTATGATTTATTTTTTAGTTCTTTATATAATATATACCATTGGCATTAAAACACTATTTAAACATTTTATTTATTTTGTGGATATTACAATGTTTTTTTATTATTAGCATATTTTAAAATAATCCATGAGGTAGAATCTAGAGTGGGCTCTCTCATATTAAGCATGGAAAAACCTACCCATCTTTGATATCCTAAATAAGAAAGGATCTCTATATAGTTGAAATATAATGAATTTATGTACAATTTTATTACATATTATGAAAGTTTTTATGCTTAAAAATGGGTATTGAAATATTTTATTTATGGTAAATATTCTCCCTTCTTTATATATGTGTATGTGTGATAAGTTAACATGGAAATTCAAAATTTTTATTCACGTACGCATTAAAAAATGAAGGAATTACTCATCTTTCTCAAATTGGAAAAGGTAAAATATAAGAAGATTTTTACTTTCAATTTCTTTATCTTTATATAAAAGTTGATATAAAAATATGTCACTTACTATGGAAACTGAAATATTTTGTCTATGATTGACACTGAATTTCTTTTTGTTATTAATATTCTTTTTTTAAATACTATTGGTTAACTTTATGTTGAGCATGGTAGGAATTTCACATCTCCTTCCTAGTAGGTTGTAATATCAATACTATTTTACATCTCACACTTAAATTCCATATTCAATAGTGAGTGAATTGTACATCTCTTTCTCATGCAATATTGAATTTATTTTTTGTTATTAATATTTTTGTTCTCTATTGAAGAATTATTTTGTTATTAGCATTTTTATTTTTTTAAGTGTAGGTATTATTAGTCTTTGTCAAAGCAACATGCCAACAATGGATTTGCATGTTGACTATTATTGGTCTAACATTGACCAATGCAACTTACAATGTTTAACTTTGAAAAACAAATATTTATTTTTGAATATCGTGGCAAAAAATATTTTTCAAACATTTGATTGGACTATAAATTTGAAGGTCTTATTGTACTTTGCACCATATGGATAATTACCTCAGTTTTTTCTTCCATATTTTTTGGATGTAGTTGCAATATTTTTCCATGAATTTTATATATTTGTGGATTGATTTTTCATGATTTTTCTTCCATATTTTTTGGATGTAATTGCAATATTTTTACATGAATTTTATATATTTGTGGATTGATTTTTCATGACTAATCTTCATAGGAAAACCAACCAAAATTAAAATCTTTGAAAATAATTCATAGTCAGGTAAATAACATATTCACAATCAATTACTGGCCACCATAATTTAAGCAAGTATTTACATAAAAAAATGGATAGGAATAATATGTAAATAAATATACTTACTAGAGTTACTACACACCATTATTTATGTTTTCTTTATCACTTTAATAAGTAGGAGTAAAAATGTAAATGTGTAGACTTACTATACTACCCAGAAAAATTTAGTTAAGTCCTTGCCCCTTATATGGTAATTAATTTTTCCATTTCATATTACCAATTTGCCATTTTTATGAAAGCATAATTTCAACACTAAGTTGCCCTACAACACTTGTTTTACTTATGGGACAACATCTTTCATACTAGGTTATAAAGAACCTCTCACTACAAAAATAAATACAAGAAGACCAAAATGAATGTAAACTTTTAAACACATTGTGTACAATAAAACAAACAAAGAATTTTGATAATATTTATTAGTTTTTAGAGAAACACATTTTTTTTGTAATATCCGATCATGATTTCTATTGATATTCAAAATAAAGAATAATTACTGATGATCTTTGTAGCACTATGTTGACCTTGTCGACAATACCAAAACTTGCTTACATCATAAACACATAACTACTAACATACTAATAAGATAAACATCCCTATCATAACAACATGTATGTGAGAAGTAAGCACTCAAAAAACAAAATCATAGATGCTTACAGTTATCACTATACTCCGCTAAATACCTTATGTGGATATATACAAAACTACAAGAAATAGTGGAAATAGACCTAAACCAAAATATCAATTTAACATGGGAATATCTTCTAGGAATCGATGAAGAGTTAGAATCATTCATATAGAATGATTGCTGGTTGATCTAGAGAGGGATTTTCATTTACCATGTTAACTGGGGGAACTTTGATGACTGCTTCACCATTTAGAGGAGAAATGGAGTGAGTGTACAAATCTGAAATTATGAAATGTTCTATTTTGTTCAATTGAACAAACATGTCATCTGTATCATATGAGATATCTCTCATTATCCTTTGCAGTTCGTCCTGCATGACAAAGAGTTTATAATTGTCCACCTGCTTATCTCGTAACACCATGTGAAGAAGAGTATCCATTTGTATGTGTGTATATAGCGAGTACAAAAAATGAAGTCTTTGCTTCCTCCATTTTCCTGGGTTTGGTATCCACTTAGTTTTTCCAACACAAACTTCAGAATCTGAATGATACATTCTGTCACCAAATTCTCTCACCTCTAAGGTATGATTTTCATTTTGCACCTCAAATGGCACAACATAAAAAAAATTTAGACACTGACTCCCAACCAAATAGTCGTCGGTGTTTGGAAGAGGATGCCTCTGATGTGCCTCCCCTTCGACTAGTTAGACGTGGTCGTGGAGCCATACTGCTAGTTGACCTGAAAAATGACTTCACAAAGAACCTTTGGGACATCCCACTGAAAGGATTTATTTGAAATGTAAAGTAGGACCAACAAACTAGATTCCAATTGTCCACAATACCAACAAATTGGAGGTTGCAGTGCTCAGATATAAACACTAAACGAACATCATCTAGGAACCCACAAAGATTTATATTGAAACCTAGACAAGCATAGTAAGAATTGATCTATATCACGATAAAAGTTGTGCTCCATGTAAATTCCAATATGACCCCCAAGAGGTTCGAATCTTAATATCATTAAAACCATATAGAAAAGGAGTCGCTATACCAAACTCTGGCAACCAAGACAAGACAATTGAATGAGATACCAGAAGGATCAAGGGACTGTAAATCTGTGGAAGGGAGAACCATGACCAGCTCAAATGAAGGCTTAGATGATGACTTATGAAAAAACACACAAAGAACATTGGTTTCCTTCATTCGACCCTAATACAATTCCTAAAATACTACTTATGTGAGAAAAAAGGAACCTAAGCCTATGAAAAAACCACTCACTCGAGACAATACCCAACAAAAGGACTTGTAATAGCCTGAAGCTCGAAAAACTGAGCCCAAGGAATAAAAATGTCTCTTTAGATATTGTAGAGAGACAACATACACACCATGGCGACCACTGAACATGAAGGAACTTGATACTAGAGAAACACTGACAAATATAGAACAAAGCCCAGTATAGAAACTTAAAGTGACCAGGATCATGGGAACTAGAGCAATAAAGCTTATGATTAGACATTTTGAAGGAGGTATTGAAGCTACCTTGTATAATAGAGTTGTGGAAACGGGAAAGAGAGATCGAAGAATACACGGGCATGTTGAAACATGGAGGTGCCACCCTGAACGTAGAACAACTATTTTCCACCCTCGAACATCCAGAAAGGTGGTATATAATGTTGTGGGCCAACTTCTCCATTTTCCCGACCCTAAACAAGGTTGAAACCTCAAATCGAACAAGTGGAAAGTGTAATACCAATCTCTGGGTTCATTTGCCCCAAGGCCTCGTATGATAAGGCATTCATTTATGAAACTTGATCTCTTGTCGGAACAAATCATCCAAACCTCCAATCTCCTAAGTTCTTCCTAACTCCATGCCCATGTGGGAAACACCAAACAAGCGTGCTAATGAATAAATGAAACCAGTCACACGGATATCAACCCTTGTGAAATAACTGCTATAACAATGAAACCATACGACCAGATATCGACACACTTCTCCTACACACGCGTCTTCTCCCATAAGCCAAGTGGAGGGTGTGGCACACACCCTAATAACTGCCTCCAGCTTGGCCAAACAATAGCTATGCATGTCACTTATTATAGTGGGAATGCCCAACTTCGAGAAAATGATTCTCATAGTTTCTCCAGTGAAAGTCCTTCGAAATATCACCCCCATCGGGGAACCTCTTATAAACTTGTTTTCTATCCTGTTCAATCCTATGCCTTAGTTTTAGGATAGATTCATGTTGCAACCATACCAACTAGTCTTCATCCATGGCTTTTGATGTGTCCAACTCCCCCTTTTAGCTAAAAAATTTGCTGCTTGATTACCTTCCCTCTTGGTGTACATAGGGATCACATAGTCAAAATTTAACAGTAGTTCCATGATGTTGTTTGCTTCTTTTTGTATATGCCAACTAGTGATAGATTTCTTTGGAGGATGACTCCACAAGAGTTTTTTCACCATAGTGATCACAATTTGGGATTCTCCATGAACCTATAACAGATGTATTCCTTTCCTAGCTACTATCTGGAGACCTTTTCCTGGCGCCCAAAGTTCTGCCAAATTATTTGTGGTTTCTCCACAGGAAAAAGCATAAACATGCACCAGATTTAAATTCTCATCTCTCAAGGTCCCTCTAAAACCTGCCTCACCTAGATTGTCTTGTGAGGCTCCATCAAAACTCAATACAAAAAAATATTGAGGTGGTGGTTGAAAAAAACACACCACCTTCTGACTTGAAATATATGTGTTATGAGAGGAAGAGCCAAAATCGATCTCCATATGTAGTTTTTGCATAATAAGCAACTCATCGTCTTCCAAAGGCCCATCTCCCGACTTCGACATATGTGCTAACAATGTTTTTAGAACATTTGAACCTATTTGTTCTTGTATTTTATATGTAGGTCTACTTATCCATTCAAACACCCTAATTTTTCTCTCTTTCCATAATTTCCATAAGGATAAGTCCACAAATAGACATCATGTTGTCAATACCCATGGGTGCTTAAACTTCTCTTGGTACCAATATATTAACCAAGACTTTATATTCATTGAGATCAGTAAAGCACGTTAAACAAAGGGTGGACATGATGCCATATTTCCTTTGCATAAGTGCATGAGATAAGTAAATGATTTTCTTTCTATTCCTCTTGAAGACATAATGAACATCTTGAAGGACTTACAAAAAATTTTCTTTGCATGTGATCCCAAGTTAATTCCTGTCCCCATGCAATCAACCAAAGAAAAGTGGAAACTTTAGGCCAGACTCCTTTATAGCAAACAAAGCCCCATATTTGATTATCTGCCCAAGGATGTAAATCTAGTAGTAACGAGTATGTCTCTTCTAAAGAAAAGGCACCTAATTGCCATTTTCCCCAACATAAAATATCATTTTTGACGTAGTTTTGAATCCTTATAACTTGAAGGTTTTGATGAAATTCCATCCAAGGAAAAGATTTATCTGAGTTTTCTCAACATTTTTGTGTTTTCGACTATCTCCAAATGGAAGATGAAATCGTTTGACTCCAGTAATCCACTACTTTGATAGATCCAGTAGATTGTATCCATTCTCTTAACTCAAAAATATTTTTTTGTTCCATTAGAAGAGGATTTTGTTTCCATGAATCCTCCCAAAAGGAGGTAGTTTTACCATATATAACCTCCCAGAAGGTGAATTGTTTGACCCTCATTTTTGGGGCATGAGCCGAGTTCCAAATTTCTAAACCCTTGATGAGGTCTTCAAAATATAGCCTATTAACCTATGAGGTGAGGGACATATACTTCCTTTCCCATACCTTTTTCCAGACATTCTTACCACTCTAAACCTAGGACATCCACAACTTCATTTCATAAGTGCTACTGATCAAAGAGGGGTCCTTGAGGCCCAAACCTCCATTATTTTTTGGAAAACTCATCCTATCCGATTCGATCAATGCCCATATATGTTTCTTGGCTGAACCTTTCCACAAAAAATTCAACCAGAGAGATCTGAGTGCCTAGAAAATGTTGTTTGGGATTGGCATTAAAGAAAGTTGATAATTTGGAATCGCTTAAAGAACTGATTTTGTTAAAACAAGATGACTAAGGAAGCTTAAAGTCTTAAACACCCAATTATTCATTCGATAATGTTTTTTAGCTAATAACTCTGTCCATGTGGAGGTCGTGTGGTAGTTCCAGTCTAGTGGTACACCTAAGTACTTAGCTGGAAGCTTACCCCTCATGTATCCCGTTACCTGATTGATCCTTTTTTGCATCAGTTTCGGGAAGTTGAAAAACTACATTTTTGTTTTTTCCTTATTCACCAAAGTACCTAAAGTTGACATGATATGGATAATCTTCTCTATCCATGTAGCCTCACTTCTGGTGGGTAGACCAAATAGTAATATGTCATCAAAAAACTAGAGATGGGTGGTTGGGAAATTATTTTGTGCACAAACAAAGGCCATATTTATATTTCGTCTCTCCTACTTTTTGAAATACTCTCTCGAGGCCTTCCATGACTAAAAAAAAATGGAGACAAAGTATCCCCCTGCCTGATACCTCTAGATGGATGAATGATTTGTGAAGGTGATCCATTGACCAAAATGGAATAAAAAGTAGTAGAGATAAGACATCCCACCCAATCTAACCAATTCTTTGAGAATCCAAACCCTTGTAGGAATCCTAATAGAAAATACCAATTGATTCTGTCATAGGATTTAGAAATATCCAACTTGATGAATATACCCAGGCACTTATTTTGTTTGAGAGAGTGGATTATTTCCTGCACAACTATGATACCATTTGCAATTTTCTTACCTTCTACAATTCCGGCTTGAGATGGAGAGATTAAGGATGGGAGTAGTGGTTTTAATCTATTTGCTATCATTGTGGATATAATCTTATAAATCACATTACATAATGCAATGGGTCTAAAACCTTCCAGACTCTCTTATTTCCTAAACTTAGGTGCCAACATTATAAATGTGGCATTCAATGCTGGGAGAATGTTTCTAGTATGTCGTGACTCTTCCACTACCTCATGAACTTATTTTTCTAGAAAAATCTAGCAGACCTAATAGAAATCTAATGTAAATCCATCTGGGCTCAGTGCCTTATTTTTAGGTATATTCATGAAAAATGCTTCAACTTCCGGCAAGGAGATCGATCTCTTCAAAGCTATGTTTTGTTCATGACTTATCATTTTGTGAATATGGTGAATGATTGCAACTGAAGAAGATGAAGAAGATGAATCTAGGATACCCTCAGTCCATAGCTTCGTAAAATAATCAACCAACTCTCTGTTTATGCCATACTGTGTAAACTATCTTCCACCATTCTTGTAAGAAATGGAAAACAATTTGTTATGAAGATGATGTTGGATCACAACATTATGAGAGAAATTAATATTACGATCCTCTTCCTTCAGCCATTGAATTCTAAATTTTTTCTTCCAAATAATCTCCGCCTTCTTTCTTCATTCTTCAAGCTTTGCAAGATTATCGACCTCCTCCAATGCCAATTATGTTGATCTTCCTTCCCATATAATTCTTTTTTGAATCGAGGACATCTTATTTTCCAGATCTTTCTTATCCTTAAAGATATTCTCAAACACTATCTTATTCCAATTATTGAGTCAGAATTTCAACTGTTTCAACTTCAATTAGAAGATTCTCATCTTAGTATGGCCTTCAAATATTATCTTTTCCCACCAGGTCTTCAATAGATCGACAAAATTTTCCGAATGGAACCAAAAAACTTTTAAAACAAAATGGTGGATTAAATGGAGTCTCCTTTAAATCAACTTCCAACCTAACTAGCCAGTGACCAAAACCCATATAGGGTAGTATAGAGGCTTCTATATACAAGTTTATTTGTATCGGTTTTCAGATATCCAAAAACCGATCTAATCTACAAGCCACCTATTGCGACCACCCCCCCCCCCCTTTCGATTATTACAAGTAGAAAAACCATTAATTGTGGGAATGTAAACCAATCAAAGGGATTCAAGCATATCATTGAACATCACTGATATAGGATCCAACCTACAGTTACCACCTTTTATCTCCTTCAACGATCTCGTGTTATTAAAATATCCCCCCATGATCCAAAGTGCATTTCCAATAATTTGCTTCGTCTCATGTAATTGCATTAAAAGGCTTATTTTTTCCGACAGTATTGAAGGACCATAGACTACTTAAAGGAAGATATTTTCTTCAAATCCCACACAACGAAATTTTCCTATCCAGATTCTATGTGATGAAAACCATTCCCAAAAAACTATCAATTGAGGGTTCCACCAAATTGATATTCCCCCTGTTGCCCTTGTGGATGCTATTTCCATATGCTCACAACCTTTCCAACAAAAAATAGTTATGTTCTTTCTTCATATTTTCCTCTATCAATTTCGTTTCTTGTAAAATAACAATGGTCAGATTGTCCTTTTTTATTTTCTCTCTAAGATAATGTTGTTTACCTCTCCTTTTAAGTCCTCTAATATTCTAGGAGAGGAATTTATTTTGAACAATGATGGTACTTTACAAGCTCTTCTCTAGGCTAGTTGTTGGTTGTTCCGATATGCTTTGGGTTATCCCTGTATGTTGCCTTGCTTCTCCCTTTGGTTTTGTTATCTTCTTCTTCTCTTCCTTGTGTACTTATTTTGATAACAAATGTGTCTCATGGGATAATCCTTTTCTTAGATTTTCAATGAAGATAAGCTTTGGAATACCTTACCTTTTATTTGTTTGGAATTCCGTTGTAATCCTTGGCAGCCCATTCAGTTATCATGGAGACTAATACATGTTCCTCTTCCGATAGTTCTGAGATTTTATGGTTTAAGAGTGGAATTACTTCCTCAAAACCCGAAAATTCTAGTAGACTAGACCCTGCTTGTGGATTTTCATCTTCTCCCATTTTACATTTTTGGACCATCTTTTCCTAGGCCTTCTCAACTGTAACTATATCCATTTGGGTTATCTCAATATATGGATGATCCTCCTCCATAGCTTTGAGCACAAAGAATGAATTCTTTTCCTTAGAGCCCCTTGTGTTATTAGGGGCTCGATACCTTTGATTTCGCTGCCTATTGGAAACTCCTGTAAAACCATCATTAAACATTAAGATACTTGGATTTTGTTCCTTCTATTCAATGTGCACTCTCGAAAGAGGTGTCCATATTCATGGAAAATTCTACACCGGAATGACACATGTTCGTAATCCAAGGGTTGTGTTCGAATCTCACCTGGTAATCCAATTCTATATATGGTAGTGGTTGTGAGATGTTCATATATACACATAACTGTACATATTACATATTCATCCCCCTTTTGGTAACCTCTAATACCTTTACAAAACGACCTAGGTTCTGACCAATGCCTTCAAAAATCTATGTTAACCAGAATTCAACTAGTTAGGAATATAACGTAACCCATATTAGTGCTGATGTAAATTCCTCCTTATCAAGATTAGAAAAAGCTTCCAAATGCCTTATATAAAGTCCTGCATTATTCAGGAAATAAGGCCCCCTTCAAAAATATGTTCTTTATATTCCAACTTGGAGAAGATAACTGTGAAAAAGACCTTTCAGGCCTATTTGCAAATCCACCTCTCCCTTGGGAAGCCAATTTGCTTGTATCTATCTTTCGATCTCCTTTTTCGTTGGCCATATTCCAATAAACTTACAAATAAAAGCACGAACCCTCATTTTTTTCCTCTGATTGTCCAAACAACTAGTTGGAATGATGAATTTTAGATTCTGTGGGGATTTTGGTACACATTGTCCTTGCAACGCCTTTTTTCCATAAATCACCCATCACTAGAGAATGTTGAATTGTAGAAGAACCTAAGTATAGGGGGTTTATGCAGTGCATTATATTAGATATCATTTTTGGTATTCAACTGCGTTAAGTAAGAGTGAAGGGATCCCTACTTGAATGGTTCATGAGGGACAATACTTGCTAAGGTTTTGCAAATGGGGTAGCAAGCTAAGTGGGCTTGATTGTGGGGAAAACTCCACAGTTAAGCGCGCTTGAGCCAGAGGAGATCTGGGATGGGTGACCTCCCGGGAAGTCCTGGTTACCGGGTGCAAGCCTCGGAAGTGATGATTGACGCTATGTGATTTATTTCACCAGTTTCAATCCCACTTCTTCAACCCTGTGAGCATCACCCGATGCAATGAGTGCTAAGTGAATTATTCAAATCATGAGAAATTAGTCACTTACGACTACCTCTCGTGGAAATGGTCATACGTGAATGACTTACTTAACGCAGTTGAATCCCAAAAATGATATCTAATATAATGCATTGCGTAAACCCCCTATACTTAAATTCAAAAAGAGTGAAGGGATCCCTACTTGAATGGTTCATGAGGCACAATACTTGCTAAGGTTTTGCAAATGGGGTAGCAAGCTAAGTGGGCTTGATTGTGGGGAAAACTCCACAGTTAAGCACGTTTGAGCCAGAGGAGATCTGGGATGGGTGACCTCCCGGGAAGTCCTGGTTACTGGGAGCAAGCCCCGGAAGTGATGATTGACGCTATGTGATTTATTTCACCAGTTTCAATCCCACTTCTTCACCCCTGTGAGCATCACCCGATGCAATGAGTGCTAAGTGAATTATTCAAATCATGAGAAATTAGTCACTTATGACTACCTCTCGTGGAAATGGTCATACGTGAATGACTTACTTAACGCAGTTGAATCCCAAAAATGATATCTAATATAATGCACTGCGTAAACCCCCTATACTTAAATTCAAAAAGAGTGAAGGGATCCCTACTTGAATGGTTCATGAGGCACAATACTTGCTAAGGTTTTGCAAATGGGGTAGCAAGCTAAGTGGGCTTGATTGTGGGGAAAACTCCACAGTTAAGCGCGCTTGAGCCAGAGGAGATCTGGGATGGGTGACCTCCCGGGAAGTCCTGGTTACCGGGTGCAAGCCCCGGAAGTGATGATTGACGCTATGTGATTTGTTTCACCAGTTTCAATCCCACTTCTTCACCCCTGTGAGCATCACCCGATGCAATGAGTGCTAAGTGAATTATTCAAATCATGAGAAATTAGTCACTTACAACTACCTCTCGTAGAAATGGTCATACGTGAATGACTTACTTAACGCAGTTGAATCCCAAAAATGATATCTAATGTAGAAGAACCATTTGCAACCTCCACTTTCGACACTTCTACAGTCCCTTTAGTTGTAAGAATGTTTTGGAAGGAGGGGAAAACCCCTCCCACCTTGGAGAACGCCTCCCTATCTAACAATCTCATAAATTACTTACTATAATTCCAAATCAGAAGAGAAAAAAGAGGCAGCTCCCTCCAAGGAATGAATTTTTTTCAATTCTAGTGATGTAGAAAATTACCCTTGTGAATTTGATTCAGAATGCCACGTGGACATCCTTCCACCGAGTCTGGTAGCAACGCTTTCCATTGAATCTATCAAACATCCTCCTCTGTCATCCTATAGCTCCACCTAGAGAAACACATTCTTGATCTCTTATGAATATTAAAACAAGTTAATTTTGATGATAATATTTCCCTATAATGTATTGACCACTTCTAGAAATCATTTTCTTTTACTTTTAATTTGAATGATAACACTAACAAAAGAGATATAAGAAAACCAAAATGAAATGAACTTATTAATATATAATTTTTTTAGTAATGTTTATTAATCTCTTGAGAAACGTATTATTGGGTGTTTATGAAAATTGAAAGTGAATTATATTTATTATGAGTTTAACATATTACATATAGAAATTGAACTAGTATAAGTAATATAACAATATTTCTCCTAACTACACAAATTACATCCAATTATTCATTTTTATATCAAGTAATAAAAAGTAGAAAATAAGTATTTTGATATTAAATTTTAATTTTCTTTATTAAAATTTTTATATTACAAAAATATATTTAGTATTAATATTATATATTATAAATTTGAAAAAATTCTTTTAACCGTGGTAAAATTTAAATTTCAAACTCAAAATATGGTAAACATTGTCATTTATAACAATAGATTCTTTTAAAAAATAACAATAGAGATAGAAAATGAGGAGAATATGTTTGTGAGTATCATTTCCCTCTAAGTTTGGTTCCATAATCTCTTAATTAGCACAATTGTAGTAATTAAATGGCTTAATAAACATTTGTTGAAAACTTCAGCAAAAAAATCTCAATTTGACTTTGCCTTGGTTAAATTGAGAAAATTCGAATTTCCAGATCAATGGACAACTTGGATGCATTTAAATTGTGTGACATGGCTTGTGTCACTTAGTTAAATCACTAAATTTGAGTTGGAAGACTTGGAGTTCAGTTAAGCATGTGCAATTGCTAATTTGTAGTAATTAAGGTTAGTTATTTCAAGTTGTTTTCAGTTAAACTAGTTCCTATTGGAGGAACTAGTGAAGGTCGGTTGTATAGTGAGACTTCAGTCTAAGTCAATGATCATCTAGTTAACTGATCAATCAACCCAACATGGCTAGTGCATGCAAAGAAGTCAAGTTACCCAATTGAGGTGGATATTTCAAGGCAGTGTAACATCAATTGTTGGCTATTCTGGAGTGTACAGGTGTTGCGTGATGATCAACCTTGAGAATTGTGCAATCAATTTGGAGGAAATTCCTAAATAATAGGGGCCTAATTTCCTCGAAAATTGCACAAGGAAATAGGGGCTCAAGCTGAGGCAGAAATTGGCTAATTCTAGGTCAGAGATTCACAATGAGCAGAGGGACATGTTATTCACTTGCAGATTGTGCTCAGTTGGAAAGAAATTGTAATATAGTCTATTCATTTGATTAATGCAAGCAGGAAAAGGGGTTTTTCACAAATTGATTTCCCCTGGAAAAATACTATGTGCATTATGTTAATTCTCATTGCATGTTTGTGGTTGATGTTCTAAATCATGAATTGAATTCTGCAGAGCAATAGAGTATGATTGTGTCTTGTGATTTAGGTTAAAATTTAATAAGAAACTACAATTCTATAACCATAAATAGACATGGTATCAGAGTTGGATTCACATTATAACATGAATTTCTAAGTCGTTTCTCAAGAGTCTCGAACTCACAGTTCAGTGTAGCAGGATATTTTCAGAGTTGGGAATATGACCTTTGATGGGATGAGGCTAGAGTATGCCTTGGAAGGTAGCTCTAATTTCATCGCATGGAAGGATCACATGGATGTGGTATTGGATGACAATGGATTGCTAGAATATGTCAATACAAACATTGCAAAACTAGGATCAACTAATGCTCAAAACCTATCCCAATGGAAGAAACATGTAGCCAAGGCGGGGAGAATAATATTTAAGGGAGTGTGAGACCATGTTGTCTCAAATATCCATGGGAAAGAAACTCATTTTGTGATGTGGAAAGAACTCATAGAGCTTCTCAAGAAGA
Organism: Pinus tabuliformis; assembly: GCA_031772625.1. NCBI lineage: Eukaryota > Viridiplantae > Streptophyta > Pinopsida > Pinales > Pinaceae > Pinus > Pinus tabuliformis. The sequence continues at coordinate 934,801,805 of CM062819.1, read as the reverse complement.
GTAGTGACCACATGAAGCTAGTGCTCAAAGAAAAACTTCGAAAAATTAAGATGGAGAAGAATGACGCTATTCCATAGTTTCTCACCAAATTTACACAAGTTCGGGATGAGCTTGGAGGGGTTGGTGTGGCTGTTGCAGAAGAAGACCTAGTGAGCCTAGCTCTTCTAAGCCTTCCCAAAAGTTGGTAAAGCTACCATGACTTGGTGAATGGAAGGGAAAATTTACCAAATTGGGAAAGGTTGTGGTCCAACTTGGTACAAGAAGAGTGCAGGAGAAATAACTAGGATGGAATTTCATCCAAAATAGAGGATGAAGAAAATTTTGCATTGGTTGGTAAGGATAAGATGGAAAAAGGGAATAAGTCTCAAACCAAAGCAGAATCTAGCAAAGAGGGAAAGAAGAAATACTTATTCAAAGTTAAATGCTTCAACTGTCATGAATTTAGTCACTATGATACAAAGTGTCCACACAAAAATTCTAGCAAGAAGAACTCAGAAGGAGAAACAAGTGAGGCATTAGCTTCACAATTCAAGCTAGATTTCACCTTGTTCACATGCATGGCCAACACTGTGATGCAGAGTGTGTGGTACTTTGATTTGGGTGCCTCATTCCGAATGACAGGGTGTAGAGAGTATTTTAGTGACTTGGAGGATAAAGATCTCCAGATGCATATTGAGCTTGGGGACGATGAAAGAAACAATACGACCGAGATTGGTACAATAAAATTTAAGAGGGAGTTGGGATCACCTCTTCACCTCAAAGATTTCATTTTTGTTCCATGCCTGAAGAAGAATCTCATCTCTGTAGCTGTTTTGGAAGACTGTGGTTATGACGTGATCTTTAGTAAAGGGAAAGCATTCCCGTGACACATAGCCACTAGACAAGTGAAGCAAATTGGTGTTCGGGTGAAGAACTTGTAGAAGTTGGATGTGGAAAATTGTGTTGCATTAAGCAATAAGGTAGAGAAAGTGAAGATTAGCGATGTTGGTGAGATTTGGCACATAAGATTGGGCCATTTGCATCATGGCACCCTGAAAATTATGTAGAAAATAACCACTGGCCTCCCTAAAGGAGCACTTGAGCAGTAGGATGTATGCAAGGGTTGTACCTTGGGCAAGTATGTGAAATCCAAATTCCATGATTGAGACAACAAAGGACATGAAATCTTGGAAACAGTCCACTTTGATGTCTATGGACCTTTCTCGACAACCTCCACTGCTAGACATAAATACTATGTTATATTTGTTGATGATTTCTCAAGGATGTCTTAGATCTTCTTCATGCGGAAGAAGGATGAGACATTCTCGAAGTTCATAGAATTCAAGGCACTCGTCGAGAAAGAGACCAAAAATAAGGTGAACGCTCTTATGAGCACTAATCGAGGTGAATATATTTTGAATGAATTCAATGATTTCTATACAAAAGAAGGCATTTAAAGAGAGTTGATAGCACCCCAAAACCAGTAGTAGAATGGGGTGACTCAAAGAAAGAATCAGAGCATTGTTGGACTTGTGAGAGCTATGTTACATGACCAAGGCCTACCTATGCCTTTGTGGGATAAGGCATGCAACAAAACAATCTACTTATAGAACCGAAGTCCTCGTTATATTCTTGGTCTTATGACACCGAAGGAAGCTTTCTTGGGGAGAAAGTCGGATGTGTCTCACTTCAGATTTTTTGGAGCCTCTATTTACTGCCATGTCTCCAAATATTCGAGGAAGAATCTTAAGCCAACAACAAAGTTGGGGGTATTTGTGGGTTACACAAAAACTCCACATAATTACCATGTGTACTTACCTTCCCTCATAATGAAAGTTATGAAAATGGTTGTTAAGTTTAATGAGGAGAAAGCAATGTGGTGCTCCCTTGAGAGGGAGATTCAAATCCCACTAGAGCAGGAGATTTTAGCTCCAAAGGAGGAACGTAAGGAAGTTGTGGAGCAACCACAAATTGAGGAGCAGAGAGTGGAGACACCCACTCAAGTAGAACCATCTAGAGAAGGAAGAAAAAGAACCAGAGAAGATGATAGAATGGCACAAGATGCGAGGGAGAATGTGGGATCTCCTTCAAATGTGCACAGGCAGAGAAGGTCACATAAGAGGTACACTAGCTACATGGCTTTAATGACTGAGCTTCTAGAGACTAAGATATCCTATTTTGTGGAACCAGTAGAGAAACTTATTTGGGTTGATGTAATGGTGGAAGATTATGAATCCATTGTAAAGAAAAATGTTTGGGAAGCGGTCCCAAGACTAGAAGATAAGTTAGTTGTGGGTTCGAGATGGATCTTCAAGGTTAATCATGCAATATATGGAAGCATAGATAAATATAAGGCCATATTTATGGCCAAAGGATTCTCTCAGGTTGAGGGAATTGACTATGAGGAAACATTTTCCCCTGTAGCAAGGTATTCATCCATTAGATCAATTCTTGCACTGCATGCACAGATGGGGAGGAAGATCCACCAGATGGATGTAAAAATAACATTCCTCAATGGCGTTATTAAGGAGGAGGTGTACATCGAGTAACCAGAAGCTTTTGAGACATTTGATCGAGAGTCACATGTGTGCAGACTCAAGAAATAATTGTACGGTCTCAAACAAGCACCTCATGCATGGTACACCACGATTGACAACTATCTCACTATTTTTGGCTTCACTAAAAGTGAAGTAGATGAAAACCTCTATCAAACCTCGATGGAAGGTAAATATATTATTATTGTATTATATGTTGATGATTTAATTTTGATTGGTTATGTGCAACTGATCAACTCTTGCAAGGAGGATCCTGTAAGGGAATATGAGATGAAGGACATGGGACTCATGCACTACTTCCTCAGATTGGAAGTATGCCAAGGAGATGGGGAATTGTTTATGTCTCAAGGAAAGTATGCCAATGAGATATTGTAGATATTCTGCATGGAGAGTTGTAAACCCATGGAGACAACTCTAGCAACCAACTGGAAGAAGGAGGATGCCACTTCAGGTGAAGAGATTGATGTTACTGTTTATCGACAACTTGTGGGTTCACCATTGTACCTTGTGAACACATGACCATATATCTACTATCCAGTCAACCAGTTGATCCAAGCTATGGTTAGGTCAACCAAATTGTTTTGGAAGGTAGCAAATCATGTCTTATGGTACCTGATAGGCACTACCTAGTATGGATTATGGTACAAAATAATAGAGGGAGTGAAGTTGTGTGGCTTCACATATGCAAATTGGGCAGGGAGTCCATCCAACTGAAACAATACATTAGGTGGAATTTTCAGTGTTGGATCCATAGTGGTTTCCTAGTACAACAGGAAGCAAATGTCTGTGGCACTTAGCTCGACAGAAGCATAATACATGAATGCAAGTCAAGCATCATGTGAGGTGATCCAGACGAGAAAGATACTTGTGGGGATGTTTAGTCAGACGATGGATCCAAAAATGATCTATTGTGATAATCAAAGTTGCATTAAGCTCTCTGAGAATCCCGTATTTCACGACCGATCCAAGCATATAGATATCCAGTATCATCTTTTACGGGACTATGTGTAAAGGCAAATAATGTTGCTACATTACATTCCAACACAAGAACAAGCTGCCGACATTTTGACAAAGATCTTGTCAGGAGGGAAGTTCGAGTTCCACAGGTGCAGGATAGGGGTGGTTGATAATCCATTTATCACTGAGAGGGAGTGTTGGAAAATGTAGCAATAAAATATCAATTTGACTTTGCCTTGGTCAAATTGGGAAAATTTGAATTTCCACATCAACAAACAACTTGTGCGCAATTAAATTATGTGAAATAGCTTGTGTCACTCATTTAAATCAGTAAATTCAAGTTGGAGGACTTGGAGTTTAGTTAAGCATGTGTGATTGCTAATTTGTAGCAATCAAGCCCATTTATTTCAATTTGTTAATTAAACTAGTTCCAACTGTTGGAGGAACTAGTGGAAGGTCAGTTGTGTAGTGAGACTTCAGTCTAACTCAGTGATCATCGAGTTAACTAATCAATCAACTCGAAATATCTAGTGCATGCATATAATTCTAGTTACCTAGTTGAGTTGGAGATTCCAAGGCTATAACAGCCCTGGTGAAAATTCTATGTAATAAAGTTAAAAGCAATAACCACAAATAAATGGGACACTTATTCTAAGCTGAATGTTGGGCAAGACATTCTAGGGGGTGTTCATTTGGTTGTTTATGGCTAAGGAAATTGGCAAAGGCAATGGCTAAGTCATTAAAAGGAAAAAATGCATTTTTGGCACATTTATTTATGAAAATAATGGAAATTAGGAGAAAAGGGAGGTGAAAGGTCACAGGTTGCATGTGAGGAGGAAAATGAAGGAAAATAATGGAAAATGAAGAAAATAGACGCCTCATTCATAAAAAGGCTTCTGAGGATCGGTTGGTAACCTTTTGTTAGTTTAGTGTTAGAGCTCTCTCATTATTCTCTCTCTCTCTCATACTCTTGGATACTTAGAGATTTCTTGGAGCACTCTTGGAGGGTGTGGCATACTTGGATTCTTGGAGAAAGAGGCCAAAGGAAGAGTAGGAAAGCACAAGAAGGCATCAATATTAGAAAATACATCAGATTTTCTTACAGGTATCGAGTTGCATGTATGATTTCTTCACTAGTTTTGGCGTGCATGGCATATGCATGTGGTTTCTTGGCTGTGATCTTTCATTGGCATGGAGGATTTCCTAGATCGACAGTGGATTTCCTAGCCTTGCCATTTCCTGGATAGCCATGGTGATTATGGGTTTAATTTCAGTGTTTTTTTTCGTTGGTTCTCATTTTTCCTTAGCTTGGGTTGAGTTATTAGTGTTGGAAGCCCTAGTTGAACAAACGCTCTGGAAGCCCTGTAACAGTTTGGGTTGAGTTACTAGTCTTGTAAGCCTTGGTTGGAAAACGCTCTAGAAGCCTTATATAAGTTGTGGGTTGAATTACTAGTTCTTGAAGCCTTGGTTGGACAAATGCTCTGGAAGCCCTGGAAAGCTTGGATTGAGACCAATCCGATGACGGTTTTGGTGATGTCCGATTGTGAGGTGGAATCACTATTTGACGGGTTGAGGTGGATGGCCTCTAGAAGCCCTAGATGAGTTTTAATTGATGTGTTTCATGAGATCCCACATTCATGCTTGGAATATGGCATGGGTGTGAATGGTTGAAGAGAGATTTGGCTCAACCATTCTACAATCGGGTGGAACGTGGTAATCCCATCTATAGTTGGTTCATTGCAGTCATTAATGAGAAATCCTTTCCCTTGCTTTTCAGGTGTAAAGTTACTGAGGTATTTATGGATTTGATGGTTGTCATGTTTATTATATTTATGTTCCTATTATGTTGGTTATATGCACATTTTATGGCAGTAGTTATGTATGTCTCTCATCATGTTTTTACTTGTATGTGAATGGATGATGTGTCTATGACCTAATAGATGATAATGTAGCAAATGGCAAGATGGAATAATGGTTCATAGAAATTCTCAGATAGGTACGAGATCCCTACACATAATTATGTTGTTTACACCTATAGGTTACATGTCGATGATATGTTTGGCGAAATGCCTGTCATGGCTAGCAGGGATCTAGTTAAGGTCCTTGAGCAATTATTTGCTTTAATACTTTCATTTCCTTGTTACTTTACTGAATTAAAGAGATGCACCAGCTCTAAGCGGGGTCCTGGACTCTAATCCTAAAAAAGTGGCATAAATCCCGGGGTCGCTAGCACAACACTGACACTTTTGGTCCACAGTCACTAGAACGTAGGCCTGTGAGAGTGACTTTAGGTTACTGGTCGCTCCCTTGCGCATAGCATGACAACAAATATGGACCAAAAGACCTAAAATAGCAGTGGGACCAAGGAACAGGCTTTCTAAGTGGCTGACTTGTCCTCTGAGGGTTTTGTTGATGATGTTGGATGTCTGTATGGTGTATTTCCATCGGTTCCACTTCCTTGATGTGACTTATGAGGTCAAATCATATCATAGTGGCCTCTCAACACATGTTTACCTCAGTTGGCCAGTTTCTTGGGTTGATGTGGGAGGAGGGTGTTATAGAGTGGTATCAAATCATGGTTCACCCCTCAAACTAGATGGGCTATGTGTTGGTCATGCATGCATGTCATTTGCATGTGTGTCTCTTATATGTCAGGTGAATTTGTGTCTCTTACCTGTCAGTTGAATTTTATATTTGTTTCATGAAATGCATTGTCATAAGTAAGTGAATGACAGTGTATGGAGTGTATGTGGCTTACATGTTGATTTTATGGTGCCTACTTACATCCTGGTATGTTAGGTTACATTCTTGAATATTTGGATTACATGTATCAGCCTTGTAAGTTGATTACAAGGTTTGATCGCTTATGTTCAACTAAATACGTTTATGTGTAGGTGTAGTTTATTTGGCATTGCTTATTCATATTGTTGGTTGCATGTGGCAATGGGTACAATGGGGTAATGGCTGTTGTCATGCATGAGGTCATATCATGCATCGTTGATATGGCGTTGCATTGATAACCAGATCCTAGTTAAAGTGATGTTCACATGTTACATTTATTTGTGTATGTCTATACATTGTGATGATTATGTTATAACATGTATCACGTTGATTTGGTGATCTTGCAGACAAGGTATCCTCGTCGAGCTCTACTGAGGTACGCTAATTTATTGTGGTTCATTTTATCAGACAAATTATGTCTTGCAGGAATAAATATCAAATGGATAGCAAGATGGTTGACTATAGAGACTCTCCCTGTGAATCCAAAGAGAAGTATGGTGTTGGGAACTCTTCCGACTTGGCAGTGACACTGAGAAGCCTAAAGGAGGAATTAAGGAGTTGTAAGGCAGATAATTACAGAATCATACAATCATAGGAAAAGTTAGCAGAGATGAATGCAGTAATACTTCAGAGCTTGCTGTATTTGCAGCGACAAGGACCACTATGGGTCATTCATGAGTAGGAAGATAAAACTAATGGGGCATATGGTAGTAGATCGCATGATGGTCGTCATCAATCAGATAGAGATGATACAATTAAAGATGGAAAATATTTGGACACTTCGAAGAGGAGAAGGGACAGACACAGGTATGATTCTAGTTCTAACTAAGATAGACACTATGATCGTCATCGTTATCATCCTTACAGGAGGAATGTTAGGGGATACATTCCAGATGAGTTTAAGAAGGAAAAGCCACCTATTTTTGATGGAGAGATAAAGAGATCACAGGATGTAGAGGAATGGTTGCTTGGTATGAAGAAATTCTCCAGGTTGCATGACTACTCAAAGAACATGAAAGCTAGAGTGGCTACTTTCATTCTTAAAGGTAAAGCAAACATCTGGTGGGAAGATGTGAAGAACGTTAGAAATATAGATGAGGAAGATCTGACTTGAGTGAATTTGAGCGGCTATTCAGGAAGAAGTATTTGTTAGAGAGATACTTCAATGACAAGGCAAAAGAATTCTATGAACTAAAGATGGGATCCATGATAGATAATGAGTACACTAGTAAGTTCTTGGAACTGTTGAGGTATGTGCCTTACCTCAAGGAGGAGAAGGATAAGATTCAGAGATTCATTAGTGGATTACCAGTTGCATTCAAAGATAGGATTGAATTCGATGAGCCTAGATCATTGGAGGAGGCCATTCGAAAGCTAAAGCATTTCTATGAACAATCGAAGCACAGAACTGAGACTAAGCCAGACTAGAGAGGTAATGTAAAGAACAAAGGAAAATGGGATAAAAAGCGAGCAAGGCCACAGGGTACAAATAACAAGGAGAATTTTTCACCACCTAAGAGGTTCAATGCATCATATAGAGGACAGGGACATTGAGCTGAGGAGAAGAACAAGGATGGAGGTTGGAAGCCTATAGAGTGTTGGACTTGTGGCAAAGACCATCGTAGGAGGGATTGTCTGTAGAATCAAGGTGGTATACCTCAAATATATAATGCATATGAGGAACATACTATTGGAGATGTAGGCCAAAGTATTCCTCGTATCTATGCAGTCGTGGACAACAGGCAGGTAGAACACCAAGCATCGATCATTGAGATGGATGATAAGCTTTGCGATCAAGTTATTTCTTTTTTTATTGACCCTGGATCTAATTATAGCTATGCTAGTCCTGAATTGGTGGATAAGTGTGGTTTGAGTAAGGAATTGCAAGCAGAGTCTTGGTTAGTGCAATTGGCTAGAGGTATGAAGAAGCGAGTCCATCATTGGGTAGAATCTTGCGCATTTGACTTAAATGGTATGCCTACCGCAGCACATTTGAATGTTTTACCATTTGGTTCATACGATATGTTGTTGGGCATGGATTGGTTGTATCTTCATAGAACCAAGGTTGACTGCCATGATAATGCCATTGAATGTGTTGATGGCAATGGAGAACCAAGAATCTTGCAGGGTAAGAATAAAGCCACATCAGTTGGGATGGTGAAAACTATGCAAAAAAAGTGTAGCTGTAGGAAAGGGTGCAAGCTATTTGTAGTACATTTTTCTAGCGATAAGGGTAAGGAGGTTGAGGATGCAGATGCATTGAACAAGTACTCGATTTTACAATAGTTCGGGGATGTATTTCCTGAGGACATCACAGAGTTTTCACCTCATAGGGAGGTAGAATTTTCTATCGAGTTAGTGCCAGGGGTAGCTCCAACATCAAAAGCACCTTACAAGATGAGCACACCTGAGTTGGTTGAGTTAAAATTATAGCTGAAGAAAATGTTGGACAAAGGATACATTAGGCCAAGTGTATCACCATGGGGTGCATCGGTCTTATTTGTGAGGAAGAAAGATGGTACTCTCAGATTATGCATTGATTACAGGTAGTTGAACAAAGTGACTATCAAGAACAAATATCCTTTGTTGAGGATTGATGACTTGTTCAATTAGCTGAAGGGAGTAACAATGTTCTCGAAGATTGACTTGAGATCTAGATACCATCAGGTATGCATCAAAGAGGAGTATATATACAAGACTATGTTTAGCACTAGGTATGGGCATTATGAGTTTGTTGTTGTTCCATTTGACTTAACAAATGCTCTAGCTACATTCATGTGTTTGATGAATAATGTGTTGCATCCATATTTGGAGAAGTTTGTTATTGTGTTCATTAATGGTATACTGGTATATTCTAAAAATGAGGAAGAGTATGTCGAGCACTTAGCAACAGTGTTGAGGTTGTTGAGGGAGCATCAGTTGTATGCTAAGCTAATAAAGTGTATTTTCATTCAGACTGAGGTACACTACTTGGGACATGTTGTCTCCAAGGAGGGCATTGCAATAGATATAGAGAAGATAAGGGCCATCATGGAGTGGGTAGCTCCTAAGAGTGTGAATGAGGTGAGATCTTTCATGGGTTTGGCAGGCTATTATAGGAGCTTTGTCAGGAAATTCTCACAAATTTCTTATCCTATCACATCATTACAGAGGAAAGGTAAGAATTTTGAATGGACTGAAGAGTGTGAGGCTAGCTTTGAGCAGCTCAAGCAATTGCTGACACATGCACCCATGCTACAAATTTCATCTCTGGACAAAGAGTTTGTAGTATGTGTAGATGCTTGTAAGAGAGGTCTCGGTGGAGTCCTTATGTAGGATGGACAGGGGGTATGTTATGAGTCCCAAAACCTAAACTAGCACGAGAAAAACTATCCCATGCATGATCTTGAGTTGACAATGATTATACATGCATGGAATATGTGGAGACACTATCTTCTTGGCAAGTGGTTTTTGCTTATGAGTGATCACATTAGGTTGAGGTATTTGTTTGACTAGCCAAATTTGAATGCCACACAATCTAGATGGTTGACCATGATCAATGAGCTCGACTTTGAGATCAAGTACATTAAAGTCAAGGAGAATAGAGTAGAAGATGCTCTTAGTAGGCAGGTACAGGTGAATCACTTAGAAGCTATGAGCTCTTATGGGACATATTTACAGGACATGATCTTGTGGGCAAGACAACAAGATGTCAGATAAATGGAGATTGTGAATACATGTACATGTATAGGTACAGGTGATAGTATAGGTAAAGGTACAGGTGATGGCACATGTACAGGTGTAGGTAGTGGTACAGGTACAGGTAGTGGTACAGGTATAGGTGCAAGTACACAATGCTTGGATTATTTCCTTACGGAAAATGGATTGGTTAGGTTCTGAGACAAGATATATGCATCAGACGATAGTGATCTCAAGAAGATGATCTTGAGGGAGTTTCATGCAAACCGTATTAAGGTCACCCAGGTTACCAGAAGACACTGATTGTAGTGAAGAGATCTTACTATTGGCCAAACTTGAAGAGGGATGTAGCAGAGTTTGTGGCTAGATGTTTTGATTGTCAATGGGTGAAGATCGAGTGCAAACATCCAGGTGGACTACTATAACCGATTGTGATTCAGAGTGGAAATGGGAGGTCATTTCATGGAATTAATCATAGGGTTGCCAAAAATAGTGAAGTAGCATGATTCCATCATGGTCATTATGGATTGGTTAACAAAGGTTGTACACTTCATTCTCGTGAAGTCGACATTCTCATCTAGTGATGTGGCACAGTTTTTCATCTGAGACGTGGTTAGACTACATGATGTTCCAAAGAATATTGTGTTAGATAGGGATGCCAACTTCACTTCCAAGTTTTGGAAGGAGTTATTTGAAGGTTTGTGTACAAAGTTGGCCTTTAGCACAGCTAATTATCCATAGACGGATGGAAAGACAAAGAGGGTCAATGGGATATTAGAGGACATGTTGAGGATGTATGTGATGCATCAGCGACGCAAGTGGGAAGAGTATCTCCCTTCGGTCGAGTTTTCATACAACAACCATTATCAGGATTCACTAAGGATGAGTCCTTTTGAGGCATTATATGGGTGGAGTTGTAACATTCCCTTTGGTTGGAGTGATCCGGTTAGCAGAGTATTGATTGGACTAGATATGTTGGCAGACATGGAACTGGATATGCAGGTGATCAAGAAGAATCTCAAGGCAATACAGAATAGGCAGAAGAGTTATGCAGACAGGAACAAGTTGTTCAAGGAGTTCCAGGTTGGGGAATAAGTGTAGTTGTGCATCAAACCGAAGAAGAGCTCCTTGCAGATTGGCTCATGTGACAAGTTGGAACCACGTTTTTGTGGACCCTTTAGTATTATTGAGCGGATTGGGCCAGTAGCCTATCGAATTGCACTCCCTCCGACAGTGAAAGTCCACGATGTTTTCCATGTCTCATTACTTAAGAAGTATGTTAAAGATTCTGATCATGTAATTCACTGGTCTATATTGCAGGTGGAACTAGATGGATGATTCTAGCTGGAGCCTTAGTGTGTATTATAGAAAAAGGAGCTCATGCTCCAGAACTGAGCAATCGAGAAAATTAAAGTACAATGGAAGCACTTTGGGCCCGATGAAGGTACATGGGAGATGGCGGATCAGATGTGAGCCATGTATCCTTCCTTGTTTGCCAGTTGAGGAAAAACAACTTTGATATGGTGGTTTGGTGATTGCTTATGGTTGTTTGGTGATTTATTATGGTGGTTTAATATTTTCTTGTGTTGGTTTAGTATATTCTTATGGCGATTGATATATGCTTTATGATAGTTGATATATGCTATATGATGTTTTGATATATGCCTGGATATGATGTTAGCATATTTTTGATATATGTTTTGGTATATATATATATATATATATATATTTTGATGATGTTACTATATGTACCCATGTGTATGTATGTAAATACCGTAACGAGCTATGTTATAAAGCTCCATTATGCGGTATGGGTATCATGTTATTATGATTATGTTGTTATGTTACTATGCTATCATGTGGTTATGTTATCATGATGTCATGTGTTGGGTTGTGTTATATTATTTCCACGACTAACCTACGTAGTGAACTGGGGGGTTAGAGGGGGGGCGGAGCCCCCCCTTCGTTGCGCAGCAGGGGCGGTAGCCTCCCCTGTTTGGGGGGTTTGAGGGGGGCGGGTAGCCCCCCTCTATGGGGTCCGGGGCAGCGCCCTGGGAAATTTTTTTTTGGACCCTATATTAGGTTGGGCGAACCTACCTATGGTTTTTGGTCCATGGTTTTGGACGCGATGGTTTTCGGTCCATGGTATTGGATGCTTCGGCATGTATAAATATGTATTGTAACATTGAAAGGAATATAATGAAAAATCAAGCTGGTAGTCCCGGTTTTGGGATCCAGGGGAAAATCTCTATGTATATGTGTTTTATGTGTTATGCTCTCGCATTGTTTATTTTTTGTGTTTTAGAATTCGTATGCAGGTAATTTCTGTACAGGGTTAAAACCTACATTTGGTATCAGAGTTGTTTTGGCTTCAAGGGGACGCCTTTGTTGTTGAGGGGTTTTGCTCGGGCCTGTGGTAGACCCTGTTCAGTGGGAGATCTACGAGATCGATTCTGGTGGTGAAAGAAGATGGCGAGCAAAGGAAAGATAGAGATCGAGAAGTTCAATGGTCAGAGTTTTGAGTTGTGGAAACTCAAGATGGAGGATCTGTTGGTGGATAAAGATGAGTGGATCATGGTAGATCCAGGTACTAAACCAACGGGAGTGACCGATGAAGAATGGAAGAAGTTGGATCGGAAGTTAAAGAGCACAATATGATTGTGTGTCTCAGATTCAGTATTGTTGAATGTATCAGGGGAAGCTACGACGAAGGCTTTGTGGGACAAGTTAGGGACTTTGTACCAATCTAAGTCTCTGGTGAATAAACTGTTCCTGCGGAAAACGCTGTATAACCTGAGGATGAAAGATGGAGACTCGGTGACAGAGTATCTGAACGCATTTAATATTGTGGTAAGTCAGTTAGCGTCTGTTGATATTAAAATTTCAGATGAAGATAAGTGCATCAATTTGTTGTGTTCTCTACCAGATTCGTGGGATAGTCTGGTTATTGCAATAGGCAGCAATGCAACTGCCTTGCAGTTTGATGAAATAGTCTCAGCCTTGCTGACGGAGGAGATGAGACGGAAAAATATGGAGAGCCAGAATGGTGATGCCTTGTCTGTACGAGGACAGTCCCAGAATAGAAACAAAAATAAGTCATCGAGTGGGAGATCTAAATCTCCAGGAAAACCTGTAAAGGTGGTGTGCTGGAAATGCGGAAAGGAAGGGCACTTCAAAAGGGACTGTAAATCTAAAGCTCCTGATAAAGGAAAGGGATCTGATGATTCTCCTTCTGCAGAGGTGAAAACCACCTCAGATGAAGGTGGGGATCTGTACTTGGCTTCTTCAAGTACACATGTAGATCATGAGGCATGGTTGATTGACTCAGGTGCATCCTTTCACTTCACTCCCCATAGAGAGTGGTTCTGCGAGTATGAGAAATACGATGGTGGTGATGTCTTCTTAGGAGATGATAGGAAGGCTAGAATCATTGGTCGTGGAAAAGTAAAGTTGAAGTTGCAAGGTGGAAGGGTTAGAACACTTCTGGGTGTTCTGCATATTCCTACATTGGCCAGAAATCTGATTTCTGTAAGCAAGTTGGATGATGCAGGTGTAAAAACAGTGTTCGAGAAGGATACCTGCAAGATGGTTCGGGGAGAACTGGTATTGATGCGGGGAGTTCGGACTGGAACTCTATACAAGCTGCAAGGTAGCACTGTTGTTGATGGGTGCAACAGTTCTGTGGTTCCTGAAAGTGGAGCTGAAAATCTAGTGGTCTCTGGAGAGAAGACCATGCTGTGGCATCAAAGGCTTGGACATATTGGAGAGAAGGGCCTTCGAATACTTCATGGTAAAGGTATGGTAGAAGGTATGAGTAATAGCTCTCTGGATTTTGATTTCTGTGAAAATTGTGTATATGGGAAGCAGAATCGAGTGAGTTTACCCTCTGGTGCTAAGAGGGTGAAACAGATATTAGAGCTTGTGCACAGTGATGTGTTTGGACCTGTGAAAGTTCTATCACTGGGTAAGTCTGTGTACTATGTATCATTTATAGATGACTTCTCAAGGAATACATGGATATATTTCATTAAGAAGAAATCTGAAGTCTTTGACAGGTTTAAAGAATTTAATGCTTTGGTGGAAAATCAGACAGAGAAGAAGATAAAGGTGTTGAGGATAGATAATGGTGGAGAGTTTTGCAGCAAGGAATTTGAAGAATTCTGTAAGAAGTGTGGTATAGCACGGCAGAAGACTACTCCATATACACCTCAGCAAAATGGAGTCGTAGAAAGAATGAACAAGACATTGATGGAAAGGGCAAGAAGCATGCTCAATGGTGCCGGGTTAGGATAGGAATTCTGGGCAGAGGCGGTGGATACTGCATGTTACTTGGTCAACAGGTCACCTTCATCAATGTTGGAGGATAAGACTCCACAAGAAGTATGGACTGGTAAGAAACCCTCTCTTTCACATCTGAGGGTATTTGGATGTGATGCATATGTACATGTTCCAAAGGAGAAACGAACCAATTTGGATAGTAAATCTGAAAAGTGCATCTTTATTGGGTATAAGGATGGTTTAAAGGGTTATAAGCTTTGGAATCCAGTCACACGGAAGGTTGTGTACATTCGAGATGTGGTGTTTAGAGAGGTAAAAGATGTTATTAAACATGAAGTCCAACCAAAGGAACCTGAGAAGATAGAGTTTGAGCTAAGGGAGGAAGAATCAGACTCTGCGGCAGAGGAGGAATCAGAAGATGAAGAACCACAAACTCCAGCTGTGAGAAGATCAACTCGAGAAAGAAGGCAACCAGAAAGGTATAGTGCTTCTGCTTTCTGTTCAAATTTTGCTTTGTCTGTTACTGATGATGATCCTAGAACTGTAAAGGAAGCAGTAGATTCAGAGGATGGAAAACTCTGGAAAGATGCCATGGTTGATGAAATGGCATCTTTGCACAAAAATGAGGCTTGGGATCTAGTGGAGTTGCCAGCTGGAAGGAAACCCATTGGCAACAAATGGGTGTTCAAAAAGAAGACAAATGCAGAAGGGAAGGTGGAGAAATACAAAGCTCGGTTGGTAGCAAAAGGTTATTCCCAGGTGTCGGGAATTGATTTTGGTGATATTTTTTCTCCTGTTGCTAAGGTAACTTCTATTAGGTTACTTTTATCTGTTGCTGCTGCTTTTGATTTTGAGGTAGAACAGATGGATGTGAAGACAACATTTCTTCACGGGGATTTGGAAGAGGAAATCTACATGAAGCAACCTGAAGGCTTTGCGGTGAAGGGTAAGAAAGAACTGGTATGCAAGTTAAAGAAGTCTCTATATGGGTTAAAACAGTCACCAAGGATGTGGTATCAGAAATTTGATACATTTATACGGGGACTTGGCTTCACCAGAAGCAAAGCAGATCACTGTGTGTATTTTAAATTAATTGGTGACCGTGTTATTTATCTGGTCTTGTATGTGGATGATATGTTGCTGGTTGGAAATGACAAAGAAATTATCCAGGATTTGAAGACCCAATTGTCCTCCAAATTCGACATGAAAGATCTTGGTGCTGCAAACTATATTTTGGGCATGGAAATTAAAAGAGATCGGGCAAAGAGGAAGCTCTGGTTAAACCAGCGGAAGTATGTCAAGACAATACTGCAGAGGTTTAATATGCAGGATAGTAAAGCGGTGAAGGTTCCTATTCCTGTAGGCGTGAGGTTATCTGCTGAATAGTGTCCCAAGACACAAGAAGACGAAGAGGACATGTCCCGTGTTCCATATGCGAGTGCAGTCGGTAGCCTGATGTATGCAATGGTTTGTACTAGACCAGACATTGCACATGCAGTGGGAGTATTGAGCAAGTTTATGTCAAAACCAGGGAAGGAGCACTGGACAACAGTGAAGTGGGTTTTCAGGTATTTGCGTGGCACTAGTGATTATGGTTTGTGCTACCAAGGAAGACCAGGATTGGACAGAGTGTTGGATATTCGTGGCTTTGTTGATGCAGACTGGGCTAGAGATCTGGATCAGAGAAGATCTACAAGTGGGTATGTGTTTAACCTATTTGGAGGTGCAGTCAGTTGGATGAGTAAGAAACAATCTGTAGTGGCACTATCAACTACAAAGGCAGAATACATGGTAGCCACTCATGCAAGCAAGGAAGCAGTTTGGTTGCAGAGATTGTGTTCAAGTATGGGGTTAGTACAAGGAGCTATAAGAATAGACTGTGACAGCCAAAGTGCAATTTTCTTGGCAAAGAACCCTGCTTATCATTCAAAGACAAAGCACATTGATGTTCAGTATCACTTTGTGAGGGATATGATAGAAGAAAAAAAGGTGTTGCTGGTAAAGGTGGACACTTTGAAGAACATTGCAGATGCATTGACAAAATCTGTGAGCTCTGAGAAGTTCTCTTGTTGTAGAGAAACAATGGGCATTTCAGGGCTGGAAAAATGACTAAGCTCTCGTGTGGCCCCCTGTGGAAAGAAAACAACAAGTGGGAGATTGTTGGGTTGTGTTATATTCTTTCCACGTCTAACCTACGTAATGAACCGAGGGGTTAGAGGGAGGGCGGCAGCCCCCCTTGTCCGGGAGGTTTGAGGGGGGCGGGTAGCCCCCCTCTACGGGGTCCGGGGCAGCGCCCTGGGAAATTTTTTTTGGGACCCTATATTAGGTTGGGCGAACCTACCTATTGTTTTCGGTCCATGGTTTTGGACGCGATGGTTTTCGGTCCATGGTATTGGATGCTGCGGCATGTATAAATATGTATTGTAACATTGAAAGGGATATAATGAAAAATCAAGCTGGTAGTCCCGGTTTTGGGATCCAGGGGAAAATCTCTGTGTATATGTGTTTTATGTGTTATGCTCTTGCATTGTTTATTTTCTGTGTTTTAGAATTCGTATGCAGGTAATTTCTGTACAGGGTTAAAACCTACATCATGATGTCATATGAGTTGGCACTCAGCAGGAAGATCATTGTAAATACCATAATGAGCTATGCTATAAAGCTCCAATATGTGGTATGTTGTCATGTTGTCATGAGATTTTGTCTTAAGCAAATCTTTCATTGTGAATAATTCATCGAGCTGTGTTATAAAGCTCCATAAGCAGTATGTCTTCTTTCAGCAGGTTGTTGAGGTATATGTGTGATTGAACACCGAGGATGGTGTCCCCTAAGGGGGAGGATTCTATAACAACCTTGGTGAAAAATCCATGTAGTAAAGTTAAAAACAATAACCACGGATGAATGGGACAGTTATTCCAAGCTAAATGTATGGAAATACCTCCTAGGGGGTGTTCATTTGGTTGTTTATGGCTAAGGAAACTGGCAAAGGCAATGGCTAAGACATTAGAAGGAAAAAAGGCATTTTTGGCACATTTATTTATGAAAATAATGGAAATTAGGAGAAAAGGGAGGTGAAAGGTCACATGCAGCATGTGAGGAGGAAAATGAAGGAAAATAATGGAAAATGAAGAAAATATAGACCTCATTCATAAAAAGGCTTTTGAGGATCTCTTGGTAACCTTTTGTTAGTTCAATGTTGGATCTCTCTCATTATTCTCTCTCTCTTATACTCTTAAATACTTAGAGATTTCTTGGAGCACTTTTGGAGGGTGTGGCATACTCGGATTTTTGGAACAAGAAGGCAAAGGAAGAGTAGGAAAGCACAAAAAGGCATCAACAACTACATCATATTTTCTTGTAAGTACCAAGTTGCATGTATGATTTCTTCACTAGTTTTGGCATGCATGGCATATGCATGTGGTTTCTCAGTTGTGATTTGTCATTAACATTGAGGATTGCCTTGATTGATAGCAGATTTCCTAGCCTTGCCATTTCCTAGATAGCCATGGTGATTGTGGGTTTACTTTCATTGTTTTGTTTTGGTTAGTTCTCATGTTTCCTTAGCTTGGGTTGAGTTATTAGTCTTAGAAGCCTTGGTTGAACAAATTCTCTAGAAGCCCTGTAACAATTTGGGTTGAGTTACTAGTCCTAGAATTCTTGTATAGGCTATGGGTCGAGTTACTAGTTTTGGAAGCCTTGGTTGGACAAACGCACTGAAAGCCCCTGAATGCTTGGATGGAGACCAATCCAATGATGGTTTTGGTGATGTATGACCATTAGGTGGAATCACTGTTTGATGTTTTGAGGTGGATGGCCTCTAGAAGCCTTGGATAAGTTTTGATTGATGTGTTTTATGAGATCCCACATTCATGCTTGGAATATGACACAGGGGTGAATGGCTGAAGAGAGATTTGGTTCAACCATTCTGTGATCGGGTGGAATGTGGTAGTCCCATCTCCTGTTGGTTCATTGCAGTCATGAATGAGAAATCCTTTCCCTTGATTTTCATGTGTAAATGTACTGAGGTATTTATGCATTTGATGGCTGTCATGTTTATTGTATTTATATTCCTATTATGTTGGTTATATGCAGATTTTATGACAGCAATTATGGATGGCTCTAAACATGTTTTTACTTGTATGTGAATGGATAATGTGTCTATGACCTAATAGATGATAATGCAACAAATGACATTAGGGAATAATGGTTCATAACGATTCTTAGATAAGTATGAGATCACTACACTTAACTCTGTTATTTACACTTGTAGATTACATGTCGATGATATGTTTGACGAAATGCTTGCCATAGCTAGTAGAGGTCCAGTCAAAGTATTGAACCAGTATTTGTTTAGTAGTGTCATTTCCATGTTACTTTACTGATTTGAAGAGATGGATTAGTTATGGGCAGTGACCTAGGCTCTGGGCCTGAAAAAGTGGCTCAAATCTCAGAGTTGTTGGCACATCACTGACACTTTTGGTCCACAGTCACTGGCAGGAAGGCTTGTGAGAGAGAATTTAGGTTGCTGGTTGCTCCCTTGCCCATAGCATGAGTGCTACTATGACCCAAGAGACCTAAAACAATAGTGGGACCCAGGGACAGGCTGTCTAAGTGGCTGGCTTGTCTTCTGAGGGTTCTATTGATAATGTTGGATGTTTTTATGGTGTGTTTCTATCGGTTCCACTTCGTTAATGTGACTTAGGAGGTTGAATCATATCATAGTGGCCTCTCTTCGCATGTTTACCCCGACTGGCTGATTGCTTGGGTAGATGTGGGAGGAGGGTGTTACAACGATAGTGTAACATCAGTTGTATACTATTATGGAGTGTATAGGTGTTGCATGCAACTAGATGATCAATCTTGAGAATTGTGCAATCAATTTCATGGAAATTACTAAATAATATGGGCTTAATTTCCTCAGAAATTGCGCAAGGAAATAGGGGTTCAAGCTAAGGAAGAAATTGGCTAAGATTGGGTCAGAGCTTCACAATGAGTAGAGGGACAGGTTATTCACTTGCAGGTTGTGCTCAATTGAGAAAGCAATTGTAATACAGTCTCTATTCATTTGATTAATGCAAGAAAGCAAAGGGGTTTTTTGCTAATTACTTTCCCCTGGAAAAAATACTGTGTGCATGTGTATTATTTCTCATTGCATGTTTGTGATTGATGTTCTAATTATGAATTGAATTCTACAGAGCAGTAGAGTAAGATTGTGTCTTGTAATTTAGATTAAAATTTCATAAGTAGTTATAATTATATAACCATAAATCTACAACATTGTCTTACATCATAATATATCTATATTTCTAAAATTTAAAAAATCACAAAACTAACTAAATTATAACTTTATTTTAATTTATTATTATTATTAATTATGAAAATAATTAATGTATAAATTAAACATATATACATTTAAATTATAAAAGCGTGGAACACGATTCTTAACCATGGAGATTTATCTCCACTTTACCATGAAGAAGATTTTTAATTTGTAAATAGACTTTGTTACAATACCATGGGCCAATACCATGGCTTACTAATACTAAATGCCCAAAAAACCATAAGTCACTTCATATGACACTTATTTCACCAATTTAATTTAAACAATAAAAAGGGCATAACTACTTTGGAGATAAA
Source organism: Pinus tabuliformis (assembly GCA_031772625.1). NCBI lineage: Eukaryota > Viridiplantae > Streptophyta > Pinopsida > Pinales > Pinaceae > Pinus > Pinus tabuliformis. The sequence continues at coordinate 934,781,940 of CM062819.1, read as the reverse complement.
TCTCAACCTTTGATTTGTTTATACTACTAAAAATATTCTAAAACGTTTAGTGGAAGTGAAATCCCTACCATCTACCTAATGGTTATTTATAATTAAATTAAAATTCTAGAAACTTTTTTCCAAATTAACATACCCCTCAACATAATTACTAGAAACATTCTACATTCATTTACTTATTTATCATTTTTATTAAACATAATAAATTATGAAGTCATTATTTTGCTATATGCAAGTCTATGTCACATCTCCCCTTAGAGGGTTATATATGTAGTTAAACATTAAATGCAATGTCAAGAAAATAATAAAGAAAGATGAAAGTTAAACTTCAATTTCGTTTATGAATTTTGTCGTGATGGTTTTTATAGGTTTCGTTAATTGACATTTTATTCTAACATATATATAAATATATTTTAAATTAAAACACTTCATATTATCGAAATATTTCAAAGATCCATAGATATATATCTCGTTAATTGAGAAGCTTTTTATTATCTCTCCGTATGTGTATTCACAATTCCAACTTCTTTATTTATGTCAGATTACAAAAAATGTTAGACAACTAGTCCAAGGTTACAAAAAGGACCATCATACATGATATACATTATAAAACATTACAAAATTCTAAATAGACTAACGAGCATGAACATCATTCAAATTTAGAGGAAGAGATGGGAGCAGGGTCCTTGGCACTCGATCCAGGGGGTGCAATAGTGTCTGAATCATAATGAAGGTGCACTTCCACATGGGCTATCCTTGAGTCGATCCTGTCCAAGGTGAAGCGTTGGTTCCTCAACATCCTCTTAATGTCTTCTAAAGTAGCAAACACATTATACCTTTCCACTTGTTTATATTTCAAGACTAGACCAAGCAGAGTCTTCATTTGCCATCGTATATCAAAAAAATTTAGATATTGTTTTTTCCATCCCTTGGCGTGACTAGGATACGAAACCCAATAAGAAATGTCATCTAGAATCTCAGGAGTCGAAGTGGGATTATCTTTCCACTCCCACTTAAGTCTCTAATTTCTTTATTTCCCACTATGTCTCATGAGGTACTGCGTTAAAATAGGTTGAAATAGAGTCCTGGGAAAAGAGGTAAACCCTTCGCTATCCTTATGGGCTACTTCAACTACCCCCCCTCCTGCATCACATGCATTGTTGGGGAGGCATAGCAGATAGGAGGGGATCACACCTTTGACAATAACTAAAATGACCAATGCCTGGAAAATGTGAGGAGAAAAATCCATATAAGGTACTACCAGAGAAAAGTTCTAACAAGACACTAGATCTGTCACAATGAACCATGAACCATCAATGTTGTGCAAGGGACTTTTGTGGAGCCTACACCACTTCCCAATGTCTTCCTTTGAATTTCCATAGCCATTCTTTGTTTGTAGCTTAGTTGGGTTGTCCTAAGGAGGTACACCCTGGCTTTGTTCCTCACCTTGCTTCCATTGTGAAGGATTTGTTGGTCCAAAGTCTTGCTTCTTCCATATAAATTTTTGCTCTATTTTGACAACCTATCAGTATGTTGCACCAAGTGAGAAGATTTACGGGAACTCCATTTTTGTTTGGATGTATCTGTGCAGACAACCACAATATTTGAGCACCAAATGTCACTCAGAGTCTTTGATACCCATCTTGGTGCGCAAGGTATATAAGATATTTATGAACTCTAGTACTGCGTGGTCCCTTTCCTATCATAGTGTGGTTCACCTTATGTACTAGTCTTCATAGTATCCTATAGGATAGAATTCCTCCTTGAGGGCATCCACAGAAATGGCCTAGGTGGGGCCTACCTTGTATGCCCTAGACTCGTCTTCATCCACTCTCTCCCAGTAACCTTCCCACCAATATTTAACACGGGGAAGAGACTTTAGGAGTGCGATGGTGATTTTCTCATTGTCGGAAAGTTTTTGGACTGCATAATAGCCCTCTAGCAGATTCAACCATTTTTCTAAGGTTTCTGCATCTATTTTTCTTTCGAATAGGGGGTTATCAAAGTTAATTTGTACCTGGAAGGGTATCGAGCTTCCAAAACCTCTGCTTGTTGAAGGTTTTTCGACCGCTATTGGGAGTAATCAAAGGATCTCAGCGAAATTATCCATCATCTCACTCCTCTGTCATGTAAGTGCTTCCTCGAACAACAATTTGACAAGATCTCCTACTTTATCATTTTCTTTTCGTATGCCATGCAAAGTTGTGAGGGTTGATAAAAAAAATCTTGTAAAATTAACAATAGTTCGAGCCCTAGCTCTTTTTAAATATAAACTTATTTTTATTAAAATATTTTAACTATTATTTCTATTTTAGAATAAATAAATATATTAAAAATTTAAATATTAAAAAAAAGCCAAAACAACTACAACCATCAAAATGGCCTTATATACTACATTACCAACCTCTTTTCTTTTGGTGAATATAAAATCAAAATATAGAATATATATAACAACCTGACAAATATTATTAATTAATATTGTAAACAAGGAAAACCTACCTTAAACATATGGCAACTAACATCTTTCCTTTAACCAGAAACATAGAAGATTTCCATATGAAAAAAACAGAATATTTGAATCATTATTAAGGTTAAGGTTAATAGAAAAAGACAACATTATCATTTCAAATATAACGACTTCTCTTAAATTTAAATTTTCGTGGATGGAAAATTGGTGCCTGTCATGACACGTAAGATACAACACGTCGGATAATGGGACGTGGGATACGACAGGGTGACTATGTGTCTTCCAACGACAATGACATATCCACAGCGGGATGAGATATTCTTGAACAGTGAGAAGCGAATTTGCCGAATAAAAAGAAAATCCACCTCAAAAGTCTTTGCTTTTTTCTGTGTGTGAAGTTATGCTACTTGATTTGTGTTATTTAATCTGGTTTTCTGATTTATATGGATTCAGCACTCTGAAATTTTTTTTAGGGCACTTTAATTGTGTAGGGGTTATCTATCAAACTTGTGATTTCAATAAATTCCTGCCAGATTTTAGAAAAATTAGACCAGAAAAATCTACTAGAAAAGCTTCCAAAAAATCTCACTAAACACAACTAACGTTTAGTTACCATTATTTAGGTTATTTTGTGAGTTTTATATAAACTTTTGTAAGCTAAATAGATCAGCCTTTGTTAACAAATACCTGAAATTAATAGTTAAATTAAAAAGTATGCTAATAGTAACACATTTTCTTTCAAGAATATCATTACAATTGGTTCAAAACCATAACATTAATTACTAATTCAATTGTAATCAAAATCTTAAAAACAACTATAGGATTAAGAAGTAGTGCAAAAACCTTTTTGTAAGTGTTTAATTAGGATTCTTCAAAAATTTTGGATGATTTTTTTATTTTTTTTTCTCCTTTTTCTTTTTTTAAGAAGTTTCTTTGTTCAACTGTGAGAGACACTGATTTAAATAATTAGCAAATGAATTATTGATTTTCTTCTTATATTTAGATTAGGAAAGACTAATGAAGGAAGGGAGTGGATAGGAAACTTTGACTTTCACAATCAATAACATTACAATCAATATTTTAAAATCAATGCGCAAATCTAAAAGAAGTGTTATCAATAATATTATCTTTTATTTTTTAATTTATATCAATTTTCAATTAAAAAATTACTTTTCTCAATAAAATCATTTAATAATAATAATAATAAAAAAGTCTTAAGGGTAGAATATTGTGTAAACCAAAAGATTCAATATTTAAATCTCCTAGAATAACCTAGTCTTCAAAGAAAAAGACTCTCATAAACTTTATAGGCATAATGCTAGTAATTAGAATAAACCTCATGTCACACGAATATGATTTTAACCAAATTATTAATTCTTTTAAAACAATACAATAATAATAGAAATAATATATTTATAAAAAAATTAAAAATAAAAATAACATTTTAAATTATATATATAATTTAATTTAAAAAAAATATTAAAAATAAAAAACACCTCAATAATTAAAAAAAAACATAATAAATAATCAAAATTGAAATAAATTATATTAAAAAAAAATCTTAATAACCCACACCGGGCCCTTCCCTTCTTTTGTATCTCTGGCCGCACCCACTTTTTCTTCTTAGCATTGACCTTCATTCAAAGGCGAAGGAAAAACAAAGATAGAGAAAGTCATACTTAGTTTTTTTTTTTTATTCACTTTATTATGATTAAATTATATATTTATTTTTTTAAATAATCAAAATAATTTTTATTATAATATTTTATATTAAAATAAAATAATAATATATTTAAAAGTTTGCAATATTTTTTATTTATATTTATATTATTATATTATTTTTAATTATAATTATAAAAATATGTATTAATTATAGATTTATATAATAATAATAATAATAATAATTATATTTAAGTATTATGTGGTTTGAAATTCATAATTGTTATATTCATGGAATATTTGTACTAGACATTGTATCAGGGATCTACTTAAAGGGATCACTTCTTATAGACTCAACCATGCAGCGTAATCCCAAGAGTGTCAAGAGAATTGAACTCATCAATTCTTAATAGTAAAGGTGCTTTAACTATGAGGACTTAATCGATTGAACGAAACCAAGTATAAATATAAGAAGAAAGTCAACAATTCTTTTGCTAATTATTCAAATTAGCCTCTCCCACAACTGAACAAATAAACTTCCCATAGAAAAAAAAAGGGAAAATTTCATCTAAAAATATCACAAGAATCCTAATTAAACACTTGAAAAAAATGTATTAGCAATACTTAATTCTATAGTTGTTTTTAAGATTTTGATTACAATTGAATTGGTAATTAATTTTATCGTTTCATACAAGTTGTAATTATATTTTTGAAAAAAAATGTGTTACTATTAACACTACATTTTAATTCAACAATTAATTTAAAGTTTTTGTTTAAAAAAAAAGATCTTTTAAGTTATCGCTGTAAAAGTTGAAATTTTAATAATGCTTTACTTTTTTTTTTAAGATTTTTGTTAAATATAAATTTTTAAAAAATGCTTATAAAGATTATAATTTTCCCCTGAAAAAAAATGCCAATAATAACACTATTCTTTTATTTAAAGTTAATATTTCCATTTTTTAAAATCTTTTATATATATATATATATATATATAAAATCACAATTTTATTAATAAAAAATAAAATTACATACGTCATATATTTCTTAACATTAAAAAAAAATTACTTAAAATTTTATTGCAATAAATACCCTCTTCATAATTCTCTATCTTTATAGATATAATAACTTGAAAGAGTCTCTTTCCCCAAAAATTGCATAAAACAAGTACATATGTCAATGCTGTTTTTTTCCTCAAAAAATAATACATAAACTGTTACATCCCACAAAGAAAAAGGATGTGATCAGGTCTTTAATCAAAGAAAAGTAAAAAGATAAAAGGTATTTCCTTATAACAACTTCTAGTCTCTTTTCTCAAAAAAGTTTCATAAACAATTACATAAAAAAAAGGGAGGTTATTAGATCTTTAATTCTTTTAAAGAAAAAAGTATTTCCTTCTAACTAAGTTCATAAACAATTACATAAGAAAAACAGAAAGGAGGTGATTAGATCTTTAATGTTTTTTCTTTAGGAAAAAGGTACTTCTTTATAACTAAGGGGTATGTGTCAAATTTTTGGAGTGATCATCTTATAGAGTGGAAGTAATCCGAGGACCATAATCCAATCTTAATGTATCTTTTGAGAGGACATCCATTATGTTATTCTTGTCGTTATATATATATGAGACAAAGAGATCTACAAGAATGATATTATTTGTATTTGTACATCATCATATAGGGGTTGTAAGGTTAAATTTTTGACTTGTGTTTCTTTTCTAATTTATTTGATGAGTTATTAAAAATTTGAATTTGTTGGATCCCATGTTTTTGGGCAAGTTGAAGAAGTAATTTAGTGCCACTAGTTCATCGAAATTGTTTGATTCCTAGCCGATTCTCGCTTTGAAGGAGATGTGATGGGTGGACGATAGATATAGAATTCCTCCTCCACCTTCTTCAAATGGGATTACCTTGTGAAACTCCATCAAAATATATTTATGGGAGAGATATACTTAGTACCTCTTCTCTAAGTTAATGTATAGTTTGTTTTTCCTCCATATTGGGTAAGTATGTGTGATATCTAGAAACTAAATTTCACAATTGAAAGTGAGAGTCTCCTTTTCTTCAAATAGGCTAATATTCCTAGCAAGCCATACTTGCCAATCTATGTTTCAGGGAAGGTCTTTGATCATGTTTTTTCCTTATCAGAATACCAAGATTTGAAAGATTCTTACACGTTTCTGTAGAAATTCCCACCTGTAGATCCCCTGATAATGCAATAGACTAAAGCAAAATACTTGATCTACTTCTACAACCAATTTAGCGGAAGCATGATTGAACATGAGCAACATCAATAAGAACGCATATATAAGATATAACCTAGAATAAATCACACATAACACATAAGATATAACCTGGGGAAAGCCTCAACCTAAAATCCCAACTCTGTATAATCATACAAGTGGAAATATAGCCAGTATTACAAAAAGAATCAGCTCAAAAGCTATCCTGCTCTCTCTGCAATACCTCTGTTGTTCATAGATAGTCAAAGGCCTCAATGTAACCTCTAGTCTGCCCTCCAAGCCTCCTGTTTCTTTGTGCAATTTTGATTGGGGTCCAGTGCAACCACTTGTGTGAATTGGCCTCTTCACACACTCACTAACCTCTGATCCAACTACGTAGTCCTAAAGGAGATAAATCCTCATCCATGGATGAGCTTCCTTTATAGGAAAAATTTCATCCAACTAATAGTACACTATCCCTTCTTTGATCTCAACTGGGTCTCTGTCTGAACTGACATGCATGACTTATTCACAAGAGAATCTTCAGTTATCTGAAGTGCAGTAGTTATATGCAAGCATGCATTAACTAACTGAACTCACATTAATTTAAACAAACTTTTTAAATCAATCTAATTGGACTTGACTCAGTTAACTGAACCAACTAATTTAAACTCAAATTAGAACTCATCCTTATCTCTTTAACTGATGGATAAATTCCTCAATTAATAGATAAACTGTTGCATGTCTTCACATAGACTTCAAGTTTGTTTTTCCTTAACTAATTAACTCAAGATGAATTAATTAATTTATTTTCAAACATCTGTTAAGTTCAAATTCGAATTTCACTTCCTATTTTTAGTCCAGGGACTGACTAAAATAGGAATCCATCATGAAATTCTAAAAATAGAATGCTATTTTTAGCACTTCCATTTTTAATTCCCTGTTGCTCAATCCAGCACTGGTGCCCAAACTGCTATTTATAGAAGTGCTATTTTTAGCACTTCTATTTTTAGCATTTCTTGTTGCTATTTTCAACACAACCTCTCAACAAGAAAGACATTCAACTCGAACCCGATCTTGTACCTCTAGAATGTTCTGCATGCAACACTTCTACCAAGTGTGGTTGCTCCAGCAACTCTCAGAACAAAAAAACTCCCTACTGACCTCTCTAATGGGCTAGAAACATACTTTGATGTTGAAGCTCTACCTGCTGCTGACTAGTGCTCCCTCTCTGACCTCTGAGCTGCTGCAACACTCCATGCATATCGCACCGTCGCACACCTCTCTGTGCCATCCTGCACTGGTGCAACACTCCTGTGCCTCTCACATTGTTGCAGCCTGCTAGCTCTACACAGTCCTGGGACTCCTACATTGTAGCTCTTCTGCTGCTCCATCTGCATCTGTCTCTACCCACTCAGCTAGTCCTGCTACTCCTCGTCGAGGTTCCTATAGCAAAGTCGAGTCAAAGGGGTTGGGTACCTCAAGGATCCTGCCCCTATTCCAGCCTTCTTGGGATGATCACTCCACATCACCCCACCTCCGACCTGGAGGTATGGATGCATGTGATCCCTCAACCCACCTAGCTCGAAGTTTCCCCCTATTGGAGGTCTCTGCATGAGTAGATGTCTCTACTCGATCTCCACTCAGTTTCCCATGCTGTGGCTGCTCCACATCCTCCTGAAGCTTCTGCACCAATCGTGGCTCCTCCACAATCGTCTGAGACTTCTTCTAGTGCTGCATGTTGAGAGGTCATATACTCTCCCTCTCAACCACCAAGTCTCCATCAGTTGCCTTGTTGCTCAAGGCTTTGCATGCATCTTGAACCTCAAGAGCATATAGGTTCTTGACCCGTGAACCGATCTACTTCACCTGTCTATTGATGATGTGTCTAAGGAAAACCTTTCCCTTACTGAAGACTACATCATAGCCTCTGTCTTCCAGCATTGCGATCGACACCAAGTTTCTCTTCAGTCCTGGTACATACTTGACATCGGTCAAGGTAAGGCGAGCTCCATGCTCCCTCTGAAAAATAACCATGCCTACACCTGAGACACTATACTTTTCATCATTACCCATCACTATGAGTATATGGAGATCTTTCTCCTCCAAAGTACTGAACAAACTCTTGTCACCGGTCATGTGGAAAGAAGCTCCATTGTCAAGAAACCAACCACTTCCCACCATGGATGAAACCATGCATGTGAACAGTGTGAAATCCAACTCGAACTATGAGGCTAGTGCCTCACCTTTTGATCCTTCCATGGATCCCTTCTTGGATTTCCTCAGTGGAAAATTTGTAGAAAAATGGCCCACTTCATGAAAACGAAAGCATCGCACTTTCGATTTGTCAAACTTCTTCCCACCATGGGAAGAACTGGATCTAGAATGAGAAACCTTCTCCTTCCCCTTCTTCACCTTACTTGCTAAGGCACAGTTTTCTTCATCCTCCATGGATGAAGAACCATCTCTGGTGCTTCTTCTTATCTCCTCCTGCATCAAATTTGACTAAAGTCATTCCAAATTTGGCAGTTTCTCTCTTCCATTAACCGAGTCTTGGTAGCTATGCCAGCTCTTAGGAAGACCGAGGAGTGCAAGACTCACCATGTCATCATCAACTGTCACAATCCCTACACTTCCAAGCTCATCCCTACATGTGGTGAGCTTGTTCAGATACATAGAGATCGTGTCGCCCTTTTCACACTTGATCTTTCGAAGTTTGTCCTTCAGTGCCAGCTTCCTCTGATCACTACTATTCTAATTTCTAATACAGATCTTTCAATGTTTTCCACATTGAAAACAGTGTCTCCTTCCCATGGAGACTCGAGACTATGTGATCTAGAACTCCCTCCAGAAGGATTCTCCTTGCTCTAGCCACACATTTCTTCCATTCAGCCAACTCAGCAGCACCAGTCGGCTTGAGGACTTCTTGATCAATGAATTCCTTTAGACCGTTATCCTCTAGTACTGCTTCCATGCGATCCTTCCAGGCTATATAATTCGAACTACCATCAAGGGCATATTCGAGTCTCAAACCATAGAACGCCATAGGTGAAATAGAGATGTGATAAGAACTCAATTTCTATATTCAGGAATCACAAACTTCAACTTCTCCCTTCTTGTATATTGTTCTTCCTTGATCACCTGTGCTCTGATACCATGTAGAAATTCCCACCTATAGATCACCTGATAATGCAATAGACTAAAGCAAAATACTTGATCTACTTCTACAACCAATTTAGCGGAAGCTTAATTGAACATGAGCAACATCAATAAGAACACATATAACTGATAAGAAGGAATCAATCACACATAACACAGAAGATATAACCTGGGGAAAGCCTCAGCCTAAAACCCCAACTCTGTATTATCATACAAGTGGAAATATAGCCAGTATTACAAAAAGAATCAACTCAAAATCTATCCTGCTCTCTCTGCAATACCTCTGCTGCTCATAGACAGTAAAAGGCCTTTATCTAACCTCTAGTCTACCCTCCAAGCCTCCTATTTCTTTGCACAATTTTGATTGGGGTCCAGTGTAGCAACTTGTGTGAATTGGCCTCTTCACACACTCACTAACCTCTGATTCAACTATGCAGTCCTAAAGGAGATAAATCCTCATCCATGGATGAGCTTCCTTTATAGGAAAAATTTCATCCAACTAATAGTACATTGTCCTTTCTTTGATCTCAACTGGGTCTCTGTCTGAAATGACATGCATGACTTATTCATGAGAGAATCTTTGTGCAATTTTGATTGGGGTCCAGTGTAGCAACTTGTGTGAATTGGCCTCTTCACACACTCACTAACCTCTGATTCAACTACGCAGTCCTGAAGGAGATAAATCCTCATCCATGGATGAGCTTCCTTTATAGGAAAAATTTCATCCAACTAATAGTACATTGTCCCTTCTTTGATCTCAACTGGGTCTCTGTCTGAAATGACATGTATGACTTATTCACGAGAGAATCTTCAGTTATCTGAAGTGTAGCAGTTATATGCAAGCATGCATTAACTAACTAAACTCACATTAATTTAAACAAACCGTTTAAATCAATCTAACTGGACTTGACTCAGTTAACTGAGCCAACTAATTTCAACTCAGTTTAGAACTCATCCTTATCTCTTTAACTGATGCATAAATTCCTCAATTAATAGATAAATTGTTGCATGTCCTCACATAAACTTCAAGTTTGTTTTTCCTTAACTAATTAACTCAAGATGAATTAATTAATTTATTTTCAAATAGCTGTTAAGTTCAAATTCGAATTTTACTTCCTATTTTTAGTCCAAGGACTGACTAAAATAGGAATCCATCCCAAACTGCTAAAATAGAATGCTATTTTTAACACTTCCATTTTTCATTCCCTGTTGCTCAATCCAGAACTTAAGTTCAAATTCGAATTTTACTTCCTATTTTTAGTCTAGGGACTGACTAAAATAGGAATCCATCCTGAATTGCTAAAAATATAATGCTATTTTTAGCACTTCCATTTTTCATTCCCTGTTGCTCAATCCAGCACTAGTGCCCAAACTGCTATTTATAGAAGTGCTATTTTTAGCATTTCTCGTTGCTAGTTTCAACAGTCTCCTCCTTCCTATATATTTTTATGTCCTAGCATGCATTCCATTTCTTTCCAAATCTGTTTAGTGAAGGAACATGTCATAATTTGATGGTCTATGGTTTCATCTATTTGTTTACATAATTGTAGAAATTTGGATCATTAAAATTCTTTTTTTAGAGTACCTCCCATGTATGAGCATTGTCACTTAAAATCAACCACTTGAGGGATGGCACAAGATAATGCTATCCAATTATGACATCTTTGTTGCAATGGAAATACGAAAAATAGAAATTTTGATCACTTAAATAATTATTAGAGGTACTTACCCAACTTCTTAGGACATTGTGTAAAAGGATGAAATGTAGAGAATCAATTTTATTCCTGAATATATGACTTTTGTTTTTGGAAAATTGGTGTAACTTTAAAAAAATGGTTTTTTTCTATGATTCATATGTTATTTTTTCTCTAAAACATTATGCATATCATCACACTAGGCCCAAATTTTGGTATTCAAATGACGAAATTGTAGATACCAGATGGATCTTGTGCATCATTATTTTTCCATAATTTTTAATATCGATTTTGTATTTTTTTAAATTAAGAAACATAGTGAAGCATTAAAATGATGATGTTGACCGTTAGGATATGTTATGAGGGTATACACACACACACACACACACACATGTAGGTCTTCATTTGTTCTAATGTGGGTCACTTTTCGATTTCAAAATAAGTCAACCAATTAAAATTTATATCAGAAATGAAATTCCTATGTTCTTTTATAAATTTGATATATGTCCAAAAAAGGATAAAAAAATTTCATATATATATAATTTACGCACAGATCTTTATAAATTCTTTCAACTTCATTAGCAATGTTCACGTAGAGCATATAGAAATTCATGGCTGAACATCTGACATATCACTTGCGTTCATGGCATATTAAACAATACCCTTAATTTGACTACATATTGGAAATAACTTCTAAAAATCACATTATTTAACCCTCTACCAATATGAACCCAATACACCTACCCAATTTAAAAAATCCCTACTCTTACTAGATATTGTAGATATCCATTTTTTCATTAACATTTTTTATACCCCTTAATATTTTTTCATTAACTTTGAGGTCCATTTTTTATACCTACCAATGTAAAAACCCTTTACCCCCTATATATCCCTCAATATATTATGTCATTTTTTTCCTCAATATATATCCCCCAATATGAATGCACGTGGTATGGTATTTCTCCCCTAGTGAAGCTCCCATGTATATAATTAATAATATAAAAGTAAGGAGTAATGTGCATATAAAAAGGTGGTTCCCCTATTTTGTTGGGTGTAGATCATTAGGGACAAGTGCCCCATATGTGAGGGCCTATAGGGTTCCTAGAGACCCCTAAGGGCAATAAGAACTCATGGGGCCATGAGACATCCCTGTCTAGTTGAGTTAGACACCTTGGAGGTACTGGCATAGCCAGTGGGACTACATGTGGTGCACTACTTGGATGTGGGGCTAATGGGAAATGTGAGCCTATCAATTGGAGGATGTTAGGATTTAGTACCTTAGACTTTTTATATTTGGTACTAGATATGTATCTGACTTGAGTAGTCATTACCACATTAGAGTCAGGGCCTTAGCTTGGGGGTGATTGGCTATTGAAAGAGCTAGAGTAATGCAACCTACAATTGGGTGGAAGTTTTGAATCCTGCAGCTAGTTTTTGGATTTTACTAGATAATTTTCCAACATCCTTATGTTGTCTATAGTTCATGGTTTTCATGCTTATTTTTATGTGTTTATGGGCTATGTTGTGTGTGTTGTTATTCCTTGTCATAGTAGTATGTTAGTGGGTGGCATCACCCTAGTTGGGGGATGTTATAGATATAGAAGGGAGACATAAGAACAGAGAGAGAGAGGGATAGAGAGAGAGAAAAAGATGAAGAGAGGGGATGGAAGAGAGAGAGAGAGAGAGAGAGAGAGAGAGAGAGAGAGAGAGAGAGAGAGAGAGAGGAGGGAAACACAGGAAGATTCAGAGAAAGAAAGGGGGGGAGTTAGAGAGAGAGGGAGGAGTGGTGGGCTACGGAGAGAGGGGTGGACTTAGCGAAGGGAAGAGAGAGATTAATATAGGAGCTAGACATAAGGACAGAGAGAGAAATTGGTAAGCAAGGAGAAAAGGATGAAGAGGGAGTTTGAGTAAGAGGGGGGAAGGAGGGAGGGATAGAGAGAGAAGGAAGATGGAAAAAGAGTGTGTGCATGTTTTATAACATGTGTGAATTTTACTACGTGCGCACGTTAATATAACATGTGAACATTAATAATGCACATACATTATTAGTTTCAAAATATATTTGGTGGGAACACCTTTTTCAATTACATGGTGGATGAGGTGCTGACTCTGGTCTTAGATTCAGATTAACAAACCTCTTGGATTGGTTAATATAAATAAAAAACACATCCATTTCTACAACTTCTTGATTTTCAACCATGATTTTCTATATGCTCTACATGAACATTGCTAATGAAGCTGAAAGCATTTATAAAGGTTTGTGTGTAAACCCTATCTTTCTTTATTTTGTTTCTAAATCATTTCTTAGCTCAAAGACCCTGTAATCCTTAGTTTCTAGCCATTCCGTTTTCGAAGGCTAGGTTTTTGAATTAGAAGATTCATTGCTATTCTCATGGACAGTTCCTCCAACCTCTAATTTCATTAGTTTTTCATCAATCTTAAGATGTTTCGGGCACTGGTTCCCCCACAGGCAGGAACTGTCTTTGAGGGTTACAACATCTTTTGGCGCCGTTTCCAGGGATGCAATTTAAAATATCTTCCCTGGGTTTAAATATTTTTGTCTCGTTTTTTAGGGTTGTTATCACTCAAAAATTCTCAAAACATCATTGTGTCAACTCTGTTTTTGGTCATGATTTCAAGGAGGTCTAAAAGTCATTTTAGTCTTGATAAAAGGGTAAGTGATAGGGTTTGAAGTCTTAAAATGTCATCTTTCATTTCCAAATAAAGTCCTTTAGGTTCACTTCATGGTCAAATAGATCACATTTTCCATTTAGAAGTCATTTCATTAAGTTTAGAGTTAAATTTTTGCAATCATACAGGAATCAATAGTTTCGTAGTCAGCTAGTTCAAAAAAGGTGATTTGCACTATGAAACTGCTGTGTATGCTCTTTTTTCTATTTTTAGTAGTCCATTTCCAAAGGGTTTCCTGAGAAATTGAAAACTCATTTTTGAAAACTGAAAGAAGTTTTTCTTCCTAACGTACTTAAATATAAAAACCTCTCTCAGTTTCTTTAAATTCATTATGAGGTGGGAGAAATTGATGACCCAACTTGTGCTACGAAACTGCTGAAAGTCATTGAGAGGAAAACTCTGTTTTCTGGTTTTAGTAGTTCACTTCATGATCAGTTTCTGGCCAAATGAAAAAGTATTTTAGAATTCTGAAAGAGGTTTCTCTTCATAAAAACTCCAGCAATAACCTCTCTCACTTTACTCAAAAGTGTTACCAGTTGAGAGAAACAAGGCTTTATTTGAAGCCATATTTTCATAAATCAGAATTTTCCAGTGTTACACATGTTGGTCAAAGACAGTTTCTAGATAGTTAGGTCATGGATTAAAAGAGAATGGTCTTGATTTTTGTTTTTATGTGATTTTGGAATGGAAAATCAAGATACATGCATTAACCCTAAGATAGATGTCATAGAATTTGATAAAGGAAAGTCGAAGAAGATGAAATCCTCGAAGAAACTGGAATTTGAGGATGATGTTACAACATTTGTGTTCAAGCCCAAAAGGCCCTTAACCAGGCAATCTAAAAGATACAAGAGTCCAATATTGAGTTAGGGAAAACAGAAGAAGCTTCCGCTGTTCAGGAAGAGTTGATAGACCTTTCATCACCAATACCTGAAGGTGACAAAAATAAAGTTTTTTCCACTCAAACAGAAAAAACCAGTTACGAAGAAATGGAAGAAAGGTTAAGAGCAACTAATAATGAAATTGCTAGACTAAGGATGAGAGCAAGAAGGCATGCTGCTAAGAAGACAGATTTCAAAAGGATAAAGGCCCTCTGGGAAGTTGAAAAAGTTTCCAAACCAGAAATAGTCAGCAGTGAAACTCAATACTTTACTTGGACTGTTCCTGCAATCAAAGAAGCCAGATTTGTAAGGAGGATGAATGCTCAGTTGAGAGCTACTAACAGGAGATTGAAGAGACAGATTGAAGACCTAGAAATACAGTTAACAAAATCTGAAGAAAGGCTACAACAATAATGAAACAGGGTGATGAAAAAGGGCAGTAAAGGATATATCTTAAAACAGTTTTGGTATTAAAAAGAAGGTCATCTGTGAAGAAGAACATCTTATAAGGTTAAGTTGTTTTGATTTTTGGTGATCATATCAGTCTTTATGAAATTTTGGAAATTCCCAAACTGCAGATTTTTGAAAACCGTGTTGAAAAAAGAGCATACACAACAGTTTCGTAGCGCGCTACGAAACTGCTGAAGGTGAACTTTTAGCACTTTATAGATGTATTTCGAAGGTAAGGTCTGATAAATTTCAAGTTTTGATGTTGCTGGTAGACATATGAGGATCATAGATGAAGTTTCAGATGGTAGTGATGCAGAAAGAATGGTTCAAAGAAGTATTCCATAAGTGATATAAAAGTTGTGCTACAAAAACAGACTATTTTCGTAGCACAGTCATGTTTCATCCTCTTTTCCATTTGTTCGAGGTTCCCTTTTTTGCACAGGTGGAAAAATGAAGTTTTAATGGATTACTAACACATGCCACATATATGAAACAATCATCAACGCCAGCAAAACTGCTCGAAGATAAGCATAAAGGATTAAGGGCTTAAAAGGAGGAACTCTGTCTCCTTGTTTTTAGGACAGTTAGGTCATGAATCAGCAGGGTTTGCAACAATATTGGAGACATCATAAAGCTCGAAGACATGGATTAGCAGCTGATTAAAGAATGTATTTAAGTCATAGATAAGGTTGTTGAAGCATGTTTTAGGAGTTTCACTCCTATTTGTATTAGGACTCTTAAAGACAGTTAGCTGTCAAGTTGTAATTAAGAAGTTTGTTTTATGAATAGATAGGTGTCAATGTTAGGAATTCGAATTCTCCTAAGGATGGATCATAGAATCCAAGGTTGTAAAAACTCTATATAAAGCATGAGAATCGAATTCCTCAGGGTTGGTAATTTCATTAGCAAAAGAAAGTTGTGTTATTGTAAGAAACTGTGGTTTTTCAAACTTAATACAGAGATCAGTTTGACTACTCAAGATTCACAAGGGGTTTATGTGTTTGATGTTCTTATGGCCTTTTTCAATTACTTATTTGCAGTGGTATGAGCTTGTGATACTTAGAATTCATTGGAAAATGCTCTAACTTCCTTCACATGCTTGTAAACTGTGTTGATTCACTGTGTTACTGTTTTACTTATAAACCTAAACTCCAAGTGCCTTGACTTCCATGTTTTGCTGATCATAATGTTTTGTTGAAGAATATCTTGACTCCATAGCCCAATAGATATTTGCTAATCTTTGTTTCAACCAGTCAACCAATTATACAATTTTGTCCATTTCTATTCCTAGAGTTAGCCATCTAATTATTAATCAAAAAGCCTAAATCTATTGAGAGAGCCCTCTCAGGTTGAGCAGGCTAAGACTCAACCAAAAGATTGGTTTGAAAGAGTTACTCAGAGTCTACTTGATCAGTAGTCTATTAGGGTCAGATTTTGTGATAACAAGGGTGACAAAAACTAGTGATAGGCTGTAAAATTTTGACCTCATGTTTTTACCTTTGAGCATTTATTTTTATGGGATTTAATGGTTGTCCCTACATTCTTAGCCAGTAAGTTTCCCCATTGGATTTTACTGGGATCCCTGAATATCCTCATCATATGCCTACATCGAGTGGAATAGTATCTTCCAAGATTCAGTGGAGATGCAGATGAAAGTCTGGTTCAACATCTTAGAATCTTTCAAGAATGAATGGAGCAACCAAGTATCGTTCATGAAGATGTGAAGATGAAGTTGTTCATGTTTTCTTTGGATTAGGAAGCAAGGGTTTGGTACAGATATTTATCTTGTTCAAGTATTTCTTCATTGAATTATTTAAATGCAACATTTAATTCATTCTACATAACTTTATATTCACAACAATTTATTTTTGAAGATTGTTGTAAGTATTATGATTTAAAAAAATAAAAATTCTTATGATGATCTTGTTGAAGAAACTGGTGAGAAAGAACTTCAAGAATTTCTGGTGAATGTTGATAATTTATTAAGGATTCAAGGGGACCATAGCAAATTTATTGGTGAAGAGGTTTTCCGATGTAAGAAGCAATATTTTTTTTGAAAAATATGTTGGACAATTAAAATAAAAATGCTCTTTAGCGACTCCAGAAACAAAATATTTGTTGACCATGATTAAGGCTAATCAAGGGAGAACTAAACATGATAAAATTTTAGACCTACACCAAGAAGAACCACTCTTTGATCAAGAGAATGAAAAAATTATTGTTCGAGAAGATGTCATGGAATATGGTGAATGTGTGGAATAGGCTCTTGAGTCTCTTGAAGACGATCACAACTTTCATAACTCATATGGCCTTGTGAAAGAAGGAGAAATTCAGCTTAAAATTATTTCTTCCAAGTCTTATTTTGTCAATTTCAAGGATGCTCCTATTTATGATACAAAGTATTCATAGGAAGAATTAAATACAGGTCCTCCAACATATTTGTTCATGAACAAATGTAATGAGAAACCAAAGGGTATTTTTGAACAACCACAACCCAAGTCATGGATTGCCATATGTAAAGAAGTTGTTAGTAAAAAAATCATTGTTCAAAAATATGTCATGAAGCATAGGTGTAAGTGTGTTTCAAAGAAAATTTTTATTGACCCTTACCAAATTAAAGAGTTGGCTGAAAAAGAATTTATGAACAAACATGATTGGTTTTAATGGAAGTACAAATATGTATTTTCTCTTAAGTTCTAATTGCATGCTTCTCTCTTCAAAAGAGCTCATAGAACTTCCCTTTGAATTATTTGAAGACTATTGCAAATACCATGACTCACATGGCTTTGTCATTGAAGAAAGTATTCAGTTGCAAGTTTTTTCAAATAAAACTTATTTTGTCAATTTTAGAGAAGCCCCTATTTATGATACATATGGTTCTGATGAAAAGTTCGATACTTGTTCCCACACAAATTTGTTTGCAAACAAATGAGAAAGAGATGTTCAATAGGAGGTTCATTTTCTTTTTAATGATAAGTATATTCTTCCAAGAGAAAAGATGGGACTGTCATTTGAAGATGTTATGAGAATTACCCGACAATATTTTCATGAAGAGCTCAAAGTTGAAGAATTTAAAAATAGGGATGGTATAAATGCCCTAAACCATTATGATGGTAAGAAAAATACACCCCTATTTGGAAAAATTCTTATGGTATATATCAACAAACTTCTATTGAATCAAAGCAAGATTTTGGAGTTGTTCGCCAAGTATTTTGTGATCCTGTAGCAGATTATATGGTAGCTTTCTTCGGTCAACAACGGATATCAGTGTTGGGGTATGTATTAGATTTTTCTTTCAAAAAATTGTTGTTTCTCATGTCTGTTCTCATTTTCAATATCCAAGTGTAGCACTTTGTAATTCCTCCAGGATGAATAGAGGAACCCAAAGGTAACCACAAACCACTTTAAAACTGGAATCTAGCCCTACCAGCTTCAAAGAGGGCTCTCTCTATATGGTTCTTCAATCAGTTAGGTCTTAGGCTAGGTATTTAAGATCAAATAGGAATTAATTTAACAATTTGTAGGTAGGGAAGAAGGAAAATCCATTGGGCATACAATCATATAATGTTAATGTTTTTCTGTGATATGATGGGGAAATTTAGGAAACCTTAGACAGGGGCAAGATAGGAAATCCTTATGGTGTTTTTTTGTCAAATTTCGTTGTAGATATGGTGAGAAGAGGAGTAGTGAAAATAGTGACACCTAAAGCATCTAACTGAGGATGAATTCTAGATGTCACAATGGAAGAAAAACATTAAATGTTCAGTAAGCTATAACAGAGCACTTTACAGTGAATTCTGAAATAAATCTTGGCTTAACTAAACATGAAGACATAACATTTCAAGCATGATTTGTAACAAAATAAAAACTCACATATATAGGAGAAAACATCACCATAATCAATTGACACATGAATCCCTGTAAAAGTCGACTTAAGCCTTCATCATTAACTGAAATTTTTATAAAGATATACAATGCACACTATTTTCTTTCTCTAACCCTGACAAACCAACATTTTGCACACTAAATTTCATGAAATATATACAATTAGATCATCCTTGGACTTATGGGGTTGAGCTAAACTATTTCCCCAAAGATAGAGTGAGTTACATTAGATTTAGAAACTGCCTTCTAGGAAATAGAGACCAAATTTATGGAAAATAGGGGTCAAAGATTAGGTCATATCTCTCGAATCATGATATATGTTACAAAAACTAAGGAGTTTTTGTAGATGAGAATTTTCTTGAGAGAGAAACCTCTCTCATTTTTCGAAACTTTTTCTTCAACTCCTCATAATCCGAACCCAAAGATCATGGCTAAAACAAGAAATGACGAAATCTGAAAAATAGGTTGTAAAAATTCATTCGAATATTCCAATCCATGAAACCTATTACAAAAATGAAGGCAATTTTTGTTATTCAGCTCGTTTTTGACAAAATCCTCTTTTTTGTTTTCAAAAATCATTTACATTTGGTCAGAAACTGATTTTGCAGTTAACTAGTAAAACAATAAAAAACGCAGCAAATCCCCTACAACAAAAGCACAACGAGCTTCAGTTTCATTTTATATGATCAATGCTTGAATGTTGAACCTAAAATACACTTAAGGACACTTGTCATAACCATGACTGTTAATTACATGAGGTTTAGGTTCGAATTTTAAGGTCAAAATGTTGATGGTGTGGAAGCGCAACGCATTCACTGCACGACTTCTTTCTTCAGCAAAAGCGAAACGAATTTATGATTTGCATGCTTTTGATCACCTCTTAGATTTATGAATGTGTCACACATGTGAAATAAAATTTTTAAAACATCAGATACTTATTAAATAACATATATTCATCATTATCCTCGAAAAACACCACCTACAACAGAAGCGCAGTGCCAAAGCACAACAAATTTCATTTTCATATATTTGACTAAGTGTTAAGATCTTTGACCGAGGAAAATATTTAGTTGATGATGTTGATCACCTGAAGTACCTTATTTGAACCTCCATGCGTAAGAATGAATGCCAAAATAATAACCCTTAACTAAAACTTCATGCCTCTGATAGTAGCACGACACAAGGAAGAAACACAGCAAATTAGAGAAGCACAACAACAACTTGTGGTGATAATGATATGATGAAATATTTGATGCGACCTTGCAACTAACTTGAGAAGGAATCACTTAACTTGACTCAATGATGAAAACCCAAATCCGTTATTATCTTCACTCATGACTGAGTATGACACATTTTCCTATACTTACTAAACCTAAACCCTTTTTAAACTTTGACAACTTGATTTTATTTACCACTCAAATTGACACTAAGACTTGATCTCTATGAGATCATAGGAAACATTTTACAAATTTACCAAATAATAGAAAAGACTAAGCTTGACTATGATTACTATAACCTAAGACACTAACATGAAGGAAAAAGTGGTATGAGATCCAATACTCAAATGCTGGAGTGGTATCATTGGAAAACTAATTATACTTTAGAAAAATCAGTTTTGTAAATAGGTAGAGATTTGTACATAAATAAGATCTGCAACTGAGAATTTCATTTTAGCTTGGAGAAGATTTTGTTTTAGTTGGTGAATAAGGATCAGATGTACAAATAAAACAATTTTCAAGGAGATTTTCATATTTTACAATTTTAGAGCTAATTGGGAGCAATTCCAGTTTTATGACACCATGCCCAACCAAGGAAACTAGTCTATTGTTCTCATCATTTTGCAAACAAAACACTATCTCCAGATGGAGCCACATGTTGTAACCAAAATTTGCAAGGTGAAATTTTGGTTAGGGACAAAGTCTGCTATTGCTGGAACTAGGGTATCATTACCTCTTGTCTTATAAGCATCCGTGACATACTAGTTGAATGTTCTTTTTGTCGACATTAATCTTGGAGAACCATATATTTTTAGTGCAAATAATTTAAGAAGATATTTCAACGGTTTTTTATGCACTATCTTGGAAGATGTGGAGTTTTTAAGGAAAGAATAAAAAAAAGTTGAGCCTGTTATGCTTCTAGTTGCAAGGGAATATCTGTTGGAAAAAAAAACACTTAAGTTTCCTCAGAATCTATGTGATCTCATATGGCAGACACTGTGGAAAAAGATTCAACATCCATGAGATTTTCTCAATCGGAACAAGTGTTATGAAATGATGCACAACAAGCTGCAAAACTGGTTGGATAATTTGAAACAAGTTAGATCAGAATTGAAGGAAAATAATGAAAGGATTCATCTCTACAAGAGTCCGTGGAGTGATGTTGAAGAAGCATTGGGCTCCATGTTGTTTGAGATAAAACTAATCAAAATGGAGTTTGAAATGGAGAAGCTAAAGAAGAGAAAAAGAGGTACACTATAATTTAGCAATAAAGAGAGTGAAACTTCTGCAAACAAAGAGGCTGTAGGTTCTGGGAATTGTGTGCTAGTGAATTTAGATAAAAAAGGAAATTTAATTGACTATACTACCACAAAAAATTCAAAGAAGAAAATGCGCTGGTTGATTTAAATTTAATTCCAGAAGTGGATAATGCATTATAGGAAGATGAAAGTGGTCAGTTAATTGTTATTGATGAAACCACTTGTAAATGTTCTTTCCAGGGTAATCCCAATAGAAAATTTTCTGATTACTCTATACCAAAAGAAGAGAAAAATTATGAGATCACATATACAAAAAGCGCAGGAATCTCCAGGCCATGAATTTCGGGCTCAAATTTTGAGCAAATGGTGTCGAATTTAAAAAATCTGCGTTGTGGGTTTTTTGCAAAAGACTTCATTGCGTGAAGTTTCCAAAAATTCGAAGCAGTTTAAGAGATCTCGTAAATTATTCTAGAATGTATATGCCTAGCACTTGTAAATGTCTGCAACAAATTAATTTTTGTTTCTAAGAAAACCAGATGAACGGCCAATATTTCTTCACTTCCAAATCAATGGAGTCCCGGTGACACAAAAAGCACGAAGCTTAAGATGAGGAGTGCCCACCGAATAAGTGGAAATGTAAAACCACTCATCTAAAAATATAAAGGCTACAGTTGATTACGACATTACTGTCCTCATTTCTAGAAATTGCTAAGAGGTGTTCCCGTAGGTTGTTTGTGGTTTTTTCGATGTGACAGTGGGACTCATGCACCATTTACATCCATCATTGTTTTCAACAACGCTTAAATTTTTGGTCCCACTCTCTTATATTCACAATTAAATTTTATTTAATGTTACAAGAGCCAAATCAAAGGCCCCAAGCCGCATGTTGCATAAGTAATTGTAAAAGTAGGTTTAATAATATTATATATATTATTTATATAATATATATATAATATTGAAAAGTTATTATTGTCCTTCTATTATTTTAGAACTTTTTCAAGAGAGGGCATTTTAACAACTATTCTAGAGATAAGTTTTTATAATTGATTAAACAATTAGTCAATTGGGTCTTAGGAAAATGAATAAAAATAAAAAATCAACGATCGTAAATGGTTCAGGTTCAGAAAAGGAAGGAGGCCATGTAATGGAGGGGTCTCTAAAAAACTTAATAATAGTAACCAGTTTTGATTCCAACATTGGGATGGTTGTAGTTGTTGTTTTCCCTCTTGTTGAGAGTAGTTCAGTTATGTTTTTTGCCTCTTTTCGAATGGTGTATGATGCAGCATGTTGTCTCAATTTAATCTTTCATAAATTTACTTGTTAGTACTCATGTAATTTAAATTTGAGACCCTTAAAGAGTGCTACATGTTCCATAAAATCACTCACACTATCTCTTTTGCCCATAATTATTTCTACAGAGGTTTGAAGTTAGATTCTTAATTGCGTAAGATTAAACCTCGTCTTTCTTTATTTTCTTTCTAAATCATTTCTTAGCTCAAAGGGCCTACAATCCTTAGTGTTTCTAGCCATTCTAGTTTCGAAGGCTAGGTTTTTGAATTAGAATATTTGTTGCTTCTCTCATGACCAATTCCTCTAGCCATTGATTTTATTACTTTTTTAGCATTTTTAAGATGTCTTGGGCACTGGTTCCCCTACAACCAGGAACTTTCTCCGAGGGTTACAAAAAAATTATTGGATGATAATGGAGAAGAAAGCACCAACATCTAAGGCACCTTACAAGATGAGCACACCTGAGTTAGTGGAACTGAAGTTGTAGTTGAAGGAAATGCTTGATAAGGGATACATTAGGCTAAGTGTATTGCCTTGGGGTGCACTGGTATTGTTTGTGAAGAAGAAGGATGGTACTATCAGGTTATACATTGATTATAGGTAGCTAAAGAGGGTAACCATCAAGAACAAGTATCTATTGTTGTAGATTGACGACTTATTTGATTAGTTAAAGGGAGCAACAATGTTCTTAAATATTGATTTGAGATCAGGATATCATCAGGTACGGATTAAAGAAGAGGACATATACAACACTCCTTTCTGGATCAGGTATGGGCATTATGAGTTTTTTGTATTTCCTTTTGGTCTAACTAATGCTCCAGCTACTTTTGTGTGCTTCATGAATAATGTGTTGCATTCTTATCTGGACAAATATGTTATTGTTTTCATTGATGATATAATGATATATTCTAAGAATGAGGAAGAGCATGTCGAACATTTAGCAGCAGTGTTGAGATTGCTAAGAGAACATCAATTGTATTCTAAGCTTAGTAAATGCAATTTATTTCAGACAAAGGTACATTACTTGGGATATGATGTTTCCAAGGAAGGCATAGAAATGGATCCAGAAAAGATAAGAGTTGTTATGGAATGGGCATCTCCTAGGAATGTGGATGAGGTAAGGTCATTTATGGGGTTAGAAGCCTACTACAAGAGGTTCATTAGGAACTTTTCACACATTTCATATCCTATCACATCATTGCAGTGAAGAGGGAAGAAATTTGAATGGATAGAGGAATGTGCAACAAGTTTTGAGTAGTTGAAGCAGTTGTTGACAAATGCTCCAATTCTTAAGATTACAAATCTAGATAAAGAGATCATAGTGTGTACATATTCTTGCAAAAGAGGACTTGGTGGAGTCCTTATGTAACAAGGACAAGTAGTGTGCTATGAATCAAGGAAATTGAATGAGCACGAGCAGAATTATGTTACACATGATCTTGAGTTAACAATGATCATTCATGCTTTGAAGATTTGGAGGCACTATCTTCTTGGCAGGAGGTTTTTACTAATGAGTGACCACTGTGGATTGAGGTACTTATTTAATCAACTTAATTTGAATGCTAAGAAAGTTATATGGTTGGCGATGATTAGTGAGTTTGATTTCAAGATTAGGTACATTAAAGGTAAAGAGAACAGGGTTGCAGATGCTCTTAGCAGGAGAGTACAGGTAAATCACATAGCAACTGTGAGCTTCTATGAGATAGATTTAAAGGATTAGATATTGCAAGCAAGATAATAGGGTGATATGTACATGGAACTTAAGAACATGTTACAACAAGTTACAAGTGAACATGATGTGTAATATTGTCTTAGAACAGATGGTTTGATCAGATTTGGGGACAGGAACTATGTGCCTTAACACAGTGAACTCACGAAGCTTATCTTGAGGGAATTTCATGCTAAACTATATTAAGGTCACCCACGATATCAAAAGATATTGATAGAAGTGAATAAGTTCTATTATTGGTTGAATATGGAGAAGGAAGTGACAGATTTTGTGGCAAGATTCTTGGATTGTCAATAGGTAAAAGAAAAATGTAAGTATCCAAGTTGATTACTACAGCCGATCTTGATTCGAGAGTGAAAATGATGGGTCATTTCAATGGACTTCATTACAGGTTTGCCGAGGACATCTAGAAAAAATGATTCCATCATGGTTATGGTGGACAGGTTGACCAAGATAGTAGTACATTTCATTCTAGTGATATCTCATTATTCATCTAGTGATGTAGAACAGGTCTTCATTAGGGAGAGAGAGAGAGGTTGCATGGTGTTTCAAAGAAGATTGTATCAGAAAGGGATGCTAAGTTCACTTCTAGGTTCTAGAAAGAGTTATTTACAGGTTTGGGTACAAAGCTAGCCTTTAGCACAACTTATCATCCATAGATAGATGGACAGACGGAGAGGGTCAATAAGATTTTGAAGGACATGTTGAGAATGTATGTCATGCATCAACAGTGGAAGTGGGAAGAGTATCTTCCACTGGTTGAGTTTTCTTACAATAATGGGTATCATGAGTCACTGAGGATGAGTTTGTTTGAGGCACTTTATGGGCAGATTTGTAATACTCCCATCAGTTAGAGTGATCTAGTGAACAAGGTGTTGATAGGACTAGACATGTTGGCAGAGATGGAACAAGAAATGTAGGTTATCAAGAAGAATCTAAAGTCAACACAGGACAAACAAAAAATTTATGCATATCAACACAGGTTGTTTAAGGAGTTTCAGGTTGGGGAACATGCATACTTGCATATAAAGCCCAAGAAGAGCTCCTTGAGGATCGGGTCATGTACAAAGTTAGCACCTCGGTATTGTGGGCCTTTAAAGATCCTTGAGGGGATTATACTAGTGGCCTATAGACTTTCACTACCTCCTGCAATGAAAGTCCATGAATTTTTCCATGTTTCATTGCTTAAAAAATATGTAAAGGATGTTGATCATGTACTTGATTGGTCTACATTGGAGGTGGATCCAGAAGGAGAATTCCAGCTGAAACCTTAGTGTATTTTGCAGAGAAAAAAACTCATGCTCTAGAACTGAGCAATCGAGTAGGTTAAAATGTAGTGGAATCACTTTAGGCCCAATGAAGCTACATGGGAGATGGTTGATCAGATGCAGTCTATGTATCATTCTCTATACGCTGGTTGAGAGGATGTCTTTTGGTATATGTTTTGGCATGGTGTTTTGGTATCTATCTATATATATATATATATGTATGTATGTATGTATGTAAATACCACCATGATATGTGTTATAAAGATCCCATAAGCGTTATGGTGGTCATGTTGTTATGTTTGTCATGTTTTTTTACCATTTCAACAGGTTGATCATTGTTAAATACTTCATAGAGATAAGTTATAAATCTCCATGGGCAATATGTTTTTCTTTTCAGTGGTCATGCTGGTTGTAGGTGTCATTGAACATCGAGGACGATGTTGCCCTAAGGGGGAGGGGTCTGTAATACCCCCGGGTTAAAAGTTCATGTAATAAATTTAATAAAGGAAAAATAAGACCAAGGTCATGGGACACGTATTCCAAGCTGAATGTTGGGCAAAATATCCTAGTGTGGGTGCCCATTTGGTTTATTATGGCTAAGGAAATTGGTAAAGGATTTGAAAATGCAACAGGCATTAACTGGCATTTTATTTATGAAAATAATGTAAAATAGGAGGAAAGGAAAGTGAAAGGCCACAAGTTTCATGTGAGGAGGAAAATGAATAAAAATAATGGAAATTGAAGAAAATAGAGGCCTCAGTGATAAAAAGGCTTTTGCGGATTAGTTCATAACCTTTTTGTTAGTTTTAGCTTGGAGCTCTCTCTATTCTCTCTATTCTCTCATACTCTTACACACTTAGAGTTTCTTGGAGCACTCTAGCATTGGAAAAGGGAAGCCAAAGGAAGGAAAAGAAAGCAATGGGAAGCAAAGATCAAGCAAGGAAGAGTTGGATCAAGCTACTACATCAGGATTGCTTGCAGGTATCGCGTTGCATGTATGATTTCCTTGCTAGTTTTGGCATGCATGGTACATGCATGTGTTTATTTGGTTCTCTTGTTATCATTTACATGGGGTTTTCTAGTTGTGATTGTGGTTTTCAGCCTTGCCTTACCATTTCCAGATAGCCATGGTGTGATGGGGTTCTTTTACTTGGTTGAGATGGATTTCTAGATGGTTTAGACACTGAGTGGGGGGGTCTCAAGGCCTATGAATCCATTCACTGGTAATGGTGGGATACACAGTAAATCCTGGTTGTGGATACCCTCGTTGGGAATAGGAATCCCTTGACCAACAATGGCAGGATACACGGTAAAGCCTAGAGGCTAGAGATGGACAAATTCCTCATGGTTTAGGTGAAGAAATCTAGATGCATCCACGCTTGTTTAGGGCCTAGTGATCCCTTGAACAGTATATGACGGGATTGTAGTAAATCCTGTAGTGTATGTTTATTATTTGGGCCTAGGAATCCCTTGGCGGGATACACGGTAAAGACTGAGGAAGCCTTGGTTGGTTTTGTTGTGAGTCCCACATTCATGCTTAGAATATGGCACGGGGGTGATTGGATGAAAGAAATATTTGGTTCAGCCTAATATATGGTTGGGTGGTATGTGGAAGTCCCTAGCTTGGTTGGTTTTTGCATATGTTAATAATAACTCTTTCCTATTTTGTTTTATGTGTAATGTACTTATTATTATGTGGCTTTAATGGTTGTTCTCTCATTGCTATTCTACTGGTTATATGATGGTTATAAGCATGGGTTATAATAGAATTTTGTTATGGATCTCATCATGTTTTTATTAGAAAATGAAATGTTAATGAATGTATGACCTAATAGATGATAATGCAACCATTGTGAGAGGGCATCATAACTTCTTAACGAATCACATATAAGTATGAGGTCTCTATGTTCATATGTGTTTATATGACCTGTACATTACATGTTTATGATAGGCTTGACGGAATGCTTGTCATGGAAAGTAGGGGTCAGGTCAAATCCTTGTCTAAGTATTTGCATTAGTAACCTTATTTCGCTGTTATTTATAAATTCTAGAAGTTTCATGAAGTTATGGGAAGAGGCTTGAGTCCTATCCCTGAAAAATTGGCTTAGAATTCGGAGTCACTGGCACAAAATTTCCTGGAAAAGGCCACAGTTGCATGGATGCCTTGCTGTGGGAGCAACTAGAGGGTATTAGTCACATGGAAGGCTTGTCATGAGAGCGACTAGGGATCTAGTTCAGTCAAGAAGCAAGTTCTCTCAAGGGTTGGATATATGGAGGTGTTGGTTGGATCCTCAAGGTTTTGTAGGTCCTAAGGGAGGTCTTTAAAGGGTTGGTCCTCAGTTCCATTTCCTGTTGTAGCAACTGCAACAACCTCCAAAATTTTGGCCTGTATGCAAATTTCAGAGTCTATTTTGGATCTTGTGATCGATCGTTTCTTAGTCACTTATTTGGTAAGCTGACAATCTCAAGCTTCCCTCTTCGGTCTTAAGAGTCTTGCACTCATTTATATTTATATAGTATCTGTCATCTTTGGGCATGACATATAGCTTGTCATGAAAAGGGAATTTTGTCTTGCTTCAAGTGGAAAGCTTTGTGAGAATGGGTTGTCCTCACCACATAAACATGTTTCACACTCATTTCACACATTCGTGCACAAGTGTTGCCTTTATCCTCTCGATGTCTCTCATCGAAGCCACACTTGTCATAAGTTTCCAAAAAGGTTGTTGCATTAAACAAAGTATGTGTTATATGTTCTCGGTGGTCTATGTTGTATCACTAAGTTCTGAAGTGTGTGATCATAGTCAAGTCCTATTACTATTCACATCAGTTCCATTGATCCCACACTTAGCCAAATTTTGGAGTTTCCCAACAACCTAGCCTCATCCAACTTTCTTGAACTGTGCACTTTGCATATACAACCCTCAAGTTGTTCCCTTTCCTGTTGGAATGAGAAACTCTTATAAATCCCAACCTCCCTTCGCATTCAAAACTGCACAGTGGTTTTCTCCAGTGTCCTTCCCTCAGCCGGAACCCACTGTCTCCAGAAAATATGCAGTTTTGTACCTCAGCTATCTTGTCTGCCTTTCATCCTGAAACTACGTAGAGATGTCCTCCCAGGACCTCATCCCACAACAATGTCTTGCATCCTCAAACTGCGTAGTTGTTAGAGAATTATATATTACGGAGCAATGGAACACATAAAATATTGCAGAAATATAAACACAGAAAACGCACAAAACAAGAGAGACACAGATATACGTGGTTCACCCAGTTTGGGCTACGTCCACCCCGAATAGCCAGTCCTTCCTTTCTATTATCCAGCAAAATGAAGAGACACAACCTACAGCAAATCCGTTGTAATAACCTCTGTTTTCTCTCACAGTCTCACCTCTCTGTTTCTCGCTCATAGAATACACATCTATATCTCAGCCTCCAATACAATACCCTCATACAAAGAGAGGGGTTGCCTTCTAGGGCAAAAAACCCTAAACTAAACATAAGTTCTACCGTCAGATCATCTGCCTAATGAACGACCCAGATTGACTAGAAATTACTATACTTTTACAAGGCAATTTTACATTTGTTTTTAGCTTCGAGGGCGCTGCCCCCGAGCCCCTGTCGGGGGACCGTTGGCCCCCGGACCCTCGCGGGGGGGACAAGTCCCCCCCGCACCCCCTCGCGTGGAGGGGTGTACAAACTTCTTGGGGTATACATCCGGCTGAAACAAAGACCTCTGAACAATCATGCTCCACACACAACAGTAGTGTTATCCCTCAGCTACCTAGTCTACCTTGCTTTCTTAAACTGCACAGATGTGTTCTTCTAGGGCCTCATCCCAACAACAGTCACTGCCTGCTAAAAATACACATATGTGTCCCTCAGTGATCACAAGAAGGATGACATGCTAGAGGACTCTCAAGGAGTTGAGGAAGAAGATAAGCAGACCAAGGAACCCAGGGCATGATAGAAGATCGGAACTAGATGAAGACTCCATTTGATGCACAACCCTTTGGAGGGAAGGTATGGAAAACGAAGCACATATTTTGAAATACCCCTATTAGTATAGCCTGGAGGACTACTTATCGTTTCCATATCATTCTGTCTTCAATGAAATGCATGATTGCAAGCACTGAAATTCATTCCATGTGTTTCCTCTACGTGTCTTTCCCCCTTTCACCTGTTGGATCAATTTTCATCTTTTGACATGTCTAGTCATTATGTCATGTTTGCAAACCATTCTGGTGACCATGAAGGTTGGTCTTTGTGTATACAAGTCATCTTAATGATGTGAAAACCTATTACACTCATACACAAAGTTCTAAACACTGTCACGTAAGTGTCGTCATGGTCGTCCAAAGGTCTATCCCAAGTGTCGCACTTGCCACTGTCAGCACTGGACAATCCCACAGAGGGCCATGCTTTGCTATGCTATCCTAGTGGTCAGTGTTGTCATGTTTCTAAGTGTGTGATCACAATGGCAAGTCCTCATAGATACACTTGCTCCCACACTTAGCCATTTTCCAAAAAATCCTTCCGACCGGACAACCTCCCTTTCACCGGACCCCAACCGAGTTGCACTGCACAGTATTAGCCCTCAGTGGTGTTAGTCTAGTTTCTGGAACTGCGTAGTGCTGGAGGCTGTCCTCCTAGTAATTTGCACTGCACAATCCCAGAGGTGAGAAACATGTATTCCTGCCTGAACTACGCAAAAACTGCCTCAAATCTCGACCTAAACTGTGCATTTCACAAGATTAGTTATCAAGCCTCCTTCCTGCTTACTAGAACCCCACATCTCACAGAGTCTTGAGCCTAAAATGCTCCTAGAAACTATGTAGATTTGTCCTCCTAGTGACATCCCTGAGCCGAGACTCACTGCACTTAGAAAATACGCAGATATGTCCTCTGTTCCCTTTATTGTCCAACCTTTTCGTCCCTTTGGAAACTGTGCAGAGGTGTCCCTCAGGGTCCCACCTTGCAAGCTGCCACTAGTGTCCTCAACTGCGTAATCCTGCCTCCCAGTGGCCTCTGCATAGTTTTCCCTGACAGTGAAGACTATGCCCTAGAGTTCCCAGCCAAACCTGAGTTGCACTCTACATAGTCTCTGCAACCATTCCACCTCCATGTCACCTGGAACAATGCATTGTGTAATTGTTGGGCCTCTTCCCAGTCTGTCATCTATCTCGGGCCCGGAACATGGAAAACAATGAACAAATCTTAGATTAGGATATTTTGGATTTGATGTCGTCTTGTCATGAGTGACTTGCAGAAACATGTACACTGATGGATCATGGCAAGACAATGAACATGATGATGAAGGATTGCACATTCTAGAAGACTTACTTGCAGTTGGACGGACAGGGGAAGCACATCTAAGAGCAAGCAAAGGGAACACATGCATACAACCATCTTTCAAGACCAAGACCAATGAAGACCCCGCAACATCAAGCCATGCAAAGGAGAAGAAAAAGCGCACCCAACAGTACATCCATCACTTAATAGTGCAACAACTTGACATGCACAACACAACCAACCAGTACATGTCAACAGTGTCATGTCAAGTTGTGTCATGAGTTGTCATGTCCACATCATTACTATGGGCCATATTTGTTGTAACCGAATGTAATATAAAGTGGATGTCCAATGGACACACACATGAAGATGAAGATTCATGTCAGTTGAAAAGTCACAGGAAGTTGAACGATCATGAGGGTAGTCCAAGAGTCTCAAGGGTGAAACATTACCCTTGGGTATATATACCCCTCCCATTGTATGAACATGGACTTTTTCACCTTGGCTCCTCCCACATAGCCTTGAGAGTAGACAGTAAATTATTTAAGGAGTGAGGTGTGGCTTCAACGTCCCACTACTGGGACTAGTGATGTATGGTGTACATATGTGTCTTGGGACTTTTGCTTAATACAGAAGCATGCTAAGGCTATCACATTTTCATGCATGTTTTGTAGATGTTTGTAAGAATATTCTTTCGGAATTTGTAATGCATGTTTGTTTCACCTGTACTAATATAGTTGAACTATTTCAGTTGCTTTAATAGTTACATTGTTGGGAATATGTTGTACTAGTTATCACCACTATCTCATCCCTGTGGACTACTCTGCGGGATACTAGACATAGCACCTTTGTGTACTGGTTATCACCACTGTCATATCCTTGTGGACTCCTTTGCGGGATACTCAACAGGCCATCCTTGTGTTCTTCTTCCAATGATCATCACATCCGTGTGGACTACTCCATTGGGTGGTGTATGTGTTGTCCCCTTCACCTCAGTTTTAAAGACTTCCGCATCCGCTGTGGACTATTCCACTGGATGCTGGACAAATCTTTCTGGTTCGTGTGTGTCTCTTCCTGGGTAGTACTATTACCTCTCACTTAGAGCTCACTTCACTCTCTCGTAAGAGGATCGAGACATGAGTTACATTACACACTCACCAGGCACATTTACCTTGCTTTTTGAAGATAATAGCGCAACGCTCTAATGTGCTGACGGCTAGAGCCAAGGCATATCTCTAAGTATATGGCAGGCCTTTATACCAGATGAGACTCATACACCAAATGGTGTGGGGTCTAGTTGGGACTTCATACCGCGGAGATCCCCTGAATGTTGGTGGGTCCATCATTGTCAACACTTCCTTAAGGTGATCTAGGAGGTCGAATCATATCATACTAATTTTTCGTCATATGTTTATCCTGGTGGACTGGTTAGCTTGGGTAAAAGTGTAAGGAGGGTGTTATATATATATATATATATATATATATATATATATATATATATATATACATGTACATGTCCATATGCATATGCACACACACACACACACATATTAGTTATTCTTATATAAAAAAAATCTCTCATTTTCATTAATAATAATTTCAATGGAGCATTCACCATAACTTTGAAAATGTGAAAGAAACCTGTCAATTTTTTGCTACAGTGATTTCATCATATTCAAACAACAAGAAACATCATCTTCAATGAACCAAACTTGGTCAAGTCCCAACAAAAAACTAGTTTCACATATTTTTATCATTATTTGAGATCCATTTCTTTCTTTTTGCATGAAATGTTAATGTTTTCTAAATTATGCCCAAATATAGTTGTTTATGCATTGATTGTTTATCCAAAAACTCAATTTGATACACATGCACTATTTTCAAAACAAAATTAGAATTTCCCTTTACAAATAATATTCCAAATTTTCATCCATGTCCTTATCCTCTTTAGAGATGCTGGGAAGACATGGACGTTGATGGTGTCTCTTAGGAGAAATCTTTCCTGTAGTGGCATGATTTGAAAAAAACCATCCATCATAACCTAAAATGGTTATAAGCTTGTAACTACTTTGATGCCATGGATGTAGAATGTGTGAACACTTTTATGGTGACATGTATTTTCATATGAGAAACTCCCAATCAAATTGTGCACCAAGTGTTAATCTCACTAGAGATAAGAACTAGATCTCTTTCATAGTTTTCTTTGCCAACAATGACAAGGTTGTTGATAAATAAGAAGGCAACATAATGTAGCACAATGGCATATTCAAAGATTTTATACATACCTCTTGAAGAGAGGAAAGGATTAATGGTTTAGAGTGTCATGCAACTTCATTTGATCCACTCTCATTTATGCATAAAAGTTTATTTATCTGGTAAGAATTCCAACTCTTTTATGTTTGGTCCTTCTAACAATGACAAGGTTGTTCAGAATTAGGAAGGGAACATTGTGTGACACAATGGAAAATTTATACATTTTCGTACACCCCCATTTAAGAGATAAAAGGATTATTTCCATGTATCCACATGATGGGAAATGTTTGCATCTTGGACTCATACATTGCAATAATATCATAAATCATGTACTCAACCATGGAATTTGATGTCCTTAAACTCCTAAGCAAATTTACTATGTTAGTTGTAGATCCTTTTTGGAATATGGAAATTGTTGAAGACCTTGGAATATTTACCAAAGGGTGAGAATTACATCAAAACACATGAATAGATAGAGGAATTTGAATTTCTTTATGGTCCTCTATATTCTTGGTTTATACTTAAACATATATACATGAAAAATTTAGGTTTGATTTGATAGGATTTTCTTGATCAACAAACAAGGTGATTTCTAATGTGATTGTGCATTGAATATTTCTAAAAAATATCAAGGATTCCTTCAATTTTCCTAGTGATTTTATGCAATTTCATTTTTTAATGGATTCTTGTTGACGGTGTTGGATGCTTCCAACATACAGGGGGTCTCCTTGATGTGAATTCCCAATTATATCTCACATCGTTTGGAGTAGGAGCCCCATTCGAAAATTAGGCCCGACCACCATTTACAAGAGATCTTAGAGATATGCCTTGGCTGCACAACGCACATGAGAACATACACATAAATTTGGGGACAACAAGTGTGCAATATTTGTGAGACATTGATTGTAAAGTGTAAAGCAGGCTTCCACTAAAGGGAGATAAGAGATGAGCCTCTAATAGAATATAGTGGTACTATCCTAAGAGAGACATGTGAGAGAAATAGAGAAAGAATTGTTAATTAACCTGCAAAATAGTTCACAAGATAAAAATGATCGTGAAACACACAATGACACCCATTCAACAAGATTCATATCTAAATTTAATGAAATAGTTCATTCTCTTTAGTATGCATAACATAAACATATACCACAAACATTTAAAGAATACTCTTACAACATTCACGATACATGCATGAAAGAGTGTTGGCTCCAAGATATTTTGATAATTAAATGGAAGATCCATGTACATTGTTACATTGATGAAACACCAGCCACAATATTGGAACATGAAGCTACCACTTGCTTCTCCAAAGAATGATCTTCTCCCCTATGCACAACTAGAGAATCCAAGGCCAATTCTCCCAAAGTCCAAGCCCTTTGCTTGAGTTATGAGGGATTATTTATAACAAATGAAAATGACCTTTGAGCTTCCTCATGACTCTTTGACTTCTACAACCTATGGACTTCTATGTGACTCTTCATATTCCACATGTGTCTCTTGGACTTCTTTTACATTGAATTTCTTATTCTCATAAAATACAAATTACATTAAAAAATGGTGGCTATATAGGACAAAATTACAATAAGACAAAACTCCTCATGTAGGAGGAAAAGACAAATCAATAGCTTGAGAGTGGAGCTCATTAGTAATGTAGGAGTGCCATGCTTTGAACTCTGCTGCAATAACTTTGACTTTTGCCAATAAATTTGAATTGTACTGCATCTTCACCTCCAATGCATTCAACAATATGGATTTGGAGTTTGATTATATACTACTCCATAGCATCAATAACTTCATATTAACTTTGGCTTGCCAAATTACATATTGTAGAATGGTACTTTTGATCACCTCTAAGCCTTCTTGATTTACTGCTTACCTGATTTGTTCAATAAACTCTTTCAAATCCTACATGATGACATCCTTACCCCTTATTTCTCCAAGTGGGCCCACATAAGTTATTTTATGGTTTCGTTCCAGGGACTTTAAACTATTACTCAGTCGAACATAAGCAGTTATAGTGTTGGTCACATGTTCACCAAGTTGGTTATAGTTTTGAGTATGTAGCCTCAAATATTCTCTATCCACCTCAGTTGCTAATATTTCCATCTTGACTAAACGTTAAGGAATATTCAAATACTTGATGCCCCAATCCTACATCAGATGCACAGTTGTGCATGCAACCTTCAGAAATGTCAGGATTTCTTGAGATCTTTTATGGATTTCAACCAAGGGATCCATCACCTCATGTAAGAAGATGATCGCATGGTAAATATTCTTAATAATTTCTTCCATTACCTTTAGTTCTTCAAGTATGGTCAGTCACAACTCTATTATGCTGATACTAGTATAATTCAACCTCTAATATTTTGCAACAAGATGATGAACCTGTTGTTTTATGTAGAACTTTGGTGATAAAATTGCAAATGCTTAAGAAATTTAATCTAAATCAAGAAACACAATTCTACTCTACTGCTCTGGGGAAATTAATTCACAATTTAGAATAACATGCATCAATTACATATACATATTTATCTAGGGGAAACCAACTGGTAAAAACCACTTATGCCTACTTGCATTAATCAGATGAATAGACAATGTATTACAATTTCTTTCTTGCTCTAAGCACAACCTGTAAGTGAATAACATTTCTCTCTTCTAAGTGACAAGATCTAACCTAGAATTAGTCAATTTTTATCTCCACCTGAACTCCTATTTACTTGTGCAAATCTTAAGGAAATTAGCCCCTATTCTTTAGGAATTTCCTCCAAAATTCTTGCGCAATTCCCAAGGATTGATCATTGATTGCATGAAACACCTATACACTCAAGACTAGTCTACAACTAATGTTACACTGCCTTGAAATCTCCACCACAAATGAGGAACTTGAATTCCTTGAATGCACTAGATATTTTTGGTTGATTGATTAGTTAACTAGATGATCATTGAGTTAGGTTGTTTTCCCACTGCACAACTGACCTCCGACTAGTTCTATCAACAATTAGAACTAGTTTAACTAAATAAAACTAGAAATAATTGAATTAGATTGGTACAAATTAGCAATCACACATGCATAACTAAAATCCAATCCCTCTAACTCAAATTTACTGAGCTAACTAATTGAAAAGAGCCATGTCACCTCAGTTAACTACCTCCAAGTTGTCTATTGATGTGGAAATGTAGCAAGAAAGTCTCAATTTGACCCAAGCTAAGTCAAATTGAGACTTTCTTGCTATTTTTCAGCACTCCCTCTTAGCAATAAAGGGATTATCAACCACCCCTATGTTACACCTGTGGAATTCAAAATTCCCTCTTATCAAGGTTTTTTCAAGATGTCAACATCTTGTTTCTTTGTCAGCATGCATTGTAGCAACATTATCCTCCTCTGTACACAGTCCCGTAAATGATGATACCAGAAATATATATGCTTGGATCAATCATGAAATACCAGATTCTCAGAGAGCTGAATGCAAATATGATTATCTCAATAGATCACATCTTGATTAAACAGTCCCACAAGTATTTTTCTCATCTAGATTGCCTCACATGTTGCTTGACTTGCAGCCATGTATTCAACTTCTACCAAGCTAAGCACCACATACCTCTACTTCCTGATGTACCAAGAAATTGTTGTGGACCCAACACTGAAAACTACACCTAATGTACTCTTTCGATCATATGGAATCCCTACCCAATTTGCATCCATGAATCCACACAAATTCATTCCCTCTATCCATTTGTACCATAATCCATACTGGGTAGTACCTCTGAGGTACCATAAAACATGCTTTGCTTCCTTCCAATACAATTTGGTCAACCTAACCATAGCTTGGCTCATCTGGTTGATCGTGTGTTCACAAGATAAATAAGTGAACCCACCAGTTGTCGGTAAATGGTACCATCAACCTCTTCACCCAAAGTGGCATTCTCCTTCCTCTAGTTTGTTGCTAGAGGTGTCTCCATGGGTTTACAACTCTCCATGCAAAATATCTACCGTATCTCAGTGGCATATTTTCCATGAGACACAAACAATTCCCCATCACCTTGACATACTTCCAGCCCGAGGAAGTAGTGCATGAGACCCATATCTTTCATCTGAATTCCGCGGTCATCCTTGAAAAAGTTGATCAGTTGCTCATAACCTATCAATATTAAATCAACAAAATATAAAACAATGATAATAAATTTACCTTCTACCAAAATATGATATTATTTCACATCCGCTTCACTTTTGGTGAATCCCAATCTAGTGAGATAACTATCAATCTCAGTTTACCAAGCTCGGGGTGCCTGTTTGAGACCGTACAATGCTTGCCTAAGTATGCACACATGAGACTCTTGATTAAATGTTTCAAAACCTTCTAGTTGCTCTATGTACACTTCCTCCTCAATAACGCCATTGAGAAATGTTACTTTTACATCCATTTGGTGGATCTTCCACCACATGTGTAACAAGTGCAAGAATTGATCTAATGGATGAATACCTTGCTATGAGAGCAAAGGTTTCCTCATAGTCAATTCCCTCAACTTGAGAGAATCCTTTGGCCACAAATCTGGCATTATACTTCACTATGCTTCCATCTGTTGTATGCTTAACCTTGAAGATCCATCTCGAACCCACAACTAATTTATCTTTCGGCCTTGGGACCACTTCTCAAACATTTTCATCATCATGGATTCATATTCTTCAACCATTACATCAACCCAAACTGGTTTCTCAACTTCTTCCTCAAAAGAGGATGGCTATGTCTCTACAAGCTCATTCATTAGAGCCATGTAGGTAGTGTACCTCTTAGGTGACCTCCTTTATTTTCACAAATTTGGAGGAGCTCTCACATTCTCCATCGCATCATACGCTAGTATTTTGGCTTCCCCAATTCCTTTTCTACTTCTCTGGATGGTTTTGCTTGAGTAGATGTCCCCACTCTTCCTCCTCTCTGCTCGTCCATTTCTGGATGCTCCACAACTTCCTAAGGGTCTTCCTTTAGAGCTAACATCTCCTCTTCTGGTGGGATTTGTAGCT
Organism: Pinus tabuliformis; assembly: GCA_031772625.1. Taxonomy (NCBI): domain Eukaryota; kingdom Viridiplantae; phylum Streptophyta; class Pinopsida; order Pinales; family Pinaceae; genus Pinus; species Pinus tabuliformis. The sequence goes on along the minus strand of CM062819.1, from coordinate 934,743,517 downwards.
CTCTCTCAAGATATAATCTCATTGCTTTCTCCTTATCAAAATTTACATCCCTTTGCATAGCTGTCATTCTGAGGGAAGGTAAGTACACTTGGTAATTGTGTGGAGTTTTGTTGTAACCCACAAAAACTCCCAACTCTGTTGTTGGCTCAAGTTTCTTCCTAGAATATTTGGAGACATGGCAGTAAACAGAGGCTCCAAAAATCCTTAAATGAGACACATTTGGATTTCTCCCCGAGAAATCCTCGTTCAGTGTAATCATACCAAGAATCCAATGAGGACTCCAATTCTACAATTAGATTGTTGTGTTACATGCCTAGGCCCACAAATACAATGGTAGGCCTTAGTCATGTAGCATAGTTGTAACAACTCCCACAATGCTTTGGTTCTTTCTCTTAACTACCTCATTCTGATGTGGGTTGTGGGGAGCTATCAATTCTCTTTGAATTCCTTCTTTGGCACAAAAGTCCTTGAATTCATTCAAAACATACTCACCTTCATTGTCGTTCCTGACAACCTTCACCTTCTTGCCGATGTCTTTCTCAACTATTGCATGTGTTTTTTTGTCTCGATCATGGAATGTGGATTTTACATAATTCCCCAAGGTACAACCCTTGCATACTGGTGAGCTCCAGTATTGCAGCAATAATGTTGCAACTCCTGGGACTCCCTTCTTTACTTTTATCAACCCGGTAGTTCGTAAAAAACTTGGAAGCGACGGTGTTGTATGCACAAGTACTAGCTCTTGCCACAACTGTCACTTGGTCAGCTAGCACAAGTCTACTAGGAGCTTAAGCCAACTTCTATGAGCTTTGAGAAGAAGCTTTTTAACTGATGGATGAAAGCTAACTCAAAGAAGGTTGTTCTACTTGCAGAAAGGAACCGGAACGTTGAAAGTAAACATAAACCCTAGCAAACCCTAATTTTACCAGCTAACCCTACTGATGCAAGAAAGAGGATGCAAGCTACTGGAAGAGATGCCATTGAATTATAGGAAGGTAAATACATGTATCTAAGTTACTTCTACAGTAACATCTGAAAAAAACATCTTTTTGTATTTTTGAATCAGTTGCCAGAATTATCATGCATGCGATTTCACTGTTTTTGACTGTGCAGAGGTGGATTGGTGAGAGGAAATGCTTCGAGGAGGTCAGGAAGGTTCAGAGAGGGCCTAAGGGGTCCCTAACACCCTTCCAAAGAGTTTCACAGAGTTTGGCTATTAAGAAACCTCATTCATGAGCCTCTACAGGAAGTCTGTAGGGGTTCTACAGGATGTCTGTAATTTTCTACAGGTTGTTCAGAAATGGGATTTTGGAGGATGGATGGAGAGAGAAAGGTGAAGGAGTGAGTATGGAGGTAGGATAAGGGTTTGAGGTGGTCCAGGACTTGGTGGATGGAGTTGAGGAAAGATGTAGATGGCTGGATTTGTTCAAGGAGGACTGAAGCAATGTTGCACAAAAATTAGGGTTATGTGAGCAAATGGAAAACGTGAGGCAAGAGTCCGTGTTAGGGGATGGAGCAGATGGGATTGGTGGAGTATGGGCAGATAGAGAAGTGGTACAGGTGCTCTGCAAGTTGTTTTTCCAACTGAACCAACGAAGACTTGTAAAATCTAAGACCTAGTTACGTTGACCTAATCTGATCTAGCTAACAGTAAAGAGAATGAACAGAAGTTTTATTCGCAAGGAAACCATGTATATTAACTATGCAACGAAGCATTCAAGAATCTGAACATGTAACCAACTTCTGCAAACGAAAATCAAACACTAATGATTGCATGGCAAAGCAAAGTCAGTGTTTTTGTGGGCAGCAAGGTCACCTTGATCCCAGCTCCTGATCCCACTGAGGGAGAGGTGAAATTAGAGGTGCTTGATGGCCTTTTTCTGGAGCTTTTCCCTGTCAATAACCTATCAACTCAATATGAACATCAAAATTCTTTCTAATCATCAACAGTGACCTAGTTAATCAGCAAGATTTAATCTACTTAACAGAAATGATTTTGCAAATACATAAAGAACAAATAACAATACATAAAGGAGGCCTTGGCACTCGGGTTGGGCCCAACCCCAAGAGCTGCCGGCTCCTATAAAGAACTCAGATCTGATGCCAAGTAGAGCTGCTTTTCATTACTCAAAAATAATCATCACAAGAAAGTTATACAGCAGTAGATATAAGAAAACGAGCTGAGAAAATGACAGCACTATAGTGCAAATACCAATAGTTCCAAAAGTAAACTATGAAGGCTGAGGCCTTCCTATTTATACACTACGAGGGGCCTAGTAGCCCTCCTAAATTCAAGGGACTTGGCTGTTCTAACTGCTAGTAAACAGTCACTCTTCCCAAAGCTGCTGGGCTGCTTTTAGGATTCGTTTTGGTGGCCTGTTGAGCTCGGAGTTGAGGGTGGATATTTCGAGGAAGGGCCATTTAATGCCAGAGACAACCTCCCTACGAATCCTCACCTCAAGCTTGGCTGTCACCTGGCCCATAATTGCTTGGTTTTGCTCCAAAATTTGTCCAAAAAACCTGAAATAACCACGTATTAGCCTCCTTGGTAGAGTGACCACCCTTATTCGTTCAAATAACATAAACATACTAAAAAACATGCATAATCTATGAAATATGGAGGATTGAACAAGGACAATTAGGTAAAATGAGCCCAATAAGTTACCCAATTCGGGGCTCGTCATCACCCCCCTGCTAAATGGGTTGCTCATCCTTTGAGAAACTAGTCCAGCTCATCATCCTGTATGGATTTGACTGCTTCCCTCACGTCCCAGGCCTCCGCGGTGATATCCTCTTCCCGGTCGTGGAATCCTGCTTTCCTTTCCACTCCTTCCATTTTCTACCTTCCTCCTCTTCCTTAACTCCTTCTAGCAATCCCAAAAGCAAAGGAGGACTGAATTTTAGGCCAATCCAATTGGCCTGCAGATTCTGCATCAACTGTTTGTAGAGAGGTACCCTTGTCGAGGCTTCCCTCATCCTGGTGGGAGAGTGGTATTCCTTTATCTTCAAGCTGTGAGGCAGTGTGTTCCACCACCTTGTGTAGGCATGCAGGCAGTTTTCTCCCAACAGTCTCTCCATGTCCTCAAAGTGGGCAATAGCTTGAGCCTATTGCTCAATGTATTTCAGTAGATCCTGAGGGCTGTTGGCCAAGTGCTGGTGGGCGCTTATCACTGCTGAGGGGTCATCCGGCTTTGCTCTGATCATTAGTGGCTCACTGAGTTCTCTGCCTATGATGTTCTCTTCTCCTCATGACTCATCCAAGAGGCCATGGCCATAAGTTGGACATCTCCTATCACAGTGTTGGGATCCCATGCATTCATATTCGGAAGGGTGAAGTTGTGCAAGTAGAACTCTGATAATTTGGCCCTATCCTCTGATGAACCACTGCCACATAGAGTTGCAAACTGATGATAATTTTGGAATGGGGTGATGCCCCTTTGGGCCAAGGTGTTGATATGAAACTGTAACCACTGATCCTTGAGGTATAGGGCATAGGATTTGGCAGGCTGCCTACACTGCAGAGCTTCCATTGCCTAGCTGGCCATGCAGGCCAGTTGGGCCTCCTTTTCTTGTACCTGCTGTTTCAGAGACTATATCTCCAGGCCTGCTTGCAATTCTTTTTCCTGTAGCTGTCGATTCAGTGTCTCAATTTCAGCCTGCATCCCTTCCCTTCTCTACTGTTCATCAGTGGTATCTTTGGCTGTTGTGGGCTCCTCCTGTTGTTGTTTTTCTCCCAAGATGTGAGGCCTGTCTTCCTTCCTCTGTCCTTGTAACTGTAGCTGCTGTCTAAGCATCTCATTTTCTTCCTGTAGCTTGACCCGCTGGCTGCTCTCCACATGTCGTACCATAGCCAATTCTCTTCTTGCCTCTTTGAGCTGTTCCTCCAGAGGACCTATATCTGCCACACCCTTGGAATTAGTGATCTTCATCCAAGTGTGGGTCCTCACTCTCTCTTCTTTTAGTGCAAGGAAAAGTGGCATTGTGAATTTTTGAGGAATGATCTTTCCGGCCTCTAAGAAGTTATAGTAGGAGCCCAAGCTGGGCTGGGGGCTAGGTTCCACAATGTTCTCCACCTTTTCTTCCTCCTGTGGTGATTTAGCTGCCTCACCTTCCATTTCTTTGGTCTCCTTTAGCCTAGCCAATGTTTCCTGTAGAATAGTCTCGGCATCCTGTAGAGAGGCATTTGTGTCCAACATTTTCATTCTTTCTCTCCAGGTGGATGTCTTCGGGCTTCCCCGTTCATAAGTGATGGATGCCTTGGAGGGAGACCTCTCCTTTTGTGTAGCTAGGGTGTCCACAATCGTGATTGGTTCTTTTGACGGTGGCTGGGGTTTGCCAGTCTTTATCCTCACGCTCCTTCTTGCCTTAAAATACATGGAAGGCTCCCTCTTCCACTTCCCTTTCTGCTTTGGAGATGTGCTTAGGGTGGCCAGCACAGCTGCTGCCTCCCTGGCTAAAATCTCAGGCGATTTTTCCTTCTGTTTCCCTTTTTCCAGACTTCCTATAGAAAGTCTTGTGCTGACTGTTTTCTGGCTTCCGGTAGAAACGGTTTTCACTGTTTTGGCCTACTTGGCTGGGGGTGACTTCTCTTTTAATTTTGTTGTGGTTGCCTTGGGTGTGCCCTCACTTTCTTGGACTTTTTTAGTCCTCTCTGCCCTGATTTGCAATTGTTTCTCCCTTGGTGTTTGTGCCTTTATTCCACCCACAGTTTTGGCCTCAGCAGCTTGGCCTTTCCCTCGTTCCTCTTCTTGTTCCTTCTGTGGTGGTCTGTCCTAGGTTTCCTCACCCTTAGCTTTCTCTTCTGCCTCAATATGCTCCCTTTCTTCACTGCTGGATGAAGTGAGTTCCTCGTCTAGAATCCAAATATCATCATCCTTGGACATATTGCGGAAAATGTCCCAGGAGAGAGGGACAGTATAGGTATGGAGGGCATCTTCCACTAGAAGCTTGATAAGCCCATGATGGGCCAGCTGGTCCGGTGTCCCTTCCTTCAATTTTGTGCCACACTCCATTAATGATTGTAGGAGGAAATATGGGATGCTTAACTTTTGTTCTGTGGGTAAATCCATCTTATGTCTGAGTTCAGTTAGCAACCGGAAGTGATAACCGTATACAATACTGAACCACCCCTCACAGGTAATGTATTTCATGGTCTGAAGGCTGACCTCACTCCAAAATGGATGTAGGCTGGCTCTCCGGACCCCATTCTTATCCTCTGAAAACTGTTCCTCTAGTAGGAAGAATTCCTTTTTTTCTTTTTGGCCCAATGCCCTCTCCTCTTTGTTCCAGAGTATCCCTAATGGCAGATTAGTGACTCGACTAATGAGTTGTGGGGTAAGCTTTAAGGTCAACCCTCTGAAATTTACAGTGGCCAGTGTCTTGGATTTAGGCTGCAGGGACATTAAGAACTCTTCTGTTACCTCATCGTCATGACCTTGAATTCTGTCACAGAAGGTCATCCAATTGGCACGGGTAAATAGGTCTACCACCTCGGGAGTTTCTCGCAATTTCCTGGAATCCGAGGGTTCCTTTCTGATAAACCCTCCTGGCATGGTGAGAATGCTCTGTTTTGGCTTGTGCTCTGATCAGAAGGGGAATTCTGTGTATGGTTTCCTCCCCAGAACTTTGAAGACAGTATCCCTCAGGTGTTTATATTTCACTTTGCACCAATTCCTTGGTTATAATGCTATTTCTGCCCACAACTCGACTGTCAAAAGGGAATTAGGCTCCCACAGACAGAGTGCAGAGCTTAATTTTCATCCCCAACCACATAAAAGTCACATTCTTTATGCACAGGTTAGCCCTTACAGTGGTTTATCGTTTCTATAGGAGGAATTTGTTAACAGGAACCGTGGAGGAGAATTTGATGTAGAACCAACTGAAAAAATTTCGTGTATCACACAGGCAAACTACTATTCTTGACCCACAGGCAGACTTGCTTCTAATTCTCCTACCCCAGACAGTTTAATTCACCACCTTTCGAAATATCATGCATGGGAATGGTGTTTTTGAGCCTACCTCTCTTCGAAACTCCAATTTCGACGCAGAAAGTCTAGGTTTCTCTGCTCCGGGAGGCTATGCCGTGCTTCCTGTAGAGCCCCTTCTTGTAGAAAGCTTTGCCGGCTTCTGGAGGTTGTGACGGCACTTCTGAATGAGCCTAGGACGCGGGAGGATTTTGAAACGAGCCGAGAAGCTCGGGCTAACAAACTACAGAGAAGGAGGATGCGTACTTTGCTGAAAACGGTTGCAAGTGTAAATGACAGCGGTTCATTGTGAGTTCTTCGGCCGAGCAATTTTGAATTACGACGCAATTCATGGCGAGGGGTGAGGTGTCCAGGCCGATCTGTTAGCCAATGTCACGGCCATCATTCCTCGGCGTGTCTCTGACCGCCATTTCCTTTCTCTGCCATTAACTGCCGCCATTACTGCCAATCCGTCGATTCTCCCTGACTGGACACTTCCCATGTGTCGGCTGCACGTCTCTTTGGCATAACCGAGCTCGTTCAGATCCCACGAGGCCATTCGACTGACTGTGGGTGGCTAGTTTACTGGCCACCGAATTCGTTCAATCTGCACCATTTCACAGACATGCAGTTTTCAGAGTATAGTCTATGCAATTTGACAAATAAGGTTACACACTTACCTGTGTAGCCATGGACATGTTATGCAGGCTTCGAGATGTGGAACGATGGCTTTTCTCACTGCTGCTTCGTGCACAGGCACTGGAACTCCTTCTTTCATTGGCTGATGCTGTATGCACAGCTTCGGGACCCGATCCTTTGGTTGTAAACGCTGCATGCACAGGCTCTGTCTGATTTCAGCTGTTGAGGAGGTGTTCACGTCCAATCGGAGCTTGTTACATGTCCCCTGTGTTGATTTTAGCTGCTATTGACTCCATAGTATGTGCTCCAGACGGATCAGCTGCTACAGGATTCCTGTAGGACATCCTGTAGCTGCTTCTCCTCCTGGGATGCATGCTGAAACGAGCAAGGTTGTATTCACGGATGAAGGGTCTTGATGGATCTTTGACAGGTAGAGTGTGCGAGCCTTTGTGTGCTTGATTTGTCACTTGAAAAAAATTTCAATCTGAGGGAAACCAGACTCTTTGTATGACTGTGCAAGAATACATAACCAAATTGTTGTAATGGCGGTGGAAAGAGATGAAATCGGTGATGGATGGAAGAGAGGGGTGGCTGCAGGCCTCATCAACAGACTTCAAGCTTTAAATCCCTTTCCAGAATCGATTTTGGCTTGCCTGAAGTCTCTACAGGATGTTTCCTGTAGAAATGTAGAACTTCCTGTAGAAAGCCCCAAAACTTCCTGTAGAAAGCTCAGAACTTCCTGTAGGAGGTTGAATCTCAACCTGAATGTGTTCAAATCCTAGAAAAAGTGAGTGGCTATGGAGGGAGTGTCTGTAAGGATGTCTGGTAGCTTGGTACGGACCCTTGTCCTCGTTTTGCCCGACCTTCTTTATCTGCACTGTATTCCCATGCAACCTGCAATAATTCCAGATATTAGACCTGTTTCTTTTACTTTTTCTCTTTTTCTTTTTTTCTTTTTTCTTTTTTCTCTGAGAGACAGCAGGGGTGCCTCCATGAGGTTTTCACCCCCACTATCTGCCCTGGGCACCTCAGAGAGGTTTTCACCCAAGGATCTTTTTTATTCCATGTCTTTATTTTTTGAGAGACAGCTGGGGCGCCTCAGAGAGGTTTTCACCCAGGGATTTTTTTTATTCCCTTTTTTCTCTTTTTTTTTTTGATGCTCAAGGTGTGGGCGGATTAGAGGCAGAACCCTGCTCCACTACCAGCACTGATTTTTCCAAAGTTTCAATGAACTCCTGCCTCGAAAGGGGTTTCCTGTAGATTTTCAACTGATGCCCGTTGACAAGCATGGGGATGGCTTCTTCATCAATGGTCATGATAAGGACTGAACCATTGTCATTGCATTTCTCCACTTTATATGGTCCTAACAATCTTGTCCTCAGCTTCCCTTTAAAATCCTTGTATCTTGAGTCATACAGCAACGCCCAATCTCCCAGCTGGAATTGCTTTTCATTAAGGTGCTGGTCATGCCATATCTTCCTCTGGAGTTGAACTACTTCTGAGTGGAGGAGGGCCTGCATTCTGTGTTCATCTAATCCATTCAGCTGCAATAATCTTTCACGTTGAGCATGGCTGAGATCTAGGTCCAGTTGAGCTGCCACCCTCAATGTATTGTACTCGAACTCTATGGACAACAAAGCTTTCTTCCTGTAGACCAGCTCATAAGGTGTGAAACCTATTGTAGTCTTCCAAGTGGTGTTGTAGGCCCAGGTGGCCTCAACCAAGCGATCTGCCCAATCCTTTCTGCTACTGCTCACCACCTTAGTCAAAATCCCTTCCAATGCTCTATTAGTGACTTCCACCTGCCCATTTGCTTGGGGATGATATGGGGTGGAAGTCTTGTGCTTGATCTTGTGATGAGCGAGCAAGTCTTCAATCAGGTTGGAGGTGAATTGGCTTCCTTGATCGGTGACTAACTCTCTTGGGTAGCCAAACTTGTAGAAGATATTTTCCCTCAAAAACTCAGCCACCTTTTCTTCTGTTGCTGCTTTGATTGCCTTTGTTTCTGCCCACTTTGTTAGATAGTCGGTGCACACAATGATGTAAGACCTTTGCTTTGAAGGAGGGTTGATAGGACCCACAAAATCCATGCCCCACTTCTCAAATGGCTCGAAGGTCACTTGAGGTTGGAGAGGCATTTCATCCCTTGGAGTCGGTTTCCCCATCCTCTGACATCGGTCACACTGGCTGATGTATCTTCTGACATCTTGATGAAGAGTAGGCCAATAGTAGCCTGCCTATAGAATTTTGAAGGCAGTCCTTTTTGCTGCAAAGTGGCCTCCACAAGGTCCGTCATGATAGGTTAGGAGGATGTCAAAGACTTCCTCCTCCCTAACACAATGCCTCAAGATCTGATCTGGGCCAAGTTTAAACAGGTTGCCCTCGATCCAAGTGAACGGGGCACTCTTCCTTACAATTCTGCTCTTCTCCTTTGAGGATAGATGCAGAGGGAACTGTGCTAAGACCAAGTAATTTGCTATATCAGCAAACCATGGAGAGAGTACTGAGATAGCAAATAGATGTTCATCTGGCATCTGGTCATCCACTATTCCTTCTTCACCTACAGGCAAATCCAATCTAGACAAGAAGTCAACAACAACATTTTCCTTACATGGCTTGTCGACAATAGTCAAATCAAATTGCTGCAACAAAAGTAACCATCTAATGATACGAGCATTTACATTAGGCTTATTCATTAAATATCTAATTGCAGCATGATCAATATGTACAAATGTTTGATAACCAGTGATGTAGTGTCTGAACTTGTTTAGGGAATGGACTACAGCCAGGAACTCTTTCTCGGTTACAGTATAGTTCATTTCTGCCTTGGACAGGTTTTTGCTGACGAAGTATATGACATATGGTAGTTTCTCCTCAACTTGTCCTAAGGCTGCCCCTATGGCTTTGTTCGAGGCGTCAATGTGGATGTGGAAAGGTAAGGCCCAGTTTGGACCTCTCAAGATTGGGGCAGACACCAGTTTATCTTTCAACTCATCGAGAGCCCCTTGACAGTCGTCAGTCCATTTGAACTCAACATCTTTCCCTAAGAGGCCAAACAATGGCAAGGCTAGCTTACTGAAATCTTTAATGAATCTTCGATAATATCCTGCTAAGCCTAGGAAACTTCGAACATCTCTTACCTTTAAGGAGGTGGGACCTTTTGGATGATAGTAATATTGTTAGGATCCACCTGTAATCCTTGCCGAGAAATGGTATGACCTAGCACGGTCCATTCACTCATCAGGAATTCACATTTTTTGGGACTGAGGGACAGGTTCATCTCAATGCATTTGGTTAGAACTTTTCCCAGATTAGTCAATGCTTCTTGGAAGTTGGACCCATAAGGAGTAAAGTCATCCATATAGATTTCTACCGAATCATGGACCAACTTGGAAAATATGCTCAATACTTCTCTCTGGAAAGTGGCAGGAGCATTGCATAGCCCAAAGGGAAGGACTTGGTAGGCAAAGGTACCCCATGGACAAGTGAAGTTGGTTTTATCTTGGTCCTCCGGGCTTATTTGAATCTGGTTATACCCGCTGAACCCATCTAGGAAAGAGAAGAACTTCTTCCCTGCCAGTCCATCCAACACTTGGTCTATGAAAGGCAAAGGGAAATGGTCTTTCTTGGTGGATTTGTTAAGTTCTCGGTAATCTACACAGATTCTCCACTTCTCGTTCTTCTTAGGCACAAGCACTAGAGGTGAGACCCACTCACTATCGGAGATAAGGTAGATGAATCTTGCATCTAACAATTTTTGCAATTCTTCTTTGACAATGTCTTTAAGGGCTGGATTCATTCTCCTCTGAGGCTACTTGACTGGTTTACAATCTTCTTTGATGTAGATGTGATGGGTACAGACCGAAGGATGGACTCCTTTCATCTCCTTATAACTCCAAGCGAAAGCCTCCAGGTGATTGTTCAGTAAGCTGCACAGCTCCTTCTCCTGGGAGGGAGATAGGGAGGAGCTGATCTTTAAAGTTCTTTCTGGGCCAAATTCCACATTCTTAATTCTGGGAGCGATCGGATTAGTCACAAAGAGGTCTACTAAAGTGCTGGCTTGGATATCTTCCACCAGTTCCTCTAAGGACAGTGCACTGGGAGGTGGATTTTGATTCAAAGTCTCAATCAAATCATCCTTGGTTGGAGGGCCTCCCCTAGCGGTTTCTACTGTGCACAATGGTGCAGAGTAGACCTCATCCTCATCTCCTTCTTCCAACCAGAGTGGTAAGTCATGTTCTAGCAGAGGTTGGGCAGGAGGATATAGGACTAGCTACTTGGACATGGGCCCATTCTTGATGGTCATGCTTCCAGCTCGACAAATGATGTAAGCATCCGTAGTGGCTAACCAAGGCCTTCCCAAAATGAGGGGGTATCCAGTGAGCTTTGCCTTTGGCTGAAGGACCAAGAAGTCCGCAGGGTACTCCCAAGAGTCAATAGAGACCAAGACATCTTCCACAATCCCTTCGGGAGTCATGGTGGAGTGATCTGCCAACTGCAGGACTGTCGAGGTATTCCTTAAGGAACTCTGAAGGTTGAGTTTAAGCATGGTGTCCATGGTAATCACATTAATGGCAGCCCTTAGATCGATCAAGGTATCAGGGATTATAGTGCCATTGATGTGCACATCAACTACAGGACTCCCAGGGTCCAAATACTTTGGACATATTACTTGCCCCAACATTAGATCGGACAGTTGTCCTATGACATTGATAGTCGAGGCATATCTCTTTCGCCTGCCTGGGTGCCTGAAACACTTCTCCTTAATCAATTTGTTGTATATCGGTACATCTTTGATGGCCTAGAGAAGTGGTATTTTCACACACAACTGTTTAAGTTCTCCTAGAAGTTCAGTCTCCTCTGGGTTTGGTTGCGTGGTTACTGTTAGTCGCTCAGGAAAGGGTGGAATGGCTTTGGGTTCACTTTCCTGTTTCTCTTCCCTGTCCTCTGGGGGAGGAGGTTGGCGATCTGGAAGGGTCTTTCCAGATCGCAGGTTGATCTCCTGGATCTCCACATTATAGGTAGGGCATGTTGTCTCCCCAGTGTATACCTGCTGGGCCTGTCGGTTGTTGGGGTTTGGGTTCGGTTGAGCAGGCATCTGGGGTTGTCTTGGAGGAGAAGGAGGTAATGGTTGTGGCTGAGCCGGTGGTGGAGGCAGAATGGCGGGAGGAGAGTTGAATGGGGGCCTCCACCCCGGTTGAAGTGCATTCCACTGAAGTTGCGGCTGGACATGTGAGTGAAACGAATGAGCAATGGGTTGAGTATGGTATTAAGGTGGATAAGACCACGGAGGAGGTGCGGACCAGGAAGGATGAGCAGGGGGACCCCAAGAAGGCATGTGAGCAGATTGGTTGGGGCTATAATAAGCTTGGGATGTCCCTTGCATCCCCTGCTGGTAAGGTCTGGGCCCATGCGTCCTCCTTTGGTTGAGGAAGTAGAGAGGTTTAGTGGTTGCCTCAGTCCTTTGGTACATGGATTTAAATCCAGGCAAGGTTGGGCATTGGTTTGTGGGGTGGTTTTCCTCACAAACAAAACATACCTCTACTGAGTGCAATGGACATTCGTTCTTAGGGTGCTTCCTTGTACATCTAGGACAAAAAATGGCCAAAGCCCTCTCAGCTTCCTCTTTCTTTTGTTGGCTTCGGAAAGTATCAAGTTGCATGGCAATGGTCTGTCTCATCTCACTTTTGAGGTCTTCCATCTGATTAGCAAACTCATGCTTGGAGAAGGTAGTACTAGCTGAAAGTGGATTCCCCATACCTCTTTTCCGGGCTGCCCTAGAGTGGTTTCGAAACACAGTCTTTATGTCCTCATAAGGTAGTTGGTAGATGTCTCCTCCAGCTAGCATGTGAAGGGTATCTAGAAGGTCTTCAGGGACTCCTTGGAGCAGAACCAGCTTTAGAGATTCAGGGTCAAGTGTGCACCTGGCCCGTTTATAGCTGAGTTGGAACCTTTCCTCGTAGTCCTCTAAAGACTCATCATTTCCCATGGTCATCCGAAAGATTTCTCCCTTTGTTTCCTTTGACCTACAGTAGTCCCGATATTTTTTGTTAAAGGCTTGCTGCATCTGAGCTCGAGTGGTGATACTGTTTCCAGGTAACCCCATGAACCAGCGTAATGCTACATCCTTGAGGGTAGAGGGAAAGAGTTTCAACTTTTGCTCGTCTTCTGCATAGTCATAAGTTCGACAAAGGACAACAAACTCAAAAAGGAAGGTATCAGGGTCTTTAGTGGTCAATCCATGGAAATGAGGTAAGGTTGAGGGACTTATGTTCTTCATCTTCATGTCCCTATTGGTCTCTCAGATGGGGAAGGTACCTTCTATTCTCTCGTCATCGACTCTACCATTTCTGTTTTCAGCCATGGTCTCACAAGGAATGTTTTCTTGCTCTTGTTCTGTTATAGGATCTTCGTATATCCCAGGAGGTTCACCTATAGGTTCTTCTGGGTCAATGCCACCAAAGAAGAGAGAAGGGTGACTCAGTGAAGTGGTGGGGGAGTTGGGTAGGAATTTTCCGATATTATCTTTGTTCCTACGAGGCATGAAAAGATTTTTGGTTGCTTTTGTTTTTTTCTACTTGTACCTGCAAAACTGAAACAAATGGAATTGAAACTAACTAAAATCTATCTTGCAAAAATGAAAATGCGGAATTGAAATGAAAGCAAGAAAGGACTAATCTATTTTGCTGAAATCAAATTGCGAGAGTGAAATGCTAGACTATGCTTGCAGAATTGAAATTCTATTCTACGCTTGCAGAATTGAAATTGCGGAATTGAAAGGCTAATCTATGAAAGCAGGAAATGTCTAATTTACTTTTGCAAAAATGAAATTGCAGGATGGAACTGAAATAAACTACTCAGCAGAAGGTAAGAGTAGGAAAATAGAAGAAAAGCAGCAATCACAAATATTTTGACGCTTCCCCGGAAATGGCACCAAAAAGAGTGGTGAGCTCCAGTATTGCGGCAATAATGTTGCAACTCCTGGGACTCCCTTCTTTACTTTTATCAACCCAATAGTTCGTAACAAACTTGGAAGCGACGGTGCTGTATGCACAAGTACTAGCTCTTGCCGCAGCTGTCACTTGGTCAGCTGGCACAAGTCCGCTAGGAGCTTAAGCCAACTTATATGAGCTCTGAGAAGAATCTTTTTAACTGATGGACGAAAGCTAACTCAAAGAAGGTTGTTCTACTTGCAGAAAGGAACTGGAACGCTGAAAGGAAACATAAACCCTAGCAAACCCTAGTTTGACCATCTAGCCCTACTGATGTAAGAAAGAGGATGCAAGCTACTGGAAGAAATGCCATTGACTTCTAGGAAGGTAAATACATGTATCTAAGCTACTTCTACAGTAACATCTGAAAAACACATCTTTTTGTATTTTTGAATCAGTTGCCAGAATTATCATGCATGCGATTTGACTGTTTTTGACTGTGTAGAGGTGGATTGGCGAGAGGAAATGATTGGAGGAGGTTGGGAAGGTTCAGAGAGGGCTTAAGGGGTCCCTAACACCCTTCCAGAGAGTTTCACAGAGTTTGGCTATCAAGAAAACTCATTCGTGAGCCTCTACAGGAAGTCTGCAGGGGTTCTACTGGATGTCTGTAATTTTCTATAGGATGACTGTAAATTTCTACAGGTTGTTCAGAAATGGGATTTTGGAAGATGGATGGAGAGAGAAAGGTGAAGGAGTGAGTATGGAGGTAGGATAAGGGTTTGAGGTGGTCCAATGAACAGAAGTTTTAATTGCAAGGAAACCATGTATATTAACTATGCAATGAAACATTCAAGAATCTGAACATGTAACCAACTTCTACAAACAAAAATCAAACACTAATGATTGCATGGCAAAGCAAAGTCAGTGTTTTTGTGGGTAGCAAGGTCACCTTGATCCCAGCTCCTGATCCCACTGAGGGAGAGCTGAAATTAGAGGTGCTTGATGGCCTTTTTCTGGAGCTTTTCCTTGTCAATAACCTATCAACTCAATCTGAACATCAAAAGTCTTTCTAATAATCAACAGGTACCTAGTTAATCAACAAGATTTAATCTATTTAACAGAAATGATTTTGCAAATACATAAAGAATAAATAACAATACATAAAGGAGGCCTTGACACTCGGGTTGGGCCCAACCCCAAGAGCTATCGGCTCCTATAAAGAACTCAGATCTGATGCCAAGTAGAGCTGCTTTTCATTACTAAAAAATAATCATCACAAGAAAGTTATACAACAGTAGATACAAGAAAACGAGCTGAGAAAATGATAGCACTATAGTGCAAATACCAACAGTTCCAAAAGTAAACTATGAAGTATGAGGTCTTCCTATTTATACATTACGAGGGGCCTAGTAGCCCTCCTAAATTCAAGGGACTCGGCTGTTCCAACTGCTAGTAAACAATCACTCTTCCCAAAGCTGCTCGGTTGCCTTTAGGATTCGTTTTGGTGGCCTGTTGAGCTCGGAGTTGAGGGTGGAGATTTCGAGGAAGGGCCATTTAATGCTAGAGAAACCCTCCCTACGAATCCTCACCTCAAGCTTGGCTGTCACCTGGCCCATAATTTCTTGGTTTTGCTCCAAAATTTGTCCAAAAAACCTGAAATAACCATGTATTAGCCTCCTTGGTAGAGTGACCATGCTTATTCGTTCAAATAACATAAACATACTAAAAAACATGCATAATCTATGAAAAATGGAGGATTGAACAAGGAAAATTAGGAAAAATGAGCCCAATAAGTTACCCAATTCGGGGCTTATCACATACATCTTGCTATTTAAGTGATCCTTTAGGGAGGCCAATCGTTATTTGTTACATAATATTAATGGTGCCATGGTGCAAACGACCAAGTATTTTGTGTTAGCTCACTGAAATCATCACTCTGCACTTTCTCTACCTTACTGCTAATGAAATTCAATATTCCACATTAAGTTTATATAGGTTCTTCACATGAACCCCAATCTGCTTCACCTGTCTAGTGGCTATGTGTCTTGAAATTCTTTCCCTTTGTTGAAGATCACATCATAGACATGGTTTTCTAAAATTGTTGTAGAGATAAGGTTCTTCTTCAGGTTTGGCTCACACATGACATCTTTGAGACGAATAGGGGATCTTGACTCCCTCTTAGAGGTTACTATACCAATCCTTGTAGCATTGTATCTTCCATCATCCCCAATCTCAATATGAATCTGAAGATCTTTCTCCTCTAGGTCACTAAGAAACTCTCTACATCCTGTCATGTGGAACGAGGAAACTGAGTCAAGTACCACACACTCCCCATCACAGTGTTGGTCATGCATGTGATCAGGGTGAAATCTAGCTCAAATTATGAAGCCAATGCTTCACTTGTTGCTCCTCCTAAGTTCCTCTTACTAGAATTTTTCTATGGACACTTTGTAGCATAGTGCCCAAATTCATGACAATTGAGGAATTTTATTTTGGAAAAGTATTTCTTTCCCCCTTGGCTGGGTTCTAGTTTGGTTTGAGATTTCTTCCTTTTCCCTTCTTTGCCTTTCCAACCAATGCAATTTTTTCTTCATCCTCTCCCTTGGATGAACTTCCATCTTTGGTATTTCACATGTTCTCTTCTTATACCAAATCATACCATAAGTATTCCCAATTCTACAATTTCTCCCTCCTAGTCACTCAGTCCTGGTAGTTATGCTAGCTTTTGGGAAGGCGTAGAAGAGTTAGGCTCACCAAGTCATCTTCTGCAAAATTCACACCAACCCATCCAAGCTCATCCTGAACTTGTGTAAATCTGGTGAGATACTTTGGAATAGTATCATTCTTTTGCATCTTGATGTTTCAAAGTTTTCCTTTGAGGTTCAATTTTCTATAATCACTGTTATTCCTTAATAGCTTATCCAGTTCCTTCCACATTATGAAAGGAGTTTCTTTCCCATGGAGATTTGAGACAATGTAGTCTCGCAGTCCATCCAAATTTATTCTCCTCACCTTGGGTACATATTTCTTCCATTGGCCTAGGTTCTTGGCATCCATTGATCCTAGTTTTGGAATGTCTGTCTTGACATATTCCAGCAATCCCTTTTCATCAAGCACTTCCTCCATGCAATACTTTCAGGAAATGAAATTTGAGCTGCCTTTATATACATACCCTAATCTCATTATATTGAAGTCCATTCTGCCAACTCTAAAGAAATCACACTACACTGAAGCTGCAAATTCAAAATTCGTGAGGAACAAACTCGAAATTCTTGTTATAATGTGAATCCACCTCTGATACCATGTATAAATTTGGTGATAGAACTGAAACTTCTCAAAAAAATTAATCTAAATCAAGAGATAAAATTCTACTTTACTTCTCTGCAGAAATCAATTCACAATTTAGAACAACATTCACAAACATGCATCAATCACATACACAAGTACATAGATTTATCTAGGGGAAACCAACCGGTAAAAACCCCTTAAGCATGCTTGCATTAACTAGATGAATAAAGAATGTATTACAATTGCTTGCTCACTCTGAGCACTACTTGCAAGTGAATAACATTTCTCTCTAATAAGTGAGAAGCTCTCACACACACTTAGTCAATTTCTACCTCCACTCGAGCTCCTATTTCCTTGCGCAAATCCTGAGGAAATTAACCCCTATTCTTCAGGAATTTCCTCCAAAATTCTTGTGCAATTCCCAAGGATTGATCATTGATTGCAAGCAAAACATCTACACTCAAGACTAGTCTACAACTAATGCTACATTTCCTTGGAATCTACACCATAGTTTAGGAACTTGAATTCCTTTCATGCACTAGCTATTTTTAATTGATTTATTAGTTAACTAGATGATCATTCCATTAGACTATTGTCCCACTATACAACTAACCTCCAACTAGTTCTATCAACAATTAGAACTAGTTTAACTGAATACAACTAGAAATAATTGAACTGGATTGCTACAAATTAGCAATCACACATGCATAACTGAACTCCAAGTCCTCTAACTCGAAGTTACTGAGCTAACTGAGTGACAAGAGCCATGTCACCTCATTTAACTACCTCCAAGTTGTATGTTGATGTGGAAATTTCGAATTTTATCAATTTGCCCAAGGCTAAGTCAAATTGAGACTTTATTGCTACATTTTTTCAACATCTTATGACAGCTAAATTCTTTTGTCATTGTTCATTTTGACTCATAAGATATTATGTATTATCCTGTGTTGTTGTCAGAAAAGACACATTTGCTACAACGATTGCTCATGGGTTTCTCCTCGTGTTGGATGCTATGACCCTTTCTATGTCTATGGTAACATGATGAACAAGGTCATGAGGCAAATAACTTTGCCTCCCCTATACAATCCTTTTCTTCAACTGGTCGAAGGTAAATTTTGATATATCCATGACCCTGTTGTCAAGTTGAGGTCACCAGTGAGAGGAGGTCCTGATTGATTACTTGGCTCATTTTCAATTAGTTCAAAATCTTCCTCCTCTCTCACATCTACATCTATGTCACAGGCCATTAGTTCTTCCTCCATTTTTTGTGCAACTTCTTTTTCCTATTTTCTCTTCATCTCCTCTTCCTCCAACCTCTTTCATTGTTCCTATTCCTTTGACTTTACCATTTCTTCCTCTTCTCTTTGCTTACTTAATATTTATTCTTGTTGTTTCTTCTGCAGCTCCTCCACTTTTCTCTTATTTAACTCTTCTTATTTCTTTAACAAGTCATCTTTATTCTTATTTTCTTGTTCCTCTTTCTGTTTGTACTCTTCCTCTTGTTGCTTTTCTTCTAATTGTATTTTATTTTCTTGCTCCCTTGCTTTATATGTTTCTCTGCCTCTACTGCACCTTTGCAAATAGGATCCACCTTGAAATTTATGTTTCCGTATTCTACTAGATCATGTTTTGTCCTCTTCTTTGATAATACAATATCATCATGGGAAATCACTTCCTATTGAATATCTTCCCTCTATGTATCTAGTACCTGTGAAACATCAGAGGGCCCCGCCTCATCTCCTGGCTAGTCCTTCCTTAATGCATTATACCAATTCTGGATCTTCTCAACTTTTGGGATTGTCATAGGTACATACAACCTGGTGTAATGTATCTTGGTACAATGTTGTCTACAAACATTTCTAAAGTCATATCTATGAAAGCTCATTACTCCAAAATGAAGGTGCCTAAGTTCTTTAATCTCAAATTCAATTATCTTAAGGGTCTTAAGCTCATACAATATGATCCGTAAAGGAAAAGAAGGCCAAGGAGACTTATTTTTCCTTTAGATCCATGCAAAAAAATAAATTTTCAACTAATAGGCAACCTCCTGCAAGACCACTTTGTTGGTCACATACATGGGCATAAGGTGAGGGGCAGTTTGGCACCTGAAAACTCTTATGTATGTGTTGTGAGATGAATTGAACTAATACAAAATCTCATAGAGTGCCTCCTTCACTTGATCTATTGTGCAAGGAGGTTCCACCTCATAAATCATTTTATTAAAATTGCAAAAAAGTGCTTGGCCAATGTCACATTTACTCCTATAAAACTAACTTTTGAAAATATTTTGCAATGAAGATAGAAAAACAAATTCTCTTGAGGGATCCAATTGCATTTCATCCCTGCAAATGCATAGTGAGTGTAGATTCCATCCTACAGATAAGCAGACATATAGAATTTTGGTGACTATTTGGCTTCTAAAGCTATCTTGTCTTGTTGTACATTGATCTGCAGTTGGTGAGAGAGGATTCCAGCCCAATTGAAGATCATGCCTCTAGAAACAACAAGTTTGAGTAAATAAACCAATCTCTCTTCACAATATTATGTGTTCTTCTGCCCATGCAATATACAACACATTTCCATAAGATACAAATATAATTATCTCAAGAATTTGGTCTTGTAAACTTTGCAGGATCTTTCCACCATGAATTGATAATCTCCCTGGTATTCAAGTTAGCCCAAGTTGCATAGAACTGTGTATTCAAATACTGCTTAGGAGTTACCATCTTATAATAGGAATGTAAATCATGTGGATGATAGGTGGTAATATTCTTTTTGCTGAGAACTAGATTCTTACTATCCATATGTATCAAGATCCATTCAATAGATTTTGCATAGGCTAGTACTAGAAATATGCATACAACTCTATGCTTTCTTGACCTCTTAATGTTTATGTATAATTTCCTATCCTCCATATTCTTCGGTAACTCCATTTTCATGAAGGCATATTTTATATCCTGCCATAAGACTTTGAGATATTTATCAATGAAACATTCTATGTATGATAAGATGGGAATAGTTGGCTTGGAACATTCCACTGCCTCCTCAGTATTATTTTCTAAAGTTTCTTTTGATGTATCATGTTGAGTGGTGGGAGGCATTATCTCTGTAGAAGATGAAAGGCTAATGTGTATTATGTCTACAACACCCGCAAGCGGAATATCACTCATGGCAAACAAAAATTAGTTCCTATATATCTCCTAACTATCGTATGCAAACTATACGAAAGATAGTGACTAAGAAGAGAATTCGACAAGCTAGGAGAAAAATCTTGACAAGGATGAGACAGGGTGGATTCAGTAGCCACTGGAAGTGCTCACTACACCAAGGCAAGGAAAAGAGGGTGCAAGTCAATATCACAGTGCACAAAGAATTGAAGGCTAGAGCTTAGAATTACACCATGCACACTTGTGAGAGAGGGAGAGACTTCTCTTGGGTGTAGGTCACAATTGCAGTGAGCAAGGGTGAGGCACACTGCTGACTAGAAGTGCACAATTTTCTAGAAATTCTCAATAAGGGAACATGTCACAATTGTACTGGATAAGGGATACCTCACTGTAGACTAAAAGTGCACTATGTTCTCTAGAAGGGAAGCCTTTCTCAGTTGGGTACAATTCAGATTTACAATGGATTCTTGTTTCATGTAAGTGTGCACTTGTCAAGGAGAGAGTGATAAAATAAAATATGTCTAAGTGATGATCAGTAATAAGTCAATAGCACAATACAAGTGAGAGAAACAAGTCACAAGTGTTCATATATCTTGTCGCAATCATGACTAGAAGGTGAAACATCATGGAATGCGAAGAGTGATTAAAAATGCCACATGTGACAACAAGATGACATTTTAGGAGAAATAATAGATAAAAGTGACACTTATATGCAAAAAGAAGATTAAAATTCCACTAAAAATTACAAATGAAAACAAAATTGACACTTTGCAAGAATTACCAAGAATCTACGCACTTGTGACCAAGAGCAGGAAAAAATCCTTGCTATGAGAAAATGCACTTAGCCCAAAGTGAATAGAAATTGTGAGAATGAACAATGAAATGGGATCCTTATAAAGGAAAATGACATGCAAGTTAAGATTACCATTTCGGCACATGCTTTCCACTTGTCGCTTGATCACTGAGTTAGGTGAGTGAAGTGGGAGAGAGTTCCTATTTTCTAGGAGTGTGTTCTACATGCAAACAAGGAGTGCGCATGTGCGAAGAACAATGAGTTCACACCTACTAGAGACAGGGAATGTCCACTTTCTTAAGGCAAGGAGTGTGAATTCATTGTGGACAAGGAGTTCATTAAATTGTAAGAAATAAGTGTGCTCTGCTAGGAAAAGGAAGTGCGCTCTCACTCAAGAGGGCACAATTTTCTCCAACAGTGCATGTGTGGTCACTAAGTTTGGAAAGTGTGATCTCACTAAGGAAGAAAGACGTGCTTTCTTTCTTTTGTGTGGTGTGCATGTTAAGTGAACAAAGCTTGGCTAAGTCAAAGAAAAGCTAGTGGTTTTACTATCTTTGGAAAGACGACACACCAATTTCCAAAGATAAGAAAGAAACAGTTAGGAAACTTCAACCTGGGAGTAAAAGCAACACTTAGAAATGTTGAAAGGATAGCTGACACTTAGGAATACATGTAAAAATGACAAGATGACACAATATAGCTAGGAGCGATAGCTCATGAAAACATAGGTAGGCTCCAAGATTGAATGAAGCAAAAAATTTTGAGGGTCGTTGTTGCAACAACAACACTTCTTTAGTTGTTGTTGCATCTCAATTTGTAAATACGTGTTATTACTAAATCACTTCTTATTTTCTCTTGGTTCTATTATTTCATTCTACATTGTTTCCTTTTTTCGAATCATATTTCCTTTAGTGCATACAATATGGAGTAGGTAATATAAAAATTGAGACAAAGAATTACCTATATTTGCATCAATTGGTTGAATTGGATAATCATGTTGTTGTTGTTGTTATCTCAATCTTTCTCACCTTTTCCTGATGCATTCCCTAGAAATTTATTGGGCTTCCTCTTTGTTTGGAACTTAAGCCCCTTTTTCAGAATGAATATGTTTGTTGTCAATATTTGTGTAATTTCTACGTTCTATGCTATTTTTCCATAAACGAACGTTTTGTTCTGTTATTTTTTATTTTTTGTTGGGTGGCAGAAGGAGCTTGATTGAGTCTCCTGGTTACGTGCATAAATGAATACTTGGTTGGTGGAAATTTATGACTAGAAACGCTTGATCAAGATCCTAGCTCTGTAACAAGTCAATTAATATTAATAATGTTTGGTTGCTGGTGTTGGTGGGGATTAATGGTTATAAAAGCTCAACTGAGCTTAATTGTTTTTATTCACTTATTGCACTATGCTACTTGTTGTCTACCACTTCTTGATTTTTTATTTTTTATACCAATATAATACATATAAAAGCACCTGTATATTTCTCCAAATGATATACGATACTTTATTTGTAAAGAAACAATAAAGAAGACCTGAAACATTAAATTAATGACTCGTTGAAGGGTATATTCAATAATAAATAATAGCATACCCTCAAAGTAGGGGAAGGAGACACCAAAGAGAATAAAAGGTGGATATATTGTAAAAGGAGAGTAGAGTGTAGTTTTTAGGATAATGGGTCAATGTGTTCAATGGAAAGTATAAAGTTTGTCATAGACAATAACAAAGATACTTATGTAAAATTAATAGTGTGACACCAATTATAAGAAATATGGTTAAATACATCTTATCATGTCATCAAAACAATGAAACTTATAAATGATAGGTGCTTCCAAATTCTAACATACTAACACTTCCCAATCTAATATATCTTTTACATATTCACCTAGTATTTTTTTTTTGCAATATCTTCTTCCACTTATATTATGTCAATTTTTATTATTCATGCAACATTTATTAACAATTATGATATGCATAGAAGCATTGATTAAAGTCACTTTTTCCTAGTGATCTTTAATCAACTTTTATGGTGCTTTTTAAAAGAATATTTTGATTAAAATTCAAAATATGTAATTTCATCATAAAAAATTGTAATCTCTACAATTCAAAAATATGATTTAATTTCTTTTGAAGTATTCCAAATCAACTGACAAGATAAAAATTATATATAATGATAAATTACTCATAAATCGTTTTTCTCTATTATATGCAAGGGTGTGGCATTTTAAGTAAAAATTACAAAACACCCTATTCAAATAGACTGTATATCTTATTATTTCCTACCTAGTAGGGAATATAGCAGGTAATGTGTTAGCATGTGAATAAGCTCAAATATTACAACTACTCTAATGAGGGAAATTTCTAACCCTACTTGATCTATTAATCTATTCATTTTTTCAAAATTGGAACAATTTGGATTGCCTTAAAATGGACTAAAACTTCTAGGGGGAAATTTTCATAGTCAAAGTTCTCATCAATTATAGGAAACAATCAATTCCAACAAAAAATATCCAATTTAAGAAAACATTCCACCTAAAAGATGAATTTTTCCACTTATTATCACATATACATTCAAAATTATTCTTTTCCCATTAGAAAGGAGTCTCGCTACTTAGTAACATAGATCACTCCACTCTTCTTTCTCTTCCTACTTAATAACATAGATCTCTCCACTCCCATTTGTATTCCATAACGTCGAACAACAAATTTTTTAAACCACTGAGGGTTTTAGGGGTCTGAGCTCTAAACCGCCAAGGATGTGGTGAATAGACACTTGGAATAGTTGTTCCTCTTCCACTTCCAATATGATTTGATCATATAAAAATGGCTAGATTCTTTATAAATTGGCCTCATTAGGCACTTCAACAGTCTGTAATTTTCTCTATGATATTTAGATATTTCATATGAGAATATGAATTTGGATTGATGGCTTAGTATATTGTTTATGGCCATTCCAGGTAGAAGGAAATGGGTCTTATATGATCGTTGATCATACTTGCGTCATTTTCATGGTGGGAGCAGGTGGTGTTGGTTTGAGAGGCACTATCAGGATTTAAGAGCACAGATTCCACACAACTTGCATCACCAAGCTCTTTCCCATGCAATCACACACTATTATAGTGTAGGTAAGAGGGAAAATTATATATTATACAATGTGATGCATTCAAAATTGTCCATGATCACATGTTAGTGCTTGATAGGACATGGACACATGACAAAAACCTTAAAATAACTCTCCCTTATAAAAACCTTCAGTGTAATTAAATTAAAAAATGCATTGTACCAATTCTTTTAGAGGGAGGTTCCTCTAGTTCTGTTCATTGTTTGTCAACAACATATCAACAAATTCGATGTATATCTATCTCACAATGTATTAACAAGTACCATGTATAGAACATTACGTGTTGCAAATTTTCTTTCTTTCTTTTTGTACCATTTTTAAAGTTTAATCTTTAAGCTCATGTATGAAGAATAACTTTGGTATTGCATGCACATAATTCGCTCATATATTCGATTCATAATACTACATTAAATGTGGTAAAATTAATTTATAGCCTAACTACCAAGGTGATAATGTGCTCGAGAATATTTATTAACAAAAACCAAATATCGACAATTATAGGTGATGCAAGACATGACGCCTCTTGAGACTTTATTATTGTAAAACTATCATTTATTTTACCAATATCAATGAAGAAGTTCCCTCCATTCAATCTAGCCTTGAAGAATATTTATGCCTATGTACTTTCATAAACAAATAACACCAACAATATCTATGATGCACCTAGTCTTTGTCTGAACTAATCAATGCTCCCACTGAGAAACTAAAGAATGAATAAACTGAAATGATTGTGATGAAGACCAGGTACTGAGGGTGTCAAATGAAACTGTTTCTGTTGGTGGAAGTCATGATTACAGTGGTTTCCCACTAGCAACAGAATGCTCTGACTGGTCTTGCGGTGAATATTCGCGTTGCATAGTAGCCTTATGATTCTGCACAATTCTATGAAGAAAAGGGATCAGAATAAAAGTAATAAGGTCATGCTACTGGGCACCAAGGGAAATAACTTGGTGACATTGCTCAAGGTATTTCATAAAATGAGCCACTTCCTTGACACAAATGAATGGAAATGTGAATTAAACTCGAATTAATGACAGGAAATCTGGATACATACCAAGGATTGTTGTGACGTAAAAAAAATATAACGGTAGAAGGAAATCTTATCAGGAATTGGGAGACATATTTGGTAACTAACTCAGACATGAATGAAAATAATGGCAGACAAGACAAGTATTAATGATGTTGAAAAGAAAAAATACGACAAAAATCTCCCCAAACACAATGGGTTGTGGTGAGTCACAACTGAAAAGAAAACAAACTTGTAGAAAAGATGGAAAACAAAAAAACTACTAACTTGTCGAAAGACTTATTGAGGATACTACCCTAACTCCTACTTACTACTTTCCTGAGGAGAGGACACATTATTTCAAAGTCGGAACATAAAGATAAGGCTTCAGGTGAGCGTCATTCACCCATCCAGAGAAAATCATACCATCAAGTTGAGCATGCCGAACAACACCAGAATCTTTGATTTCCACAACATAAAAAGGACCAAGGCAATGCATTTGGATCTTACCAGGATGCTTGTAATACTTGTTTTCATAGAGAAATATGTGGTTTCCCACAAAAAATGATTTCTTTTTTATGAGTCGATTGTGCCAAGCCTTCTCACTCTCCTTCTCAATAGTTTAATGAAAATAAGCAAGACATTAGGACTCATCCAGCTGCAATAATTCATGAAATCATTCAGGAATGGACTCATATTCATACATTCAAGTTGCATGACCAATAAAAATATTAGGAGAAATAAGATCAATAGGAACAACAACTTCTTTCCCATAAACTAGTTCAAAAGGAGTATATTTGTGAAACTGCTTAACTCTAGTTTAGTAGGCCCACAAAGTAGCAGGAACTTGTTCATCCCAATCATCTATGTTGATGGAAAAAATCTTGGTAAGCCATTTCTCCAAAATTTTATTAAAAATATTCGAAAGTCCCATTGGCTTGTGGATGAAACCTATTTCATTTTGCTAAAAAATCCCCACCTGCAAACAATACTCCTCTGATAACTCGAAGGGCTTGCACTATCTTTTAATCAACATCATAAAAGGAAAAATATCTACAAAACTGGGCAGACAACACATCCCAATTTTCTTTTGGCATTTCAGCTCCTCCTGTAAGTACCAAGCGTGCGGGATATTTCCCAAGGAATGGATAAATAGATGCTGCTAGATTTCAATTTCCAAGCCACTAGTCTGCCATATAGAATAAAAATGCTTAACATGCTCTTGCGAGAAAGTAAGATCATTATAAGTGGGAATTTTTCTTAGAAGCTCATTTAGAGGAATAAATAAATAAATCAAAACAACCTTAGTTGTATTCCAATCTGGAAGTTGATCCTGATGGGCTTCTCATCATCTTTTAGGGGTTTCTTGCAGAGAAACATTCATTAAATTAATCTTTTGACTTTTATCTATATAAGAATCAATTAATTTAATAAGATTGACTACAGAATTAGTGCCTTTGAAAATAAGATACTCATGTACCTCAATACCAATCTCGTCGACACATCGAACAGTGGCACAATGTCGAGAATGAAGTTCATGAGAACCTTGTTGCCAATATTCCATCGCAGCCTCAGAGCCAACTTCAGTACTTTGAATACTCCCCCAACTGATATATCCAGTTTTTGTGGGATTAATATAATCTTCTAGCCTCCCAGTAGTTAGTTGATATAGTTGATCCAACACGTTAGGTGACTCAACATCATCCACAAGTTCATTAAATCTTGGGCTTTGATAAGTATCAAGAGGTTGTATAACTCGCACACCAGCTACCTTAAAATTCGTAGTTTTCCACTTCAAATCAATGACTGCATATTTCTCAAAAGCCCAGTAAATACCTAATAAATCTGAATATGGATATTTATCCCTAATAATATCAATAACTTCAAAGTCTACATAAGTTTTGACACTAGAAATATCAATTTCAACATCCTCTAATATGCCAACAGGAAGAATAGAGTATTGATTTTCCATCCGCAACTGAATAGGGGAAAATATTAACTTGGGTTTTCCGAGAGATTCCCAAGTTTTTCTTGGTAGAATATTGACATTTGAGCCCAACTCCAACATAGAATCCTTAATTGGAGATGTAGGTCCTATAATGGCTAGTTGATCAGGAGTTCCCATATCAACTCCAGTCTTCTTCCCTTCCCTTGTAACCACATTGATATTAGGACACATTGTAGGACTAGGATCCCGAGGTTTTGCATAGATTAAATTAGCTCCTTTGACCC
Source organism: Pinus tabuliformis (assembly GCA_031772625.1). Lineage (NCBI taxonomy): Eukaryota > Viridiplantae > Streptophyta > Pinopsida > Pinales > Pinaceae > Pinus > Pinus tabuliformis. The sequence goes on along the minus strand of CM062819.1, from coordinate 934,716,376 downwards.
AGTTGTGTTCCTCCCACCGAGCAATAAGTTCAAGAAAATCTTCAATTTCATGTGTATTCACTCAAAAATATGAACACCAAGGTCTTCGTGGCAAAGAACATTATCTTGCGACATGGCCTTCTTGTTGGCTTATATGGGTCTGACCTAGGTTTGGAAGAATTATTTAGCCCAACAAATCTCGCAGCTACAGACCCTTTCGGCAACAGCCTGCAGAGCGCGGAATGATGTCTCACTCGAAGTAGCAGGGGAGGGTGCTGGAACCAGGTTTCCTCACCCTAGGGAGGTCTAGGTGTGGTCTGGAGGTTTCATGCACTGGTTTACAACTCCGCGCTGCTCGGTCTTCACACAGATCCAACTCGATTATTTCTTTCTTATTAGTGCGCTTCTCTTATTAGATGAAGTAGTTACCAGTTACCAAGGGTTTTAAGCAAAAATTTAATCAACATAGCTGATTCGCACATAAAAGTGAACCCAGATTTACATTCATTTGAACGATAAACAGATCTAATCAAACAGATATTATGACAGCTCAGAAGAAACACAGAATTTCAAAAGAAACTTATCTTTTATTTCCAATTTATCTTTAATACATCCAGATCCGCCCTGCGCACTCAACTGCAGGGGTTCACGCACACAGTTGCGAACTTTCCAGGCCTCTACGCACACAGCTGCAGAGCCTCCACCTACTACCCTTATCCCTCGACTCGGACTTACAGATGCTTTCAATCTTCTACTTCAAGTACGCATTACATTTGATACTATCCAAAAAACTGCCTTTCCCTCATAGAGCCTCGCTCTATTTATAACCTTCCCTGGCCCGCGACCCCTCTGCAGATCGATTCTATTTATACTTATTGACATTATCTTTGGGTGGACTACCTTTTGACTAAACCTATTACAATTCGCGCTCCGCGCGTTTAGCAAAGTCTTTACCCGAACTTTACCTAAAATTTCTGGCTTCGCACCCCCTAATTGTTGCGCGGGGCTTCCGCTACCCAACAGTCCCCCAATACAATCATCGTGACTCATCTTGAGTCACTCAGCTGGCGCGGTGATGTTTTCGCATATGGCGGTTAGCATCCTCTATGCCTCACTTGTTCCAGCAACAAATTCTTTTGTCATCCGTTGCATCATTTCCACGTGGGTGGTCGTCAACTCAGTCTCGGGCGGTGCTGCCTCAATGGCATCGTACTCGCTTTGCATCTGAGCTACCCTGTGCTCGATGGTGGTCGATACTGCAAAAGCCTCATCCAGCCATGGCTGGAGATGAGCTTTAACCATAGTTGCCTTCTGTCGGGCTATGTCAACTTGGATCTTTAGGTCCTGGGCCTCCCGTATCTTAGCCAGGCACTGTGTGATAACGACAGTCGACATGGTTCCCTTGATCTTATCATAAGCTTCCTGAAGCTCTCGAGCTTCAGTTTCCAAGCGCTGAAGGGTTGGGTCCTCTTGAAGGGATGTGAGTGTAACAATGGACTATGTGAACAAGTCCGTACATTCCTTCATTGTTCTGGTAATCCTTTCGCGGGCGACGGTGAGGATGTTCGTGCGCTGCTCCATGATCTCAGGGGGTGTCATCGGCTGAGCCTGCAATTTTAATTCTGCAATCTGCACACTAAGCTCCCGATGGATCTGTGCAGCCTCCTCCTTAGCATTACGGAACCCAGTAGCTAGCTTCTAAACTTGGGTCTCAATAGGGAGATCAGCCGTAATCTCCAATTCAGGGGCACTTGAGCAAGCTTCTGCGACAATCTGCTGCATTTGGTGGTTTTGTGTGATGGCTTCATCCCGTTGGATGCGCAGCTGTTCGAGATTTATTTTTTGTTCCTGGAGAATTTGTTCAGTATGGCCTTCCCGAGTGCGGAGCTCTCTCGTGGCACTGTCCTAAAGCTGTTGCAAGCTTTCACATGGTAAAGCGGCTATGTTGAGTCCTAGTCCTGTAAGCCATCCCAGCACAGCTCTGTCCTCCATGTTGTCGATGATCAACGCACCTGTCGGAATTACAACAACACAGGCGACTTGGGTCTTCAGTAATGGTTCCGTGGCTGCCATACCGGAACCCTTTGTAGCAGTACTATCACGTGTGGGCGCGACATGGATTCCCAATTTCTATAACTGCATACGGAGCTCCCCCAACACAATCTGCTGCTCAGACATGGCTTCATCAATTACATCTCGCATGGCCTCGCGAACAACATTTTTGATGTCATTCAGGTCACCTCCAGTTAGGGTGGTCACCTCGCTGTCTATGTCACAGAGCGCTTTAAAGGAGTCCCCGTAGTAGTGGATGGAGTATCTGTTGCGTCCAACTGGGTGGTTTCCTTCTGGCTGCCTTTGTTCTTTGTCGATGTCTCTTCGCTGAAGTGGATCTTTCCTGCTGCTGTGAGTGTCGCCTCCCGAGCTGCTTTAACTTGCGTGGCTAATAGTGCATTCCGCTTTTGCTGTGTGGCACACTTGGCTTCCTCCTTTTTCTTTTGAATAGCGGCCTCGTCACGTTCTTCCGCGAAGGGTCCACGCCAGGCTGCTGGCCAAGTATCCACAATCCCGTCAATAACATCGTTAATGGTGATAAACCAGAGTGATGTCCATGCCTGGGCCGGGTCCTTTCGCGCCCTGATGTAGACATGATGCATGTCTGCTTTAAATTCGGCAATGTGCTTCATGCTTTCATATATCTCGTCAGTTAAGTGGGGTAACTGATTAATCCACTACCGCATAGTTGTGTCCATTAATATCCAAAAGATTTTGATATTACGAATTCGTCCTGCGTCCCTTGTCGCCCAAAGGGAAGCATATCGAGCGGCTTCAGGCCATTCCGAATCCAAGACTGGAAACTGGCTCTCCTCGGGTAGGTCAGTAGCAACCAGCATGATGGATAGAAGCAGCCATGCATAATGGAATCTCATACCTTCCTCTTGCACGTCGCGGAAATTGGTCTGAAATTCTTCGCAAAGGAATTGTGACCAATTTAACCATACATTGACTGCACCTTCCTCAGTAAGAGCGATAACTACAATGGGGACCTCAGTGCCGTGACATTTCCTCATGACTTTCCCTGCCAGCAATTGGGTGGCAACGTGAACTGCGTTGTCTGAGATACTATCAATGAGATACCCTCGCTGTCCCTTGGCGAGCTGGTACTTCTTTTTCAGTCGTTCTATCATCGCGACATCGTTACCCTTATCAGTAATCTCCTGAGGGTCTCTCCCATCGCAAGGTAGGTGTGAAACGCGATGAACCAGTTCCGCTATGATACGAACAGGTTTACCAACCCATAAGACATCCTCATGGACTAAACAGAGCAGCTGCTTGATGACCAACATGGTGATAGGGGGCCGGAGAAAGTGAGGAATAGACAAGAGACAGAGTAATCCAGCTTTGTCCACCTTTTGTAACCACGTCTTCGGCTGTAGGGTTGTCACCACCCTTCTATCTTCCGGTCCATTAGTGCGTCCGTCATGAGATGGGGAAATTTTAGGCCTATCTGCAAGGTCCCAATCCTTGAACTTCATTGTTGCAACATGGCCAACCACCGAGTTCTCCACTCGCACACCCTTTGGTAGTGATGGGGTGCTGATGGCAGAGTCGACTTCATCCAGATTTGCAGGTACTTTGGCCTTCCCTTTATTTGGTGGCACATAATTAGGTTGTTGTACTGGCTGTATGGGGTCTTCTTCATGGAGGACTTCTTCGACGTATGTGGGAGGACCTTCATCTTCGTCCTTGCTTTCAATTATCATAGTTTTAGCCTTCTCTTCCATTGTGAGTTTTCCAGACTGCAGATGTTGGGGCGACCTTCTTACTGGGTCGGGGCTCTGAGGATCCTTCTTGGTCCGCGGCGTCCAGGGAGATTTGGGGAGCTCGGTGGCCTGCGGTGTGGCTATCTGCGGCTTGTCGGTGGTAGGATCTCGTGCCTTCAGAATTGCGTCTTGGTAATATTTGGGCAATGCCTGAAACCATGGACTATTTGTGAATTGCTCATCACTCATCATGCTATTGACTCTGGGGAGTTTTCTTGTAGAGTAGTAAGACGTGGTGGCGTAACCCTGACTCTGATTATATATGATTCGACATTCCAAGTTGGCGGCTTGTCCCTGCGGTAGTTCATAAATGCGATTTCGACGGTTATTCCTCTGCCTTAATTGCCCGTCGTCGGCTCTGTAGTGCTTTAAATGGGTCATCATTTCATAAATAGTACTTGCAATGGTCATTTTCCATCTTTCCTTCGCGGTAGCGAATCCCCAAGGATGCAGATGGGGTTTTTGTATGTATGCGATGGTTCTGTCATGCGATTTCATAGCAGCCTGGTTTATTATCCCGCGCCCTCTTCCAACTGCATGGGGCACTGGGTGTTCGACAGATAGTCAGCTGGGCGAACCCCTAGTACAGGTCTTCTGTTTCCCGACTAGTCCGGGTCGCGAGCACCCTATACGTTCCCTCGATCCTACTACTGAATTATGGTGTGCACATCCCTGTTCTTTTGGGTGCAATCGCGACGACACTAGTGGGGTCAGTGCTTGTAACAGGGTAGGCAAGCCAGCCACATCGGTGTCCTTTGGTAATTTCTTTCCACAATCCAGGTAGGCAATTTCTCGCTGCAATTCCGCAATTGCTTTGTCCAGCTTCCTGTTTTGTGCGCGGAGTCGGGCCCCAGTTTCTTCTAACTTATCAAGTCATATTTTCCCATGCAAAATGGTTGTCCAAAGCTATTGAACCCTGTCGCAGACATTGTCACTGGTGGAGTGGGCCGCACCAGCAGTGGTTAGTCGGGCTGTAGAGAGATGGTCCCTCCCGGCATTGTGACCCTGTGTTTTGCGCATCCATATCTTTCATTGTACTGCTTGATGCCATTGTGGCCACCGTGCATGTCTTCTAATTTGAACTTGAAACTGTCGTCTACGTCCTGACTTCTGCGGCTCCCCTCTAGGTGTGCACAACTTGTCTTTTAGTATACTGGGCTGCTCCCGTATTCCACATAATATACCAGGAGGGCCGAGCTGTGCTTCGCTGGTCGCGCCATCCTCCTTTGGTCGGGACCTTTCTTCTGTTGCTACGCGCCATACCGATCGAGTCACCATATTGCAGTTGAGTGTCGTAACTGCTTGCAGTCGATTCTACCATCGCTCTGTCTCTTCCTCGGGATCCATAGTGTAGATACTATCCCGTTCCCACGAGGTTCTCTTATTATCAACGATCTGCAGTTGATCTGAGCCTTGCATTGTTATCTGATAAATGCAATCTAGTTCGTCGTCACTTCCTTCGTCGCGTATGGGTTTAGTATAACGTTCCCCTTCTATTGGATCCAATGGGTAGGGACTTCTTTTCGAATGTCATCTTGCATCTTTTCAAGTTAATGATCCCCTTCATGTTGGTGGCCCAATCAATTCCGAGCAGTGCAGGGTAGGGATTGTTGTCATCAACAATCTCTATGACCTCGAAATCAGCCCAGGTACTCACACCATCGATATCCACCATCACTCCTTGCAATCGGCCCATTGGCAAGATCTTTTGTTGGTTGGCCATTCGTAATTGAATCGGTGACCATTGCAGTGCAGGCTTGCCCATACGCTCCCAAGTTTGTTTGGGTAATACGTTTGCATCTGAGCCCAAATCCAGGATAACTTGATCCATTTCATAGTCACCAATTTGTGCTGTCAGTATCATCTCCCATTCGGTGCACATATCATGTCTTCCTATCTTTCGGACGTCCTAGAGTTCACTGGATCTGGCGCACCTAGTGATCAGCTCTTGCAATCCTTGCACGGCGTTACGATCGCGTAGCAACTTCATGCAAGTTTCAAGAAAGGTAGTAATCATGGAAGAGTCCATTCCTAACTCCATTCGATTCCTCCTACCTGGTGTAGATGCCTCTGCGAAGCTCTGCTGAGCTTCTCTTACCTGTATCTTCCCTTGTTCCGACCCAGTGCTATGTTCATGCATAGGTGTGTCACACCTTTTCCCACTTTCATCTCCTCCTACCATTACGCCGCTTCTTAGTACCATATTTATACTAGGGTCCTCTTCGCGAGGTTCTGCGCGCATCATCTAGATATTCTGGGTTGGTGGAGGTTGGAGTACTCCTTTTTCGCTCAACTGGGCAATTAAGGTTGGACAGTCCACCAATTCATGGTCAAACTGCTCACAGTAGGGACATGAGATCCTGGTTGGGTTAGCGCAGTCGCGAGCGTAGTGTCCCTGTCCACCACAATTATAAAAAATTAACTGTCCTCGACCCCTTCCAGGCCCCCATCCCCTTCCCCAGCCACGTCCTTGAAATCCTCCCCGCACTTCAGCCTGCATCTGGTAGGCTGGGGTTCTTTCTAGCATTAAGTCATAACTTTGACACGTTCATTCATCATGTCCCACCGATCGACAAAAGTTACAATACAACTGTTGTGAGGTCTGGGTGTACTTCTATAATAGGTGGCAGTTATCTGTCGCATGCTTCCCTCCCTCTTGGCAAATCGCGCACCAAAGCGTCTGCGTCGTACTTGGTCCTGCCTGTACTTCTACTTTTAACGACATCGGACCTCCTCCTACCAGATAGTTTGAGAAAACCAAACAATGGTCCTTGTCGTGTGTTTGGCTCTTACATTTAATACAGCCTATCTTTGGGCATTTGTCTGGTTGGGACATTCTTCCTTGCTTCAGACTCTATACTTCCAGGCTCAAGTTTTGAAGTTGTGCGTGGATTTGCTGAACTCCCAACCCCAAGTCCGATATTGGGGTCGCGTGTAACCTCATTGTTGTCTCTAGTGCCTCGGCTTGGGTTGAGATCTTATGTTGTGACAAAGCCGTCCTTAAATGGGGTGTCAAGGATGCCACAAACCACGCGCAATGCTGCCCATCTGTTAAGGTCATGTTCACTTCGCGAATAGTAATTTTTAATCTCTGGTCCAGATCCCATGGAGTTTCACCAGGAAACAATGCTATCTCTTTGAATCCAATGACCGACTGGACTTAAGACTTTGGTCGGCCAAACTCTTTATTCAGTGTGTCCTAGATCGCTATTCCCTCATTCAGATGGTTGGTTGAGTATTTTATGTACCATGTCAATGCACGGTCCTGTAGTGCACTAACCAGTGTGGCCTTTTTAATGTTTTCATCAGTTATGCCTTTCGCATCCCATACAGATTTTATCACAAACCAAAACTGACTTGGCTCTTCATTCCCTATACCCTGAAATGTCTGCAACTTAACTGCGGTCGCCATCCCGGCTTTTGGTGGTGGAGGGGGTGGCGAAGGTGTTGGTGTGGATGGACTCGATGCAGGTGAAGCAGGTGGTGGTGTAGACAGAGGTGGTATCAATGGGAAGATTTCTTTAATCAATCGGACCACACTCCCTGGCGAGAACCTAGCAAGATCCTCCTCGCTTTCCTGTGAGATAGAAACCAACGGGCTGTTCTCTACTTCTCCTGTTCTTCGATAACCCTTTCCGCTCTGTGTTACCCTAAACATCAATACACACGCAAAATCTATTTTTCACACAACAACATCTTAATCCAAGTATTCAATGATTTGATGTACCTAACCCGCGGTCCTTGGAGAAAGTGCCTTTCTGCTTCGCTGTAACTTACGGTTGTATATATCGCGAATTCAGTGATAAATCCTCCTATGATCCGATCTAACCAGTGGTCTACCGCGTGCACGCAAGTCTATCTTCGGTGGCTTCCAGCCTTCGCACCAGTTCTGGAGTCCACACTATGGGTTGGTCCAATCTGCACCTCCCCACGCTATCAGCTAACTTTGCGATCCACTCATACAATTCTATTGGGAATGTTACGAAGAAGATCTCATGTATGTCCGTGAATATATAGTGATCCAACCACTAATCCTCTAATATCCGCAAGTTCCTATTCTCCTGAACCACGAACTCGTGGAGCTTCAGATCCCACCAATCTTCGAGTTCTTTCTTTATAGGATTCCAATGTTCCCACATTAGACACCCCTTAGGAAGATCCCGGTCCCGGCAATAGAACCATTTGTTGGCTTATATGGGCCTGACCCAGGTTCGGAAGAATTATTTAGCCCAACAAATCGCACAGCTACCGGCCCTTTCGGCAACATTCCACAGAGCACAGACTGAGGTCTCACCCGAGGTAGCAGGGGAGGGTGTTGGAACCAGGTTTCTCCACCCTAGGGAGGTCTAGGTGTGGTTTGGAGGTTTCGCGCACTGGTTTAAAACTCCATGCTTCTCGGTCTTCACACAGATCAAGCTCGATTATTTCTTTCTTATTAGTGCGCTTCTCATATTAGATGAAGTAGTTACCAACTACCAAGGGTTTTAAGCAAACATTTAATCAACATAGTTGATTCACGCATAAAATTGAACCCATATTTACATTCATTTGAACCATAAATAGATCTAATCAAACAGATATTATGACAGCTCAGAAGAAACTTATCTTTTATTTCCACTTTATCTTTAATACATCCAGATCCACCCTGCGCACTCAACTACAGGGGTCTGCATACACAGCTGCGGACTTTCCAAGCCTTTGCACACACAGCTGTAGAGCCTCCACCTACTACCCTTATCCCTCAACTTGGACTTACAAATGCTTTCAATCTCTCTACTTCAAGTACCCATTACATTTCATACTATCCAAAAAAATACCTTTCCCTCATAGAGCCTCGCTCTATTTATACCCTTCCCTGGCCCGCAACCCCTGCGCGGGCTGAATCTATTTATATTTCTTTACATTATCTTCGAGTAGACTACCCTTTGACTCAACCTATTACAATTCACGCTTCGCACGTTCAGTAGAGTCTTTACCCTAAATTTACCCAAAATGTCTGGCTTCGTGCCCCCTAACCGTTGCACGGGCCTTCTGCTACCCAACACTTCCTGATCACATTTATAACACCTAATCAAGCCTCTTCCACCTATCGTTCCTCCTCTTCCTCAAGGAATCCCATTGACATGAAAAGAAGTACAATCAAGGTGGTCAACTAAAGCATCCAAGGACTGACATTGATCCTTATGACGATTGTGCGATAAAAAAATCACAAAACAAGTTATTGGGAACAATGGAGTACTTATGTAGAATAGGACATAGACGAGGTAAATGACCAAAAATTCAACAAATCTCACAATAATCATTCACAACATATCTTGAGGATTTGGAAATGTCTGGAATTGCGTATGGCCCTAATAAGGAAGAGCAGATGAAATCTGTGCAACTCTAGGGGACTGCGGTGGAGGGGGTCTCATAGGAGCACTACATTGTCCTAGTCCCCTCAGTTGCGGGCATTTTGTAATGTGATTTCATTCAACCTGACAGTGAGTACACCAAACATGAGGTCTCGCAGGTTGTAGAGGTGCAAGATCTTTCAATCTGTCTGTCAAGGTAGAAATTTGATTTTGGAGGCCCATAATAGCAGGATCTATTGAAGAACCACTAATTCTACAGTCTTGTGGATAACCAACCATAGCCTCTATCTACATTTTTTGCTCCAAGGTATCTTGAAGTGCATCAATCTTCTGTTGCGACAATGAATTGTGAGTCTTTGGTAATAAGGCCTTAATGAAACAATCCCTTTGATGATGTAGATCGATGGGATAAGATAATTTTCTGATAGAATATTTAAAATGTTGCATACATTTCCAAGCAAATTCTCCCTCCCATTGGAAAATATCCAACAATTATGCCAATCCTTGTTGATTTGACTGAGGTAACTTAAATTCCTAAATAAATTCTTGTTTAACAAGATCTATACATGCGTTAGGGTTAGCATCGATCCATTTTATAAACCATCGCAATTCTCTATCCCACAACATAGTTTGAAATTCAATAACCTTGGTTGTGCAAGGAGTCTGATGAGCTCTCCACACAACTTCACATAAATACTAGTGTTGTTCAACATCCTCACCCCCCCTTCCAGTTAATTTTGGATATCTAGTAAGTGAGATAGCTGCGACTCCATCCATAGTTGATTGTCTTAAATAAACAATTATAAATCCTTGGGAACCCAATTGAGAACAACTAATTGAACTTGGTTGACTAATACCACTAGAATTACCTTTACCATTATGCAACAACTGAACTTTAATAAACTTGTGTACCTTAGAAAAGAGAATATCAAGACTTTGATATGGTACCTAGGGAAGGTTAGGGAGAGGAGGAGTCATGCTATCGCATTGCAGGATTTTATGTTCCATTACTGAATCATCCTCAAAGAAAATCTGCCTCATTGCAAAATGCATATCATCATCTACTAGTGTATGCTCATTCGGTAACACAATCGGTTGGATAGTTGGCTCAAGCGTCTTAAATCCTTCTTATTCCTCGTATACTTGAGTAGCCACTTCTAAACTCTCTACTTCACTTTCACTGGCATTTTCTATTTTACGAGAAGAATAACCTTCTTCCTCGTTTCTTTTCCATGACTCCAGTGTCTACATTTCCTTATTTCACATGGTTGAACTTCTTACAACATCGCCTATGCGCTACAATTCCCTTCTTCGAACCCTAACTTCTCACAACTTCCTTTCCCGCCACTCTTCAACTATTCTTCCCTCTGCAAAACTTTGAATCTCTTGCCTTCCAAAACTTTGCTTGATTCATGATAATAGCTTCTTTATTTTCTTGCGTCTGCATGACATTCTTCTCCGCTAATCCATTCCCCTAGTACTAAAAATTTATGTTGCCTTTTGATATCGTGAAAACACTAACAAGTTTTCTTCAAAACAACAATACTTTAATCTAAAGGGGAATCTCCTTCAGTAGTTGTTCCCTTATCCCAAATTTGAATATGGATTTTGCATGAGAAAAGGACTGGTGCTTCTCGGTTGGAAATTCAATAATGTAGCTCTCAAGATTCACGTTAACCCAAAAGTTGAAAACTCTTGTTAGATTTGTATCTAATCGATGAAGATCAACCAGATCAGCTGTAATCCAAGTTTTGTGCAACCTCGGTTGTACCACAATAGTCGATTTATGGTGAAGTCGAATTAGTCAGTTTTTTAATTTCTTAGGAAGCTCACACCAAAATATATCATACTGGTCACAAGCAGGCTCGGCGTACAAAATCTGTTCTCTGACCCAATCTATATCCTTCTGTCTCAATTATGCCTGCTACAAAATAAAGTAATCAACTCTTTCATGCCACCATTTTTGGATATCCTGACGAATATACCTTGGTCGCATGATCTAGATCCCCTTAAGAAACTCAAAGTACTAACAACTGAACCATTTGTTTGTGGAAAATTTTAAATTAATTTTGACCCAGGTTTCGGCTTAGGGTGCCAACAAAATTCTCCACATAGTCTAGCACTTCACCGACATTTTCACTCCCTTGGATCAAAGGAGCATCTCACCCGAGGCAAGCCAGAACCATAGAAAGGTGTAAGGGATCTAGATTTAGTTATCTAAGCAACTTTTGCAACCATTGATGCATTCATTCAAAGTTATTTAACTCATGCATTTAACAGGAAATAGACATAAGAGGAAAATTTTAAAAGGGGGCACAAAATACAAACAATTGACAAAATTCCCATTCTCCTTTTATTATTAAAACAATAGAGCCTAATTACAACAACAATTCTCCATTACAATTTGCGACACATTTTTGACTTGCGTGCCAATATTATAGTTCAAACAATTGTAAAAAATGGATCATTACATATCCTAATCTTCATATAAGTATTCGTTCTCCCACAAAGCCCAGATCCCTAACATACAACAAAATCTACACTGCAGAGAAGTTCAAACTTTACAACACTATCTGAACTCCACAAAACTGTCTAAACTTGTGTCTCGTTGCTCTTCATCCTCTTTTATAGTTGTGCTTGCTTGATTTAGTCTTCAGTCCCTCACTCGCTTGATCTGGGGTTTTCCAATACCTAAGGCCATTACCTTGATTTTCTGTTGACTGTATCAAAATCGGCTCCTGGTTCTTTAGTATGCACCATTATTTTCAATTGTGCAAGTCCCAAAACAATTATTTCACTGCCATTTTTATTTTCTGGTGCCCTGTTTCTGGCAGCTTTGTCCAAAATGTCCTTCGTAACTGTTATTCCTTCCAAAACGAAGGACCCAACAAGTACATCACATGCTCAAGAAGAGTCAAGTTCATACAAACAAATAGATCAGTGATCCAATAGTAGACAACGAAGTAGTGTACTTACCTTAAGCAAGGATTATGAAAACCTATTTTATTCATATATCTAAGCCTAAAGTGGAGGAATATATAGTATTTCATATTGAGCTATGAATTTTTTATCTTATGGTGTACTAAATTTATTTTATTTTGTTAAATGTTGATATTTTTAAATTTATTAATTAATTTTAAATTTGTGTAATCTATTATTTTTTCCTTCTAACTCTCCAATATTCTTTGAATCCAAATTAGACCTAAATAATCCTTAATTTTAGGGTTTTTTAGGTTGATGGAAACATTACAGAATATCGTTTGACATTGTTACTCAAACTTGGAATTTGATGGGTGAGAAATATTATCTTATGTCAGGAGTAAGGGTTATGTGGAATTATGAAGCCTCCCTTACACATGCCAAGTTGGATGGTAAACTAACAATGGAAATTTCTTCAACCCCATCTAATGAGGGGCACACCCAATGCTAGTTTTTGACAAACATTCACAATTCTACACCAACAATAAATGACTGGAACCTCCTTCATTCTAGGAATAACATATTATTTTCCATCGAAGGGTGCCAAAAATTGACATTTCAATCCACCTCTTTGCAAAAAACATTCTTGTTGATAACCATAACAAGTTCATGCTTGAATCCTTGCATATGCCAATTGCACGAAGTATTGCATAATTTACAAATGGCTCAAAAGCACACCAACAAGATGATGACCAACTGGAAAAACAAATACTACTATGCGTAGGCCAATGAGTTATGATATCTTGCAATTTATGGGTCCAGGCAGGATTAGTCAATGGTGCTCTTAGAGTAGTCATGAAAATTGTATATCCACTAGGACGTAGCCCCCCAATTTTACCAGCATAGGTTCTAGCATTCAATAAATACAATGGCCCTCCATGGGACCAAGCCCAACCAAATTATGTATCAATTCCACTTATACAATGGAGTAACAACAAACAAATCCCCCTTAAGATGGCTTGGGCTATGACTATAGATAAATATCAAGGAATGACCTTAACAAGATCTACCATTGACATTGGTAACAAGTAATGTCAAGCCTTGACCTTCACAACAATGTCCGACACTAATACTCTAGAATAAATATGAATAGCACCATCATTCTCCTTTGAACACTATGAAAAAATGAAGGTTATTACCTATTATTACTAGGAAAGAAAGGAAATACGCACTTATATGGTTTGTTGTTCCCATAATTACAACACCTAAACTCACCCCTACCATTTTCTTGTTGCCATTTGTTCCATATTCCTTTTCATGAAGATCCATGGCCACCACCACAGGATTTTTCTCAAATCCATTTACTAGTTGGTAAGTACACAATGCCATTTCTTGGTGCCAAGTTTGAAAGATTTGTAAATGAAACACTTCAGAAAAATGGAAAGCCCTCTAAGAGCATGGTATTGTTCGAGTTTAATTATTTTCCATGCAGTGATGAGATACAACATATATAAAAAATTTCTTTTTTGAGAGGATCTTGATTCTTGCCCTAGGTAAATTTATAAATTTTAAGAAGGATATATGTTTGATGTGATATTTTATTTTTTAATGCCCAACTGGCTATGGCTATAAGGTTCTATCGTAGCAATGTGATTGTGAAAAGTAAAAGAATAAATATGATTTTATTCATTCATGGGACGATATGGGGATTTTAATGATGGATAAATATCTTATGACGATGTGGTGTTATGACCGTGAAGCTGACTAAAATCCCAGTCGTGTAATTTCCATGGTTGGCTATTGAGATTGAAGATAATTTCACAATCTCCTAACACCGACATTTCAGTGGAATCAGCGAGGCTACTTTAAATACCACTAACACCAAAGGTCCGCGGGGAAGTCTCCTTTATAAAACACCTTCACATAATTATTTCCATTAAATAAGTCATTAAGCATAGGTTATAGACTTTTTTTAGGGTTTTCCGGTGATCTTTTTGGTTAAAATTGGCTAGAATCTGGTAGTGATTTATTGAAATCACAAGTTTAAGCTGGTTAGTCTGTTGAACTCATTTAGGTAGTCAAAAACCCATTTTAAACAACAAAAATGAAGATTTCACCAAATTATTTTTGACTAGATTCCAACCAAAAACTCCAAAAAGTCTCATAGGTAGACAACGCCTAAGTCAGTATTACTTAAAAGAGCTACAATTTTGCAAATACCAAATACCTTCTATATCAACACCACAACAAGAATTAGCCAGTAAATAATAATAAAGATTCCTTATATTAAATGGGTGAAATCCTAACAATATGAAATGTCGTAATATTTTGGAGGGTTTTTTGGCATATTTTCCAATATAATTTGCCTAAAATTTGGTAGGCGTTTGTTTGCATCACAAATTTAAGTTGATTTTCAGGGTATTGAATCTATATCCACAGTCACAATCCAATTTTTAAGCAACAAAGATCAAGATTTAACCAAAAAAAATTCGCAAAATTCAAACCAAAAACTTCAAAACATATAATAGTTAGACAATACCATATGAACTTCACTCAATAAAAAATATATCATGGTGGAAACCACATTCTTGCTACCACCAACAAATTTGCGTTATGAGTAGCTTTATGGGTCTTTTGTGATGATGAACAACTTTGAAATGGTATGCCTCTTCATGGCAACATTGAACCTTTCAAGATCTGCTTTCATATGTAGCTTAAGTTTAAATGGATCTTATAACTTAATTTTGTGATTTTTATTGATTTAATTTTTGATAAAGATATATTGCTTTAAATTTAAAAAAATTATGATATAAATATAAATTATTATTATTATCATCTAATTTTAAGGTCAGGATTAAACTGTTAGGATATTCCGACACATAGGAAATAATTAAATGTAACTTGGTCAAGTATATAATTGGGTAAAGTGTGTTTCTTTAGTATGTACTTTTTGTAACTTAAAATCTGACGGTCACGATATGTTCTAGACATGAAGTGATCCAATGGTTCATTCTCTCCTTAGTATTATCGATACTTGATATGTGACTTAACACCTGATTGGTCCATGATCTCTATTTAAAGAGCATGGAGGGTCATTTGTCTAGTGACTTTTTATGAGAGAAGCTTATGTAAATTTTCTTTCCTTTTATTAATAAATTACTTGAAGTGGTCGCGTTGGCTCAGGTCGTGGATTGTTTCCATCTTTGAGGGTTTTAACCACATCAAGATACTGGTGTATTGATCTATGATCTATTTGTGAGCAGTGTCCTTTGGAGTTAAATCTAAAGAACTTACCTTGTAAATTCCTACATGATATCAGAGCCATTCGAGGGCCACATACATTGGTGATCCAAATTTGAAGCCGGTACAAATGAATCCGACTATCGTTTCCTAGATCTATTTTTTCTGACCTCTTTCAAGATGAGAGGACTGCTCCATTGTGCTAGGAGCATCTATTCTAGTGTGGAACCCCTTTCGTTTCATGCGGAAAGGTTTCCGGCAGCCCTAGCTACATCATTTTTTAGATCTGGAGGTATATAGTCTTTATTTGCAGTTATAGTTATTTATCTCTGTGTTTATTTCAGCTTATAGTCATCTATATAAAAAAATTAATACTGAATCTATACCTTTCATTTCTGCATAAGCTCTTTGCCCTGCGACTCTGTGCGATCTGGGCAAACCAGAAATAGAAAGAAAGGATTTTTCTCATGCGTATGCTCTTTTCCGCTGCACCTTAGTGCGATCTCAGAAAATCAAAAACATTGAGAAAAATGTCTAGTTTTCGGGGGACTAACCCCTAATCTAACTTTAAGCCATAAGGTTTGGATACTTTTGCTTTTTTGTTTGATTTGTGTGGTTTTTTTTTTTTTGTTTTTGTTTTGTAGGCAAAAAGGGGTTTTTGAAGCAATCATGCACCCCAAAGCTTCGTTGAAAAAAAAAAACTCCTTCCTCCTTTTCAACAATTACTAAATCTCTTAACTAACTCACTTGGTCTAAAGTTACTTTATGAGAGTAGAGGCCTTGGGTTCAAGTCTTTCATTTTGTTGAGTTACTTTTTCAGAAATCACATGTAACTTATGTTTTAAAGTTACTTTATGTAAAAGTGTTCTCACCCATTATAAAAGGTGAGTCACTTATAATTCTAAAGTCACTTTATCTCTTATTTAAGTTACAATTTAGTGGATAGTTCATAAAGTAACATTGTAAAAGTGACTTTCACTTATTTATAAAAGTAGGTTACATAAAGAAATCTTTTTTTTAAAGGTGAGCTAATTAGATTAAGTTTGGAAAGGGGGGGAATTTTTTTTTAAATAACATTATTATCAAATTCCAAACATTCACATGGTTCCTTGACATCTTGAACAAATTTTCTTCAAAAATGCATAAATTCTTCAATCGGAAGCCATTTTCAAAGCCATTCTTTTTTAATCGGCCTAATTTTGCGAGATATTTCCATTGGAACACTTAGTTTCTGCATCTACAACTTCAGTTTCTTTTAAAATGGAAACGCCATACTTAGTTATTTTTAACAACACCAATTGCTTCCAATGGTTATCCTACATGGTGGATTTACTTAGAAGTAAATGTCTTTATAGAATAGCCCCAGGCTAAGAGTCTGAACCTAAAGATGAAGATAAGTTAGCGAAATGGGAAAATAAGCAAGATCAAGAACGTGGGTTGATAGGGATGTCTATTTCTCCAGACCTTAGATTCCATATCACATAAATTGATACCTTGATGAAGCAATGAAAAAGCTCAGTAGTGTTTTTGGAATTAAAAATAAAATTAGATTCGATCAACTTGAGAATGAGTTGCTTGCTTTGGACCCCAATATTTTTTCTTCCATTGAAGATTTTTTGTCCAAGTTCCAGACCCTTAGACTTCTCTTGGAATGTGTTGAGGTTAAGAGGAAAGATGGTAGCCTTACTTATTCCATTCTTACTAAGTTAGGACCAACCTACTTTGTGTTTGTTTCCACCTTCTATTCCACTAAAGAAGCCTTTATTTCTCAAGGAAAAGACTACAAGTCCCCCTCTTTTGACACCTTTTGTGATTCTTTAATAAGAGAAC
This sequence comes from Pinus tabuliformis, assembly GCA_031772625.1. Lineage (NCBI taxonomy): Eukaryota > Viridiplantae > Streptophyta > Pinopsida > Pinales > Pinaceae > Pinus > Pinus tabuliformis. Next base: position 934,699,233 of record CM062819.1, on the reverse strand, counting down.
AAGAAAAACTCTTACATCTATGTCTTATTAATAATGGAAACTGTTCTACGAAAGCCTTAGTAGCCTAGCAGCAACCAAGTCCAAAGAATCCTAAGAAGCAACGTCCTAAAAAGAATGGTCATAAACCAAGTAAGGGTCATAATCAATTTCAATCTCAAAATGAAAAATCAACTCAACAATAAGATAAGGCAAATAAAAACAAAGGGAAGAAGACTAATAGACATTGCAACTTTTGTAATCATGATGGCCACTTAGAATCCAAATGCTTTAAGAAGATGGAAGCCTTGGAAGCAACAATGAATAAGCATAACATCCATTTTGAGCACTCTTCAACTTCAACTTCATCTTTAGGAATAACATTTTCTACATGTGGTTGTCAAGCATCTCGGTTTGGTTATGCACTAAATGAATCTTCTTCTACTCATTCTCATGAGTGGCTCATTGATTCTGGAGATTCTTATCACATGGCCAAAAAAAAAAGAAAGATATTTTTTCTACTTTAAATGATTATAACACCAAAAATATATATGTTGGTGATGATAAATCTCTTAATGTTGTATGGGCTAGAACTATTCATCTAGACAATAGTCAATTTAATGATGTATTACGTGTTCCTACTTTATCCTGCAACCTTCTATCTGTATATCAGATAACTCATTCAGGTGAAGGTAAAACCCTTGAATTTTCACCTCATGATGTTGTAATTAAGGACCTAAGAGATCCTAGAAACATTTTAACTACTGACATTGCTGATGATTCTACAAGGTTGTATAAGTTTGACAACTTTGGGTAATCAACTCTTCCCTCGGTATTTGTTGCTCATAATGATGAAGTGAGCAAACTTTGGCATGAACGATTTGGTCACTTAAACTATCGCTCCCTTCAAAATCCATGTAAATAAAATATGGTGATAGGTATTCCTATGGTGTCTTGCAGAGATGGTATTTGTTTTGAATGTGTACTCAGAAAACATCATCATGATAGTTTTGAAAAACATGCCCCTTGGCACGCTGTAGCATCTTTACAACTTGTGCATAGTGATTTATGTGGCCCACTTCCAGTTGTTTCATTCTCTGGCTACAAGTATTTCTTAAATTTCATTGATGATTTCTCCAGACGCACTTGGGTATACTTCTTAAAACTCAAGAGTGAAGTCTTTAACATGTTCTTGGCCTTTAAGGCCTTTGTTGAGAAACAATCTAGACATCAAATTCTTAAGCTAAGATCTGATAATGGCAGAGAATATGTTAAAAGAAAATTCATCAACTTTTGCACTGAGCATGGAATTCAATTGCAACATATAGTTCCATATATTCCACAACAAAATGGTGTAGCTGAAAGGAAGAATCACACCTTAAAGGAAATGGCTAATTGTATGCTTCAATCTAAAGGACTTAGTCTTAATTTTTGGGTAGAAGCAATTAACTGTGAAAATTACATAGTAAATCACACTCCTACTAAGGTTTTAAATAATATCACTCTAGAAGAAGCATGGAGCTCAATTAAACTAGATGTAAGTCACTTTCATGTTTTTAGAAGCGAAGCATGGGCCTATATTCTAGATGAGAAACATAAAGCCTTAGAACCTAAGAGTGAAAAATGTATTTTTGTTATATATTTTGAAGATGTCAAAGGATATACACTTCTTCAACCTAAATCCAAAATTATAATGATTAGAAGAGATGTAAAGTTTGATGAAAATATATTGTCCTACAAGCCTAGTTCGGTGGTTGTTCCACCTCTCTCTATCTCTTCTACTTTTGAAAATATTCCTTCTTCAGATGATGACAACAAGGATGACAATTCTCTGTCACCTTCTCAGGATCTTCCTTCAGCTCCTCAACTTGCAAAATGGGTTCGTGCTACTTGGCATGTAGTAGGTGCTCTTGCAGGTGATCCTACAGATCAAAATCATACACATTCTCAGTTCAATACAGTCTCTTCTTTACTAGCTCAAGTTTCAATGAATTGTGATCCTGACACCTTTGAAAAAGCTTCAAGCCATCCAGATTGGGATGCAACTATGACTGAACAATATCGTTCATTATTGGCAAATGATACATGGGACCTTGTTCCTCTTCCAAAGGGACGAAAACTTGTTAGATGCAAATGGGTTTACAAAACCAATTTTGGACTAGATGGAAAAGTTGATAAACATAAAGCTCGTCTTCTTGCTATGGGTTTTTCAAAAGTTGAAGGCATTGACTATAATGAAACCTTCTCCCCTGTTTACAAAATGAACTCTATCCGCCTTGTTTTTTCCCTTGCTTCCTCTTTCAAATGGGAAATCCATCGGATGGATGTTAAATCTACCTTCTTGCATGGGGACTTGCATGAAGAAATCTGTATGGAAAAACCTCCTTGCTTTATACAAAAAGCCTTTAAACTTGTATGTCGATTTAAGAAATCCATTTATGTTCTTAAGCAAGCCCCTCAGGTTTGGTATGCCAAAATGGATAGCTTTCTTTTAGATACTGGCTTTTCTAGGTGTCATTTTGACAATACTGTCTACACCAAGAAAGTGGGTAAATCCCTTATCATTCTTGTTCTTTATGTTGATGATATTATCATTACTGGTAGTGATCCCAACCTTATAAACCATGTGAAGTCTAGCCTTAAAAAGTAGTTTGAAATGACAGACTTAGGACACTTGCATTATTTTCTTGGCCTTGAAGTCTTTTAATCCAAAGAAGGCATTTCCCTTTCCAAGTCCAAGTATGCCTATGATATTCTACACCAATTTCACATGGAAGACTGTAAGCCAGCCCCTTCTCCCTTTCAGTCTTGATTCAAACCTTCAGTCACTTGTATTTCCCCTGAAGTTGATGCTACCTTATACTATCAGCTTGTTGGAGAAATTTTGTATCTAACCCATACTAGTCCTCACCTTTCCTTTGTTGTTATCCTTGTTGCTCGATTTATGCACAAACCACATGAACGTCATTGGAAATCAGCTAAAAGAATACTTCGTTATGTTTGAGGTACAATTCAGTTTGGGATTCATTACAGTGCATAAGCATATCCTCTATTGGTTGGTTTCACTAATTCTGATTGGGTTGGTGACCTACTGAAGCCTTGAAAATCATTGCTTCAACATGGGGTAAAACCACCCGATCTGGTCCTTGGTTGGCAGCTCCTTTTCCGTTTGGTGTAGTGGCTCTGACTAGGGATAATGGGACTAGTTTCCCAATATATTTAATGATTGTGTTAATGGGGTGATATGTGATTTTTTGGAGTAATGTTTAAGCTAGAAGTAATCTAATCTAAACCAATAATCACATGCATTTTATACTAATTTAGACACTATTTAATTATAACTATGCGCGAGAGTAAATTGATGTATGCGATCTATAATAATGTCTGAAAGGAATTGATAATAAAGGTCATTCAATTGCGATTAGAAATGAATTCGTTTTAACAATAATCATTTCATATAAAAAGTTAGCTGAAAAGATTGTGAAAGATGTATCACATAAGGAATTATTCATGTATTTAGCATAAAATATAGACAATCATCATAAAAAAGTGCAATAATGGCAACCAAGATTCAGACTTTCATACATAAATAACTTGAAAAGAAATCATTGTCCTACTCATGTCCTTCAGCAATATTGATCTAGTTTCAATCCATTCAACACCATCTAAGAGTACAAAAGTGCAATTTCAGTAGAAGATGCTAAATCAGATAAAAATAAATCTTGTTCCATTAACTTCACCAGAACTTCCTCAAAGGGATAGAAGTGCATGTTTTGAAGATTGTTTCTGATAAAAATTTTGGACCCCTCTCTAAATGCATGAGAGGGGTTTAAATACTTAAACTATAAAACTAAAAATAGATTATTACAAAAATAGTTGAGGAGTTTCAAACGACCTGCCTCAAATTATGCAAAAAAAAAAAATCAAAATAGAAATGAACATGGTGACTAGCTATCCTGCATTTGATCCTTCAAATCGCAAGTGTCCATCATGGGCTTGAGTTGTGTTGGTTGGATGACTTCAACTTTCAACTTTCCAGTGAATACGGCATCGGTCAGTGCTGGTGCCATTTTCTCCGTAGAAGTGGTTAGGCATTGCAGGGTCATCCATTGGCTGTGAGGTTTTACCAAATGTTGCTAATATGCTTCCTAGTTTAACCTCGTCATTTGCCTTATTACTTCTGCTTTTTCGTCTATTGCATGTTTTCACTGTAGTTCACGTTGTTTCGCATTAGGAAGAAAACCTGGAATGGATTCTGCCACAAGGTTGGCACTATGTAAATTTTCATTGAGATTGTTTGTTGCTGCTGCTACGTCTACTGTCGCCTTTTCTACCTCTTTAAGCCGAGAATCCCAATTCGCAAATAAGATTTCTTTATGCGATTCTTCTAGTTTAGGTAAGTCGGCTTTTCTCCCATCTTCTGTATTCTGCCAAGTGATGATGTCAGAGATCTTTTTAAAGATTTCATCATATTCAAGTCTCGTCTCCATGACTTGACTTGTTAATTTGTTGCTTGTTTTGCAATAAGAGTTCCATTGCAAAACCTTCTGGCATAATATTTCTTTTTAGTGCATTAGCTGGAAGTTAAGGCCGAGTGCTTTGGTAACAAACTGATCAATTTTTAGATCATATTTGTGTAGATCAGTTATTCCCTATATTTGTGCTTCCTTCTTTGCTAAGCTGGTTTGATGTTCTATTTGCATCTGCTCAAATTCCCATTGTAGCTTAGCTAACTGTATCTCTGCCTACTGGTCAGATTTTGCTTGTTGTAATTGTTGTTCAAGTGAAAAAAAATTATCTTCTTTTTCTTTAAGAAACATTTTCACCTCTGTTGCTTTGTCGATGGTTGCTGTAGCATAGGCACCTGCAAATTGTGAGAGTCTAGTAACGTTGGTAGATGGTTCAACGAGTGAGTCTTTCCAGAGAACATTTATCGGTTCATTATCAGAGGTAATAGCAGCTATAGAGTCCAACTTCCTTTTCCTCCTTTGTATTTTAACAATGGCCTTATGTTGTGGGCTATAAAACACATATAGAGGGGGAATCTCCTTTATTCTCAAAATAATTTTAGAGGTGGGGGTAATAGGGATGTGTTCTACCTCTTGAGTATTCACAGTCTCCTCTGCTATAATTTCCTGAGTTGTTTTCTGTTGTGGAGTTTGCAACTTTGGCGTTTGTTCCTCTGTGTTGAGACTTTTATTAAAATTGTCCCATGCTTCCTCTAAATCAATTACCAGGGGTTTTATTGGCTGTGTGGAGGCGGAATAGATTTCAGCCTGTTTGTTTTCTGAAGTCTCTTCAGATATCTTCTATGTAGATTGGGTTGTATCCTTTACCGACTCCTTGCTTCTGCTTTTCCCATTTTGTGATGACTTCTCTGATTCACTGGTAGATTTATCTTAGGATTTTGCTCCAAAATTGGTTTTAGAATTTTCTTTGGAGTAACCTTTTATACTTACACTCGGAGTAGGCTCCCTTATTGGTTCAATCAATAATTGGTCCAACGGGACCTTTGATAACCTCCTTTCTCTGTAGATGTAAAAGTTTTCAAGGTCTTCATGGTCAAAAAGTAATTGTGCCATATGCTTCACCTCTGCGAAGGTGTTTTTTTGAAAAAAGATGTCATCAAAGGAATCTTCATCATTACAGAATATTTTTATTTTCACCATAGTGGTAAAATCTTTGATGGGAATTTAGGTAATTACAGAGATCACATATTCTCTGCTTCTTTAAATGCATGCCCTAGGTCATGTAATGCAAATGCTCCACACTGTAAAGGGAATGTAGGTCAGATGACCTTTTTTCATTCCTTTAATGTCTTGCTCATCCCTCCCTCACTAGCTGTTTGATAGGCTATCTCTATAGCCATCAATTTGTCTGAAACATAGTATGGGAGGACATGGGGGAGGTGATGCTGCCAAATACCCTTATATACATAAATGTCCTTTCCCCAAACCATCTGGTCACTGGGAGGATATCTACTTTAGCTTCTTGGGAAAACTTGAGGACATCTCGGTTATAAAGCCGCTTGTGAATAAGGAGCATAACTCCATGACAAATCTTGAAAAAATGTGGTTGAAAGTTGGATTCCCACATGTCCTTATGGTATATGTGAATGGGAAGTGGATTTTGAACAGTCCACTTCCATCCCATGATAGGGAATTTCAAACCAAAGCAAATTGCGTCCATTACATAGGCGCTCATAAAAAATGGAGGGTAAACCCTTGAAGCAACACTTATTTTCCTTCTATACTTGATTATTGTTCTTGCTAAATTGTTAGACAAAATTTGTGCCCAATTCATTACAGTTGCGTTAACAGCTACAACTATTAATGGCAACCACTCTGGGGAGAATTTAGTACTATCGGGTTTGCCAAATAGTATACATATCATGGCTGTTGCAAAACTATGAGTGGGACAAATAGACGAAGTAGTGTACATACAATTTTTGTCTTTCTTGATTTTGTCCTCATTATTTGACCAGGTCTGGGTGTAGTCTGTTGGGTCGTCATTATCTTTGGCAAACTTCTCAGTGAACTGTCTATTATAGATGACTTGTGGCTTTGGTAGGTGGTACATAAAACATAGGTTGTCTAGGGTAAAAGATCCCATAACCACTTGGCTTCTTGTCTTGAATTATCTGTCTGAGATGTCAGCTTCATCAATAACTCATTTAACCATGTCAGTACAAGGGATTATCTCCGGGCACATGGCTATGCAGTGTAAAAATGAGCATGTTGTCTCTAACATGGAAGCATCTGAGGAATCACGTCCGTCAACTATAACATTTGTTTCCAGAATACTTGGTTGCTCTTCCTCCAGTATATTATACATGGCCTCCCATGTAGAGGTTCCTCCCTCTTTATTACATGTAGTATCCGTAAACAAAGGAGTCATTTCTGACTTCTCAGAGATGACTGCCTTGCCTTTCTTCACCATTGCTTTCAACAATTTGCTATGTGGATTTTCCCTGAAAGTGAAGAACAATAGCTATCAGATACACAAAGATGATAATGAACGTAAAATGAAATAATGCAGATAACCTGTAAAGGTGATAAAAGGATTTTTATTCGAATGCACGTAAGAAGATATAATATCGCACTAAATGGCTTTTCATACATAAATGCGGTTATCTCTTACTAAATGCCCACTAATGCTTCGTTATCCCTTAGCTTTAATGCTCATAAATGTCTGCATCGTAAATCAAGAAGAAATCTTCTAGGGTGGCGAGCCTTTGAATTGCGATAATGGCAATTTTGCGATTTGCGAAGCAATATCGCAGATCACAATATCACATTATTCCTTTTCGCTTTTCTTACCTTCTGTTGTGTTTTTGCGAGATGCGAGATGTGAGTCGCTTGCTTATCATTTCAAAACGTAGCTACTTGCCAGGTTTTTCTATGTAAAAGACCCTTTTTAATGAGTGGTGGACCTAAAACATTTGTTTGTGATACATTTAAGGAGTGGGTCCAGGTCTTGATCGCGTTTCGCAATATCGGTTGATGGTAAGTTTGCGGTGTTCCTTTGAATGCTTGAAATGCGATGCGATAAAGGTTATAACGCCATTGCAATTTCGCATCTCACATGTTTCAAGATAACCTTTTTAAGGCGGGTCCTTTATGAATGGCGACATGCGATGCGAGACTCAACTTTTGAAGAAAAAGCTTAAGGACTTAGTTTATGTCAGAAATATGATAGTTTCGAGCATAGAGTCCTTTTTCAATCATTTTTACTTGATTTGGAGGGTTAGAAAGGTCTTTTGATGATGCTTAATCATGTTGTATGTGGGAAGGTAAGCATTTAGTAGTTCTTTAGAAAAGAGGGGTTTGATTGATATCTTGCTTTATTCCAAAAATAAAAGAAATGCCTAAATGCTAAGTTTGTTTTTTGGATAGATTTTTTTAAAGGGTCCCCCTTTATTAACGTAATATTAACTACTACCATTAATAAATGGGGGGTTGTTGATAACACAACAATTGGCGATTCACTTGGAAGAACTAGTTATCTCTGAGAGTTTTTTGAAATTTATAAGACTTCCAAAATAAAGATAGTTTTTGAAACTAAAATAAGTTACATGGAATATAAGGTAAGTAATATTGCTCATTACCAATAAAACAACATCTACTTAACTATCGTTCTTTTGATTATTCTTTTGTCATAAGAAAATCACTTTGTCTACATCAGTCATTACTTGGTTTTTTAAAGATAAAAGCAAGGAGTCTCTCCTCGGATCAGTTTTTGGTATACTCAGTTGTTATAGGTAGAGCCTTTGCTACCAGCAGACGTTCATAGCCTCGACAGGGTTACCTTTTAACCATAAATGATTCAGTATCTCACTTAAATCAGAATGTAATTTTAAAGATAAGCTCGTAGTTATACTTATTTCTTTCTTTATTTTCTGAATTAATTCATTCTTCCTTCAACTCTTCATATTTTATCTCTTAAAGGACAATGCCTTGGTTTGGTGACCAAAATTAAAAATTCCATTCACTCGATTTGTAACTTAATTGAACAAGTTGGCTCTTGATGAGACCCCTTGTCGTTTGATTAATATAATCTTAAGCCATTACCATGTTTTGATAACATGATATGCAATATTGGTAATGTCAATTAGTTATAATCTTATGATCATGGTAAGCCGCTCTTGATGAGACCTATTATCATTTAAGTTTAAGTATATTTTAGAATTACACTCTAAAAATGAAATCTAATTAAGTGGGGAGAATCATTGGCTCCTTAAGAGCTTTTGGACAACAATTGTAGAATTGTAAAGATGATTTTATGCAGAGGGACTTTGCTTTGTTATTGATACTTTTCTTGACTATGTAAAGGAAAATTTTCTTTCTAAAGCTAAGTTTCATCAAAAGTCAGATAATTTACGCAGAAAACAGGCAGTTTAAGAGTGATAGAACTTAACTATATATTTCATGTGTGAAGATTACTTCCATAACAATCTTTACTTACATAAGCGAAAAGTCAAAATTAAAAAGAGACTATCCTTTGTAAAACCAAAAGTAAATTCTCTTCAACTCATATTATTCTTTCTAAAAGAAAATTTAACTAAAGGCAATAATATACAGTGAACAGAAGAGATCATCTTCTATGGAAAGTATTTCTTTAGAACCTGCCCATTAATAGGTAGAGATTCTCTCTTACTTGATAAATCTTGTAACATAAAAGTTGATGGGCCTATTTGTTCCACAATCTAAAATGGGCCAAACTACATTTGTTGGAACTTGGTATGCCTACCTATCTCTTTGTGGGATTTATCCCATTTCAATACTAGGTCTCCGAGTTGAAAAGATTTTGAAGTTACAGAATTTGAATCAAAGGAGGCTTTGACTAACTGCTGATGATGTGCATGTGTGATCCTGGCCTTTTCTCTTTCCTCTTTGAGCTTAAGGATTTGTAACTATCTAACCTGCATAGATGAGGAAGGATTTTCTTCAATGAATTGAACTAAGGCTAAGGAGGGAATAGCTACGTTTGTTGGCAAGACTGCTTCTTTCCCATAGACCAAATTAAAAGGATAAGTGCTAATGGAGGTTTTCTGAGTTATTCGATCTGCCCATAGAGCAAACACTAAAGACTTATTCCAGTTCTTTTGGCTTTGGTCAACAATTCGTTTAATAATCCTAATGAGATTTTTGTTTGTGGATTTGGCTAACCCATTTCCTTGCGGATAATAATTAGTATAATACTTAAGCTTAAAACCTCTTTTAAGAGCAAACTTTGTCATAACATTGCCTGAAAAATAAGTTGCGTTATTAAACATCAAGGCAAATGGTAGGCCAAACCTGGTGATGATAAATTGATCTATAAATTCAATAATGTTTTCTGAATTGGCTACCTTGAGTGGAATTTCTTCTACCTATATGGTGAAATAATCAGTGGATATAAGGATATATATATGCTTCTTAGAAGAATGAGGAACAATCTCACCTATTACGCCCAATCCCCATTGTTTGAATGGTTGGTCAATGTTGATTGGCTGTAATGGTAACGCAGGTTTCCTCTATTTTCCAGCAGCTGTTTGACAAATCTTACATTTCCTTACATAACTGTGTGCATCTTTGAATAGTGTTGGCCAATAATAGTCGGCATGTAGGATTTTATGTGCTATAGTATCCCCTCCAAAGTGACCACCAGCTGGTCCATCATGAAGTTCTTGCAACACCTTCTTTGCCTCAGATTTTTCAAGACATCTAAGTAAAACATAATCATAATTTACTCTAAATAGCACATCATTGACAATTTGATATTTCCTAGCTTTTAATCTCAAGGCTCTTTTCTTTGTGTAATTTAATTGGGTTGGGGCATATCCATTTCTCAAGTAAAATATGATATCAACATATCTTGATTCAGTGTCATTAAGGCTTACCTCATAGACTTGTACATCGTCACCTCAATGCTGCAATTTTGATATATCTAATGCTCCTACCAACATCCTACAAAAACCTTGACCTTTCACAATTTTTGCTGGTTTGATTTCTATGTCATATTCTTGCAGAGTTGTCACCCAATTTTCTCTCTTTTCACCTACATCCCTTTGTATTAAAAGATTTCTCATTGCTGAGAATGGTACTATTACTTTGGTGTGGGTTTTTAGGAGAAAAGATCCGAAGTGTTTTATCGATTTGAAAACAACAAAAGCTTGTTTTTCAACATCTGAGTAATTTAATTAAGATCCCTACAAATTGGGGCTAAGGAAAGAGATTGGGGCTTCAGCTTTTTCTTGATTTACTTGTGTCAATATGGATGCATATGATTTCTCAGAAGAAAAAGTGTATAAAATGAAATGATTCAAACAATTTGGCGTTGCTAAAGATGGGGCGTTTATGATTGCTTGTTTTACCAAGCTAAAAGCTTCATGTTCCAAATGTCCCCATTTAAACAGAGAATTTTTCCTTATCATGGATTGAAGAGGTAAAACAATTCTTGAGAACTCAGGGACAAATATTTTAACAAAATTTATTTGACCTAGGAAAGATTGCATTGATTTTTTGTTATGGGCTAAAGATACTTAAGAAATTTCTCTAATTCTGTCAAGGTCAATATGAATTCCTGCTTTGGACACAATGAATCCAAGGAGCTTTCCTTCACTTAATGCAAAAAAAGACTTCTTGGGGTTAAGAGAAATTCCATACCTTTGGCAACATTCAAAGATTTGCTTTAAATCCCTTAGATGATTACTACGTTTTCTGGAGTATACAGTTATATTATCTAAGTAGATTACTACTGATTTGTTTACTAAACCTTTGAAGGCTATGTCCATAGCTCTTTGGAAAGTGGCACTGGCATTAATCAGTCCAAATGGCATATTCTGATAAGCATAAGTGCCCCATTTTGTCCTGAATGTAGTTTTCAGTTGGTCATCTGGATGTACTAAGATTTGATTATAACCTGAGAATCCATCCAGGAAAGACATTAGTTCTGAGCCTGCTACTGATTGCAAAATCTGTTCCATAGGGGGTAATGGGAAATTGTCCTTTTGGCAAAATTTATTGAGGTTGTGGAAATCTATACATATCCGAATATCGCCATTCTTTTTCCTGACTGGGACAAGATTGGAAACCCACAAGGAATGTCTGACAGGAAAAATAATTTTGGCTTTTAGCACTTTATTCAATTAAGACTTAATTTGACTTTCTAAATTAGGATGGATCTTCCTCAATTTCTATTGAATAAGTCTTTCATTAGATATCATGGGAATAGTATGTTGAATAATAGAGGTGTCGTATGTCTTAAGATCTTCATAATTCCATGCGAAGACATTCTTGTATCTTTTCAACAAACCTATAAAGGTTGCTTTTTCATTTGACGTAAGTCCGAGACCTAGATTAATATTTTGAGGTTTTAGGTCAGTCCCAATACTGATCAATTCAAATTGCAAATTTTGGTATAGAATTATTGATTGTTTCTTGTTTAAGTTTGTTATCATGCTAGTCTTTATCAACTATCTGGTCATCATAAGAGCCTTCTAAGGTCAGGAAGCTTATGATATCTGGACCGTTATTAAAGACTCTCCAGTTGGTGATATTGTTAGGAATAGAATGCCTAAAAATTAATTCAATAGAAAATCGATCTGGGCTATAATCCTCTGGTGGGATAAGCTTGGAAGCGACATTGGCTAGAAGATCAGCACTAGCATTCTGGAGTCTTGGAATAAGGGAAATATTACACGATGTAAAGTGAAAAGTCAAGTCTTGGACTAATGACTGACAGTGTTTCAAATATCCTGACAAATAGTGTATAGTATTTCTCAGCTATTTTATGAAAATCTCTGAATCTCAGAGTACTTGGAGGTATTTGACGTTAAGGTCAATTGCCTTATACAAACCTTGAACTAGTGCTTCATATTCAGCAGTGTTGTTTGTGCAATCAAATTCAAGTCTGCATTCTAACATAGACTTTTCCCCCTCTGGGCTGACTAAGATGCAACCTGCTCCTGCTCCATCATTGGATTTAGATCCATCAAAAAATAATTTCCAAAATAAAGATCTAACTATAGGTTTACCTACAAAATTTACACATTTAGAAGTGTTCGTTTGGGAATAATTTTCGACTTGAGATTGATGAGCCCCAAAAATGGATAATTATTTGGGCTCATTCAACCTCCTAATTCGACTTAATCCACCATTCTCATTGGTTTATTGCATGTTTTTGATTATTTTTATGTTAATAGAGTGAATTTGGTTAGTCATTATGCCAACAAGTCTAATGGGTGCTTTGTGTAGCCTTTTTGGTCAACTTGGAGACAAAATTGAAGGTCTTAATGAGCACTTGGCAACCAAATTCGTGGGAGAACAAGCTAGAGGATTGGTAGGAAGGTGTCCCCCTCATTTATGGACCCTTACCTCGAATTCTCCACCATCAGCTCGGAGTTCAAAGGCCACCAAATCAATGAGCACAAGGGCAGCCAAGCAAGTCAAGTAGGACTGCTGTTAACTACAAGTCTTGGGCAGCCAAGTCCCTAAATTTTAGGAGGACTGTTGGGTCCTCAAATTGTATAAATAAGAAGGCTTAGGGCCTCATCTTGGTTAGCTAGTTGGTAGTCATTTTTGTAGCTAGTGGTTAGTCATTTTGTATCTGGTAGTTAGTCATTTCATAGTCTCGTTATCGCCATTGTTGGCATGTTCTTGGACTGATGATTATTATTTCTTAATGGAAAGCAAGCAGTTTTGGATCAAATTCTGAGTTTTTAAAGGAGCCTAAAGCTCTCGGGGTTGGGCCCAACCTGAGAGCTCAGGCCTCCTTCCTTTGTATCAATATTGTTCCTTTAGCATTTCGTTCCCATTTTCCTTTACATGCATTCGAGTATAGCTGCTGATTTAGATTTCATGTAGTGGTTAAACAGTTGCTGATTTGGATTTCCTGTAGAAGTTAAACAGATTGGTTTTATCAGTTAGAATTGCTGTAGTTGTTTGGAAGTAGGCTGAGTAGATTAGAGTGAATAACAGTTAAAAAAGAACAGGCTGACTGTATGCTCATGATCCACCTCTTTCTAGAGGCAGGGATCGCAGACTGTGCTGCCCATTCAAAAACGTTTGCTTACATGTTAATGCTCTCTTGAACGCAGTCTTGGTGATTGATAGAAGTGTCCATGAGTGTCAATTTCTTGGAATGCTTCATTGCTTCAGTACCATATATCAGTTTCCTTCACGAATACATTGCTGTTCATTGGTTTAATAAGCTGTTGGCATAAGTTAATAACTTTTACTTGCAGGACTTGGATGATTTGTCTCATTTACACCGTGCAATGCTACTCCATCGTTCTCCTACCTTCCCGAACCATGCCTAGACCAACTATCCATCCTCCAACGAAGCCCTTTGTTCCTCAACTACCCCACTGCTCATATCCCCTGTTTTTTGCCTTCCATTCCCTCTATTTCCTCTAAGACAAATCTGCCTCTACACTCACCCTCATCTCCTCACCTCACTGTTGCTGAGCCATTACCACCTCATTTCCATCCTACCTATTCACCCATACACTTCCTCCACTCCTCCATCACCCAAAACTCCAACCACAGACCTTCCTGTAGAAATCCCGAGACTTCCTGTAGAAGCCCCTGCAGACTTCCTGTAGAAGTCCATAACCTCGGTTGCATAGCATCCAGACCTTGTGGAACTCTCTGAAAGAATGCCAGGGATCCCTTAGACCCTTCCTGAACCTTCCAAACCTCCCTCAAAGCATTTTCATCCTGTGATTCATTCCTGCACAGTGGAAAACTAGTTAAGAGCTCTTGCATGACAATTCTCATAAATTAGTCCAAAATACAAAAAGATGTTTTCTCTAGTTAAAGGCAGTATAGACACATGCATTTGATCATCATAGAAGTAGTGGCACCTTTTCTCATAAGTTTGCATCTTCATTTTCGCATTAGTTAGATTAGCTGGTAAAATTAGGGTTTACTAGGGTTTCCATGCTTTGGTTGGCTTTCAGTTCATTTTTGCCAAGTAGATTAGTTTTCTTTGAGATAGCTTTCATCCATCATTTAGCAAGCTTCTTCTGAGAGCATATAGAAGTTGGCTTGAGCCCTAGCGGACTTGTGCCAGCTGACCAAGTGACAGCTGCGACAAGAGCTAGTACTTGTGCATACAGCACCGTCGCTTCCAAGTTTGTACGAACTACCGGGTTGATAAAATTAGAGATAGGAAGCCCCAGGAGTTGTAGCATTATTGCTACAATACTGGAGCCCACCATCTTTTTGGCGCCGTTGTCGGGGAAGCGGCAGAGTATTGGTGATTGTTGCTATTCTTCTATTTTCTACTACAACCTTCTGCTCAGTAGTTTATTTCATTTTCATTCTGCAAAAGTAGCATAGACATTTCCTGCTTTCATAGATTAGTATTTCCTGCTTTCATAGATTAGTATTTCCTGCTTTCATAGATTAGCATTTCTTGCTTTCCTAGATTAGCCTTTCAATTCCGCAATTTCAATTTTGCAAGCGTAGATTAGTATTTCAATTCTGCAAGCGTAGATTAGTATTTCAATTTTGCAAGCGTAGACTAGCCTTTCCATTCCTGCAATTTCATTTGAGCAAAATAGATTAGTCCTTTCCTGCTTTCATTTCAATTCCGCATTTTCATTTTAGCAAGATAGTTAGTTGCAGTTCAATTTTTCAGTTTTGCATGTAGAAGTAGAAAAAAAACAAAAATCAACCAAAAAGATTTCATTTCATGTCTTGTAGGAGTAGAGATAAGTTAGAAAAATGATTGCACAACCCCCCACTGCTTCACACAGCCTTCGCTCTTCTTCGATGGCTGTGACTAAGAAGAACCCCTGGGTGGACATCAAGGCATATTTAAAGAACCTCTAGGGGAGAAGAAGAAGAAAACATTCCTCTGGAGCAAATGGCTACAAGTAGAGATGTTGGGAGCAACATCTTGTCCAAAGATGAATTTGAAAATCAGATCAAAGATTTCAAGAGTGATATGAGGCAGTTTCTTGCCATGCAACTGGATACCTTGCGGATCCAAAAGAAGCAAGAGGAAGCCAAGAGGGCTTTGGTCATCTTTTGTCCTAGGTGCACTAGAAAGCATCCTAGGAACGAATGTCCAATGCACTCCCTAGAAGTGTGTTTCATCTGTGAAGGATACCATCCTACAGATCAGTGCCCTTCCTTGCACAGAATCAAAGCTGCATATCAAAGAGCCAAGGGAGCCACTGAATCACTCTATTATATGAACCAAAGTTGGCCGCATGAACCTAGATCTTATCAGCAGGAACTGCAAGGGACACCTGAGACCTATTATGACCCCTACCAAGCCACTTTCATGCCTTCTTGGGGTCCCCCTGCTCATCCTTCCTGGTTCACACCTCCTCCTTGTTCCTTCACAGATCCATATTATGCCCAACCAGTTACTCATTCATTTCACTCTTATGCTCAGCCACAGCCTCAGTGGAATGCACCTTATCAGGAGTGGAGACCCCATTACAACTCTCATCCCGCTCATTTTCCTCCACCACCTGCTCATCCACAACCATCGCCTCCTCCTCCACCAAGGCAACCCCAAATGCCTACCCAACCATAAAGCCATCCATCTCCATCTCAATTTCACACCTCCACTCAACTACCCGTACCACCATTTCCAAAACCATGCAATGGAGTAGCTCAACCCAATTGCAAATCTGAGGCACAACATGTGCAAATGACTCCTCTTGAGCTCAATCATCTTCACCATAGCTCAGGAAAAGCATTGCAAAAAGGAGATCATATTGGAAGCATTGAAGGATCACATCCAGCAAAAGAAGATTCAAAAGAGGAGATCAAAGAACCATGGGCTGCACTTGATGAAGAGAAGAGATCTAAATCAGAGACCGAGAGAGTTCCCTCATGGTTATCATCAAATCCTCCATGTACTCAAGAGAAAGATCAGAAGGTCATGATAGAAGGTGACATGAAGAATGATCCAGATCAGCAAAAGAACCAAGGATATCAAAGCTATATTGAGATATGGTTTCAGAAGGTCACTAAGTTGCAGCAATACTCTCTTCCTCAGCTATGTTTGATCCCTTCAAAGTCAGATCATTTTTTCTTTGAGATCTGGATACCTATCAAAGCATGCATTTCGAGCCTTCACATCATTTTGTCTCTAATCTCGATGTGCACATGGCTCCATTGGAAGTATTCTTATACTTGAAAATGATTTTGTTTTTCAAGTAGGGTAGGGTAGAAAAAAAGAAAAAAAAAAATGAAAATAAGAGAAAAATAAAAACCTAAGGTGAAAACCTCCTTGGAGGCGTCTTAGATTGGCTCATTGATTGAAAACCTCCATGAGGCGGTCAATGGGTTGGGAAAAAAGAGAAAAGAGAATAAGATCTATGGGTGAAAACCTCCCTTGGAGGCGCCCAGGGCAGGCAATTAGGGTGAAAACCTCCATGAGGCGCCCTAGTTGTTTTTCAAAAAAAAAAAAGAGAAAAAAGAAAAAGAAAAATAAAGCTAATCTCCATTGAATAATTTCATGTTGCAGCAATGACATTGCAGGTTGCAAGAAGGACGTGTCATGACAGGAGGAGCACTCAAATCAAGGTCAAAGTAATTTTTCTTGTGCCTTCTACAGGAAGCTCTGTATTTCTACAGGAAACATCCTGTAGAACCTTTGGACGAGCCAAATCCAATTTCAAAAGTGAATCTGATGGTGGGAATCTGTTGATTAGGCCTACAAGCACTTGTGTGTCCATCCCGTGCCTTTATCCATCCTTTTTTTCACCTCCTTGTGCTTCTCATTGTGCTTCTACAGGAACTTCCTGTAGAAATTGTGGGAAACTAGGCATGCATTTCAAAAAGTGGTTTGGCGAACATGGTAGCTTCCTCAAGGGTTCAAAAGTCCTCATGCAATCTTCCAACTCCTCCTCCATCATCTCCATACCTGCATCACAGCCAAAATTCATTTTGTCATACCATGCAACCAAAATGCAAAGTGCCTTGAAGCAAAAACACATAGAGCAGAATTTGTTTTTGCCATAACTTGAAAACCATGCATCCATTTGACAAACCGTTTTATGGGGAATTGTACAAGGTTGATGACAACATGCCTGAGCAGTTTCATGCAATTCCGGTGCACGGTTTCCAAGAAATCAGCCTCCATCACCATCAGCCATTTTTGCATTTTCTCCATAACCGTGCATCCGTTTCAAAACATGTTTCATGGGGAGATGAACATGGGTGATAGTAGCCTACCCAAGAAGTTTTAGCCGATTCCGATGCACGGTTTCTGAGAAATCGTGCTCTGAAATCTTCAGCCATTTTCCATTTTTCTCAAAATCCGTGCATCCATTGATCACGAATTTGCTATGGGAGATGCATAATGATGGTAGGAACATGCTCACCAAGTTTCAGATCAATCCAATCTACCGTTTGGGAGAAATGGCAAAAAGAAGTTCTGGTTTTGTGACCATGCAGCAGCAGCAGCTTGAACGGGCAGAGTTGAACGTGGAAACGATTGCATGCAGCTCAGATCCGGCCAGAGGACACCTACACAAGGAAAAGCAATCAAAAATCATTAGCCAAGCCTCATGCAATCAAAGGATCAGAGCATGCAGCAGCAAGAAGCTTCACAAACAGCCGTTTGGCTTCAGGTACGTGACAAAACCTATTCCTCTATTGCATGAATCTAATTCAAGAACTGCATGAACGAATGGAGTGATGGAATTAAGCCACGAATTTAGGAAGGTTCACTTGATGTCCAGTTCTCTAGCAAGTCACGTAGCATGCATGGGTCAGCCATGCACGTGAAGGTCAAAAAACGGACAGTATGGGCAGTCTAACTCCAGTGCAACTGAATCGATGAGATTTCAAGCAGAGAACAAATAGTGACCATTGCAGTTCATGATTGAAAAATAGTCGCATAAGCCAGCACACGTATTTGCCACCTCACTCCAAAAATCACGCAGAAATCTGAGCGCTCAGCTGTTAGTCAACTTGCACTTGCATCATGCTCACTCAAAGTATACATCCTCTGCTTCCACAATCGGCTTAATCTATCGACCTCCGCTGAGTTTCCTACCTATTTTCGAATTTCTCTAGTGCGTCGGGCTCACTCAAAGGCCGAATCACGTTCTACAGGAAACGGGTGAAGTCTTCTACAGGAAACGCAGAGAACAGCTCTGCAGAATGAAAACCTGAGATTTTTGTCAAAATTCAAGCTTGAAATGAGGTAGGCTTGGGGAAATCTATCTGCATATGACTTATTTGAATGATTAAAAACACAGCAGTGGATTGAAAAAGAGTCAAGTTTGAAATTATGCATGCACATTTTCCCTGAGTTCTACACAGTTCTCTGTTTCCTTCTCTGCACTCAAAGTTTGTCGCCTTCTTTCTCAAATTCCATTGTAAAGAAAACATATGCAACCATAGAAACCAGCCTGTGTGAAAAGAAATGAATTTGCATATCTGCCTACTCTCTGAAAAGAACCTGTGTTATTTATCCATTGTTCTGTCAAAAAAATTTGTTTTTTCAAAAAGCAGAGAGTCAAATTCGGGATAAAAGTAGTTTAAAACAAAGGGAAATATTGCAAGGTAATCTCGTAAGGAGAAGCACATGGGAAATTCCTTATTTGGTTTTAGAAAAAGATGACAATTCAGCTATCCCTCTGTTTTTAGTTCTACCTGCTTTCTCACCTGAGTATTTTATTTAGAAAAAAACACTCAACACCACATGGAGGACAAGCTAAAGGAATTAAGAGAACAATTGGCCATGGTGAGACACATTGGAAGCATTAAAAAAATCCCAGCTACAGGAGGAAAATGCACTGCTAAAAAAACAGTTAGAGCAACACGAAGGCATAGAGGTTTCTACAGGAGGTGAAGGGAAAGAACAACAAAAAGAGAAATCCCCTGAAATGTTGGCAAGGGAGGCAGCAGCTGTGCATGCTGCATTAAGCACACCTACAAAACAAAAAGAAAAAAAGGCAGGCATCCATGTATTTTAAGGCCAGGAAAAGCATAAGAATTCAAACAAGCAGAATAGGAGGAGCAGTGGAAGGACATGGAAAAGAAACACAAAACAGACCACCACAGAAGGAACAAGAAGAATGAGTGAAATGCCAAGCTGCTGAGGCCAAAACTGTGGGGGGAATGAAGGTACAAACACCAAGGGAGAAATGGTTTCAAACACGGGCAGAGAGGACTAAAAATGTCAAAACAAGTAGGGACACACCCAAGGCAACCACAACACAGTCAAGGAGAAGGCACCCTCAGCCAAGCAGGCCAAAATAGTGAAGACTGTTTCTACAGGAAGACAGAAAACAGCCACTACAGGACTTTCTACAGGAAGTTTGGAAAAAGGGCAGCAAAAGGAGAAATCGGCCGAGATTTTAGCTAAGGAGGCAGCACCTATGTTGGCCACCCTAAGCTCATCCATCCCCTCTATGAACACTCATTCTTTTCAGGGTTCGGACACAATTTAGTCATGGTTCAACTTTCTACAAGAAGTTCTGTATTTTTACCAGAAACATCCTGTAGAAGCCTTTGGGTAGGCTAGAATCAATTATGGAGAAGGATTTGAAGATTGAAGACTGTTGAGGAGACATGCAACCACTCTTTTCTTCCATCCTCCACTGGTTTCATCTCCTTTCGCCACCATTGCTGCCATCAGATTGAATATACTTGCACACTCATACCAAGGCTGAGAATTCACTAGGAAAAGGAATAGGCAGTGGGAAGAAGCAAAGAAGCATGGTTTCATGACAGAGAAGAGGGCATCACTTCAGAAGCTTGGCATCACAGGGAAGCCACCAAGGCCATCAAAGATGAGGAGAGAGATTGGTTGCTCAGAGGATGAGCAACACTTTCAGTAGGGGGGTGATGATGAGCCCCAAAAATGGATAATTATTTGGGCTCATTCAACCTCCTAATTCGACTTAATCCACCATTCTCATTGGTTTATTGCATGTTTTTGATTATTTTTATGTTAATAGAGTGAATTTGGTTAGTCATTATGCCAACAAGTCTAATGGGTGCTTTGTGTAGCCTTTTTGGTCAACTTGGAGACAAAATTGAAGGTCTTAATGAGCACTTGGCAGCCAAATTCGTGGGAGAACAAGCTAGAGGATTTGTAGGAAGGTGTCCCCCTCATTTATGGACCCTTACCTCGAATTCTCCACCATCAGCTCGGAGTTCAAAGGCCACCAAATCAATGAGCACAAGGGCAGCCAAGCAAGTCAAGTAGGACTGTTGTTAACTACAAGTCTTGGGCAGCCAAGTCCCTAAATTTTAGGAGGACTGTTGGGTCCTCAAATTGTATAAATAAGAAGGCTTAGGGCCTCATCTTGGTTAGCTAGTTGGTAGTCATTTTTGTAGCTAGTGGTTATTCATTTTGTATCTGGTAGTTAGTCATTTCATAGTCTCGTTATCGCCATTGTTGGCATGTTCTTGGACTGATGATTATTATTTCTTAATGGAAAGCAAGCAGTTTTGGATCAAATTCTGAGTTTTTAAAGGAGCCTAAAGTTCTCGGGGTTGGGCCCAACCTGAGAGCTCAGGCCTCCTTCCTTTGTATCAATATTGTTCCTTTAGCATTTCGTTCCCATTTTCCTTTACATGCATTCGAGTATAGCAGCTGATTTAGATTTCCTGTAGTGGTTAAACAGTTGCTGATTTGGATTTCCTGTAGAAGTTAAACAGATTGGTTTTATCAGTTAGAATTGTTGTAGTTGTTTGGAAGTAGGCTGAGTAGATTAGAGTGAATAACAGTTAAAAAAGAACAGGCTGACTGTATGCTCATGATCCACCTCTTTCTAGAGGCAGGGATCGCAGACTGTGCTGCCCATTCAAAAACGTTTGCTTACATGTTAATGCTCTCTTGAACGCAGTCTTGGTGATTGATAGAAGTGTCCATGAGTGTCAATTTCTTGGAATGCTTCATTGCTTCAGTACCATATATCAGTTTCCTTCACGAATACATTGTTGTTCATTGGTTTAATAAGTTGTTGGCATAAGTTAATAACTTTTACTTGCAAGACTTGGATGATTTGTCTCATTTACACCGTGCAACGCTACTCCATCATTCTCCTACCTTCCCGAACCGTGCCTAGACCAACTATCCATCCTCCAACGAAGCCCTTTGTTCCTCAACTACCCCACTGCTCATATCCCCTGTTTTTTGCCTTCCATTCCCTCTATTTCCTCTAAGACAAATCTGCCTCTACACTCACCCTCATCTCCTCACCTCACTGTTGCTGAGCAATTACCACCTCATTTCCATCCTACCTATTCACCCATACACTTCCTCCACTCCTCCATCACCCAAAACTCCAACCACAGACCTTCCTGTAGAAATCCCGAGACTTCCTGTAGAAGCCCCTGCAGACTTCCTGTAGAAGTCCATAACCTCGGTTGCATAGCATCTAGACCTTGTGGAACTCTCTGAAAGAATGCCAGGGATCCCTTAGACCCTTCCTGAACCTTCCAAACCTCCCTCAAAGCATTTTCATCCTGTGATTCATTCCTGCACAGTGGAAAACTAGTTAAGAGCTCTTGCATGACAATTCTCATAAATTAGTCCAAAATACAAAAAGATGTTTTCTCTAGTTAAAGGCAGTATAGACACATGCATTTGATCATCATAGAAGTAGTGGCACCTTTTCTCATAAGTTTGCATCTTCATTTTCGCATTAGTTAGATTAGCTGGTAAAATTAGGGTTTACTAGGGTTTCCATGCTTTGGTTG
Source organism: Pinus tabuliformis (assembly GCA_031772625.1). Classification (NCBI taxonomy): domain Eukaryota; kingdom Viridiplantae; phylum Streptophyta; class Pinopsida; order Pinales; family Pinaceae; genus Pinus; species Pinus tabuliformis. The sequence continues at coordinate 934,677,085 of CM062819.1, read as the reverse complement.
GCTTTCAGTTCATTTTTGCCAAGTAGATTAGTTTTCTTTGAGATAGATTTCATCCATCATTTAGCAAGCTTCTTCTGAGAGCATATAGAAGTTGGCTTGAGCCCTAGCGGACTTGTGCCAGCTGACCAAGTGACAGCTGCGACAAGAGCTAGTACTTGTGCATACAGCACCGTCGCTTCCAAGTTTGTACGAACTACCGGGTTGATAAAATTAGAGATAGGAAGCCCCAGGAGTTGTAGCATTATTGCTACAATACTGGAGCCCACTAGAGATACAACAAATTTTTATAAGAAAGGTGAAGTGTGAGCATTGAAATTCCCTAGGAATGATTCTATAGAATAGTTTCTGATGATATTGCTGCTATACGCAACTGGTTCATTTTTTCCTTCTAGTTCTGTTACTATGTACTTTTGATGTTTCTCATGATCAACCCTTATTTGATATGGCTTGCCATTATATGGAAGCCACATGTGAGACCAGTCAGTTGCAAAATAACTGCGAAGTTTTTCTGACCAGTCTCTACTAAGAATTAAGCCATAGAACTCATGGATATAAGCTACAAGTATGTCGATGACTTGGAAAATTTTAGGGTTGGATGAAAGTCTGATGGTTACTTGGTTAGGTTCCCTAACAACTTTGATTTGAGGTCGATCTAACTGTACTATTCGTACAACAGATTTATGAGGCTGAACATTCAACTTTGCACAAACTATTCTAGGTAAGATGTTAGATGAAGCTCTAGTATCAACTAAATAGTTGTGTAAGTTCTTATTAAAGACTTAAAAATTAAGGAGAAATGGCGGAGTGTGGGATTTGGATCTTCCCCCTATTAGAGTGATGTTGGTTGGATTAATCTTGTTCAAAGAAGTGCTAGGGGGGCTTCCCATTTCTTGGGCAGCCTGTGAGATCACGACAGCAGGAAGTGGCCCAATAGGTACTGCTTTGAATTCTTTAAGAAGCAACTTCTACTGATGCTTCAATTTACTAAGACCATGAAAGGTAATGTTTTCCCTATTTTTCTTCATATCATCAATAATATTATATTTCATTTCATCAGAAACTATCAAAGTTTTAGATGAAGGTGAAGGATCCAATTGAGTAGGTGTAATTTGAGTGGATTTTGGTGCAGATTTCTTACCGGTTACTTTGTCCTTGGCAGGTGGCACTGAAGCCTTCTACTTTGAATTTGTTTGTGACAATTCAACAAGGTTTTTACTTTGGGTAGCGACAGGTAATGCTTCTTGAGTTTCTTCATTGGGAAGGATAAAATTCCACATTCCTTGTAATTCTGCCACTTCTTCATTGTCCATTTGTTCTTCGTTTGTTGAAACTTCGTCCTCCTCTCCATCTGATTCGACATTTGATATAGCATTTTGAGGTTTAAGATCAGCAGGAGAATTCCTTTTAAATGGTCTAAAAGGTTTCTTAGAGGAAGTCTATGTTACCTGTTTTTTAATATCAACCATTTCGTTAGACATGGTCTTGAAGACTTTCTGTAACCCTTCAAGATCAAAAGGATCTTTTGGTGATTTTTTCTTAGGGTCGTCCCTAAAGGTTACTTTCTTAGATTTTCATTCTTCCAATGTGTTTTTCTTTTCCATAGCTAGAATGCGTTTTTCCACAGCTATTGCCTCTTCCATATTTTCGGCTAAAGTTGGTTTGGCAACTCTATTAACGAAGATAGTTGTGTTTGACGATAGAGAAGAAATATACCACTCATTTTCGACCTCATCGCTAGGCTTAGACGCCACTGGTATCTTATTCAATAATTTATTGAAGTGAGAGTTGAAGTCCATAATGGGTTCTTTTGGTTCGGCTTTCAAATTGGAGAGATCATTGATTAGGGTAGTTGTAGATCTATCATCTCCAAATTTAGTTAAAAATTGCTCTTGGAAAGGATCCCAACTATTAATAGAACCCAATGGTAATGAAAAGTACCATGATCCTGCTGCTCCTTGTAAAGTATATGGGAATAATATTACAATTGCGTCTTCTTCCACTACTTCATTCAAGTTAATGGACAACATGAAATTGTTTATATGTTCCTCAGCTAATAGGCCATTATCAGGATTGAATTTGGGCAACCATTTCTCTGGATGCGCTGGAAATTGATGTAAAGGCCCAGCCATCCTAACAACTCCTGGGTTTGTCCATGGCCTTGGAGGATTTTGTGCCATTGCTGGTATGTGAGTAGGGGAGGGTGTAGCAGTGGTTGAAGGTGATTGGGTAGAGGAAGATGTAGTTCCTGTACCTATGTGAATCACGATCTAGAGTGGCGGGGTGGATGATTGATCTTGTGATGGTATAGACGGAATGAATGAAGATGATGAAAGAACCTAGTTATGAGATTCGGATCGTGTTTTCTTAGCTTTCTTACGGCTTGTCAGAGTAAATTCGAATAAATGGATTATGAGCTTTTCACTTTGTGCTCTAGTTAACCGTTGAGATGGGGTATAAGCCGTCAGAGAACTAGTTTCACTAATAGAAGTCAAGAGTTAGGTTCTACTACCTTACCACCACTTGGGATGGCTGTGGCCAGGAGCGGTGATGTGAGCGGTACGTCCGAGAGTAACCAGCATATTTGTGTCTGACCTCCTACAAATCTTCCTCATTATTAGATTTAGATTAGGGTTATAGAACAATAGATTCTTCCAAATTCGAGGGAAAATAGATTGATAGCATGCAGCGATCCAATTCTGACTGAGAGATAACACTATCTTGGGATAACTCAGATTCTTCTTGAGATAGCGAAATCCCCTCTAATTTATGAATCAAAGATTGAACTTCAGGGGATTCAGTGGAAGGAGAATGATCTGGCTTGTTTGGGATTTCAGCAACGGGTTGTGTAATTCTTTGTGCAACTTCTCACTTAGGATCAAGGGATTTGGAAGACTTTCAAGGAGTTGGAGGTGATGGTGATGGAGTTTTACTCTTAGAATGGCCTATTGATTTGGATTTACTTGCCATTCACAGTGAGACCCTCCTTCTAGAGCAAAAATGTTGAAGTCTCGAAAATTTTTGCTTCAACATGGGGGAAACCACCCAGTCCAGACCCTGGTTGGAAAATCCTTTTCCGTTTGGAGTAGTGGCTCCGACTGGGGATAATGCGACCAATTTCCCAATCTATTTAATGATTGTGCTAATGGGGTGATATGTTATGTTTTGGAGTAATGTTTAAGCTAGAATTAATCTAATCTAAACTAATAATCACATGCATTTTATACTAATTTAGACACTATCTAATTATAACTATGCCTGGGAGTAAATTGAAGTATGCGATCTACAATAATGTCTAAAAGAAATTGATAATAAAGATCATTCAATTGTGATAAGAAATGAATTACCTAGTAGCAGAGATTCCTATCTAGTCCCCGTGGACCCATCTTTCTCAGTCTCATTAGTAGTGGTAAAGGCGGCTATTATTCAAATGCTCCAGGCTTCTGGCTATGGATCTTATAATGGTCCTGGGCGGGCCTGCAATAATCGTTTCGTCTAAAAAGTTAGTTGAAACGATTATGAAAGATATATCGCATAAGGAATTATTCATGTATTCAACATAAATATAGATCATCATCATACAGAAGTGAAATAATGGCAACCAAGATTCAGACTTTCATACATAAATAACTTGAAAAGAAATCATTGCTTGATACATAAGTAAAAAGAATTACGAGATAAAAGTACCATTTATAATACGTCCTACTCATGTGCTTCCACAATATTGATTTACTTTCAGTCCATTCAATACTATCTAAGAGTACAAAAGTTCAATTTCAGTAGAAGATGCTAAATCAGATAAAAATAAATCTTATTCCATTAACTTCACCAGAACTTCCTTAAAGGGACAGAAGTGAGTTTTTTGAAGATTGTTTCTGATAAAATTTCTGGACCTCTCTCTAAATGCATGAGAGAGGTTTAAATACTTAAACTATAAAACTAAAAATATATTATTACAAAAATAGTTGAGGGGGTTCAAACGACATGCCTCAAATTATGCAAAAATAAAATCAAAATAGAAATGAACATGGTGACTAGGTATCTTGCATTTGAACCTTTAGATCACAAATGTCCATCATGGGCTTGAGTTGTGTTGGTTGGCTGAATTCAGCTTTCAACTGTCGTGTGAATACGGCATCGGTCAGTGCTGGCGCCATTTTCTCTGTAGAAGTGGTTAGGCATCGCAGGGTCATCCATTGGCTATGAGGTTTTACCAAATGTCACCAATATGCTTCCCAGTTTAAGCTGGTTGTTTGCCTTATTACTTCTTTTTTTTCTTCTGTTACTTGTTTCCACTGTAGTTCAAGTTGTTTCGCATTAGGAAGAAAACCTGGAATGGATTCTGCTACAAGGTTGGCGCTGTGTAAATTTTCATGGACATTTTTGTTGGAAATAATACTGAGAGGGGGTGAATCAGTATTATTAAGTTCTTTTCAATATATCTTCCTTATTTATACTTTGAATTATTCTTCAGATATTGATCGTTACTTTGTATGTCAGTACCATAAAAATAATGAGCATGAACAAGATAAATAGATAGTCACACCAAAGAACACCAGATATAAGGTGGAAACCCAATGTGGGTGAAAACCACCTGCTGCAATATGTCTCTATCTTCTTTCAATTAGAAACTTCTTTTACAATGAGAATGTACTGGTGCAGTCCTTTACCAGTATGCAGGTTGCAACCTGCAGAGAGCTACAACTCTCTCTCGTTTTCCAGTCTCTTCTGGAAGGGAGCTACAACCCCCTTACTTCTTTCAAGGACCACTTTTCATAAATTTTCAAACTGGATCCAAGAAGATCAAATGATCATAAAGTATAAATGATTCTTCAGAAATACCCAAACCTCAGATCAATACATGTTTTCTTTATACAGCAGATCACCCACACGCCAACCCAAGCACTAGCTATAAATAAATATCTGATCTGGTCACCTTTTAATCAGAGGTTGTATATGCCAGAATCATACCATAATGCAGAGGACATACATGTTATAAATCACCCAGAGGCTAGACACAAGACAAACCCAATATCCGGACCTAGAGACCTTTAGCGAATCAACAGAAGACGCTATATCAGAGTTAAGGAATGACTGCTACTTCCCTGCGGTTGGCTGCTCTCAACTGAACTGCAATACCCCTGAAGTGATGCAGATCTGCCATCCTGCGCGCATTCTTCTTGAATTCGGTTCAGTAGATTGCTCCTTGACAGATCATAAGAATGCCGATCTATTCTCCCTTAAGATCTTCAATTCATAATCGATACATTGCCACCAGATCCCCTTTTTCTTTATATAGTCATGCTTTTGATAATACCATGAATCGAAACCAGAGGATCCGAAACCTGAGGCACAACTGTTTTGACCAATTCTCTTAAGAGAAGGCTTAAGCGGGAAAACTATGATAGCGGTCCAAAACCACAAAAGGCGGGCTTTTAACTTAATGCATCCAAACTAATAATATATCGGGTCCAATCCTTATTGCTATCGGCGCCTGCCCATCTCATGGTTTATTCCTGACGTCCGATCCGATGGATCGGATGCGACATGCCCCATTAACCAGCCTTTATTTATATATCGGGTCCGCTCCTTTCATCGCTATCGACGATTCGAAGTGGGAGGCTATTATAATATGGGCGAACACCACGGATGCGATTTAATATGAAATGCTTTTAATTCCTTCATCAGGTCCGACCCCTCTTATCGCAATCGGTGGATTGGGGTGGGCGACCCTTTATGTATTCCGATATACTGTGGATGCGATATTTTTATAAACCATGTTTTGATGCCTTCATCGGGTCCGCTCACAATCGGAGGTTTCAACGAAGTCCGACGCGGATATATGCCGAACTGCGGATGCGATATTATTATATATACCAATTTTTAATGCCACCATCGGGTCCGTTGCGATATGACATCGGGTCCATATGTGCCGAAACATATTTAACTTGTGTTGTTTCCGCCAAAAAGGAAAAAGGCCTTTGATTATTGTAAAAGCATATATATATGGGTTTTACGCACCCAACCAACTCCCGATAATATAAATGCATGCATATATGGGTTTTAGGCGCCCAAATACCTCCGATAACATTAATACATGTGTATATGGCCTTTCTTCTCTCCTCTTGGCTCTTATTGTCCCCATCATGATGTATATAAGAGAAATGACCATCTAAGAGAGGGTTGCCATCAAGTTCAACATATGTTCATAATGCCATAATGCCAACAATCTCCCCCTTTGGACTTGATGGCAACAACACCATCCAAAAAGCACTCTCCCCCTTTGACATCAAGGGCAAAGGGCGGATATCTGCTTCTCCTAACTATTTCTCCCCTTGAGAGCTTGCTCCTCCTGATTTTGCCCCTCTGACTTTAGGACAGAAAGTCGAGCTATTCTGGCTATATATAAAATAGGAACCGCGCTATACTGCCTACATATAATATAATTCAGCATCTTTATTGCCATGGATAGATACAGTTCATTTACCCAACATGTTCCTCCTTCTGTAATACGATAATGCCAACAATGAATTATGCTCCCCCTGAACCTTGTACGCGTATACCCCATCAGAACCTCGCGTACAAGCACCAATCTGAGAATTAACAGCAGGATGATGCGTCGACAACCCCCAGCTTCTGCCTGAGGTATTCAAAAGTCTCCCTGGGCAATGGTTTGGTAAATATATCAGCCACTTGTTCCTTAGAAGAAATGTATTCCAACTTGACCTTTTGTTCAAGCACTTGTTCTCTGAGAAAATGATACTTGATCGGTATGTGCTTGGTTTTTGAATGCATGACTGGGTTCTTTGAAATGCTGATTGCACTTGTATTATCACATAAGATGGGGATAGGTGGAGTACAAGTGATTTGGAAATCCTGTAAAGTCTGCATCATCCAAAGAAGTTGGGTGCAACAAGATGCAGCAACCACATATTCTGCTTCAACTATAGATAAAGCAATCGAACTTTGTTTCTTGCTGAACCAAGATACTAATCTGGAACCCATAAAGAAAGCACCACCACTTGTGCTTTTCCTGTCATCCACACTTCCAGCCCAATCTGCATCTGTGTAAGCATGAAGTGTGAGATCTGTATCTCTAGGATACCATAAGCCAAAGTTTTGAGTTCCTTGAAGATATTTGAAGATTCTCTTTACTGCCTGAAGATGAGTTTCCTTTGGGTTTGCCTGAAATCTTCCAACTATTCCAACTGCATGCATGATGTCTGGTCGGGTACCTGTCAAATAAAGTAGACTTCCAATCATAGATCTGTATGTTGGTTGATGAACTGCAGCCGATTCATCATTCGCACTAAGACTGCATCCTGTAACCATGGGAGTACATACTGGTTTTGAATCTTCCATGCCATACTTCTTCAAAATCTGCTTGAGGTACTCGGTTTGAGACAAGAAGATACCGTCTTTATTTTGTTGGATTTGCAATCCAAGAAAGTATGTCAGTTCACCTAGCAGGGACATTTCGAATTCTTTCTGCATTACCGAGGCAAAGTTTTGACTCATATTTTCTTCATTGCTGCCAAAAATAATATCATCTACATACACAACAAGTATTAGCAACTTGTCATTTTCAATTTTTATATAAAGATTGCTATCTGCTGATCCTTTTGAAAAACCTTGTTGATGAAGATATTTGTCCAAACGGTAGTACCAAGCCCTTGGAGCTTGTTTAAGACCATAGAGAGCCTTTTTCAGTCTACATACAAGGTTTGGATCATTCCCAAGAATGAACCCATCTGGCTGCTCAATGTATACTTCTTCTTCTAAATCTCCATTTAGAAAAGCTGATTTCACATCCATTTGAAATACTTTGAATTTTTGAAAGCTTGAGAGAGCAAGGAACATTCGGATAGCTTCAAGTCTAGCAATAGGAGCAAAAGTTTCTTCAAAGTCTATTCCTTCTTGCTGAGCATATCCCTTACAAACCAGTCTTGCCTTGTTTCTAACTACTTCCCCATTTTCATTCAACTTATTTTTGAAGATCCATTTTGTCCCTATGACATTCTTATCTTTTTGCCTAGGAACTAATTCCCAAGTGTTGTTCTTTTCGATCTGCTCAAGTTCTTCATCCATAGCCTTGACCCAACATTCATCTCTGCATGCTTCTTTTACATTTTGTGGCTCAGTGGAGGAGAGCAATGCCAAGTAGCTTGAGGCTTCTGCTATTGTTCTTCTTGTTTGTACACCTGCCTATTTCTGCCCCAAAATCTGAGATTCTGGATGATTCTTTTGAACATGCCTGGATGGAGTCTTTTCTTCTATCCTTATCTGTTCCTCTGGAGCCTCTTGAGGTTCTTCTTCTTCATTATCAGTCTGATTTGAAGGGTAGTCTTCATCCTCTTTGATATCTTCATGATTTACTTGCCTAGGAATGTATCCTTTTTCATCAACCACTACATCAATGCTGTCAACAATTCTTCCAAGTCTTTTATTGTAACACTTATATGCTTTGCTATAAGGAGAATAACCAAGGAGAATGCCCTCATCTGCTCTAGGCTCAAGTTTGCCAAGCTGTTCATCAGTTTTCTTAATATAGCATTTGCTTCCAAAAATTTTAAAATGCTTTACCGAAGGAGTCTTACCATACCAGAGCTCATGAGGAGTTTGAGTGCTGTTTACTCGGACATTTGTTTTGTTGAGAATAACAACCGCGGCATATGCAGCTTCACCCCAGAAGGTTGCAGGAGTTCCAGATTCATCAAGCATGGCACGGGCCATTTGTTGGACTGTTCTGTTCATCCTTTCCACCACTCCATTTTGCTGAGGAGTCCTTGCTGTAGAGAATTCCCTTTTTATTCCATGCTCTTCACAGAAATCGAAAAATTCATTTGAGGTAAATTCCCCACCTCTGTTAGACCTGAGACACTTAATTTTGTGATCTGATTCATTTTCGACCAGGGCTTTGAAGGATTTGAATTTTTCAAATGCTTCGTCTTTGTGTTTCATAAGTCCTAACCAAACAAACCTGGAGAAGTCGTCAATGAATAATATAAGGTATTCCTCTCCTCGAGGTGTCCTTGTCCTAAATGGACCACATACATCTATATGAATAAGTTCGAGAGGTTTGCTAGCTGATCCTTCCTTCTCAGGGAAGTTAGTCCTGGTTTGTTTACCAAACTGACATGATTTGCATATTGTATTCTCTAGAATTTTGATATCTGGAAGATCACGAACTACCTGATACTTGCATGCTTTCCTTATTTGTGAAAAACTTAGATGCCCCAACCTCCGGTGCCATAACCAGTGCTCATCATCCTTGCTCATATAGCATTGTTGTTGTCCTTCTTCAAATATGTATAGATTGTTTGGATTTCTTTTGCCTTTGATCACTGTTTCACCTGTATCAAGATCACGAACACGACATCCATTTGATCTAAATATTACCTCGGTTCCTTGATCGCACATCTGACTGACACTTAGAAGATTATGTTTCAATCCATCAATGTACAAAACATTTCCTGCTTTGACCTTTTCTTTCAATTGAGTAATACCTTTTCCTTTTATGGCAGTAGGAGTATCATTCCCAAATGAAACTTTCTTTCCTTTTTCTAAAGTAGTGTATGATTCAAGTTTTTCTTTATCACCTGTCATATGCTTCGAACATCCGCTGTCGATGTACCATTGATTTTCCTGTCCTTCTGCATAAAATGCTATCCCACATCTTTCTGGTCAAGGTTCCTTTATTCTCCATGTTCTGGTGCCTGAATCTTGTTCCTTTGTTTGCCGAAACCTACTCCTGCATTCAGAGTCTTCATGACCAAAGTTATTACAGATAGAGCATTCAATTTCATTTTCAAGAGCCGAGAAGTTGTTATAGGTCCTTTTTGTAATCCCAGTCATACTTCTTTGCTTTTGAGCTTCTCTAGTCATGATTGTTTTGTAGGCAACACATTGAGCTGCTTTGTGACCGAAGTTATGGCAAGAGAAACATTGGCCATTGAAGAAACTTCTGCGATTATCAAATTTACCAGTCATATGATTGTGATTTCTATTTTCATCCATTCTTTAGGTAAATTGAGAGGATCTTGGTTGATTGTAGCTTTTGTTCGTCCTTAAGGTGAATTGTCCCTGATTTGTCTGGTAGTCTTTGTTTATTCTTGATGAAATTTGTCCTTGTTTTACCTGGTGATCTCTGTTTGGCTTTTGCTCATATCTTCTTGCAGCATCGAGATAACTCTTCGAGGTGGATGCTTGAGATGTTTCTCCATTATACCCCAGACCTGTCTTAATTAGAGGAGAGCGCTGTACATTGATGATCTCATCCAGAGTTTCAGATCCTTTAACAAATTTAAGATTGAGAGCCTTTGTTTTCTCAATTTCTTTTCGAAGCCCAACAATTTCACATTCTAACTTTTCAAGAGATTGTTCCTTTTCATCAAGTTGGATTTGCAGAGTCTCAATGATCACATTCTTTTCTTCTAAGCATGTCTTGAGTCCAGACATCTCCTCATAATAGCTATCTATATCTAGAGCATCCATGTAATCATCATCTTCAAAAGCCATTAAAAGTTTATAGGGATTACCTCGTTCATCTTCATCAATATTTGATAGACCATCACTGTCTGCATGGGTGTAATAGCTCTTCTTATTTGCATTCTGTTTCTTGTTCCATCTAACAGGTTCCTTTCCCTTGTCAATCTTATCCTTATGAGGAAATTTGGCAGCATAGTGACCTACTCTTCCACAAGCAAAACATTTGAAGGGTAACTTACCTCTAAATCTGCCAGTACCTCATTGAAGATTTCTGACAAAATTTGATTCTTCTTCTTCTTCTGACACATGACTTGATTCAAGGTACTCTCCTTTGCCTGAATCCTTGAAGGCAGCTTCTCTCCTATCTGAAGGACCTCCTTTTCTCATTTCATAAGCAGTTAGAATTCCATGCAGCTGTGACATGGTGAGAGTTCGTAGATTCTCCTTTTCTTCTATGGCGGACACTTTAGATTCAAACTTGGTGGACAAGGATCTTAGAACTTTTTCAACCACAATAGCCTCTTTTATTTCTTCACCCAAGTTTTTCATGCAGTTAACAATCTCATCTACCCTAAGGAAATAGTTAGCCACACTTTCATCATTATACATTCTGAGATTCTCATACTGAATCCTGAGGGTTCGAAGTTTAGCATGCTTTACCTGTTCATCTCCTTCGTAGCTCAAGACAATCTTGTCCCATATTTCTTTTGTGGATTTATATTGCATAACCTTTACGAATTTTGATTGAGATAAGCGTCCCAACAGAGTATTGACTGCTTTAGAATTTGTTTCATATTTCTTTTTCTCGGCCGGATCTGTAGGAGTAGCTGAAGGAAAAGTGTAGCCTGTCTCTATGATATCCCAAACTTCCGTACCAAGAGATTGAAGATAGGCAATAACTCTTACCTTCCAATAATTGAAGTTTGTCCCATCAAAAATCGGTGGCCTGATTGATGCTTCCCTCTCGTAGTTGCTCATAATGAACGATCTTCCTTCAAGCGATCAAGCTTCTCTGAAGGACCTGCTCTGATACCAATTGTTGGAAATAATACTGAGAGGGGGGGGGGGGGGGGGGGGGGGGGGGTGAATCAGTATTATTAAGTTCTTTTCAATATATCTTCCTTATTTATACTTTGAATTATTCTTTAGATATTGATCGTTACTTTGTATGTCAGTACCATAAAAATAATGATCATGAACAAGATAAATAGATAGTCACACCAAAGAACACCAAATATAAGGTGGAAACCCAATGTGGGTGAAAACCACCTACTGCAATATGTCTCTATCTTCTTTCAATTAGAAACTTCTTTTACAATGAGATTGTACTGGTGCAGTCCTTTACCAGTATGCAGGCTGCAACCTGCAGAGAGCTACAACTCTCTCTCGTTTTCCAGTCTCTCCTGGAAGGGAGCTACAACCCCCTTACTTCTTTCAAGGACCACTTTTCATAAATTTTCAAACTGGATCCAAGAAGATCAAATGATCATAAAGTATAAATGATTCTTCAGAAATACCCAAACCTCAGATCAATACATGTTTTCTTTATACAGCAGATCACCCATGCGCCAACCCAAGCACTAGCTATAAATAAATATCTGATCTGGTCACCTTTTAATCAGAGGTTGTATATGCCAGAATCATACCATAATGCAGAGGACATACATGTTATAGAGCACCCAGAGGCTAGACACAAGACAAACCCAATATCCGGACCCAGAGACCTTTAGCGAATCAACAGAAGACGCTATATCAGAGTTAAGGAATGACTGCTACTTCCCTGTGGTTGGCTGCTCTCAACTGAACTGCAATACGCCCGAAGCGATGCGGATCTGCCGTCTTGCGCACATTCTTCTTGAATTCGGTTCAGTAGATTGCTCCTTGACAGATCATAAGAATGCCGATCTATTCTCCCTTAAGATCTTCAATTCATAATCGATACATTGCCACCGGATCCCCTTTTTCTTTATATAGTCATGATTTTGATAATACCATGAATCGAAACCAGAGGATCCGAAACCTGAGGCGTAACTGTTTTGACCAATTCTCTTAAGAGAAGGCTTAAGCAGGAAAACTATGATAGCGGTCCAAAACCACAAAAGGCGGGCTTTTAACTTAATGCATCCAAACTAATAATATATCGGGTCCAATCCTTATTGCTATCGGCGCCTGCCCATCTCATGGTTTATTCCTGACGTCCGATCCGATGGATCGGATGCGACATGCCCCATTAACTAGCCTTTATTTATATATTTGGTCCGCTCCTTTCATCGCTATCGGCGATTTGAAGTGGGAGGCTATTATAAGATGGGCGAACACCGCGGATGCGATTTAATATGAAATGATTTTAATTCCTTCATGGGGTCCGACCCCTCTTATCGCAATCGGAGGATTGGGGTGGGCGACCCTTTATGTATTCCGATATACTATGGACGCGATATTTTTATAAACCATGTTTTGATGCCTTCATCGGGTCCGCTCGCAATCGGAGGTTTCAACGAAGTCCGACGCACATATATGCCGAACTGCAGATGCGATATTATTATATATACCAATTTTTAATGCGACCATCGGGTCCGTTGCGATATGCCATCGGGTCCATATGTGCCGAAACATATTTAACTTGTGTTGTTTCCGCCAAAAAGGAAAAAGGCCTTTGATTATTGTAAAAGCATATATATATGGGTTTTACGCACCCAACCAACTCCCGATAATATAAATGCATGCATATATGGGTTTTAGGCGCCCAAATACCTCCGATAACATTAATACATGTGTATATGGCCTTTCTTCTCTCCTCTTGGCTCTTCTTGTCCCCATCATGATGTATATAAGAGAAATGACCATCTAAGAGAGGGTTGCCATCAAGTTCAACATATGTTCATAATGCCATAATGCCAACAATTTTATATGACATTGTTTGCTACTACCGTCGCATCTGTTGTTGCCTTTTCTACCTCTTTAAGCTGAGAATCCCAGTTCGCAAATAAGATTTATTTATGTGACTTTTCTAGTCTAGGTAAGTTAGTTTTTCTCCCATCTTTTGTATTCTGCTAAGTGATGAAGTCGGAGACATTTTTAAAGATTTCATCATATTCAAGTCTCATTTCCACGACTTGACTTGTTAATTTGTTGCTTGTTTCGCAATAAGAGTTCCATTGTGAAATCTTCTGGCATAATAGTTCTTTTTGGTGCATCAGTTGGGAGTTAAGGCCGAGTGCTTCAGTAATAAATTGATCAATTTTTGGATCATCTTTGTGTAGATCAATTATTCCCTGTATTTGTGCTTCCTTCTCTGCTAAGCTGGTTTGATGTTCTATTTGCATCTGCTCGAATTCCCATTGTAGCTTAGCTAACTATATCTCTGCCTGCTGGTCAGATTTTGCTTGTTGTAATTGTTGTTCAAGTGACAAAATTTTATCTTCTTTTTCTTTAAGCAACATTTTCACCTCTGTTTCTTTGTCGATGGTCGTTGTAGCATAGGCACCTACAAACTGTGAGAGTCTAGTAATATTGGCAGATAGGTCGATGGGTGAGTCTTTCCAGAGAACATCCATCGGTTCATTATTAGGGGTAATAGCAGCTATAGAGTCCAACTTCCTTTTCTTCCTTTGTCTTTTAACAATGGCCTTATGTTGTGGGCTATAAAACACATCTAGAGGGGGAATATCCTCTATTCTCAAAACAATTTCAGAGGTGGGGGTAACAGGGATGTGTTCTACCTCTTGAGTATTTACAGTCTCCTCTGCTATAATTTCTTGAGTTGTTTTCTGTTGTGGAGTTTGCAACTCTAGCGTTTGTTCCTCTGTGTTGATCCTTTTATTAAAATTGTCCCATTCTTCCTCTAAATCAATTACCAGGGGTTTTATTGGCTGTGTGGAGGCGGCATGGATTTCAGCCTATTTGCTGGCTAAAGTTTCTTCAGTTATCTTCTATGTAGATTGGGTTGTATCCTTTACCGACTCCCTGCTTTTTCTTTTCCCAGTTTGTGATGACTTCTCTGATTCCCTGGTAGATTTATCTTAGGATTCTGCTCTAGAATTGATTTTAGAATTTTCTTTGGATTCACCTTCTATACTTACACTGGGAGTAGGCTCCCTTATTGGTTCAATCAATAATTGGTCCAATGGGACCTTTGATAACCTCCTTTCTCTGTAGCTGTAAAAGTTTTCAAGGTCTTCACGGTCAAAAAGTAATTGTGCCATATGCTTCACCTCTATGAAGGTGTTTTTCTGCAAAAAGATGTCATCAAAGGCATCTTCCTCATTACTGAATACTTTTATTTTCACCATAGTGGTAAAATCTTTGACAGTGCCGAACGGGTCATATTTCCTTCCAGGGAATTTAGGTAATTGCAGAGATAACATATTCTCTGCTTCTTTAAATGCATGCCCTAGGTCGTGTAATGAAAATGCTCCACACTGTAAAGGGAATGTAGGCCAGATGGCATTTTTTGATTCCTTTAATGTCTTGCTCATCCCTCCCTCACTAGCTATTTGATAGGCTATCTCTCTAGCCATCAATTTGTTCGGAACATAGTATGGGAGGACATGGGGGGAGGTGATGTTGCCAAATACCCTTATATACGTAAATGTCTCTTCCCCAAACCATCTGGCCACTGTGAGGATATCTACTTCAGCTTCTTGGGAAAACTTGGGGGCATCTCGGTTATAAAGCCGGTTGTGAATAGGGAGCATAACTCCATGACACATCTGGAAAAAATATGGTTGAAAATTTGATTCCCACGTGTCCTTATGGTATATGTGAATGGGAAGTGGATTTTGAACAGTCCACTTCCATCCCATGACAGGTAATTTTGAACCAAAACAAATTGCATCCATTACATAGGCGCTCATAAAAATGGAGGGTAAATCCTCGAAGCAACACTTCTTTTCTTTCTATACTCTATTATTTTTCTTGCTAAATTGTGAGACAAAATTTGTGCCCAATTTATTACAGTTGTGTTAATAGATGCATCTATTAATGGCAACCACTCTGGGGAGAATTTAGTACTATCAGGTTTGCCAAATAGTCTACATAGCACGGCTGTTGCAAAACTATGAGTGATCAGGTGATCATGTCCTAAGTGGAAAAAATGCTCAAATTTTGAATTGCTCAGAATTGGTTGAAACTAGAACAACAGGATAGGCCTCCTCGATACGATCCTGGAGCCGTGAATGACACTTAAATCTGACAATGTATGTGAAAGTTATTAAAGTTTGAAAATTCAAAATTTCATGCAAAAGTCCAGTTTGACTTGGGTTGACTTTGAATAAAACAAATATATTAAAAAAAAATATTCCTTCTTCATCCAATCACAAATTGACATTTTTCAACTCTGGATTGCACAGTGGATATACTATGGATTTCAGTGGCCAAATAATGGATGCCACGTGGCCTGCCCAGAGGCCGCCATGTGGCCCCAAGACTGCATGTTTATTGTGGCAAAATTATTGTGTGTTGGTAGGAATCGACCCTAGGTCAGGTGGCCACCAGCCCACAGGCCCGACCGGCCCGCCCACATATCAGTTCTTAGCAACCTATGGTATTATCGCATATATAAAGTGTGTTAAAGGTAAGGTTTGGGCATAAAGGGGGCCAACCCCCTATCCATAAGACCAGGGCTTGGAACCATAGGTCAAACCCGATGGATAAACATCAAACCCGATAGTTAAGCTTTAAAATTAGCATGTTCACATGTCTCGGCGGTGGTCTCGCATAACATTTATATGCCACGGTTTCATAATCATTGGCTCCACGGTTCTGCTGGCGGTGGGGTAGTCGGTCCATGTGACCACTACCCACCTTAACACTTAATGCCACCCAAACCGCGCGGAAAAAACTGGAGTGGAGTCTGCCTTTTTAGGCGCTTTTGCCAAAGTTAATGGAGCTAACTGCAATTACTCCAAGTTTGGTGGAGTTTCCTTAGGCCAACTTGGACAAAACTTCAGTTGGTCATAACTTTCAGGAGACAGAACCTTTTGGAGCGATTTTTTTTTTTTTTGATTTTGGGTATTTTGAGCATTCCAGAGCCAATGGTACAGGTTGTAGAGTCAACAGAGCTAATATTCTGGTACTTTTTTCACCGAGAAGCTTGGAGAGCCATCAGGGCCTAGGGAGTGTTGGAGCTGTATTGGGCTATGGTTAACCACTGGAGGTGAAACCAAAGGCAATCTTTACTATTTTCTATGTTCTGAACTCATTTCCATAGCTTATTTTTCCCGTTTAGGCTTTCTTATCACTGTATAACCAATTTGAGCATCTAATAAGAGTAAGGACATGCCCATTTGGGGGCCTTGGACCCGACAGATGTAGCCCAGGAGGGGTGAACTACCTCATCAGTTATTGTGTTATATTATGTGATTTTATCTTGCTATTTTTTTAGATAGATTTAATATGCTAAACAGTAAAATTAAATAACACTCCTTCACACATAAGACTCAGAAATTTACCAAGAACACTTTGTTTCAATTGCAAGACATGTAAAAAATTTGCACATATAATTTTATGGAAATCAATACCTTGAATTGCAAAGACAAGTAGTTTCATTTTCAGATTAGTTAGTATCGAAGCTCAAGTTTTGAGTATTAGTTTTGTGCAAAGATATTTTTTACTGTTTTGCAAGTTTTAATGCTTACTAGGCTTAAACTTCAAGGAGGGAAAGGACAATTGGTTAGAGCACACGATAATCCTCAACCAAGGAGGGCCAGGATGCCATTATCTCCACCTTCTAATTCACCCTCAATAGCCTTAGAAGAAGCTTCAAGTATGTCTGGAAGGGAAGGAGAAGTTCCTGAAGACATGGATCCAAAAGAAGAAGAACGGTTATTCAGAAAAGCTTTTTTGGACATGACTGAGATGGTAAGAATATTATACCAGGAAAGGAATGATAGGTTGGTTGCAGAAGGGTCTAAACATCAGAAAGAAGGAGAGGGCTCTTCAGAAGGAAAGAAAGGTGATGATAATTCAAAGAAAAGACATGGAGGAAATGGTGATCCACCATCTCCATCGTCATCCTCTTCCTCTACATCATCATCCTCTACCTCGATAAATCAATCTCATAAGCTTAAATCTTCTGGAAAAAGTCCATTTTTAAAGCTAGATGTTAAATTTGAATTAGCCATGTTTAACGGTGAAGTCAATGCAGAGAAACTTGACAACTGGATAAGACAGTTGGAAGTTTATTTAAGGATACAGAACTTATAGGATTACGACACCAAGATTCAGTTAGCGTCTTTAAGAATGGATGGAGCAGCATTGGTATGGTGGGAATCCAAGACCAAGGATGAAATTAAGAAACATGGTAAGATTACTTTAACATGGGCTGAATTTATTTCCGCAATTAAGAATCAATTTTATCCTCTTGCTCATTTACAAAAGGCTATAATGAACTAGCAAAACTTTAGACAACTAAAGGGACAAAATGTTCAAGACTACACCCAAGGGTTTAGGAGAAGAGCACTCTTATTAGGGGAAGACTTACAAAGTCAAGACACTTTGCTGAAAGATATAGGTGGTTTTCACAACTACCTTAAACATACTATCCTTATGTTCAATCCTACTAGTCTAGACGAAGTTTGTGTACAAGCTATGCATTTAGAGGCTAGAGGGAAAAACACTTTTGTTGAGGGTAGAAACAAGCCTTTTAAGGGGAAAAACAAAGAGAAAACCTTTAAGGGAAAAGGCAAAAAGAATGCATCTGTCAAAAAGGAGGGTGAGAAAGTGATATGTAAACACTGTTCAAGAGAATTCCATGAAGAGAAAAATTGTTGGAAACCTTATCCTGAAAAAAGAAATCAGTTTAACAAAAACAATGGAAAGAAGAAAACTGCAGCTACTACAACTACACCACAAGATCTAGGTGATGATCCAGGTGACGAAACCAAAATTGCAGCCATGGGTTTAAAGAGTATGAAGGGAAAAGAAACCAAAACTAAGCCAAGCACTAGTACTTCAAACTGTCATGTACAAGCTCCAAATGAGGAAGAAAGAATTGAATTGTTCCATGTGAGGATAGTGTCAAAACATACAAAAATTGACACACTGTTTGATAGTGGGTCACAAGAAAATCTCATATCATAAGACTTGGTCAAACAACTTAAACTTGAGACCATTCCACATCCAAAGCCTTATCCACTTGGGTGGATATGCAAGGATGCAAACTTACAAGTCTCAAGAAAGGGCATATTGCGCTTTGCAATTACTACACACTTTATAGACACAGTTGAACTTGATGTAGTACCGCTTGATATATCAGGAATTATTTTGGGAAGTCCTTACTTATATGACAGGAAAGTGATCTTCCATCACCATGAAAATAAATATCATATTTTCAAAGATGGCAAGGAGTACATTGTCAGAGCACATCGCAAGAAGGCAAATATAGCGATGGTAAATGCGGGATAGGTAAAAAGGCTAGTTAATTCAAGTAAGAGTTTTGTACTTCTTATGATCAAGCCTAAGGTTGATGTGAATCATGAGTCATTTGAAAATTGTGATTCCAAGCTTAAATCAGATTTATATGATGTAGTTGATGCACATCATGAGATGTTTCAGGAACCAACAGGGTTGCCTCCTAAAAGGGAGATTCAACATGAAATCCATTTACATCCAGATTGTCCTCTTCTTAACATAGGCATGTGTGGCATGTCTATCATGGAGAATGCTAAAATAAAGAAGAAAATTAAAGACTTGTTGGACAAAGGTTTCATAAGACCAAGCACTTCACCATGTGGGTCACCGATAGTGTTGATTCCAAAGAAAGATGGAACTTGGTGCATGTGTGTGGACTTCAAGGCATTGAACAAAATAACAGTAAAGAATCGTTACCCACTTCCAAGGATAGATGATTTGGTAGATCAGCTTAAATATGCTAAATATTTCACTAAGTTAGACTTATGTAGTGGTTATCATCAAGTCAAAATTGAAGAAAGTGACATTTGGAAGACAACTTTTAAAACCAAACAAGGACTCTTTGAGTGGCTTGTTATGTCGTTTGGTTTATGCAATGCACTTGCGACTTTCATGTGGGTAATGGATGATGTATTACATCCTTTTCTTGATGATTTCATTATTGTCTACTTAGATGACATCTTAATTTCAGCAAGACTAGAGAAGAGCATGTCATGCATGTTAAGAAAGCACTTGATATTTTGAAGAAAAAATAGTTATTTCTTAAAATGTCAAAATGTGAATTTGGAAAGACTTCTTCGGTTTATTTGGGACACATAGTAGGAGGAGGTGTGTTGAGAATTGATCCTTCTAAGTAGAAGCTATTGTGAATTGGCCTACTCCCAAATCCATTACAGAGGTAAGAAGTTTTTTGGGTGTAGCTCAATATTGGAGGAAGTTTATTTCTAACTTCTCTGCCATAGCAGCTCCTATGCATGCAGTGACAAGTGTGAAGCATGCTTTCCAATGGGGAGGCAAGCAATAGAAAGCTTTCGAGTCTTTGAAAGAAAAGATAAGTTTAGCTCCAGTTCTTGCATTATCGGACTTGAGACGGCCTTCGAGATTCAGACCGATGCTAGTGATTACGCCATGAGTGTAGTTCGCTTACAGCATGGTAAGTGTGGAGTACTAAAAAGGTATGTTTTTGATGATCATTTCAGTGGCTTTTCAGTAGAACTTGTAAACCTTTTTTCATCATGAACTTGGAAAACAATAAAGAATTATAACAAAACATGTGAGATTAATATGCAAGACTTAAATCGCTAATAATCGTCATTCACCCGTGCAGGAAAGGGTGAAAACGAGGAGTTGCTGTTCCAAAGGAAAAGACAAGGACAAGGTAACTGTTGTCCCTTTGACGAGAGACCGAGTGCAAACAAGGCTAAGCAGATCGAAGCAAATCGGCCCTGAAAAAGAGGAGAAGACACCAGCTCGACGCAGGAGAAAAGAGATGATTAAGAATTAACGGTTTGGCGAATCCCTCAAGATCTCTGATCCTGAGGGATCGCTGCTTTATCTATATTGTTACTTAGACATCTTCGTCGTTACCTTTATATAAAGGGACATCACTGTTAGCTTTGGGGGATTATGCTTTTATGTAATTTCTGTTAAAGATCAAAACTTTGATCATCGAGTCTCGTTGAGAACTGGTTCATTGTACTTTTGTTTTATGGATTAATACAAACTTGGTGATTATCTTATCTCTGTGTCTAGATTAACCTAAATCGGTGTACACTTGGAGGCTAAGGGCCTGGCCCCGGAGGACACTTGCTTCTGTATTACTACGATTTGATTTCTGCGTGATTTGCTTATCGTCGTTATTTCACAATCTGATATGCTTTATAAGTTTACATCACATGCTCTATTAAGATTAATTCATTAAGGTTTTTACAGACAAAACTGTTGTATTGACTCTGCATTATATTACTGATCCTTTCAGAGTTGATTGAATATTATTAGTCTTGACCGAATATTGTTACTATTTTGTTACAGAGCTTTTGTGTTGTACATTCATGTTATAGAATTCATCTGAAAGTTGTGTTCTTTACGATTGTTGGATTCAGAAGTAATGCTGTTCTATTTTGAAACGCAATCGTATTCCTGTTAATTAAGATTGATCAGATTACTATTCAAGCATGTTGTGTGTGTATATGAGTTCCAAGCGCTGTTCCATAACTTATCTGTAATTAGTGATGTTCTATTAGTGTGTGCTGCTTGATTTGCCTTAAGAGTGAAAGATTGTTGTTTGATTACAATGAGTGCATTTGAGTTAGTAGATTAAGTTTGATTACTGCTTGCGAGACTTAGTTGTTTAATTGCCGTTCCATTTCAGAATTGCTGTTCCATTTTAGAATTGTTGTTCCATTCTAGATTTGCTGTTCGATTTCTTATTTGCTGTTCCATTTTTCTATCTGTCGTTCCATTTACCAGCATTTGTTGTTTTGGTGTGAGAGACGATCTAAGGCTGTAGTGAGCCTTGACATTTACTGTCTAGCTCCCAGACCCGTGGTCCATGCTCTAATTTCCTTTCCATCAGTTTCCAAAGGGATGGGTTATCGCTGCCAAACCCTTGACTGATAAGTTGCCTAGTTTTCTGAGTGTGTGATTTATTCCTTTGAAGTAATTTAGTTATAGACAAGCATCCGTTTACTCTTGTATTTTTGAACGTTGTACTACTAGCATTACTTTGAAAAATGATAGCCTCATACTGAGACACTCTTTGAAATAAAAAAACGCTCCCGGATTGACATACTAACGTGAGGTAATTAGAGGTGAAAGAGACCCTTTTTATAGCTCTACATTTTGGCACCGTTGCCGGGGAAAGAGTGCAGCCATTTGTCTTTTTCAGAGTAGTGTACGAACCTGCTAGGGAAGAGTTGGATCTTAAAAACAGAAGGTAAGAACCTGCGTACGGAGCATGTAAAAGCCCTGCTCCACTGTCCGCTTTCCTAACAGATTTGCTGTTGCTTTGTTTGAATAGAATTTAGTAGTTCATTTGAGTGCATGACTAAGTAGAAAAAACCAGAAAAGAATATCAAACCTCCACCCAAGCCTGAAAAAGCTAACGGGCCAGTGACCCTTGGCCGAACGACCTTCATAGACGAAATCTATAAGAAAACAGAATCTCAGCCATCAGTAGGCCCCAGGAAAATCATCTATAAACAACCTACTAGTTCCCTTCAGGCCACAGGATCACCATCTGTAGCCTTTGCTGAGGTGCATAGTCAAACTGAAGAGCAGGACTTTCAAGAAATTGAAAATTATACTCCAGAACTATTGCAGGAAGGGAATTTCAGCAACCTTTGTGAAGGAGAAGGAGAAACAGGGGAAACCAAGGAACCAAGATCTCCTATTGGAACAAATCAGCCATTAAATAGCCCAGATAAGGGGAGCGCTGAAAAAATCATTGTTGAAGAAACCCAATCTCCTCAGACATCAGGTATTCTCATTATCCCAAATAAAAGGAAGTGCTATTAAAACTATCCCTGTCAAAGCCATTCCCTCTCAACCTAGGAATACCCTCCTAGATATCCCAGAAGGTTACTGGCATATATTCGATCCTATGGCTCAGAATCAGCCAAACACTCAGACCTCTACATTACAATACCTTATAGTGGATTCTGCAGCAAATGTGCCCATGAAAGCAATCCCTCTTCAACATATCCCTACATTTCATGGTCTCACATCAGAAGATCTAGATGCATTTTTATTCGAATTTGATGTGTTGTGCAGGGGATATGATTACACCAACGATCCCCATAAATTGAAATTATTTCCCTCTACATTAAAAGGGGCTGCTTTAAGATGGTTTATGGGACTAGGTGGTGGGGTCATAAACAATTGGGATCAAATGAAAGAATCTTTCTTAAAAAAATATCAGGATTATTGTAGGTCTAGAGAATTAAAGGACGAAATATTCCAAATGATAGCCAAACCGAATGAAACATTAGAGGAGTATGTGGAACGTTTTCAGTACAATCTACAAAGATCTCCTTATGCATCACTACCTTTACTTGATAATGTGTTAAAAACTGCATTGATAAGGGGCATGAAGGAACAATGGATTGAAACATTAAACATTATGGGGAAAGGGGATATTTATCAAGAGAATTTAGCTGAAATCATTGACTTATGTATCAGGAGTTCGAGAGGCAGCACAAGAGTAAAACTGGCAGAACATGATCGGTTTGTAAGAGATAACAAAATATCAACAGAAGGAGTAACACGTGTAGAAATTGGAAATTTATTAGAAAATTTTAAAACTGATATTCTGGGGACACTAACTACACAACTTGATATTATGCAGGCTAAACAGAAGCAGATGGAGGCAAAACAGAAATTGGCGATCTTCTGTCCCCGATGCAGGAAAAAGCATAGTCACAAGGAATGTCCACTGGATACAGTCCAAACATGTGCCATATGTACGAAAGATCACCTTACGGAGAGCTGCCCCTCACTTCCTAGATTGAAAGCGGTATATAAGGAAGCAGAAGAAGAACCAGAATCGGTGTACTTGATCAACCAGCGCCGCCAGTGGCAGCCGAGACAATCTGGTATGTTTCCAGACCCAACTTCTTCTTTTCAGCCTCCACAGTATAATGCTCAACAATATAGTATGTGGCAAAGTCAGTCCCAACCCCCATTTTCAAACTGGTCACAACAATCGTTTCCTTCTTCAAATCCGTGGCTGAATCCGGCAAGCCAATCTGGTTGGCCGAATTTCCCTTACACTCCACCATATTGGCAAAATAGCCCATATCCTCCACAATGGACTCCCCCTACTTCACAAAGTTCAGCCTGGCAGACAAACTGGCAGAGACCGATGCACCAGCCAGTAGGAACTATTCCGCTCCCTCAACCTACTCTGCCAGCCTTACAACAAAATCCCCAGTCTAATATGAGACCGCAACTCCCAGCCCAACCCAACCCCAATCCAAATAATAGACCGGTCCAATCTCTCCAAATCATAGAATCACCAGAAATAGGACCTGACCTGAGGGAGTGTAATGATCTTCAGTTACGATCTGGACGTATTATTGAAACTGAGGGAGATAAAACAATTCATATTGAAGATCAGTTACCAAAAGAACATCTGTTGCAACAAGAGGATGTGAATAAGCAGCATACTCATAATCAAGCAACCACATCCTCTCCTCCGTTCCTAGAACGATTAGTCATACCTTGACCTTTACAGTATCCTGACTTCGACATTCTGGAAGAATTACAAAATCTGTACATAAAAATTCCATTCCTCCAAGCCATTCAAGACATTCCTATATACGCAAAAACTATCAAAGAATTGTGCATAAAGAAACCAAGGAGGAATATAACAAATAATCCAAGAGTCCAAGTAGTCGGCACCTTATCTAACTTACTATCAGGGAAAGAGGCACCCATTAAATATGAAGACCCAGGAAATCCAATTGTAACTGTTCAAATTTATGGTCAGACCCTGTATAATGCCTTAGTTGATCTAGGAGCTGCAATTAATATTCTAACAACCACTACTTGCCAAATGCTCGGCATTACATCTGTAGAACCCACTTCCACTTTGTTAGAATTGGCTGACCGATCTGTCGTTAGACCAGAGGGTACTCTACATGATGTTATGGTCTCCGTAGATTCCTGGGAATATTCAACAGATTTCCTGATAATTAATCCAAAAACCCGACTTGATGGACACCCGCTAATTCTAGGTAGACCTTGGCTTGCCACTGCCGATGCTTACATTGGCTGTCGGCAAGGAAATATGACCATAACCAAAGGACCAAATATCAAGAATTTAGTTCTATATCCTCCAGCACAGCCAAGTGTCACAATAATTAAAACTAACAAGCACCCTGTATCATACCTTACTGATAACATTAGATCTCCATTAACTATACAAGAGGCACTTGATTTTAAAGATCAAACAGAAGATGATGCCATTAATAACTTCATTAGTCAAACTGAATCCAGATCCTGCACACAATGTCACATGATAGAAGCAGCATTTGATAATGAATTAGAAGAAGATCCTCTGAAAGATATGCATGATCAAACAATACCTGTTACTTCTGTTGCAAATAGTAAAATTGTGGAAATTGAACCGGGAAAAACCTTAAATATTAATGCCAACCTCACACCTGAACAAGAAACCAAGCTCATCCATTTGTTAAGAAAATATCAAGAAGCATTCGCATGGGATTACCCTGATATGAAAGGAATTGATCCCCAATTATGTACACACCACATTTATATAGAAAAAGATGCCAGACCTGTTCGTCAACCGCAAAGGAGACTTAATCCTCATCTAAAAGATGTGGTAAAAGCTGAACTTCAGAAACTTTTAGATGTCAATTTTATCTATCCTATCTCTGATAGTAAATGGGTCTCTCTGCTTGTGGTGGTACCAAAAAAGAATGGGGAATGGAGAATCTGTGTGGATTACAGGGAACTAAAAAAAGCAACACAGAAAGACCACTTTACTCTCCCATTCATAGACCAAGTATTAGATACTTTAGTAGGAAAGAAATTCTTTTCTTTCCTGGATGGCTTCAGTGGATACAATCAGATTCAGATTGCCCCTGAAGACTAGGACAAAACTACTTTTACTTGTCCTTGGGGAACATTTTCCTATCGAGTTCTACCTTTTGGCTTATGTAATGCTCCTGCCACATTCCAAAGGGCTATCCTTAGCATTTTTGCAGATTTAATAAATGATGGAATTGAAGTATACATGGATGACTTTACACCATATGGAGATGATTTTGATCTAGCACTAGACACCCTAGAAAAAGTCCTACAACGCTGCATCGCTACCAGGCTTTGCTTAAGCCACGAAAATTGCTACATGATGATGATTGAAGGACTTATCCTAGGACACTATATTTCAGCAGCCGACATTCAGGTAGACCCAACCAAAATCCAAATACTTTTGCTTATTCCCACTCCTACTACTCAAACAGAGGTACGTAGCTTTCTTGGATTTTCAGGTTATTATAGACGATTTATAGAACATTATTCGCACATTGTTTCACCTTTATATGCACTAACTGGTAATGTTGATTTTCTTTGGACAGAAAAATGTGAGCGTGCTTTCAAGGATTTAAAGAAGTTCGTATCCATAGCCCCAGTCCTTCGAGGACCAAACTGGGATTTGCCATTCCAGATATCATCTGATGCCTCAGATACAGCCATTGGCGCATTCCTTGGGCAGGAAGAGGATAAAAAACCATATGCTATCTATTACATCAGCAAAAATTTATCCCATGCTGAATTAAATTACACTGTTACTGAAAAAGAATTCCTAGTTGTAATACATGCTGTCAATAAGTTTAGACATTATATTACAGGATATCCTGTTATCTTGTATACAGATCATTCTGCCATAAAATATTGAGCAAATAAGCCTGTCACAAATTCCAGAATAACTAGATGGTTGATATTATTGCAGGAATTCGATATCACAATCAAGGACCGACCTGGAAAAGAAAACCTTGTAGCCGATTTTCTTTCAAGAATGCCAAAGCCAGTCAATGTAGCAGCAGTTGAGGATCAATTTCTGGACGAACATCTGTTTGTTGTTGCCGTTCACACACCCTGGTATGCTGATGTTTCCAATTACCTCGCAGTAGGTAAACTACCAAAACACCTAACCCCTAATGAACGCAAACAGATTGTTCAGAAGAGTGCTCAATTCTCATGGATTGGGGGCTATTTGTTTCACACAGGGGCAGACATGCATATCAGGAGATGTGTTCGAGAAGATGAAATCTTTGACATCCTAAAAGCCTGTCATGATGGACCGTGTGGTGGACACTTTGCTGAGCGCAGAACTGGACATAAAGTACTGCAGACAGGATATTATTGGCCCACGATTTTCAGAGATGCAAAGAAATTTGTCCAAGCCTGTGACAGTTGCCAGCGAGCAGGACGTCCTGGTCAATCTGACGAGATGCCTCTAAAACCACAGTTAGTCATTGAACCATTCGAGCGATGGGCTCTTGATTTCGTTGGACCCATCAACCCATCATCAAATCAGAAAACATATATCTTGGTGGCAACAGAATATGTCACCAAATGGGTTGAAGCAGAAGCATTGCCAAGAGCCACAGAGGACTTTGTCATACAGTTCTTGTTCCATCTATTTGTACATTATGGCCTTCCAAGGGAAATAATTACAGACGGAGGACCACAATTTGTTGGGAATAGATTAGCTGCAACACTCAACAATTATCACGTCCAGCATAAAATCACTACTCCATACCACCCACAGGCGAATGGACAAGTAGAAAGCAGCAATAAGGTAATAGAATCAATCCTAACGAAAACCATTGCGTCACATAGGCGTGATTGGGCTGCCAGACTACCTGAAGCACTCTGGGCCTATAGAACAACATGGAGAAGCACCACTGGTTACTCACCTTATCAATTAGTGTTTGGAAAACAACCCATTTTTCCCATAGAATTCGAAATCCAAACATTACGAACAACACAGGAAGTTGGCTTAGATCTAAGCGAGGCACAAATCAATCGACTACAGTAGATCAATGAGTTGGACGAAATTAGGCTCTCTGCACTACAAAATACAACACTGATTCAACATCAGCGAGCTAAATGGCATGATGCGCTCATTAAAAACAAAGTCTTCCATGAGGGAGATGGGGCTCTGTTGTACGACTCTCGGTTTCAGGACTTCCCTGGGAAACTCCAGACTCATTGGTTGGGACCATACGAAATCCAGAAGGTACATGACAATGGAACCCTCACTCTAATCACCATTGACGGTTCTGGATATGCCTTCAAAGTAAATGGCCACCGAGTTCGTCTCTATCACAAACCACTCACTCGGGAATCCTTCTGCCAGCAGCTACGCCGAGACACTGATATGGAGATTTTAGGAGAGGAAGAAAAGTCTTCCTCACCTGTAATTCATTAAGGAATTCATTTCTTTTTTCAATTTGTACATAAGTTCTTTTCTTTGAGTCGTTCTTGTACATATGTTTGAACTAATGTTTTTCTGTCATTTTTGTTGTTCCTTTTTTTTCAAAAGAACAGCATTTCGATTTTTGCCGTTCCTTTTCCAAAAGGATGGCATTCGTGTGTTTCTGCTGTTCCTTTTCAAAAGGAACATCATTCTTGATTTTCTGCTGTTCCTTTTCAAAAGGAACAACATTCTTGATTTTCTGCTGTTCCTTTTTCAAAAGGAACGACATTGCTTGTTTTGTTGTTCCTTTTCTAAAGGAACAACATTTCGATTTTGCTGTTCCTTTTTCAAAAGGAATGGCACTGCTGTGTGTTTGCTATCCCTTTTCCAAAGGAACAACATATTTTTTATTTCTGCTGTTCCTTTTCCAAAGGAACGGCATTTTTGCGTCTTTTGTTGTTCCTTTTTCAAAGGAACAACATTTTTTTTGAGTGGCTGCTGTTCCTTTTTCAAAAGGAACGACATTTCGAGTGTTTTGTTGTCCTTTTCCAAGAGAATAGCATCTTTTTTAATTTTTGTTGTTCCTTTTTCAAAGGAACGACATTGGTGTGTTCTGCTGTTCCTTTTTCAAAAGGAACGGCATTTGCTCTTTTGATATCTATGCTCCTTTGTTGTTCCTCTTTCCAAAAGGAACACTACTAGCATACCTTTTCTCTCCTTGTGAAACAACTTATTCCTTTTGCTGATTTAAATTGAGGATGCTTCTTGCTCCTGTTCTTTCAAAGTCTTTAAGATACAGCTATGCACTTATGCAATGAACACAAAATCACAACATACCGAAATCCGCAAATCATAAATTGCTATCTTTATAAGGCTTTGTATTGGTAAGAGGACAAAAGGAAGGACACACTTATTCATCATCTTTTGCTGTCATTGTCTTACTAATTTTGCTCTGATTGGTTATCTTTATCATGACGATCCCTTTAATCCTCTTTGATTATTGTTTAGGAATAAGAGCAAAGGGTTTATATCTTCCTATTGAGATGATAAGACTTCTTCCACCATTCCTACTCTTAAGGAGTGTTGAACCACCCTTTGTGTATAAATAAGGAAAAGTGCTTTATGAAAAAGAAAAAAGTAAAGATGAATTATAAGTTGTCAAATGCAGGATAGGGGGTCTCATCAAGAGCCAGCCTACCATGATCATGAGGATGGAAGTGAAGTGGCATTCCCACTATGGCCACCACACCAGGGATATGGTCCAAAAGGTATATCAAATAAATAAACCTTGGAACAGGAGGACTCATCACGAGCTGGCCTGCCCACTTTTCACTCCCTCCTCGTGAATGGAATTATGGTTAACTGGTTACCAAGCCAGCATAATGGCCTACACTTTGACATTATACTCCTTAATATACACATAAAGGATCATGGTTCCAGGGGTGAAATAAACAACTCTGCCAAGGTTATGGACACCTGTCGGCAGCAGAGCACTGTTAATGGTATTGAAGTCACATTGGTTACACCAATAGGTAAGATACTAATACTCTTTTGTTTCTTATATCCTACGAACTAATCATATATTATTTCCCGACTTATATATCGCATGAAAATTTATTACCACCAATCATGGCAAAGTAAGTGACAATGACCACTTGAGATTTGGCAAGTACGACAGGCGTCCTATCCCCCAGCCTCGCATCATATCACAGCAGCCTCTTACGTAATACGCGATCCAACTTTACGCCTCGATTTCAGTAATTTGTTGTTTTTCTAAACATTGCATATTTTCATACGTTGTTCCTTTATGACTCTATTGCAGATTGGATGCTGCTCCTTTATTTGACGACTGGGACAACCTATCACATTATGGGAGGGGAGGTTAACCTCATTATTCCCTGGATTATGTGTCAGCTCACTATTTGGGAGAGGTTGTGTACTAGGGTATGGCACGGCTTAACGGCATGCTGTTTCTATTTTTGTTACACAAGTTGCTGCCCGAGAGATCCTGGAAAGAGCAGGGTGGCTGACTTATCTCAACCGCTTGCAGGAGTCCAACGAAACAGTGGCGATTGAATTCCTACAGAATCTGCAGGAGGATTACTCCATAGTAAGGGGGAGACAGATAACAGTCACCGATGATATAATTGCAGAGGTCTCAGGACTAACAGCCACCGGACCTGTATGGACGCTAAAAAAGGAAAGACTACAGAAGATTATAGAAATCTTCCAGGACGAAACCCAGAGCTTGACGATTAAAGGGAAGGGAGTTCTGCCAGCAATGCTAGGAGAGCCCTGGGTAGAATTAGCAAGAACCGTGCAAAGCTACATCACCTGCGAGGGTAGAAAAGACGTGGTAAGACCACGACATCTTAAACTCTTAGCTATTTTAAAGCAGAAATGCTCTGTAAATCTGCCTGCACTTTTGAATTCGTTACTTCATGACGTTGCACGAAGCCTAAAAAAGGCACAGCATGTAGAGTCAGTTGTCAGTCACCATGGGTTAATTCGATTAATTGTTAGTCATAGCCTCACCCAACAACAAAGCAGCTGGGAAGATCTAATTGCAATAATTGAGGGAAGGGTGACAACACCATCCCTAAAACGAAAGCATACTACTAGCACACCAGAACGTCCGGAAAAACGCAGAGAATTAGTAAAACAAAAACATGTTACTAGTACATCTGAACGTCCAGAAACACGCCAGGAATCAACAAAGCGTAAGCATGCCACCGGTACACCCGAACAGCCAGAGAAACACAGAAAATCAGTCCGGTTAGCTCGGATACAAGGAAGGTTGGAAAAGCTTCAGGAAAGCACCAGCCAGCCAGTAGAAATTGAGGACGAGCAATCCTCACGGCCAGAAGAAGAAGCAGAGCAAGCTGAAGGAGAAGAGAGAGAAGAGGCCGAGCAATCTGAAGAGGAGGCCGAGCAATCGGAAGAGGAGGCCGAGCAATCCGAAGAAGAAAATGAGGAAGAAGCTGAGCATTCTGAAACAGAAGCTGAGCATTCTGAGGCAGAAGCTGAACAATCCAAGCAGGAGGAGGAAATGGGACAGCAGGAAGGTAGCCCACCACAGGACCCAGTGGGAGAAGATGAATTGGCCGCAGTTTTGGCCAATATGGGTGAGTATGGCCAACCTTCCAGTCCATCAGACCTCCACGGCAAACCCCAAGAGGAAAATGCATCTGAAAAACCACATGCAAAAGAGGCAGAAGAAGGAAATCTGCCTGTTCATGATGAAGAAGAGATAAGAGATACTGAACAGGAACAATCTGTTCCTAAAGCACCGGAGGAAATTCCGGAGGAAGTAGGGGCAGAAAAAGAAGTTGCCCAGGAAGTGACAGAACCAGTTAAGGTTCCTACCACAGAACAGCCGGAGCAGAACAATGAAGAAACACCCCAGGAGGAAGATCCAGGGACTAGTCACGGCCCAAACCGCAACAGACAGCCTACTATTCCTTCTAATGAAACCTTGGAAATTAAAGAATTGCGAAAGGAACAACAGAGATTATTGAGCATAATAGCCCAGCTCCACCAGCAGATCAGAATCCTGAAAGCAAGGCAGAGGGTAAGAAAGACCGCAGGGAAGAAAAAGGTGGCCACTTCAGTAAAACTCCGCAAGGCAAAAAGGCGGAGGACCAAAAATCGCCCTGCTGTTCAAAACCCTGCTGAAAATCCAGCTGCTGTTCCAAATGATGCTGAAGAACAGACTGCTGTTCCATTTGAAAAGGAACAGCAGCAAACTGATATTCATGTTAAAAAAGAAATGGATAACAAGAAAATTCAGATGGAGGCACCACCCTCAGGGGTGATAAGGGTTCTGAACTCGAAACAACGCAATAAGAAAGTTCAGGTAAAACTCCCGGCCTCCACTGCTGCATGGAGAAGAGATCCAAAGACAGTAACCTTGTGCAAGGGGTTGAAACAGGCTCAACAAGAAGCAGAAAAGCTTAGAGAGCAAACGGTCCCTCGCGAGAAGTATGAAGAACTACAGTAGCAACTTAGGAACGTCAATCAATCCGAAAGCCAGGCCTTTGAAGGTTGGCGGAAGGAACAAGAAAAAGTTGCAAAGGTAACTCGTAGGCTAGATACTGTTATCAAGCAGATGGATACCTTGTGTTCTTTATACAATGACGTTTTAGCATGTAGGGCCCCTGCCAAAAATTATGCTCTGTTTTTACTGGAACGGTATTTACAATTAAAAATAAAAGCTGTTAAAGTGGGTGCCCCCATACAAATTAACACTGTCAATGACTTTATAGACTGCTGTAAACACTACGGGGTGAAGGTCCAGAGATTGCTGTGCGAATTCTATTTGCATAACCTTGTGCTAGATCAGGAGACTGAGCTGAACCCTGGCCCTTTTGTTGGAGACATCCAATTGCAAGCATTCATCTCATTCGGGGTTAATCAAATTAAATGGCTCAAAGCCTATAATACTTTCCAGAGGCAGGAAAATGGCCTAGATTTGTGGGTAAGGGCTGAGCCTAGGAACCCAGTGCAGTTATGGAAAGCACATAGAAACCTCATGAGGACTCCGGGTGTCATTGAAACATTAGGACCCATGCATGAGGCACTCATTTGAAAAGTTTTAGAATATTTTCTTTCTATCAAAGACCTCGCCATTGATGCAGCCAAATTTCGGTACCAAATCTCTAATCCGAATATCCAACTCAGGGAACCGTTTAAGTATGAGAATTTTGAATTAGCTGCCAACCGTTTGAACCTCTATGGCGAAAGCATTTTGAGAGCAGGGCCATCCTGGTTAGGATATAGATTCCGCAGTCCAATTATTTGGCACCCTGCACCCGGATATCAAGCCCTGTATGAGATGCCTGAGGGTCAAATAGGCCAGTTCTTTGACTACCTAGTTACTCATCACGGCTGTAGGCCTCCGCATGAGATTCCTTCTCCAGCCTATTCTCTCACTTCCTTGCATGTCAACTACAACATTTTCATGAGGGCATGAAACATGGTAAGCAGGGGGGTGTGTGGAGTACTAAAAAGGTATGTTTTTGATGATCATTTCAGTGGCTTTTCAGTAGAAATTGTAAACCTTTTTGCTTCATGAACTTGGAAAACAATAAAGAATTATAACAAAACATGTGAGATTAATATGCAAGACTTAAATCGCTAATAATCGTCATTTTCCCGTGCAGGAAAGGGTGAAAACAAGGAGTTGTTGTTCCAAAGGAAAAGACAAGGACAAGGTAACTGTTGTCCCTTTGACGGGAGACCGAGTGCAAACAAGGCTAAGCAGATCGAAGCAAATCGGCCCTGAAAAAGAGGAGAAGACACCAGCTCGGCGCAGGAGAAAAGAGATGATTAAGAATTAACGGTTTGGCGAATCCCTCACGATCCCTGCTCCTGAGGGATCACTGCTTTATCTATATTGTTACTTAGACATCTCCGCCATCAACTTTATATAGAGGGACAACACTGTTAGCTTTGGGGGATTATGGTTTTATGTAATTTCTGTTAAAGATCAAAACTTTGATCATCGAGTCTCGTTGAGAACTGGTTCATTGTACTTTTGTTTTATGCATTAATACAAACTTGGTGATTATCTTATCTTTGCGTCTAGATTAACCTAAAGCGGTGTACTCTTGGAGGCTAAGGGCCCGGCCCTGGAGGACACTTGCTTCTGTATTACTACGATTTGATTTCTGCGTGATTTGCTTATCGTCGTTATTTGGTAATCTGATATGCTTTATAAGTTTACATCACATGCTTTGTTAAGATTAATTCATTAAGGTTTTTACAGATAGAACCGTTGTATTGACTCTGCATTATATTACTGATCCTTTCAGAGTTGATTGAATATTATTAGTCTTGACCGAATATTGTCACTATTTTGTTACAGAGCTTTTGTGTTGTACATTCATGTTATAGAATTCATCTGAAAGCTATGTTCTTTACGATTGTTGGATTCAGAAGTAATGATGTTCTATTTTGAAACGCAATCGTATTCCTGTTAATTAATATTGATCAGATTACTATTCAAGCGTGTTGTGTGTGTATATGAGTTCCAAGCGCTGTTCCATAACTTATCAGTAATTAGTGATGTTCTATTAGTGTGTGCTGCTTGATTTGCCTTAAGAGTGAAAGATTGTTGTTTGATTATGATGAGTGCATTTGAGTTAGTAGATTAAGTTTGATTACTGCTCGTGAGACTTAGTTGTTTAATTGCTGTTCCATTTCATAATTGCTGTTCCATTTTAGAATTGCTGTTCCATTCCAGATTTGTTGTTCGATTTCTTATTTGTTGTTCCATTTTTCTATCTGCCGTTCCATTTACTAGCATTTGTTTTTTTGGTGTGAGAGACGATCTAAGGCTGTAGTGAGCCTCGGCATTTACTATCTAGCTCCCAGACCCGTGGTCCATGCTCTAATTTCCTTTCCATCAGTTTCCAAAGGGATGGGTTATCGCTGCCGAACCCTTGACTGATAAGTTGCCTAGTTTTCTGAGTGTGTGATTTACTCCTTTGAAGTAACTTAGTTATAGACAAGCATCTGTTTACTCTTGTATTTTTGAACGCTGTACTACTAGCATTACTCTGACAAATGATAGTCTCAGACTGAGACACTCTTTGAAATAACAAAACGCTCCCGGATTGACATATTAATGTGACGTAATTAGAGGTGAAAGAGACCCTTTTTATAGCTCTACAGTAAGCCTATCACATTTCATCATGAGACATTTAATGGTGTTGTTGTGAATTACCCTACATATGATAAGGAGTTGTATGCGTTGGTACAAAGCGTCAAAAAGTGGAAACACTATTTGATGGGCAAAGAAACAGTTGTTCATATTGACCATCAGCCTTTACAGTACTTGTAGTCACAAAGTAAATTGCAGCAATCACAACATTTCAGATCAATGGGCTTCCTACAACAATTTCACTTAGTAATAAGGTACAAGAAAGGTGTTTTCAATAAAGTTGCTGATATGCTTTCAAGGCTTATTATTAGTGCTACTACTTTACTTAAGAATGATTCTATTGTACATGAGAGCTACATAGAACAGTATGCATCATATGTTGATTTTAAGGATGTGTATGCTAACTTGAGTGAAGGGAATCATGTTGAGGAGAATGATTATCATTTTCATAAAATTTTGTTGTTTCATATGGGCAAGTTATGTATACCATAGGGAGAGAGACTAAGTATCATGAGAGAAGCACATTCTTCTCTTATTGCTGGACATTTCAGGGTAAGCAAAATGGTGGCACATTTACAGAGGTATTGTTATTGGCCTCGCATGGTAGATAGTGTTTCTCGTTTCATTAGAGGTTGTTCATTATGTTCTACAAGCAAGCCTAGCAATAGGAAGCTTGGAGTATATATGCCATTGCCGGTACCTTCTAGACCATGGGAAAGTGTTTCTATGGATTTTGTAGGAGGTCTACCATTATCTAGAAAGCAGCATGATTATCTTTATGTAGTAGTTGATAGATTCAACAAGATGTGTATTCTTATGCCATGTAAGAAAACTATAACTGCTGAACAAATTGCTGATTTATATTTTCAACATGTATGGGTTCATTATAGCTTACCTACTTCTATTGTTAGTGACAGGGATTCCAAACTTGTTGGAAATTTTTGGTCCAATCTATGGAAGATGATGGATACCAAGTTGAAGAAGAGTACTGCTTTCCATCCACAAACAGATGGCCAGACAGACGTAGTGAACAAAACCATTGTACATATTTTGAGAGGTTATTGCAGCAAGCATCCCAAGCTTTAGGATGAGCACTTGTATTACATTCAACATGCTTACAACCGGTGAAGCACTCTTCTACAAATACTTCACCTTTTGAAGCTTGTTTTGGGTATTTGCCTAAGTCACCTTTAGATTTCATTCTTGAGAAGGATGTTGCCACTGATGGGCATAGTGACATTGACAAAGCTTGCATATTCATTGAAAGAATTTAGCTCATACATCAGCAAGTTCAAAAACAACTTGAAATAAGTCAAGGCAAGTACAAGGAGAGACATGATAAACATAGAGTTGATCATAAGTTTCAAGAAGGAGATTAGGTATGGCTGCATATTAGTAAGGAAAGAATGCAAGGAGAAGTTAAAAAGCTAAAGCCTATTCGTTATGGTCCATTCAAGATCCTTAAACAAGTTGGAAATAATGCTTTTCAACTAGATTTGCCTTCATATATGCAAATGTATTCCGTTGTGAATGTGGAAAATTTACGTTTGTATGAACCTCCTTTAATTGCTGATCATGAAAGTGACATTCAGCTACCATCCATAGATGATTTCTCGCCAGAATTTTTGGATGAGTTGAAAGAGGATGCTATCCTTGACAAAAGGACACACACTTCGAGGAGGGGAAATGTTGATTATGTTCAGGTTGGTCTTAAAGGCAGCAAACCGAATAAGGCAAAGTGGATGGAGGTGGAAAAGGTGAGGGAGCTATACCCTCACCTTCTTAACAGGCATTGAAGGCTTTTGGGGTCCAAAAGCTTCCCATTTGGGATGTGTGATCAGGTGATCATGTCCTAAGTGGAAAATTTTGAATTGCTTAGAATTGGTTGAAACCAGAATGACAGGATAGGCCTCGTCAATATGATCCTAGAGCCACAAACGACACTTAAATCCGACATTGTATGTGAAAGTTATTCAAGTTTGAAAATTCACAATTTCATGCAAAAGTCCAGTTTGACTTGGGTTGACTTTGAATAAAAAAATATATTCCTTCTTCATCCAATCACAGATCGACATTTGTCAACTCTGGATTGCACAGTGGATATACTATGGATTTCAGTGGCCAATTAATGGATGCCACGTGGCCTGCCTGGAGGCCGCCATGTGGCCCCAAGACTGCAGGTTTATTGTGGCAAAATTATTGTGTGTTGGCAGGAATCGACCCCAGGTCAGGTGGCCGCCAGCCCACAGGCCCGACTAGCCCGCCCACATATCAGTTCTTAACAACCTATGGTCTTATCACATATATAAAGTTTGTTAAAGGTAAGGTTGGGGCGGAAAGGGGGCCAGCCCCCTATCCATAAGACCAGGGCTCGGAACCACAGGTCAAACCCGGTGGATAAACATTGAACCCGATGGTTAAGCTTTATAGTTAGCATGTTCACATGTCTCGGCGGTGGTCTCGCATAACATTTATATGCCACAGTTTCATAACCGTTGGCTCCACGGTTCCGCCGGCGGTGGGGTAGTCGGTCCATGTGACCACTACCCACCTTAACACTTAATGCCACCCAAACCACGCGGACAAAACTGGAGTGGAGTCCACCTTTTTAGGCGCTTTTGCCAAAGTTAACAGAGCTAACTGTAGTTACTCCATGTTTGGTGGAGTTTCCTTAGGCCAACTTGGAAAAAACTTCAGTTGGTCATAACATTTAGGAGACAGAACCTTTTGGAGCAATTTTTTATTTTTATTTTTATTTTTATTTTTTTATTTCGGGTATTCTGAGCATTCCAGAGCCAATGTTACAGGTTGTAGAGTCAACAGAGCTGATCTTCAGGTACTTTTTTAGCCAAGATGCTTGGAGAGCCATCAGGGAGAGTGTTGGAGCTATATTGGGCTATGGTTAACCATTGGAGGTGAAACCAAAGCCAATATTTACTGTTTTCTGTGTTCTGAACTCATTTCCACAGCTTATTTTTCCTGTTTAGGCTTTCTTATCACTGTATAACCAATTTGAGCATCTAATAAGAGTAAGGACATGCCCATTTGGGGGCCTTGGACCCAGCAAATGTAGCCCAGGAGGGGTGAACTGCCTCATCAGCTGTTGTGTTATATTATGTGATTTTATCTTGCTGTGTTTTTCAGATTTAATATGCTAAACAGTAAAATGAAATAACACTCCTTTACACATAAGACTCAGAAATTTACCAAGAACACTTTGTTTCAATTGCAAGACATGTAAAACAATTTGCACATATAATTTTATGGAAATGAATACCTTGAACTGCAAATAAAAGTAGTTTCATTTTCAAATCAATGAGGGGGACAAATAGAGGAAGTAGTGTACATAACGTTTTTGTCTTTCTTGATTTTGTCCTCATTATTTGACCAGGTCTAGGTGCAGTCTGTCGGGTCGTTGTTCTCTTTGGCAAACTTCTCGATGAACTGGTTGTTGTAGATGACTTGTGGCTCTGGTAGGTGGTACATACGCCATAGGCTATCTAGGGTAAAATATCCCATAACCTCTTAGCTTCTTGTCTTGAATTCTCTGTCTGAGATGTCAGCTTCATTAATAACCCATTTAACCATGTCAGTATAAGGGATTATCTTCGGGCGCACGGCTATGCGGTGCAAAAATGAGCATGTTGTCTCTAACATGGAAGCATATGAGGAATCACGTCCATCAACTGTAATCTTCGTTTCCAGAATACTTGGTTGCTTTTCCTCCAGTATATTATACATGGCCTCCCATGTAGAGGTGATGAGCCCCAAAAATGGATAATTATATGGGCTCATTCTACCTCCTAATTTGACTTAATCCACCATTGTCATTAGTTTATTGCATGTTTTTGATCATATTTATGCTAATAGAGTGAATTGGGTTAGTCATTATGCCAACAAGTCTAATGTGTGCTTTGTGTAGTCTTTTTGGTCAATTTGGAGACAAAATCAAAGGTCTTAATGAGCACTTGGCAGCAAAATTCGTGGGAGAACAAGGGAGAGGATTTTTAGGAAGGTGTCCCATTCATTTATGGGCCCTTACCTCGAATTCTCCACCATCAGCTCGGAGTTCAAGGGCCACCAAATCAATTATCACAAGGGCAGCCAAGCAAGTCAAGTAGGACTGTTGTTAACTGCAAGTTTTAGGTAGCCGAGTCCCTAAAGTTTAGGACTGTTGGGGTCCTCAATTTGTATAAATAAGAGGGCTTAGGGCCTCATTTCAGTTAGTCATTTTGTAGTAATTTTGTAGCTAGTAGTTAGTCACTTTGTAGGCAGAAGTTAGCTAGTCTGTAGTTCGATTTTAGTTAGTAGATTAGCTTTGCATTTCAGCACATTTTCAAGCTTTCCCTTGTGGACAATTTTTGATGTAACTCTTCTTTTCTTGCTCAATAAAGATGAATCCAGCTTTGCACCAGCTCTAAATCTCTCTTAGGAGGCTGTAGCTCTTGGGGTTGGGCCCATCTCAAGTGCCCAGTACCTCCTTTGTTTATCTTTATGTGTTTTTGCTGCATTCTTAGAATAAAATCTGCTATTTAGATTTAAATCTTGCTTTGTTATTTAGATTGCTTTTGATGGTTAAAGTAGCTTCTTATGTTTAGAATAGATTGGTAGGATAATAACAGGAAAAAAGCTCCAAGAAAAGGGTCAACAACACTCTCAGTTTCACCTCATCCTTATTGGATTCGGGGCTGGAATTGAAGAAATAGTGCTGCCCCAACAAAAACACTAGTTTGCTTGACCATGCAATCCTTAGTGTACTATTTTCATTTTCAGAAGTTAGTTATGGGTTCAGATCTCTGAAATGTTTCTTTGCATGATTGATGTACATGGTTTTCTTTCCACATAAAGCTGTTGTTCATTCGTTTTATTGACAGTTAGATTAGATTAGCTAGGACTTTGATTATTTGTAAGACTTTGTTGATTCGGTTAAATGTACACCGTGCAGGGCATCTCTACCACTCTCTCATCTACCTAAGCTTCATCAGAGCCAGTTGTTCCATCTCCTAGCTAGGTTCCTCGTCTCACACCTGTCCTTTTGCCCACGCAACCCTACCTTCTTGCTCCATCATTGTTTTAGCCTTCTTTAAGCCAAGTCAGCCTTCTACACCCTCTCACCACTCCATCCACCAGTCCCTGGGTCACTCCAGGACCCTATCCTACCTCCCTATCCCTTCATGCATCTTCCCTCACTCACCCATCCTCTAAAATCCACTTTTTAAAGATCCTGTAGAAATTTCTGAACATCTTGTAGAAATCTCTGAACATCCTGTAGAACCCCTACAGACTTCCTGTAGAAGCTCACAAATGAGGTTTCTTGATAGCAAAACTTTGTGAAACTCTCCAGAAGGGTGTTAGGGACTCCTTAGACCCTCTCTGAACCTTCCCAACCTTTTCCAAGCATTTCTCCTCCTTGATCCACCCCTGCACAGTAAAAAGTTAGTTAAAAGCACATGCATGATAATTCTAATAACTTATTCAAAAATACAAAAAGATGTTTTCTTCAGGTAGAGGTAGTCTAGACAAATGTATTTTACCTTCATAGAAGTAATGGCATCCCTTCCAGTAGTTTGCATTCTCTCCTTTGCATCAGTAGGACTAGCTGGTAGAATTAGGGTTTGCTAGGGTTTGCGTTACTTTTTGGCTTTCAGTTTCTTTTCGCAAATAGATTAGCTTCCTTCGAGTTAGATTTCATCCATCAATTAAAAAGCTTCTTCTAAGAGCTCATAGAAGTTGGCTTAAGCTGCTAGCGGACTTGTGCCAGCTGACCAAGTGACAGCTGCGGCAAGAGCTAGTACTTGTGCATACAGCACCGTCGCTTCCAAGTTTGTTACGAACTACCAGGTTGATAAAATTAAAGAAGGGAGTTCTGGGAATTGCAGCATTATTGCTGCAATACTGGGGCTCACCACTCTTTTTGGTGCCGTTGATGGGGAAGCGTCAGAGTATTGGTGATTGCTGCTTTTCTTCTATTTTCTACTACAACCTTCTGCTAAGTAGTTTATTTCATTTCCATTCTGCAATTTCATTTCCGCAAAAGTAGAATAGATATTTCCTGCTTTCATAGATTAGCATTTCAAATTCTGCAATTTCAATTCTGCAAGCGTAGATTAGCATTTCATTCCTGCAATCTCATTTGAGCAAAATAGATTAGTCCTTTCCTGCTTTCATTTCAGTTCCACATTTTCATTTCAACAAGATAGTTAGTTGCAGTTCAATCTATTTCAGTTTTGCAAGTAGAAGTAGAAAAAAAAAACAAAAGTCAACCAAAAAGATTTCATTTCATGCCTTGTAGGAGTAGAGATAAGTCAGAAAAATGTTTGCACAACACCCCCACTGTTTCACACAGCCAACCTTTCTTTTCTTCGATAGCTATGATTAAAGAACCCTTAGGTGGATAGCAAGACATATTTGAAGAACTCAAGGGAAGAAGAAGAAGAAACCATTCCTCTGGAGCAAATGGCTGCAGGCAGCAATGTTGGGAGTAGTACCTTGTCCAAAAACGAATTTGAAAATCAGATGGAAGATTTCAAGAGTGATATGAGGCAGTTTCTTGCCATGCAATTGGATACCCTACGGATCCAAAGGAAGCAAGAAGAAGCCAAGAGGGATTTGGCCATCTTTTGTCCCAGGTGCACTAGAATGCATCCTAGGAATGAATGTCCAATGCACTCCCTAGAAGTGTGTTTCGTTTGTGAAGAATACCATCTTACGAATCAGTGCCCTTCCTTGCCTGGACTTAAAGCTGCATATCAGAGAGCCAAAGGAGCCATTGAATCAC
Source organism: Pinus tabuliformis (assembly GCA_031772625.1). NCBI lineage: Eukaryota > Viridiplantae > Streptophyta > Pinopsida > Pinales > Pinaceae > Pinus > Pinus tabuliformis. The sequence continues at coordinate 934,635,799 of CM062819.1, read as the reverse complement.
TCTATTATATGAACCAAAGGAGGCCACATGGACCCATACCCTACCAACAGGGAATGCAAGGTACATCCCAGTCCTATTATGACCCTTATCAAACCACTTCCATACCTTCTTGGGTTCCCCCTGCTCACCCTTCCTGGTTCACACCTCCTCCTTATTCCTTCACAGATCCATATTATTCCCAACCAGTTGCTCATTCATTTCACTCTTATGCCCAGCCAGAGCCTCAGTGGAATGCACCTCATCAAGGGTGGAGGCCCCAGCACAACTCTCCTCCCACTCCTTTGCCTCCACCACCTGCTCAACCACAACCATCGCCTCCTCCTCCACCAAGGCAGCCCCAAATGCCTGCCCAACCACAACCCCATCCACATCCATCTCAAATATACGCCTCCACTCAGCTACCCGTACTAGCATTTCCAAATCCACACATTGGAGTAGCTCAACTCCATTGCAAAGCTGAGGCACAACATGTCCAAATGACTCCTCTTGAGCTGAATGATCTTCACCATAGCTCAGGAAGAGTGTTGCAAAACATAGATTATATTGACAACATTAAAGGACCAAAGGCAAAAGAAGATTCAAAAGATGAGATCAAAGCACCATGGGCTACACTTGATGAAGAGAAGGCATCAAAATCAGAGATCGAGAGAGTTCCCTCATGGTTACCATCAAATCTTCCATGTATTCAAGAGAAAGATCAGAAAAAAGAGGAAAATGAGAAAGTCATGGTAGAAGGTGACATGAAACATGATCCAGATCAGCAAAAGGACCAAGGATATCAGAGCTATATTGAAATATGGTTTTAGACAGTCACTAAGTTGCTGCAGTACTCTCTTCTTCAGTTATGTTTGATCCCTTCAAAGTCAAATCATTTCGTCTCTGAAATCCGGATAGCTGTCAAAGCATGCATCTCAAGCTGCCACATCATTTTGTCTCTAATCCCGATGTGCACATGGCTCCATTGGAAGTATTCTTACTCTTGAAAATGATTTTGTTTTTCAAGTAGGGTAGGGTAGAAAAAAAAGAAAAAAGAGAAAAGAGATAAAAAAATGAAAATAAGAGGAAAAATAAAAATCTAAGGTGAAAACCTCCTCGGAGGCACCTTAGATTGGCTCATTGATTGAAAACCTCCATGAGGCATTCAATGGGTTGGAAAAAAAAAAGAAAAGAGAATAAGATCTCTGGGTGAAAACCTCCCTTGGAGGCGCCCAAGGCAAGCAATTAGGGTGAAAACCTCCATGAGGCGCCCTAGTTGTTTCCAAAACAAAAAAAAAAGGAGAAAAAGAAAAATAAAACTAATTTCCATTGAATAATTTCAGATTGCAGCAAGGACATTGCAGGGGGATCGCTCAAAACAAAGACAGAGAGAGTTTTTTGCCTTCTACAGGAAGTTCTGTGTTTTCTACAGGAAGTTCTGTGTCTTCTACAGGAAGCCTACAAACAAGCCAAAATTGATCTCTGAAGAGGACCTAAAGGCCGGGAATCTGTCCATGAGACCTGTAAGGATCCATGTTTCCATCCCTCACCCTTCTCCATCATTTTTTCCATATCATTGTGCTTCTTTCCTCAAAACTGTGTGTTCTACAGGAAGTTCCTGTAGAAATTACAGGATTTCTACAAGAAGCTAGAAATGGATTTGAAAAAGGTATTTTGGCAAACATGATAGCTTCCTCAAGGGTTTAGAAGTCCTCCTGCAATCTTCAAACTCCTCCTCCATCATCTCCATGCCTGCATCACATCCCAAGCTCAGTTTTTCTTTCCATGCAAAAAACTTGCAAAATGCTTTGAATAAAAAATACATAGAACAAAATTTGTTTTTCCCTAGCCTGAAAACCATGCATCCATTTGAAAAATTGTTATAGGGGGAGTTTTATAGGGACAATGGCAACATGCTCGAGCAATTTCAACCAATTCCGGCGCGCGGTCTCCAAGAAATCAGCCTCCATCACCTTCCGCCATTTTTGCATTTTCTCCATATCCGTGCATCTGTTTCAAAACCTGTTTAATGGGGAGATGCACATGGGTGATAGTAGCCTACCCAAGTAGTTTCAGCCGATTTCGATGCACGGTTTCCAAGAAATTGATCTCTAAAATCTTCAACCATTTTCCATTTTTCTCGAAATCTGTGAATCCATTGATAGCAATTTTGCTATGGGAGGTGCATAATGATGATAGGAACATGTTCAACAAGTTTCAGATCGATCCGATCTATCGTTCGGGAGCAATGGTGAAAACAAGTTTTGGTCCTGTGAAAATTCAGCAGCAACAACTTGAGGGTGCAAATCTGAATGTGAAGCCAGCTCCTACGGCATGGATCCGGCCAGAGGATACCTGCACAAGAAAAATAGCCATGAATCAGCCACCAAGCCATCATGCAACCATCGAAACAAATGCATGCAGCAACAAAAAGCACCTCACAGCAGCCACATTTGACTTCCAGGTACGTGACTGAAACTCATTCCTCTGATTGCATGAATGTAATTTGAGAACTGCCTAAACGAATGAGATGGTGGGATTCAGCCAAAAAGGTAGCAAGTCTGATTGCACTCATCCAGGGATCATCAGCGCATGTGTGTAGTCAGTCACGGGAAATTAAAAAATAAAAAATAAAAAATAAACAGACAGTGGTAGAGGCTTTAACTCCAGTGCAACTGATTAACGAGAAGAGGACATGCAGCTCATCATAGCACTGTCATCTGCATGTGGCCATGTACACCTAGCCACCTCACTCCTTCACCACAAATCACGCAGCAATTAAAGAAGGCTCGGCTGAAACTCACAAACTGCTGTTCATCTGCACTTGCCACATCTTCAACTGAAGTATGCACAAAACGATTAACTAGTCATCCTCCACCAGTTTCTCTACCTGTCTTCAAGATTCTGCTGCGTATCAGGCTCGCTCAAAGGCGCAGGGGCACTCTACAGGTGTTTCTACAGGAAGACGTCCCACAGGAAAGTATAGCAAAGCCTTCAAGAGCAGAAAAGCCCAAGTTTTTCTTCATCAAATTTGGAGCTTGAAGAGAGATATGTAGCACAAGGGAAGAAGATTTTGTAGCCTCATCATTTATTAGATGGACTAACAGAGGTATTGGGAGAGAATGATGAACTTCAAACGCTCAAAGATGGGCTATTTGGAGATGTGTTAAGGTCCACACAAGAGGCCATCATTCTTCCACCATGGATTGTTCTTGCAGTACGGCCAAGGCCTGGTGTGTGGGATTATGTCCGTGTCAATGTTGATGAACTTGTTGTTGAACAACTTTCTGTGGCTGAATATTTGGAATTCAAGGAGCACCTTGTGGATGAAAGTGTCAAGGATAAATATGCATTGGAGCTAGACCTTGAGCCCTTCAATGAATCTTTTCCTCACCCAACACGGCCATCTTCCATTGGTAGTGGAGTTCAATTTCTCAATCAGCATTTGTCCTCAAGATTATTCCATGATAGAGAAAGCATGCAGCCCTTGCTGGGTTTCCTTCGAGCACACAGCTACAGAGGCCAGAAGCTGATGCTGAATGAGAGAATACAAAGTTTGTCCAAGCTACGCTCAGTCTTGGTAAAGGCAGAGGAACATCTTAAAAAGTTCCCCAAGAATACACCATATACAGAGTTTGAATACAAATTACAAGAAATGGGATTGGAAAAAGGATGGGGAGACAATGCAGAACATGTCTTGGATATGATTCATTTGCTCTTGGAGACTCTGCAGGCCCCTGATCCATCAACTTTAGAAACGTTTCTAGGAAGGATTCCTATGGTCTTTAATGTTGTGATTCTTTCACCTCAGGGTTATTTTGGCCAAGCAAATGTTTTAGGAATGCCAGATACTGGTGGACAGGTTGTGTATATACTTGATCAAGTTCATGCATTGAAGAATGAAATGTTGCTGAGAATAAAACATCAAGGGTTGGACATCAAACCTGAAATTATTGTGGTGACTTGGCTGATTCCTGAGGCCTATGGTACAACATGCAATCAACGAATTGAAAGAATTGGTGGAACACAACATTCAAGGATACTCCGGGTACCCTTTAGAACAGAAAAATGAGTTCTACAAAAATGGGGTTCTCGATTTGATGTGTGGCCTTACTTGGAAAGATTTTCAGAGGATGTGTTAAATGAAGTAACGACAAAGCTAAAAGGTCAACCTGATCTGATCATTGGCAATTACAGTGATGGAAATTTAGTTGCATCTCTGATTTCACATAGACAAGGAATCACTCAGTGCAACATAGCCCATGCTTTGGAGAAGACCAAATACCCAGATTCAGACATATACTGGAAAAAATATGAAGAAAAATACCATTTCTCTTGCCAGTTTACTGCAGATCTAATTGCAATGAATCATGCAGATTTTATTATCACTAGCACATATCAAGAGATTGCTGGAAGCAAGGATACTGTTGGACAGTATGAGAGCCACACTGCTTTCACCCTTCCTGGTCTTTATCGTGTGGTTCATGGAATTGATGTTTTTGATCCCAAATTCAACATTGTTTCTCCTGGAGCAGACATGCAGATTTATTTCCCTTATACAGAGAAGCAACATCGTCTTACTGCTTTACATGGTTCAATTGAGGAACTCTTGTTCAATCTTGAACAGACAGCTGAACACATGTGTATTTTGAATGACCGTAAAAAGCCCATTATCTTTTCTATGGCAAGACTCGATAGAGTGAAAAACATGACAGGACTGGTTGAATGGTTTGCAAAGAACAAACACTTGAGGGATACTGTCCTCCACGTTCTGGGGAGGAAACCATATACAGAATTCCCATTCTGATCAGTGCACAAGCCAAAACAGAGCGTGAGGAAGCAAGATATTGAGGCAGAGAAGAAAACTAAGGGTAAGGAAGCTAAGGGAAAGAAAACCTAGGGCAAACCATCACAGGAAAAGCCACAAGAAAAGCAAGAGGAAAAGCAAGAAATAAAAATAAGGAAGAAACAAAGAGGAATAAAAAACAAGTTTAATCCCTGGAAATTGTTGCAGGTTGCAGGAACACAATGCGGAAAGGGGGCCTCCCAACATAAGCAGAAGGGTCCCTACCAAGTTCCCAGGCATCCTCACATCCATCCCCTCCATGAACACTCATTTTTTTTAGGGTTCGGACACAATCTAGTCATGGTTCAACCTTCTACAGGAAGCTACAAGACTTTCTACAAGAAGTTCTGTATTTCTACAAGAAACATCCTGTAGAGCCTTTGGGCAAGCCAGAATTGATTATGGAGAGGGATTTGAAGCTTGAAGTCTATTGAGGAGGCATGCAACCACTCTTTTCTTCCATCCTCCACTGGTTTCATCTCCTTTCACCACCATTGCCACCATCTGATTGAATATACTTGCACAATCATACCAAAGCTGAGAATTCTCTAGGAAAAGGAGCAGGTAGTGGGAAGAAGCAGAGAGAAAAGCATGATTTCATGACCGAGAAGAGGACATCACTTCATAATCTTGGCATGATAGGGAGGCCACCAAGGCCATCAAAGATGAGGAGATAGATTGGTTGCTCAGAGTATGAGCAACACTTTCAGTAGGGGGGTGATGATGAGCCCCAAAAATGGATAATTAAATGGGCTCATTCAACCTCCTAATTCGAATTAATCCACCATTCTCATTAGTTTATTGCATGTTTTTATTATATTTATGCTAATAGAGTGAATTAGGTTAGTCATTATGCCAACAAGTCTAATGTGTGCTTTGTGTAGACTTTTTGGTCAATTTGGAGACAAAATCAAAGGTCTTAATGAGCACTTGGCAGCCAAATTCGTGGGAGAACAAGGGAGAGGATTTTTAGGAAGGTGTCCCCTTCATTTATGGGCCCTTACCTCGAATTCTCCACCATCAGCTCGGAGTTCAAGGGCCACCAAATCAATTATCACAAGGGCAGCCAAGCAAGTCAAGTAGGACTGTTGTTAACTGCAAGTTTTGGGCAGCCGAGTCCCTAAAGTTTAGGAGGATTGTTGGGGTCCTAAATTTGTATAAATAAGAGGGCTTAGGGCCTCATTTAAGTTAGTCATTTTGTAGCCAGTAGTTAGTCACTTTGTAGGCAGAAGTTAGCTAGTCTGTAGTTCGATTTTAGTCAGTAGATTAGCTTTGCATTTCAACACATTTTCAAGCTTTCCCTTGTGGACAGTTTTTGATGTAAATCTTCTTTTCTTTCTCAATAAAGATGAATCCAGCTTTGCACCAGCTCTAAATCTCTCTTAGGAGGCTATAGCTCTTGGGGTTGGGCCCATCTCAAGTGCCCAGTACCTCCTTTGTTTATCTTTATGTGTTTTTGCTGCATTCTTAGAATAAAATTTGCTATTTAGATTTAAATCTTGCTTTGTCATTTAGATTGCTTTTGATGGTTAAAGTAGCTTCTTATGTTTAGAATAGATTGGTAGGATAATAAAAGAAAAAAAGCTCCAAGAAAAGGGTCAACAACACTCTCAGTTTCACCTCATCCTTATTGGATCCGGGGCTGGAATTGAAGAAACAATGCTGTTATAGACATTTTTGTGCCTCGCGTCAAGGAGCAGGAAATGTCGATAATTACAGGGATCCTCAGTCCCTAAACATGTTGTTCTTACCCCTAAAAGAACAAGGTCATCAATCAACAGCACTTCCAATCAGTTCTCCACCTGAAAACACTTCAGAACAGGCTTATTTTGGATCATGTCAGCTGCTTAACTGAGCTTCTGCGCTGTATTGCAACTGTCCCACTCTGTACCTGCGCTGGAAGTCAAAAACAATGAAGGCTACCTGCGCTGGGCGAGATTGGCCAAGTGGCACAGTCCTCCTGCAAGGTGTCAATTGCCCAGGAAGCTTCCAAACTGACACTTGGGTCATGAGATTCGCCCTGTGATGAGTAAGAGGTACTTGATCACCATGTGTAAGCAAGGATCTCCAAGTGGACACAGGAACTGAAGATTAACTGGAGATGGAGAGGACACAAGGCAGCTTCATGTCAGTCTCAAGCTGACTCATCCTTTTCTCTTCTCTCCTATATATAGAGCTCTTCTATGAGGTCTATAGAGGCTGGAATTTTGGTATAAGCAAGGAGGTGCTGTTGGTATACTGCCAGGATTATTGGGTGATTGTTTTACTAGAGGTGAAGAAGAGAGTTCTTGCTGCCGAGGAGGTGCTGCTGGATTGGGGCCAACATCATTGGTTGTAACTTCCTCTGGAACCCTGTTACTTTCTATCAATAAAGTTTGCATGTTCTTCTATATACTTGTTTTACATAGATGCTTTTGTGTTTACATGTATATTTGATGCAACCTAATCCATGCTTCAATTATGATTGCTTGTATCTCGTAGTTTGCTCCCTTTTGTTGTGCAGATTCTGTGTGTAGCTGGATCGGCTTGGAGAGTAAAGAGCTGGGAACGGGATACAAAGCGAGAAGGACAAGGATCGACTAAGCGCAAGACACCAGGTTGGTTGATCCTCTTTCTATTCTCTCTGTGCTTTCATAAAGATGAACATGAAAACTTTGAGAGGCTGGAACGGCTGCGAAGAGTGATTTCACCTAGCCCTCCTTGTAACACTACCGTGATTGGAAAATTCCAATTTGTACCTGGAATCAGTTGCTATCCTTGTTTATCACTCGTTCCTCAAAAGACGAGTCTTCTTTGAGCTCTTTTCACTGACTCGTAAAATATGAAAAGTTTGCCGAGTTTTTGGCCTTCTAGCTCGTTAAACGACCGAAAGCTATCCCTCCTCTAGATTTTAATCTTTTTGGACCTGAGGGATTATTACACAAAAAGATCGAGCGCTTGTCTTGTTCGGCTCGTAAAAGTACCGAATAGCCATCCCTTCTGTATTGTTTTATACTTTTTCGGACTTAAGGGATTAGATGACGAAAAAGGAATTATGGAGTTGACTTTCTGTACCTTTTTAGACTCTCTAAAAATGAAAAGGACCGAGTTTTCCTTATCGTTAGACTCGTTAAAATAATTAAATAGCGACAAACTTGTCTTTAGACGAGAACGAGTTTCCCTATCGCTAGGCTCGTTAAATCTTAGCGATGGGCTTGCCCGAAGGGCAGGTTATAGAACAAGCATATGTTATCCTCCTCAAGCTTGACAAAAATAAAGAGGTACTGGTCAGAAATGACTGGGGAAAAATTGGGAGAACATCAAAGTTTAGAGGTAGCAAGTCACTCTTGAACATGACACTTTTCTTCCGTGTCACATCGGGTTGGGTTGTCTCATTCACCGGTTTCATCACCATGGTCCTCGCCACACCATCCATTCGGGGTAATGCTACCGATCCATCACATCAGTGTCGTTATATGTTCAAGAGGGGTCATTCAGAAAGTGTCAACCGTGTCCCATCCACTACCATACATTTTCCTTCATCCATTTCATGATCGCCACCCTGAATCATATGTCACAGTTTGTTTCACCTCCACTAAATCATTAGCTCCATTCCGTGTCATTGATGTGGGATTCATCAAGGCCCTCCTTTGACGGATCACTTCTTGTCGACTTCAGCTCATTATCCAAGAAGTCGATCTAGGAACACCCACAAAGTACTTTGAAGCTTGCATGCCTCAATGGCAAGTTTCTCACTTCCGGCGACAGGTATACATCAATGACCTTCGACCAGAAGATTTTGCGTGGCGTTCGACGCCAAGTCCTTTATTCACGCCACGTGAATTGTACTGCCGTACCTTGAGGGTCATCGTCATTATTGGTGATTCCTCTCGCGCTTGTTAACGGTTTTCATTATTGACCGGTAATCAAGCGATGTCTTTCCATGTTCGACTTCAGCGTAATTCTCACATGGATCGACTTGTACTTAGAGTGAAGATCGAACGAGTTTGAAGACCCCGGATCTAGTTTCATCCATCCGGGCTGCGATATATATTCAGGAAATATAAAAGCATTTGCCATGTACATCATTGCAGCAGATGATCATCCTCTTCAAAGGATGATAATTTTAGCGGAAGATTATCAGTCTGTCTTCAGACGATCGTCTGTCATATGTACCAAAATGTATTTATAGAAAGCTGAGCATGGGAATACCCGCCTCAGCTAGATCATGAGAATAATGATGAATGAAAGATAATGTATTGTATTGTATTGTATTACAGGGCACTCTCCTCAGCACTGGAACAAACTTCGGACCCTCTAGCTAAAGCATTTCACCCGATTAACGGCCTCATACTTTAGGGGGCAACTGTTATAGACATTTTTGTGCCTCGCGTCAAGGAGCAGGAAATGTCGATAATTACAGGGATCCTCAGTCCCTAAACATGTTGTTCTTACCCCTAAAAGAACAAGGTCATCAATCAACAGCACTTCCAATCAGTTCTCCACCTGAAAACACTTCAGAACAGGCTTATTTTGGATCATGTCAGCTGCTTAACTGAGCTTCTGCGCTGTATTGCAACTGTCCCACTCTGTACCTGCGCTGGAAGTCAAAAACAATGAAGGCTACCTGCGCTGGGCGAGATTGGCCAAGTGGCACAGTCCTCCTGCAAGGTGTCAATTGCCCAGGAAGCTTCCAAACTGACACTTGGGTCATGAGATTCGCCCTGTGATGAGTAAGAGGTACTTGATCACCATGTGTAAGCAAGGATCTCCAAGTGGACACAGGAACTGAAGATTAACTGGAGATGGAGAGGACACAAGGCAGCTTCATGTCAGTCTCAAGCTGACTCATCCTTTTCTCTTCTCTCCTATATATAGAGCTCTTCTATGAGGTCTATAGAGGCTGGAATTTTGGTATAAGCAAGGAGGTGCTGTTGGTATACTGCCAGGATTATTGGGTGATTGTTTTACTAGAGGTGAAGAAGAGAGTTCTTGCTGCCGAGGAGGTGCTGCTGGATTGGGGCCAACATCATTGGTTGTAACTTCCTCTGGAACCCTGTTACTTTCTATCAATAAAGTTTGCATGTTCTTCTATATACTTGTTTTACATAGATGCTTTTGTGTTTACATGTATATTTGATGCAACCTAATCCATGCTTCAATTATGATTGCTTGTATCTCGTAGTTTGCTCCCTTTTGTTGTGCAGATTCTGTGTGTAGCTGGATCGGCTTGGAGAGTAAAGAGCTGGGAACGGGATACAAAGCGAGAAGGACAAGGATCGACTAAGCGCAAGACACCAGGTTGGTTGATCCTCTTTCTATTCTCTCTGTGCTTTCATAAAGATGAACATGAAAACTTTGAGAGGCTGGAACGGCTGCGAAGAGTGATTTCACCTAGCCCTCCTTGTAACACTACCGTGATTGGAAAATTCCAATTTGTACCTGGAATCAGTTGCTATCCTTGTTTATCACTCGTTCCTCAAAAGACGAGTCTTCTTTGAGCTCTTTTCACTGACTCGTAAAATATGAAAAGTTTGTCGAGTTTTTGGCCTTCTAGCTCGTTAAACGACCGAAAGCTATCCCTCCTCTAGATTTTAATCTTTTTGGACCTGAGGGATTATTACACAAAAAGATCGAGCGCTTGTCTTGTTCGGCTCGTAAAAGTACCGAATAGCCATCCCTTCTGTATTGTTTTATACTTTTTCGGACTTAAGGGATTAGATGACGAAAAAGGAATTATGGAGTTGACTTTCTGTACCTTTTTAGACTCTCTAAAAATGAAAAGGACCGAGTTTTCCTTGTCGTTAGACTCATTAAAATAATTAAATAGCGACAAACTTGTCTTTAGACGAGAACGAGTTTCCCTATCGCTAGGCTCGTTAAATCTTAGCGATGGGCTTGCCCGAAGGGCAGGTTATAGAACAAGCATATGTTATCCTCCTCAAGCTTGACAAAAATAAAGAGGTACTGGTCAGAAATGACTGGGGAAAAATTGGGAGAACATCAAAGTTTAGAGGTAGCAAGTCACTCTTGAACATGACACTTTTCTTCCGTGTCACATCGGGTTGGGTTGTCTCATTCACCGGTTTCATCACCATGGTCCTCGCCACACCATCCATTCGGGGTAATGCTACCGATCCATCACATCAGTGTCGTTATATGTTCAAGAGGGGTCATTCAGAAAGTGTCAACCGTGTCCCATCCACTACCATACATTTTCCTTCATCCATTTCATGATCGCCACCCTGAATCATATGTCACAGTTTGTTTCACCTCCACTAAATCATTAGCTCCGTTCCGTGTCATTGATGTGGGATTCATCAAGGCCCTCCTTTGACGGATCACTTCTTGTCGACTTCAGCTCATTATCCAAGAAGTCGATCTAGGAACACCCCCATCAGTACTTTGAAGCTTGCATGCCTCAATGGCAAGTTTCTCACTTCCGGCGACAGGTATACATCAATGACCTTCGACCAGAAGATTTTGCGTGGCGTTCGATGCCAAGTCCTTTATTCACGCCACGTGAATTGTACTGCCGTACCTTGAGGGTCATCGTCATTATTGGTGATTCCTCTCGCGCTTGTTAACGGTTTTCATTATTGACCGGTAATCAAGCGATGTCTTTCCATGTTCGACTTCAGCGTAATTCTCACATGGATCGACTTGTACTTAGAGTGAAGATCGAACGAGTTTGAAGACCCCGGATCTAGTTTCATCCATCCGGGCTGCGATATATATTCAGGAAATATAAAAGCATTTGCCATGTACATCATTGCAGCAGATGATCATCCTCTTCAAAGGATGATAATTTTAGCGGAAGATTATCAGTCTGTCTTCAGACGATCGTCTGTCATATGTACCAAAATGTATTTATAGAAAGCTGAGCATGGGAATACCCGCCTCAGCTAGATCATGAGAATAATGATGAATGAAAGATAATGTATTGTATTGTATTGTATTACAGGGCACTCTCCTCAGCACTGGAACGAACTTCGGACCCTCTAGCTAAAGCATTTCACCCGATTAACGGCCTCATACTTTAGGGGGCAACTGTTATAGACATTTTTGTGCCTCGCGTCAAGGAGCAGGAAATGTCGATAATTACAGGGATCCTCAGTCCCTAAACATGTTGTTCTTACCCCTAAAAGAACAAGGTCATCAATCAACAGCACTTCCAATCAGTTCTCCACCTGAAAACACTTCAGAACAGGCTTATTTTGGATCATGTCAGCTGCTTAACTGAGCTTCTGCGCTGTATTGCAACTGTCCCACTCTGTACCTGCGCTGGAAGTCAAAAACAATGAAGGCTACCTGCGCTGGACGAGATTGGCCAAGTGGCACAGTCCTCCTGCAAGGTGTCAATTGCCCAGGAAGCTTCCAAACTGACACTTGGGTCATGAGATTCGCCCTGTGATGAGTAAGAGGTACTTGATCACCATGTGTAAGCAAGGATCTCCAAGTGGACACAGGAACTGAAGATTAACTGGAGATGGAGAGGACACAAGGCAGCTTCATGTCAGTCTCAAGCTGACTCATCCTTTTCTCTTCTCTCCTATATATAGAGCTCTTCTATGAGGTCTATAGAGGCTGGAATTTTGGTATAAGCAAGGAGGTGCTGTTGGTATACTGCCAGGATTATTGGGTGATTGTTTTACTAGAGGTGAAGAAGAGAGTTCTTGCTGCCGAGGAGGTGCTGCTGGATTGGGGCCAACATCATTGGTTGTAACTTCCTCTGGAACCCTGTTACTTTCTATCAATAAAGTTTGCATGTTCTTCTATATACTTGTTTTACATAGATGCTTTTGTGTTTACATGTATATTTGATGCAACCTAATCCATGCTTCAATTATGATTGCTTGTATCTCGTAGTTTGCTCCCTTTTGTTGTGCAGATTCTGTGTGTAGCTGGATCGGCTTGGAGAGTAAAGAGCTGGGAACGGGATACAAAGCGAGAAGGACAAGGATCGACTAAGCGCAAGACACCAGGTTGGTTGATCCTCTTTCTATTCTCTCTGTGCTTTCATAAAGATGAACATGAAAACTTTGAGAGGCTGGAACGGCTGCGAAGAGTGATTTCACCTAGCCCTCCTTGTAACACTACCGTGATTGGAAAATTCCAATTTGTACCTGGAATCAGTTGCTATCCTTGTTTATCACTCGTTCCTCAAAAGACGAGTCTTCTTTGAGCTCTTTTCACTGACTCGTAAAATATGAAAAGTTTGCCGAGTTTTTGGCCTTCTAGCTCGTTAAACGACCGAAAGCTATCCCTCCTCTAGATTTTAATCTTTTTGGACCTGAGGGATTATTACACAAAAAGATCGAGCGCTTGTCTTGTTCGGCTCGTAAAAGTACCGAATAGCCATCCCTTCTGTATTGTTTTATACTTTTTCGGACTTAAGGGATTAGATGACGAAAAAGGAATTATGGAGTTGACTTTCTGTACCTTTTTAGACTCTCTAAAAATGAAAAGGACCGAGTTTTCCTTATCGTTAGACTCGTTAAAATAATTAAATAGCGACAAACTTGTCTTTAGACGAGAACGAGTTTCCCTATCGCTAGGCTCGTTAAATCTTAGCGATGGGCTTGCCCGAAGGGCAGGTTATAGAACAAGCATATGTTATCCTCCTCAAGCTTGACAAAAATAAAGAGGTACTGGTCAGAAATGACTGGGGAAAAATTGGGAGAACATCAAAGTTTAGAGGTAGCAAGTCACTCTTGAACATGACACTTTTCTTCCGTGTCACATCGGGTTGGGTTGTCTCATTCACCGGTTTCATCACCATGGTCCTCGCCACACCATCCATTCGGGGTAATGCTACCGATCCATCACATCAGTGTCGTTATATGTTCAAGAGGGGTCATTCAGAAAGTGTCAACCGTGTCCCATCCACTACCATACATTTTCCTTCATCCATTTCATGATCGCCACCCTGAATCATATGTCACAGTTTGTTTCACCTCCACTAAATCATTAGCTCCATTCCGTGTCATTGATGTGGGATTCATCAAGGCCCTCCTTTGACGGATCACTTCTTGTCGACTTCAGCTCATTATCCAAGAAGTCGATCTAGGAACACCCACAAAGTACTTTGAAGCTTGCATGCCTCAATGGCAAGTTTCTCACTTCCGGCGACAGGTATACATCAATGACCTTCGACCAGAAGATTTTGCGTGGCGTTCGACGCCAAGTCCTTTATTCACGCCACGTGAATTGTACTGCCGTACCTTGAGGGTCATCGTCATTATTGGTGATTCCTCTCGCGCTTGTTAACGGTTTTCATTATTGACCGGTAATCAAGCGATGTCTTTCCATGTTCGACTTCAGCGTAATTCTCACATGGATCGACTTGTACTTAGAGTGAAGATCGAACGAGTTTGAAGACCCCGGATCTAGTTTCATCCATCCGGGCTGCGATATATATTCAGGAAATATAAAAGCATTTGCCATGTACATCATTGCAGCAGATGATCATCCTCTTCAAAGGATGATAATTTTAGCGGAAGATTATCAGTCTGTCTTCAGACGATCGTCTGTCATATGTACCAAAATGTATTTATAGAAAGCTGAGCATGGGAATACCCGCCTCAGCTAGATCATGAGAATAATGATGAATGAAAGATAATGTATTGTATTGTATTGTATTACAGGGCACTCTCCTCAGCACTGGAACGAACTTCGGACCCTCTAGCTAAAGCATTTCACCCGATTAACGGCCTCATACTTTAGGGGGCAACTGTTATAGACATTTTTGTGCCTCGCGTCAAGGAGCAGGAAATGTCGATAATTACAGGGATCCTCAGTCCCTAAACATGTTGTTCTTACCCCTAAAAGAACAAGGTCATCAATCAACAGCACTTCCAATCAGTTCTCCACCTGAAAACACTTCAGAACAGGCTTATTTTGGATCATGTCAGCTACTTAACTGAGCTTCTGCGCTGTATTGCAACTGTCCCACTCTGTACCTGCGCTGGAAGTCAAAAACAATGAAGGCTACCTGCGCTGGGCGAGATTGGCCAAGTGGCACAGTCCTCCTGCAAGGTGTCAATTGCCCAGGAAGCTTCCAAACTGACACTTGGGTCATGAGATTCGCCCTGTGATGAGTAAGAGGTACTTGATCACCATGTGTAAGCAAGGATCTCCAAGTGGACACAGGAACTGAAGATTAACTGGAGATGGAGAGGACACAAGGCAGCTTCATGTCAGTCTCAAGCTGACTCATCCTTTTCTCTTCTCTCCTATATATAGAGCTCTTCTATGAGGTCTATAGAGGCTGGAATTTTGGTATAAGCAAGGAGGTGCTGTTGGTATACTGCCAGGATTATTGGGTGATTGTTTTACTAGAGGTGAAGAAGAGAGTTCTTGCTGCCGAGGAGGTGCTGCTGGATTGGGGCCAACATCATTGGTTGTAACTTCCTCTGGAACCCTGTTACTTTCTATCAATAAAGTTTGCATGTTCTTCTATATACTTGTTTTACATAGATGCTTTTGTGTTTACATGTATATTTGATGCAACCTAATCCATGCTTCAATTATGATTGCTTGTATCTCGTAGTTTGCTCCCTTTTGTTGTGCAGATTCTGTGTGTAGCTGGATCGGCTTGGAGAGTAAAGAGCTGGGAACGGGATACAAAGCGAGAAGGACAAGGATCGACTAAGCGCAAGACACCAGGTTGGTTGATCCTCTTTCTATTCTCTCTGTGCTTTCATAAAGATGAACATGAAAACTTTGAGAGGCTGGAACGGCTGCGAAGAGTGATTTCACCTAGCCCTCCTTGTAACACTACCGTGATTGGAAAATTCCAATTTGTACCTGGAATCAGTTGCTATCCTTGTTTATCACTCGTTCCTCAAAAGACGAGTCTTCTTTGAGCTCTTTTCACTGACTCGTAAAATATGAAAAGTTTGTCGAGTTTTTGGCCTTCTAGCTCGTTAAACGACCGAAAGCTATCCCTCCTCTAGATTTTAATCTTTTTGGACCTGAGGGATTATTACACAAAAAGATCGAGCGCTTGTCTTGTTCGGCTCGTAAAAGTACCGAATAGCCATCCCTTCTGTATTGTTTTATACTTTTTCGGACTTAAGGGATTAGATGACGAAAAAGGAATTATGGAGTTGACTTTCTGTACCTTTTTAGACTCTCTAAAAATGAAAAGGACCGAGTTTTCCTTGTCGTTAGACTCGTTAAAATAATTAAATAGCGACAAACTTGTCTTTAGACGAGAACGAGTTTCCCTATCGCTAGGCTCGTTAAATCTTAGCGATGGGCTTGCCCGAAGGGCAGGTTATAGAACAAGCATATGTTATCCTCCTCAAGCTTGACAAAAATAAAGAGGTACTGGTCAGAAATGACTGGGGAAAAATTGGGAGAACATCAAAGTTTAGAGGTAGCAAGTCACTCTTGAACATGACACTTTTCTTCCGTGTCACATCGGGTTGGGTTGTCTCATTCACCGGTTTCATCACCATGGTCCTCGCCACACCATCCATTCGGGGTAATGCTACCGATCCATCACATCAGTGTCGTTATATGTTCAAGAGGGGTCATTCAGAAAGTGTCAACCGTGTCCCATCCACTACCATACATTTTCCTTCATCCATTTCATGATCGCCACCCTGAATCATATGTCACAGTTTGTTTCACCTCCACTAAATCATTAGCTCCGTTCCGTGTCATTGATGTGGGATTCATCAAGGCCCTCCTTTGACGGATCACTTCTTGTCGACTTCAGCTCATTATCCAAGAAGTCGATCTAGGAACACCCCCATCAGTACTTTGAAGCTTGCATGCCTCAATGGCAAGTTTCTCACTTCCGGCGACAGGTATACATCAATGACCTTCGACCAGAAGATTTTGCGTGGCGTTCGACGCCAAGTCCTTTATTCACGCCACGTGAATTGTACTGCCGTACCTTGAGGGTCATCGTCATTATTGGTGATTCCTCTCGCGCTTGTTAACGGTTTTCATTATTGACCGGTAATCAAGCGATGTCTTTCCATGTTCGACTTCAGCGTAATTCTCACATGGATCGACTTGTACTTAGAGTGAAGATCGAACGAGTTTGAAGACCCCGGATCTAGTTTCATCCATCCGGGCTGCGATATATATTCAGGAAATATAAAAGCATTTGCCATGTACATCATTGCAGCAGATGATCATCCTCTTCAAAGGATGATAATTTTAGCGGAAGATTATCAGTCTGTCTTCAGACGATCGTCTGTCATATGTACCAAAATGTATTTATAGAAAGCTGAGCATGGGAATACCCGCCTCAGCTAGATCATGAGAATAATGATGAATGAAAGATAATGTATTGTATTGTATTGTATTACAGGGCACTCTCCTCAGCACTGGAACGAACTTCGGACCCTCTAGCTAAAGCATTTCACCCGATTAACGGCCTCATACTTTAGGGGGCAACTGTTATAGACATTTTTGTGCCTCGCGTCAAGGAGCAGGAAATGTCGATAATTACAGGGATCCTCAGTCCCTAAACATGTTGTTCTTACCCCTAAAAGAACAAGGTCATCAATCAACAGCACTTCCAATCAGTTCTCCACCTGAAAACACTTCAGAACAGGCTTATTTTGGATCATGTCAGCTGCTTAACTGAGCTTCTGTGCTGTATTGCAACTGTCCCACTCTGTACCTGCGCTGGAAGTCAAAAACAATGAAGGCTACCTGCGCTGGGCGAGATTGGCCAAGTGGCACAGTCCTCCTGCAAGGTGTCAATTGCCCAGGAAGCTTCCAAACTGACACTTGGGTCATGAGATTCGCCCTGTGATGAGTAAGAGGTACTTGATCACCATGTGTAAGCAAGGATCTCCAAGTGGACACAGGAACTGAAGATTAACTGGAGATGGAGAGGACACAAGGCAGCTTCATGTCAGTCTCAAGCTGACTCATCCTTTTCTCTTCTCTCCTATATATAGAGCTCTTCTATGAGGTCTATAGAGGCTGGAATTTTGGTATAAGCAAGGAGGTGCTGTTGGTATACTGCCAGGATTATTGGGTGATTGTTTTACTAGAGGTGAAGAAGAGAGTTCTTGCTGCCGAGGAGGTGCTGCTGGATTGGGGCCAACATCATTGGTTGTAACTTCCTCTGGAACCCTGTTACTTTCTATCAATAAAGTTTGCATGTTCTTCTATATACTTGTTTTACATAGATGCTTTTGTGTTTACATGTATATTTGATGCAACCTAATCCATGCTTCAATTATGATTGCTTGTATCTCGTAGTTTGCTCCCTTTTGTTGTGCAGATTCTGTGTGTAGCTGGATCGGCTTGGAGAGTAAAGAGCTGGGAACGGGATACAAAGCGAGAAGGACAAGGATAGACTAAGCGCAAGACACCAGGTTGGTTGATCCTCTTTCTATTCTCTCTGTGCTTTCATAAAGATGAACATGAAAACTTTGAGAGGCTGGAACGGCTGCGAAGAGTGATTTCACCTAGCCCTCCTTGTAACACTACCGTGATTGGAAAATTCCAATTTGTACCTGGAATCAATTGCTATCCTTGTTTATCACTCGTTCCTCAAAAGACGAGTCTTCTTTGAGCTCTTTTCACTGACTCGTAAAATATGAAAAGTTTGTCGAGTTTTTGGCCTTCTAGCTCGTTAAACGACCGAAAGCTATCCCTCCTCTAGATTTTAATCTTTTTGGACCTGAGGGATTATTACACAAAAAGATCGAGCGCTTGTCTTGTTCGGCTCGTAAAAGTACCGAATAGCCATCCCTTCTGTATTGTTTTATACTTTTTCGGACTTAAGGGATTAGATGACGAAAAAGGAATTATGGAGTTGACTTTCTGTACCTTTTTAGACTCTCTAAAAATGAAAAGGACCGAGTTTTCCTTGTCGTTAGACTCGTTAAAATAATTAAATAGCGACAAACTTGTCTTTAGACGAGAACGAGTTTCCCTATCGCTAGGCTCGTTAAATCTTAGCGATGGGCTTGCCCGAAGGGCAGGTTATAGAACAAGCATATGTTATCCTCCTCAAGCTTGACAAAAATAAAGAGGTACTGGTCAGAAATGACTGGGGAAAAATTGGGAGAACATCAAAGTTTAGAGGTAGCAAGTCACTCTTGAACATGACACTTTTCTTCCGTGTCACATCGGGTTGGGTTGTCTCATTCACTGGTTTCATCACCATGGTCCTCGTCACACCATCCATTCGGGGTAATGCTACCGATCCATCACATCAGTGTCGTTATATGTTCAAGAGGGGTCATTCAGAAAGTGTCAACCGTGTCCCATCCACTACCATACATTTTCCTTCATCCATTTCATGATCGCCACCCTGAATCATATGTCACAGTTTGTTTCACCTCCACTAAATCATTAGCTCCGTTCCGTGTCATTGATGTGGGATTCATCAAGGCCCTCCTTTGACGGATCACTTCTTGTCGACTTCAGCTCATTATCCAAGAAGTCGATCTAGGAACACCCCCATCAGTACTTTGAAGCTTGCATGCCTCAATGGCAAGTTTCTCACTTCCGGCGACAGGTATACATCAATGACCTTCGACCAGAAGATTTTGCGTGGCGTTCGACGCCAAGTCCTTTATTCACGCCACGTGAATTGTACTGCCGTACCTTGAGGGTCATCGTCATTATTGGTGATTCCTCTCGCGCTTGTTAACGGTTTTCATTATTGACCGGTAATCAAGCGATGTCTTTCCATGTTCGACTTCAGCGTAATTCTCACATGGATCGACTTGTACTTAGAGTGAAGATCGAACGAGTTTGAAGACCCCGGATCTAGTTTCATCCATCCGGGCTGCGATATATATTCAGGAAATATAAAAGCATTTGCCATGTACATCATTGCAGCAGATGATCATCCTCTTCAAAGGATGATAATTTTAGCGGAAGATTATCAGTCTGTCTTCAGACGATCGTCTGTCATATGTACCAAAATGTATTTATAGAAAGCTGAGCATGGGAATACCCGCCTCAGCTAGATCATGAGAATAATGATGAATGAAAGATAATGTATTGTATTGTATTGTATTACAGGGCACTCTCCTCAGCACTGGAACGAACTTCGGACCCTCTAGCTAAAGCATTTCACCCGATTAACGGCCTCATACTTTAGGGGGCAACTGTTATAGACATTTTTGTGCCTCGCGTCAAGGAGCAGGAAATGTCGATAATTACAGGGATCCTCAGTCCCTAAACATGTTGTTCTTACCCCTAAAAGAACAAGGTCATCAATCAACAGCACTTCCAATCAGTTCTCCACCTGAAAACACTTCAGAACAGGCTTATTTTGGATCATGTCAGCTGCTTAACTGAGCTTCTGCGCTGTATTGCAACTGTCCCACTCTGTACCTGCGCTGGAAGTCAAAAACAATGAAGGCTACCTGTGCTGGGCGAGATTGGCCAAGTGGCACAGTCCTCCTGCAAGGTGTCAATTGCCCAGGAAGCTTCCAAACTGACACTTGGGTCATGAGATTCGCCCTGTGATGAGTAAGAGGTACTTGATCACCATGTGTAAGCAAGGATCTCCAAGTGGACACAGGAACTGAAGATTAACTGGAGATGGAGAGGACACAAGGCAGCTTCATGTCAGTCTCAAGCTGACTCATCCTTTTCTCTTCTCTCCTATATATAGAGCTCTTCTATGAGGTCTATAGAGGCTGGAATTTTGGTATAAGCAAGGAGGTGCTGTTGGTATACTGCCAGGATTATTGGGTGATTGTTTTACTAGAGGTGAAGAAGAGAGTTCTTGCTGCCGAGGAGGTGCTGCTGGATTGGGGCCAACATCATTGGTTGTAACTTCCTCTGGAACCCTGTTACTTTCTATCAATAAAGTTTGCATGTTCTTCTATATACTTGTTTTACATAGATGCTTTTGTGTTTACATGTATATTTGATGCAACCTAATCCATGCTTCAATTATGATTGCTTGTATCTCGTAGTTTGCTCCCTTTTGTTGTGCAGATTCTGTGTGTAGCTGGATCGGCTTGGAGAGTAAAGAGCTGGGAACGGGATACAAAGCGAGAAGGACAAGGATCGACTAAGCGCAAGACACCAGGTTGGTTGATCCTCTTTCTATTCTCTCTGTGCTTTCATAAAGATGAACATGAAAACTTTGTCATTCAGTTGTTGCTAAAGTCTGTCACCTTTAGAAAGGGTTAGTGTCATCCGCATCGGATACTTTTCCCCACAACAAACTGGCGACTCCGCTGGGGAGATCCTAGTATCTTGTTGTTGTAGTATTTTGCTATTCATTTCTTGAAGAAAGGAGTACCGAATCGAAAAGCTTTTGACTCTATCAAAAGCGAAGTAGAGGGTTTTTGCTACTCTTGCTCCTTTGCTGAGCAAATTCAAGATTTAAAGAGCTAATCTACAGATGAATCCTTACTCTTTGTGATAGATCTTTATCCTCTTGATCATCCCTTAGCCTGTACTTAACCCATAGCATTTTATTTCAGTCAAAACAGTACATTTTTGAGCTTTTTATGACCCGGAATTCTTAGCAGACGTAACTCTCGTAAGTCAGTGCAGGCTGTCCACAGGCAGTCTGCATTACAGCGCAGGTGCTCCCTTCGGGAACTGCGCTGAGAGTGAAACTGGCAGACCAGTGCCTGCGCTGGTCCAGTTGGCCTTAGTCTAGCTCAGCTCTTCCTTTGTGTCTTGGCCCTGTTTGCACTTGTTTTTTGGCTGATTGCTTGCTGGTTATTGTATTTGCTGTAGACCTTATCTCCTTGACATTATTCCGCCTCAGTTGTGTGATGAAATTGTAAACGTTCTTTCAGTATTTCTTGTTTCAGTTACAATTTCCCATTGTGAAAAGCGAACCTAGTAGCTGTGGCCTCTTAGATTGCGATCTTATGAGTTAGTGTTATTACTGTTCATAGCTGTTTAAGTTGGTTTGTTTTCACTTTATGATTTTAATTCATATATTTTTGGTGTAAAACAAGTACCTGTAAAGCGTCTTTTCATTTAGACAATACTTGTTTGTTTACGCTTCAAATTGAATTCGAAAGTCATACAACAGTTTTCCTTTTGTTAAGCATCAACATTAAAGGAAAAGAAAAGAAATACATGCATCTTGCATTTGCATTTTTGATAAGTTTGGGTGTCTGATCTAGGAGAAAGTGCATTAGTTTGTGCTTTGTGCTCTGTGTGGAAAGATATTGTTTTTCTCTCCCCTCAGTAGTTAGGATTTTCAAAGCTAAAAGGATTGTGAAAGCTTGCTTATCATTTTAGCTGCATTTAGGAATTTGTACCAATACATCTCGTGGTGATCCTGAAAGACAAACTGATAAACAAGATCAACTTAAAAATATTGAATGAATCTAAAAACGCATTGTAACATAACGCTCACAATAGAGGTCTAGGTAGAGACGTGTTCCGGCGTCGTTAAACGTAGTGACTGTCGATCTCTACGAAGGTGGGTGATTCCTCCTGAGGGACGATAGCACTAATACGGATTTGAGCTCCCGCGTACCGTCGCGTATATTGGGAGACCCCTATAGGCAATTATCCTTTATCCTTAGGAAGCCGTGTCGACCGCCCTACTGATCGCGATGCAGTGAACACAGCATTCACGAAGATCGACCACCCGTACCGTAAAACGTATTCTGTGGTTTCGCGAAAGGTTTGGCACACCCTCTGCCTAGATCTCCAGAGCAGTTTCTTTTGGCTCTTTTCAAACTCTATAATTGAAAAGGTCCAACCGAGCATTTGTCACTTCGGGCTCGTTAATACATCGAAGGCGACTAGAGTCATCTTTAGCTTTTTCTCGACTCTTAAAACATGAAAAAGCAAAGTTGTGTCTAAAAGCGTCTAATAAAATTCATTCAATACGGAAACATAATTCCCCTTTTTGTATTTTAGTTGATCAAGTAATCCGCAATCGTGGAGGAAAGTCAATTAAAACCCCGTCGTTCAGGGAGGCTTGCAGGTCGACCATCTTTGTCTCTGGAACCGAAAGTAGTACGAGCAAAGCGATCTCGCTGGACCAGGTCAAAATCTCCTTTTAAAGTTAGAACGGAAGTTCCAACAACATCTGAGATTCTGGTCACTCCCAATATTTCTGGAATCTCTGCCTCTATTGAAGAAGTTCAACGGCAACAGAAGGACAATTGTATTGATCCTAGTCTGAAAACAAGTACTTGTTTAACTGAACCAGTTCCATTTGAAACCGGTCCACAGAGTCTTGTTGTTCAAACAACTGTCGCTGTCGAAACAACCCCTTCTTCGGCACCAGAAATCTATTACGGACCTGACGGTCTGCCTCTTCCTCCTGGTCTGATCGCAATAGAAGAAATCGTAGAGGACCAGCAAGCGAATACTCCAATTCATTTTGGAGTAGGTTCCACTCTTTTTCCTTCTGCATCAGAAGTTTGTCTATCGCCACAAGAAGTTCCTGAAGAATCGTTAGGAAGTTTATTGGATAGACTTAAAATGTCTGAACAACCGTCGACATCTAGAACTGTGCCAAACGACACGGCGACAGCAGAAGCTCCTGCTGCCATTCCAACGATGTTTGCCGGCATACCATCTGTCCCAACTAGTTCTCATCAACTAGAAGGAGTCCACCCAGGGACTATTATGACAACTTGGTCTGTTCCAGTTTGCTCTTCCGGTATAATACCCGGTAATTCTTATGTTGAAACTAGACAAATTGATCCCTTTGGGAATCATTTTGGGCCATCCAGTCCTCAAAGGCCATCTATACCCTTGAGCTCCGGATTGTTACCGTATGGGGGGCAATATGCCCTTTCACTTCCTCTTTCGGGAGGATACCCATATGGCAGTTTTCAACCACATTCAGGTTTGACTGAAGTAACGACGAGTGGTTGGGTACCTATGTTACCCCAACAACCAAGAGTTGTATATTCTATGCAACAAAGTGTACCTATGTCTCATATCCCGACGACGCCAGCAATTGTAACCGTGTCGCAAGTTCAATCGATGCCTGTTGTATGTCAACCCCAAGTTGTAATGCAACAACCAATTGACCCTGCAACACAACCACAATCGCCGACTGCCGGGACGACACAGATACAAACGGGGACCATAACCCCGCATCTTGGGCCGTCGGTTAGTGTTGCACAACAAAACATGGCTTCACAACCATGGATGGTGCAATACCAACAACCTCAGTTTCAACAGGTATACCAGGGATCTGAGCAACAGATCTTTGCGAATAGTGGGCAACCCTATATTCAGAACGGGTTAAACCAACCACTTTACAGTGGCCAAGCCCACCAACCATATCAGTCATATCAACATCAGTTGCATTATACTGGTATGCAAAGACCTACTGCTCAGGCGATTCAATCGTACCCTGGGTACGCCTCGCCAAACCTGAATCAGCAGTTGCCATTCGTGGCGACTTTAGAATTACCAGATTTACATCGATTGACGAACGATCCAATCGCCTATGCCCATTGGTGGCCAGCGATTCCTCACAAACTTCCTTCGGACATTCCTAAATTCAATGGAAATCCGGGCGAAGACCCGTCGAATCATGTGATGACATTCCATCTGTGGTGTTCGTCGAATACCTTGAATGATGATTCAATAAGGCTTCGTCTTTTCCAGAGGACATTGACTGGTCCGGCGGCCAAATGGTATATTGAATTACCTAGAGCCTCTTTCGACAATTTTAGTTCCCTAGCCACGACTTTCTTGACACACTTTCAGTTACCTATAAGGTACGAAACTGGAACAGAAATCTTAACTAATTTCAAGCAGACAACCGCCACACATATATCTGATCATATACATGAGTGGCGTCGTCGTCGCAGAATGGTAAAGACCTATGTTCCAGATCAGCTATTAGCTGAGTGGTTTATAAAGTCGCTTCTGCCGGCAATTACAGAAGATGTGGCCAAGGGGGGTCGTAACAGAGGAGCAGGTTATTGCTCGTGCTCAGTATTTGGACTTAGTGTATACTCAGTCGGGCACGCTCTATGATAAGATACCTGATGCCCCCAGACCGGAATTTTCAATCCCTCCTCCTCCCGGATCGAATAGTGACTCTCATGCCGGTGATGGCGTGATTGGAACTGCAAACGCTAAGTCGACAAGGGATTCGAATAAGAAAGCCCGTAAGACTTCGAATCAAAAAGCAAATCAAGAGATTCTTGCTTCGGAGGTAAATGCTGTATCTACAGATAAAGACAAAAACTCCAATCAACCAGGAAGCAAGAAGAAACAAAACAAAGGGAAGAAGAAGAAACAAGGTGGATCATCCCCTCAAAAAACTTCTTCAAACCCTCCTGGGCAAAAGAAACAATTTCCTCCATGTCAAATATGTGATGAAAATCATTCAACAAAGAACTGTCCGTTCAAAGCTGAGTTGAAGAGGTTCCTGAAAAGTTCCCAAACTTCAGCTGTGTTGACTGATCCGTTTCCAGCCCCAGGTCAGAATATGGTTGATAGTGGAAATGCTTCCCCGTCACAAGTGCTTATGCTGTCGGTTTCTAAGCAAAGTGATGCTTTGATATCGACTAGGAATAAAGATTATGGAAATCCGCCGGTGTCGAACGACAAAGGGAAAGATCAACCCAGTAGTTCGACAACAACTTCGGCAGAAGTTGTACCCCCCCTCACGCATGAATTAACAATAAAGCCACCTAAGGGAGTAGTCCACAAGTCGACATTCAACCCTCGCGCCAGAGCGGCGCAACACTATAATGTAGTGGAGGATTTGGCCCAATCGCCATCTGCTATGTCGACTCTTGAGGTACTACAAAATTGCCCATCCCAAAGACAGGCATTGTTATCAGCAATTGGTGGAGTGGATCCTAAAGATTCCAATCTTGTATCCTTTGATCACAAAGGATATGATCCTCAGTTACCAGCGCAATTAGCTTTCCTTATTCAAGTGAAAGCACTCAACAAAACTGTTCATAGAACGATTATTGATGAGGGCGCATCGACATGTATCATGTCGATGAGTTGCTGGAAAACTCTTGGATCTCCAACATTGTCGCGATCTTCGACGACATTGAAAGCATTTGACGGTAGGACGTACACTCCGTACGGAATCCTAAATAACTTTAAGGTTGAACTAGGAGGAAAAACAGTAGAGATTGATGTTGAAGTCATTGATGGCAATCTTGACTATAACATTCTACTGGGAAGACCATGGATATATGCCATGGCAGCTAAGTGTCGACATATTTTAGGAAGATCGCATTCCCGTTTGAAGGAGGGATTACGATCGTCGACCAACAGAATTTCCTCCCTAATGGTTCACAAGTTACTGGAAGCATTCCCCTGATCCATGGGAGCGACCATTCAATAAAAGATATAGGAGTAGGCTTGCTAAAAGATCCCACAATGATGGGAACTTTCGCGTTGCCACCTCCGTTCCATGAAGGGAATATCCCGTTTGTAGCAACATGCAACATGGTATCTTCGTCGAAGGTCGCAGAAGACAAAGTCGTCATGGATCATCAAATGGTTTTGCCCCCTAGCCCTATTGAAATATTGTAGCAATCAATGTTTCAGGCATGGGAGGCGAGCCCAAAAGAACGCTCGTCAAGCGTTTGGGTAGATAGGTCCGAAGAATATGGTACCCCATTAGATCCATGGTCAAAAGTTCATGGGACTGACGAAGGAATCTTGCAATCAATGATGATTAAGGGGGCACCATGGAATGATAACCACCATCGTTCCCTTCTTCCAGAGTGTGAAGAAGAAACTCATCACGACCTATACCACCCTTCAGTGTTTGAATTCCTAACAAATACTGTAAATACGGTGGATTCAGAAAGAAACCTATCCAATATTGAAGAGACCATAGCCATAAATATCTCGACAAAATCTGATGTTGTTGAGAATATTCATGTCGGCAAAAGTTGTTCCCCTTCAGAACTAGAAATATATAGTGCTCTCTTTCGCGAATTTAGAGATGTCTTTGCATGGTCATATGATGAAATGCCAGGCATTGACTCGAGCATAGTTGAACATGAAAATAAAATGTATCCTGATGTCAAACCAGTAAGACAACGGCTTCGGCAGGTACATCCGAAGAAATCCGCTGCCATTAAGGCGGAAGTTGAAAAACTCCTCCATGCTGGATTCATCTACCCGGTTCCTCTAACCGATTGGGTATCGAATATTGTCCCTGTTATGAAAAAACAAGGGACGATAAGAGTGTGCGTCGACTATAGGGATGTAAACAGAGCTTGTCCAAAGGACAACTACCCTACACCCTTCATCGACCAGATAATTGATGAATGCGCCGGATGTGAAATCTTTTCATTTATGGATGGATTTTCCGGGTATAATCAAATAAATATCCGCCCACAGGACCAGTCTAAGACTGCATTCATCTGTCCGTGGGGCACATTCGCTTATCGAAAATTACCCTTTGGTTTAAAGAACGCAGGGGCGACGTTTCAGAGGGCAATGAATTATGCCTTCCATGACATCAAGAACATCGTTCAACCTTACCTCGACGATCTTCCGGCTCATTCGCGGAAGCGGACTGATCATCCGTGGCATTTGAGAGCAATATTTCTACGTTGCCGACATTACAAGATAAGACTCAATCCGCATAAGTGTGTGTTTTGCGTCGGCTCTGGTCGCTTACTTGGATTTGTAGTTTCTAAGGACGGGATTCGTCTCGACCCCTGTAAGGTTCAGGCAATCATTAATTTGCCTCCACCTTCAAATTTCCTTCAGATTCAGAAACTCCAAGGGAAAGCAAACTTTCTGAGGAGGTTCATTCCTAATTACGCAGAACTTGCCAAAGGTTATACTCGTCTTTTGAAAAAGGATGTACCTTTTGTCTGGGACCAGGTTGCGCAAGCTTCCTTTGACGCTCTGAAAGATTGTCTAGTAAGAGCATCATTAATGTACGCCCCGGACTATCAAAGAGATTTTAACCTGTACATTGCTGCAGCAGATACGACCATTGCGATGGTCTTAGTGCAAGAAGTCGATGGAATTGAACATCCTATTTATTATTTAAGTAAAAACTTAAATGACACAGAAAGTAAATATTCCTATGTTGAAAAACTAGCGCTTGCTGCTGTTCAAGCGATTCAAAGGTTTCGACATTATGTCCTCTTTAGGAAAACTACCGTTTTGTCAGATTGCAATCCCATGACATATATACTGTCGCGGCAGTTGCTTGGGGGCAAATATTCAAAATGGATAGCCATCCTTCAAGAGTTTGATTTAGATTTTGTAAAATCCAAATCGAAGAAAGCCCTAGTTTTCGCGGAATTATTATGCGATCTCCCATCGTCGTCCAACGATGATACATCAGAAGAGTCAATCGTGGATGAAAATTTGTTTCTGATATCAGTAAGCGATGAGTGGTATGGAGACATCATTGTTTATCTCCAAACCCAAAAATTTAGGCCTAATACCTCACACTCGGAACGAAAACGTATACGATACCAATCAAAAGACTACATGATCGTCGGTGATACACTTTACCGTCGTGGCATCGATACGGTTCTGAGGAGGTGCCTTACCCATGAGGAGGCCGAAAAAGCCCTGAATGATTGTCATTCAGGCGCGTGCGGGGGGCATCAATCTGGATATGCGACAGCACAAAGAATCTTACGAGCAGGATATTTCTGGCCAACTATGTTTAAAGATTGCATAATAGCTGTCAGAAGTTGCCATGCATGTCAGATCTTTGATAGCAAAACCAGAAGACCACCCGCACCCTTACAGCCGATAGTTGCTGTTGGGCCCTTCGCCAAGTGGGGCATCGATTTCATGCAATGTAACCCCACCTCGACCGGGGGGCATGGGTATATTATAGTCGCTGTTGACTATTTTACCAAATGGGCCGAGGCGATGCCTACATTGGATAACACTGGTGAAACAGCTGCCCTTTTCTTTTTCAATCATGTAGTCGCCAGGTTCGGCGTACCGCAAGCTATAGTGACAGATCATGGATCGCATTTTCGCAATCACATGATGATCGAATTAGCTGCCAAATTAGGGCTATCTCACGACAGCTCTACTCCGTATTATCCACAAGCCAACGGACAAGTTGAGGCAATCAACAAGGTCCTGAAGCGTATGTTGCAAAGGATGATCGGGGTTCATAAAAGAAGATGGCATCTAATCCTGTACTCAACACTATGGGCTTACCGAACCTCGGTAAAAAACGCCACTGGGTTCACACCATTCCAATTGGTGTATGGCCTGGAGGCAGTTTTACCGATCCAGTGCGAAATTTCGTCACTTAAACTCGCAATTGACCTCCTCCCCGGAACCTCAGAAGAAGAGGCTCGTTTCCTGGAATTGATCCAGTTGGATGAAAACCGTCGTGACGCCGCTTTGGCGAACGAGGCTCATAAGAAACAAGTCAAAGCACAGTTCAATAAGAATGTCAAACCGCGCAACTTCTCTGAGGGTGACTTGGTTTTGCTTTACGACCAAGAATCCGATAAATTAGGAGCAGGAAAATTTCAGTCCTTATGGATGGGTCCTTATATTGTTAAAAGGGTGTTAGCAAAAGGAGCCTACGAGTTAATGGATTATGACGGAATACCACTGGCACAACCCCGTAACGGGTTGTACCTCAAGCGTTACTATGCCTAAATAGTAACCTGAGTGCTTTTGTTGTATTTTGTTTTCGCTAAAATGTTTGTTTCGGTAGTAATCCACCCTTCTCGTTTGTTGCAGATGTCGAATTATTCTGAAACATATGTGGGATATGCCGACGGAGCGAGTCGTAGTACGCGGAATTTGTCCTCCGCTGCCTGGGCCATTTTTGATCCAAGCGGCGAGTTAGTGAGTTTCAGAGGTGTGTGTATTGGACGGTCGACAAACAATATCGCTGAGTATAGTGCGTTGATCGAACTCCTCTCTGATACCATTGCTCATGGTATACGCCGACTAATTGTCAGGCTAGACTCACAACTTGTGATACTACAGCTCACTGGTATATACTCAGTCCGCAATCCAGCTATTTATCGTATGTTTCTAAGAGTTAAGATTTTGGAAAGAGAGTTTGATTCAATTCAATACCAGCATATTTCCAGAAACTTGAACACATTAACAGATTCATTGGCAAACTATGTATTAGATAGACATTTACAACATATATAAAAAGAGATGCATCGGTGCTATGTAAGTGGATCACAAATAAACCGAAATAAACTCCGAAAATCAAAATATATAAAGCTGTTTATAGTTTGTACATAATGTGCTGTAATCAAAACAAAATTGGTCATACGACCTAGAACTCAAAAAAGATGCTAGGGGGCACCCTAGCCTAATGGTGCTCATGAAAGTACGTCACGGTCTGTGCGATCATGCGCAAGAGACGAGTCCATCGTCTAGGCACGCCGATGGTGTGTCGCTGCAACTGTAAAGGTAACTCGTCAATCTGTACATCCGGAAGGCCACGAGTAAGGCTCTCAACCTGCTCCTGCACAGCTGCAAGTATCTCAGTATCACCAAGGTCGCAAATAACAACTCTCCTAGCAGGCTCTGCTGCTGGGGCAGCAACTGGCAACCGTGGACGAGCTACTGGACGAACAGGACCAACATCTGCATGCACCCAAGAGTTTGATCAGTTTTGAACAGTAAACATCATGAATGAAAACAATAAACAGTGATATGGTCAGAGATTTTACCAATAGCACCCCATTGCTCGCCATCCGGAAGCACCAAGTCCGGATCACCTCGGTAGTCCATACCCACGTATGGATACTCAGAAAATGCCATCTCCTGACGCTCGAACCACCTAAAGAAGGACTCAGTGAATGTAATATGAGGTTGACCAGCATGCCGGGACATATGGTTGACCCACCTCTGCATGCGTGGCTCGGTCGGAGAAGGCATATCAAGCAAGATGTACTGAGGTTGCATCAATGGGATTTTCTCCAAGACAAAGGCAGTAAGAATAGAACCAAATCCAAAGTTCTTCAGCCCCCCGTCCTTTACCTTGGTCAATTGACTTTTCATCTGAACAAGTACTGCGTCACACCAGTTAAACACTTTCGGTTGGAGACACTCCAAGGCGTGCTGCATATAAGATCTGTTGGCAACATGCAAAGCTGCGCTACCGGCCATCCTACCAATAGTAAACAGAATGGATCTGAGAGACCTGTCAGTGATGTCACGGATATTGATCTTGCCGTCTTTGCTCGGCTGTGAACCTTCCCGGCAATACTGACGTATATAGTCTCTGGTGGAAGTAGTCCCTCGAGCCGTACCTGACAAAGAAATGGAAGCACCCCGCCTTGACAACCCAGTCAAGAAGTACATGTCCTCTATGGTCAAGGGAAAGGACTTCCCCCTAATCTGGAATACTTGGTTAACAGGATCCCAAGCATCAAGCATATACTGCAGTAAAGAAATCTGTGCTCTCATGCTAGAGATACGGAAGAACTTCAGCAGGCCACAGTTCCGAAGCGCGTTCACCGTGACTGGGTCATGGAGTGCAACCATGTCCTCTGCTTCATGTTCTCGTTCTCGCCATGTAAGGGACATTTTGTCCAAAGTTCCCTACAATCAAACAAGAGAATGAGTAAGTTCCTGAATTTGATGAAAATCTGGCGAAAAAACATCAAAAACTCATGCAAACTCAGTCTTTTTAGGCCCAGCGCAAGCAGAGAGTGTTCCCCCTGCTCTGTAATTCAGTTTGCCTCAAAGCTGACTGGAATACAGCGCAGGTTTCGAAAGGGGAACCTGCGCTGATGCCAGGGCGCCCTAATGGAACCCCTGGGGCCCAGAAACACTGAAAAACAGGCATGAAACTGAAAAAGGAAACCATGAAAGTGAAGGGCTGAAGTTTAGCTCCTACCTGGTCCAAACGGCGCCGAAAATCGTCCACAGAATCTCCCGGAATCAGCTGGTGAAAATCAAGGAAGAAGAGGCACCTCCA
Source organism: Pinus tabuliformis (assembly GCA_031772625.1). Classification (NCBI taxonomy): domain Eukaryota; kingdom Viridiplantae; phylum Streptophyta; class Pinopsida; order Pinales; family Pinaceae; genus Pinus; species Pinus tabuliformis. The sequence goes on along the minus strand of CM062819.1, from coordinate 934,604,168 downwards.
GAGCTCCAACAAGCAAAATACAAATGAAATGGTAAATGAGAGGTAAAAACCCCTTTTTATGACTTTTTACACCGTTTAAAGTTAAATATTAGGGTTATATTCTCGTTTTCATGCAATTATTATCCATTTCTAACAAAATTTGTTGCAGCAATTGATAATGAAGTACTACATTTGAAAAGAGAAAAGCTAATGAAAGTAAATTTGACCATGAATCGAGCAGTTTTACCACGGAATTTATGCTCGTTAAAAAATAGAAAAGTGTGAGCAAGGTTTTTCGCCAAAGTTCAAGCTCATTAAGAAATGAACCTGTCTCGGTAAATAACCATTGCGATCGTAAATTTATAAGCCTTAAAAGCCTTGGTCGTGTTCTCATCCATCACCTCCATTTCATTTGGCCGATCGTTCACCCCCATGTGTGTTTACCTATTTTGAGGAACGGCTGCGAAGAGTGATTTCACCTAGCCCTCCTTGTAACACTACCGTGATTGGAAAATTCCAATTTGTACCTGGAATCAGTTGCTATCCTTGTTTATCACTCGTTCCTCAAAAGACGAGTCTTCTTTGAGCTCTTTTCACTGACTCGTAAAATATGAAAAGTTTGCCGAGTTTTTGGCCTTCTAGCTCGTTAAACGACCGAAAGCTATCCCTCCTCTAGATTTTAATCTTTTTGGACCTGAGGGATTATTACACAAAAAGATCGAGCGCTTGTCTTGTTCGGCTCGTAAAAGTACCGAATAGCCATCCCTTCTGTATTGTTTTATACTTTTTCGGACTTAAGGGATTAGATGACGAAAAAGGAATTATGGAGTTGACTTTCTGTACCTTTTTAGACTCTCTAAAAATGAAAAGGACCGAGTTTTCCTTGTCGTTAGACTCGTTAAAATAATTAAATAGTGACAAACTTGTCTTTAGACGAGAACGAGTTTCCCTATCGCTAGGCTCGTTAAATCTTAGCGATGGGCTTGCCCGAAGGGCAGGTTATAGAACAAGCATATGTTATCCTCCTCAAGCTTGACAAAAATAAAGAGGTACTGGTCAGAAATGACTGGGGAAAAATTGGGAGAACATCAAAGTTTAGAGGTAGCAAGTCACTCTTGAACATGACACTTTTCTTCCGTGTCACATCGGGTTGGGTTGTCTCATTCACCGGTTTCATCACCATGGTCCTCGCCACACCATCCATTCGGGGTAATGCTACCGATCCATCACATCAGTGTCGTTATATGTTCAAGAGGGGTCATTCAGAAAGTGTCAACCGTGTCCCATCCACTACCATACATTTTCCTTCATCCATTTCATGATCGCCACCCTGAATCATATGTCACAGTTTGTTTCACCTCCACTAAATCATTAGCTCCGTTCCGTTTCATTGATGTGGGATTCATCAAGGCCCTCCTTTGACGGATCACTTCTTGTCGACTTCAGCTCATTATCCAAGAAGTCGATCTAGGAACACCCCCATCAGTACTTTGAAGCTTGCATGCCTCAATGGCAAGTTTCTCACTTCCGGCGACAGGTATACATCAATGACCTTCGACCAGAAGATTTTGCGTGGCGTTCGACGCCAAGTCCTTTATTCACGCCACGTGAATTGTACTGCCGTACCTTGAGGGTCATCGTCATTATTGGTGATTCCTCTCGCGCTTGTTAACGGTTTTCATTATTGACCGGTAATCAAGCGATGTCTTTCCATGTTCGACTTCAGTGTAATTCTCACATGGATCGACTTGTACTTAGAGTGAAGATCGAACGAGTTTGAAGACCCCGGATCTAGTTTCATCCATCCGGGCTGCGATATATATTCAGGAAATATAAAAGCATTTGCCATGTACATCATTGCAGCAGATGATCATCCTCTTCAAAGGATGATAATTTTAGCGGAAGATTATCAGTCTGTCTTCAGACGATCGTCTGTCATATGTACCAAAATGTATTTATAGAAAGCTGAGCATGGGAATACCCGCCTCAGCTAGATCATGAGAATAATGATGAATGAAAGATAATGTATTGTATTGTATTGTATTACAGGGCACTCTCCTCAGCACTGGAACGAACTTCGGACCCTCTAGCTAAAGCATTTCACCCGATTAACGGCCTCATACTTTAGGGGGCAACTGTTATAGACATTTTTGTGCCTCGCGTCAAGGAGCAGGAAATGTCGATAATTACAGGGATCCTCAGTCCCTAAACATGTTGTTCTTACCCCTAAAAGAACAAGGTCATCAATCAACAGCACTTCCAATCAGTTCTCCACCTGAAAACACTTCAGAACAGGCTTATTTTGGATCATGTCAGCTGCTTAACTGAGCTTCTGCGCTGTATTGCAACTGTCCCACTCTGTACCTGCGCTGGAAGTCAAAAATAATGAAGGCTACCTGCGCTGGGCGAGATTGGCCAAGTGGCACAGTCCTCCTGCAAGGTGTCAATTGCCCAGGAAGCTTCCAAACTGACACTTGGGTCATGAGATTCGCCCTGTGATGAGTAAGAGGTACTTGATCACCATGTGTAAGCAAGGATCTCCAAGTGGACACAGGAACTGAAGATTAACTGGAGATGGAGAGGACACAAGGCAGCTTCATGTCAGTCTCAAGCTGACTCATCCTTTTCTCTTCTCTCTTATATATAGAGCTCTTCTATGAGGTCTATAGAGGCTGGAATTTTGGTATAAGCAAGGAGGTGCTGTTGGTATACTGCCAGGATTATTGGGTGATTGTTTTACTAGAGGTGAAGAAGAGAGTTCTTGCTGCCGAGGAGGTGCTGCTGGATTGGGGCCAACATCATTGGTTGTAACTTCCTCTGGAACCCTGTTACTTTCTATCAATAAAGTTTGCATGTTCTTCTATATACTTGTTTTACATAGATGCTTTTGTGTTTACATGTATATTTGATGCAACCTAATCCATGCTTCAATTATGATTGCTTGTATCTCGTAGTTTGCTCCCTTTTGTTGTGCAGATTCTGTGTGTAGCTGGATCGGCTTGGAGAGTAAAGAGCTGGGAACGGGATACAAAGCGAGAAGGACAAGGATCGACTAAGCGCAAGACACCAGGTTGGTTGATCCTCTTTCTATTCTCTCTGTGCTTTCATAAAGATGAACATGAAAACTTTGTCATTCAGTTGTTGCTAAAGTCTGTCACCTTTAGAAAGGGTTAGTGTCATCCGCATCGGATACTTTTCCCCACAACAAATGCTGCCCCAACAAAAACACTAGTTTTCTTGACCATGCAATCCTTAGTGTACTGCTTTCATTTGCAGAAGTTAGTTATGGGTTCAGATCTCTGAAATGTTTCTTTGCATGATTGATGTACATAGTTTTCTTTCCACATAAAGCTGTTGTTCATTCGTTTTATTGAAAGTTAGATTAGATTAGCTAGGACTTTGATTATTTGTAAGACTTTGTTGATTCGGTTAAATGTACACCGTGCAGGGCATCTCTACCACTCTTTCTTCTACCTAAGCTTCATCAGAGCCAACTGTTCCATCTCCTAGCTAGGTTCCTCGTCTCACACCTGTCCTTTTGCCCACACAACCCTACCTTCTTGCTCCATCATTGTCTTAGCCTTCTTTAAACCAAGTTAGCCTTCTACACCCTCTCACCACTCCATCCACCAGTCCCTGGGTCACTCCAGGCCCCTATCCTACCTCCCTATTCATTCATGCATCTTCCCTCACTCACCCATCCTCTAAAATCCACTTTTTAAAGATCCTGTAGAAATTTCTGAACATCCTGTAGAAATCTCTGAACATCCTGTAGAACCCCTGCAGACTTCCTGTAGAAGCTCACAAATGAGGTTTCTTGATAGCCAAACTTCGTGAAACTCTTCGGAAGGGTGTTTAGGACTCCTTAGACCCTCTCTGAACCTTCCCAACCTTTTCCAAGAATTTCTCCTCCTTAATCCACCCCTGCACAGTAAAAAGCCAGTTAAAAGCACATGCATGATAATTCTAATAACTTATTCAAAAATACAAAAATATGTTTTCTTCAAGTAGAGGTAGTCTAGACACATGTATTTTACCTTCATAGAAGTAATGGCCTCCCTTCCAGTAGTTTTCATTCTATCCTTTTCATCAGTAGGACTAGCTGGTAGAATTAGGGTTTGCTAGGGTTTGCGTTACTTTTTGGCTTTCAGTTTCTTCTCGCAAATAGATTAGCTTCCTTCGAGTTAGCTTTCATCCATCAATTAAAAAGCTTCTTCTAAGAGCTCATAGAAGTTGGCTTAAGCTCCTAGCGGACTTGTGCTAGTTGACCAAGTGACAGCTGCGGAAAGAGCTAGTACTTGTGCATACAGCACCGTCGCTTCCAAGTTTGTTACGAACTACCGGGTTGATAAAATTAAAGAAGGGAGTTTCGGGAGTTGCAGCATTATTGCTGCAATACTGGGGCTCACCAAGAGGTTCCTCCCTCTCTATTTCATGTAGTATCTGTAAACAGAGGAGTCATTTCTGACTTCTCAAAGACGACTGCCTTGCCTTTCTTCACCATTTCTTTCAATGATTTGCTTTGTGGATTTTCCCTGAAAGTGAATAACAACAACTATCAAATACAGAAAGATGATAATGAACGTAAAATGAAATAATGTAGATAACCTGTAAAGGTGATAAAAAGAGTTTTATTCGAATTCACGTAAGAAGATATCATATCACGCTAAATGGAATTTCACACATAAATGCAGTTATGTCTTACTAAATGCCCACTAATGCTTCGTTATCCCTTAGCTTTAATGCTCATAAATGTTTGCATCGTAAATCAGAAAGAAAGCTTCTAGGGTGGCGAGCCTTTGAATTGTGATAATGGTGATTTTGCGATTTGTGAAGCAATATCGATTATTCCTTTTCGATTTTCATACCTTCTGTTGTGTTTTTGCGAGATGTGAGATGCGAGTTGCTCGCTTATCATTTCAAAACGTAGCTACTTGCCAGGTTTTTCTATGTAAAAGACCCTTTTTAATGAGTGGCGGACCTAAAACATTTGTTTGTGATACATTTAAGGAGTGGGTCCAGGTCTTGATTGCATTTCGCAATATCAATTGATGGTAAGTTTGCGGTGTTTCTTTGAATGCTCGAAATGCGATGCGATAAAGGTTATAATGCCATCACAATTTCACATCTTGCATGTTTCGAGATAACATTTTTAAGGCAGGTCCTTTATGAATGGCGACATGCGATGTGAGACTCAGCTTTTGAAGAAAAATCTTAAGGACTTAGTTTATGTCAGAAATATGATAGTTTCAAGCATAAAGTCCTTTTTCAATCATTTTTACTTGATTTGGAGGGTTAGAAAGGTATTTTGATGATTCTTAATCATGTTGTATGTGGGAAGGTAAGCATTTAGTAGTTATTTAGAAAAGAGGGGGTTTGATTGATATCTTGCTTTATTCCAAAAATAAAAGAAATGCCTAAATGCTAAGTTTGTTTTTTGGATAGATTTTTTAAAGGGTCCCCATTTATTAACGTAATATTAATTGCTACCATTAATAAATGGGGGGTTGTTGAATAGCACAACATGACCCTAATGATCAGAAGTCTACTGCAAGTTATGTCTTCACTCTTGGTTTTGGACCTATTACATGGGCTTGCAAGAAACAAAGTGCAATTTATCTTTCTTCGTTAGAAGCAGAGTATTGTGGCATCATTGAAGCTAGTAAGGAAGCCCCGTGGCTTCATCAGAGTTTGGTTTTCAGTAGCAGCTACCGATTGCACTTCGGTGTAATAATCAAAGTGTCATTCAACTATGCGAAGATATAATCCAACATCAGTGCAGAAAACACATTGAACTACACATGCACTTCATTAGAAAGCTCATTCATGACCATGCTCTTGAAGTGAAGTATTGTTCAATTGATGATCAAGTTGCAGACATCTTTACAAAGGCTCTCACAGAGCCAAAGTTTACTAAACTTTGATTTATGGTTGGAGTTCAGGAGGTTGTCACTAAGGGGGGATAGGCTCTAATGCCTCCTTCCTTATCCTATTGTGTAATCTTTGTACATCCTTCAATCCTATCCCAAGTTGTTCTTAAGGGGGGTATTAGGATACTCCGTCATATAGGAAATAATTATGTATAACATGTTCTAGTATATAGCTTGGTAAAGTGTGTTTCCTTAGTATGTACTTTTTGTAACTTACAATCCAATGGTCACAATATGTTTTAGACATGAAGTGATCTGACGGTTCATTCTCTCCTTGGTATTACTGATACTTGATATGTGGCTTAACACCCGATTGGTCCATGATCTCTATTTAAAGAACATGGAGGGTCATTTGTCTAGTGACCATTTATGAGAGAGGCTTATGTAAAATTTCTTTCTTTTTATTAATAAATTGCCTGAATTTTCCATGTTGGCTCAGGTCGTGGACTGTTTCCCACTTTGAGGGTTTTAACTACGTCAATAATATTGGTGTATTGATCTGTGATCTGTTTGTGAGTGGTGTCCTTTAGTGTTCAATTTAAGGAACTTACTGATCCAAATGGAAAATGGCATCCACCCATGGTATTCATCCACCCATAGTATTCATTCACCCATGGAATTTACCCATGGTATTGTAAGTGACATCCACCCATGGTATTTATCCACCCATGGAATTTATCCATGATATTGTAAGTGGAATCCACCCATGGTATTTATTCATCCATGGTATTGTAAGTGGCATCGACCCTTGGTATTCATCCTACCATGGTATTTATCCACTCATGGAATTTACCCATGGTATTATAAGTGGCATCCACCTATGGTATTTATCCACCCATGGAATTTATCTGTGGTATTGTGACCAAAAAAGGCTATAAGTAACAAGTCACATTTTGTAAAAGAATAGATTGTCTACCACAATGTAGGATTTTCAGTTATTACTTATTTTCATAAAAAAAGTTTCTTTATGGTTTTGTTATTTTGTTCTCTCCTCTTTTCTTCTGGAAATTCAATTTTTCAGATCTTGGGAGCCTCCCCCCAAGATCCATTTCAATCTTTCAGATCTTAGGGACCTCCACCCAAGATCCGTATCACTTACTGTTACATATCCATTTGGGCACATCAAATCCCAACATCCAGATCAGTGTTTTAGGGCTCATCAAACCCTAATTTCAGTTGCTTCATGCCCTAAACAAGTCACCCCTTTGAATGCCTCCTTCCCAGACAGTTTCATGACTTGAAGACATCCAGAAATAGCCTCTAGAGGGACCAGCATAGGTAAGCCCTTGTAAAGGTGTGCTGCAGAGAAGTTGAGTCCACTACCAGGGTGCTCTGCAGAGCACTTAGGCTTCCTTTCACCTACGCTAGGCGAGAATGAGAGAAATTCACATAGGGTTTGGGGAATATTCTTATATTTTGGAGTCATCTAGAAGGTTCCCTCACTTATCAACTCCTATGAGCTCAAAAATGGATGAGGAATGAGTTAAGGTGCATCCTATCCTCTCATCCCTTCCTCCATGGAACTAATTATAATTATGGAAGGCCATTCAATGCCACCATTTATGACAAAACCTCCTTCATCTTCCTATAAATTGACCACTCATCTAAGTGATCAAGGGATGGATTATGTTGAATTGTAAGGAGATAATGTTGCTATGAGATTTGGCTTTGAAGCAAGTATTGTAATGCTACAAGTTTGTCATGCTTTTGATGTGATGTGGATGGGATCCAAGTTGGAGGAATGGCTTTGAATCAGACACCAATGGTTGTAATTCCTTCTTCTATCTAATAAAGTGTTTTAACCTTTCTCCCATATGTTTGTATTGTTTCATAATGCTTATATGTCTGAATTGTATCTGATTCCTTTCAATTATATTCAATAGATCGTGTGCTTTGATTGGTTCTTTGTTTTCTGTTGTGTTTACAAGGTACTTCTCAAGCGTATTAAGTACGGGAAGGAGCAACAGGATCGATACAAGGGAGATGAGAGGAAAGCGGAACTACAAGTAGGTCTTCTCATCTTCTCATCTTATCTATTGCTTATACAAAAAGTCTAAAACACTTTAAACTGTTGTTCTAGATACAACTACTTATCTAGGGAATTAGTATTTATTCGTAGATACCAAATTCTCCAAAACACTTACCCTGTAAATTCCTAGACAAGCCAGACATCAAATTGGTGTATGAGACTTCCTTTTTTGTGGGACAAGGGATCCACCTCCCTGCAACGATTTGACTGCTAAGAGGCATACATACTCTACCCCCTCTGATTTTGAACCTATGACCTCTTAGGAGGAAACACATGCTCTTAACCATTAGGCCCACTTAAGCCCCTATCCCGGTGGTAGTCTTTCAACTACACATAGGCGGGTGTGGCACTACCATACTTTTTCTTTTCACCAATACTCAAACACATGGACTACGCCTACTTGAACACTTAACCGATTTCTTCTCTAAGTGTTATCACAATGCAATGAAAATAACGTTATTATTCATCATCATGTTAAGACCATACACTATCATCATGTGGAAATACAAAAATGCAAGGGGCTTTGATATAAATATAAAATGTAAAATTTATATGGTACATCATCTTTGACATTTAGAATATTTGTGTTATTTCATTGCATGGATAACAATGAAATATTATATCATTCAAATTGAAGTCCAATGTATGATAATATTTGGTATTTTAAATAATAAAACATTTCATTATCGAATTGAGAGACACTTAACAACTCAACAAGGAAGAGGGGTTATCTTGTAATACTATATTGAAAAATAAAATAATTTCTACATTAAAAAGATTTATTTTGTAATATTATATTAAAAGAAATAAAATAATACCTACATTAAAAATATTAAAAAATATTAATAACAAAAAATCTTTCACTATTGAATATAGTTATTAATAACAAAAAAAATTCAATGTATGTCATAAATAAATATTTTAGTTGTATAATAAATTGTATAATTTTACATCGATAGATGAAGTAATTCATAGCAAAAAAATTGCAATTCCAGCCATAAATAAAATATTTCAATTTCCATATGTAACACCCATATTAAGTAACATAATTTTTTTTCACATATACAATGTCAATTGAACCTCAGGGGAGAGGGTTCCAACCCTTCCTCCTAACCAGTCGGGATAACCCCAACTAAAAATTAACATAACTTTATATATGAGAGAGAGAGAGAGATGCTTTCTATTTATCCATATGAGGGAAAGTTCTATTTAAAAATATAATAAGGACAAAAAAATGGACCATAAACAAAATATTTCAATGCTTATGTTGAATAAAATATTTCAATACCAACTATGTATATAGTATATAAAGCAATTAAAAGTTAAAAAATATTAAAAAATTAATCAGTATGGCTAAAACATTTTATTTGTGTGGAATTATTTGTATGTTAAGCAAGGAGTTAAGGCATAGTGCACACACACACACACACTAAAAAACCAGCATAGATTCATCTTAAGCTTAGATCCATAAGTGTTGAGAGGGATCAAATATTTTGAGGTGTAAACCTTTCTTTAGGTATTTCACTTTAAAAGAAATTTTCACCTCAAGAGATTTGATCCCTCTTGGGGTTTGATAGATCCTAGCTTAAAATGAATCTACACTAGTTCTTAATAGTGAGATAACATAAATAATTAAATGATAAAACATCTCATTATTCTTTTTCTGTGTAAGCTTGGTAGTGCTTTCTCTATTAATATTTTAAAAACATAAGTATGTCTTTAACAAAATTTGCAGGTGGCCTCAACTTGACCACAAGAAACCAGGTCTGTTAGCCACCTATCTGCGTTAAATGTTGTCCAAAATTTAAATAAAATTTTCAGGACAATCCAGGCTACATTTGCAATTTTATCTTCTATAAACTTCAACTTAAAAAATTAAAGGTTAACCGACATATAAAAAAATTCTGTTTGAGGACCTGTTTCACTCGTCAGATGAGTCCACTAGGGCTGGGGCTTTCACACTGGACCTCGGGATTTTGCTCCTCTTCATTTCATGTATGCTTTGCTCTATCATGTTCAGTGTGAGATTGTTTCTGTACACTCATATCTGGATTGCAGAAATTTCTTTGTGTAGATCCTTCATGTTGGGCTCCGTTGGTCGGGCCTCCTCCTATTCCTCTCATTCCTTATATAGTTCCATTTCTTGGGCCACTATGTTCTTCATAACTCAGTATTGGTGGATTGTTTTCCGAAACAGTGTGTGGCAACCTATGGTTTTCCCCAGATCTTTCACCATAGTTTCCCATTCTTCTGTCTCTATTTCCTGATTGGTTATACTATCATTGAGATCCCTCTCCCACTCTGCTATTTGAGCTTTTACCTCTGGCGGGGTGCCAACCATATACATGTTTATGAGGGTCTACATGTTTTATTTCCCAGTCTTTCTGCCTCTTTTGTTTAGACCTCTGTTGGAGGTTGCTCCCACCCCCTTGGTCCTTTTCCTTGCCTTACCTGTTCCTCTGGTTCCTCTCTTGCCCACCTCTTTTCCCTCCTTTTCCATCGTGTCCTATTTCCTGCTTTGTATTTCTTTTCTCGGGTGTCTCACCAATTTTGGCTCGCTTGCCTGTTCCTGGTCTAGAACATGATAAGGGTTCCGGAACTCCAGGTGATGTTGCACACTGGTATGTTTAGTACCTATAACATTAACATTCTTTTACACATAGTGAATTTAAGTTTCTCTGTCTCAGGCTTTTCCACCCATTCCTGGCTTGGAGAATTGTGGTTGCCCTCTTCCTCCCCCTATTTCCCCCCTTCCTTCTCAGAGATAATAGGCTTCGACCTTTCACTTTGTTCCAATGATTCTCTGTGGTTTGTGTTTACCAATTTCACAAATCCTACGGGGTCTCTCTATTGCCCCTTCCTGCTTTAGTTTCCTCCCCTCTCTGCTTATCCCCTCCCTGACAGACAGGATAATGTGGAGCAGAATTATCAGTTATGTAGGTGTCCCGATTTTGTGTCTCATTAAAGGCATTTTGGGTCACATTTGAGGGACTGGACCAAGAGTCTCTCCTCTCTATTTCCCTCACCCGATTTCTACCCCTGAATGTCCCTTGTGACCTACAGCCTTCAACCATGTTTGGACTCAGTTCAAGCTGGATGAACCACAGCCTTACTGCTTGGTCCATGATGGTTGCAAGCTCCCCTCCCATGATAATGACTTCTTCTCACACATGCCACAAGCTCCACCTTGTTGGAGCGGCAGGTTTCCTACTTACACCATTGTAGAATTCCCATTGGGCATCCCAGCCAGCCCTCTTCCCTCGGTCCCTATCTACGTAGAGATACATTACAGTTTTCCTTAACCCCCTCACCCCGACGACATTCCAGGCAGAAACGCTCCAGTTGACGGGGCTAATTTCCCAGGCAACACAGGTCTTGAATCATTCTGAGTCTTGACTTACCTCAGCCCTCATTGCATATTCCTCTACAAAATTCATTTCTGTGATGCAATCGAGAAGAGGGACCAACGTAACATACCAATTCTTGCCGACGAAACCTGTTTTCCTCTCAGCATCTTCCAGCCCGCTTCCACCACCTTCCTCTTCACGTTATTTCTCATTCTCCCTCTGCATGCAAATTCCTTCTATCCCTGCTACCTTAGCTTCTTGTTTCTTTGTCCAGTTGCCCCACCTAGCCTCCTTAAGGTCCCCCACATACCCTCTTCCTCTTTCCACTGCCCATGCCTTCATTCGATTGCCTCAGTATGAGGTTTCCCTTACCCTTCCATTATTACCTTCCATCACTCCACTCATGCTGCCGGCCACTCCTGCCATGGGTTTCCTTCTATCGTCATGCCACTTGCCATCATTGGTCTACCCACCCTTGCCGTTGACCTTGAAACTCCATCTCTCTCCTCCATCCTCAGCTACAACTACATTAGCTCTGTGTTGCCCGCTACCCTATCGTGTCCTCCATGCTGACCCACTTGCCTTCATGTCCTCCCACTTTCCAATACCCCCTCTATCCTTTAGGCCAGTTGGGTGGCTTCTAGCACCTCGACCCCCCATACCCTTTGGCCCACCTCATCTGTTGTCACCACTTCTCTCCACCTCATCCCTTCCATTTGACTTAATTCCTCTCCATTATATCTAGGTTTATGCCTTCCTGCCCGCACCCCCAGTTGGCGAGATTATCTGCTGCCACGTTGCCCGATCTGCACATGTGTCGAGACAATGTAGTCAATCTTTCGAATTAGAATTCCAAACTCTTGGATGAGTCGTGTTGTCCTCCAGATTTGGCTTATCTTCTCCCATGAGGTTCCTTGATGAAGTTTTTTCACTGTGGCTATTACCAGTTTCGAGTCTCCTTCCACCTCTAGTCTCTGGAACCTTTCCCTTGCTGCGATTTCCAATCCCCACTTCAATGCCTAGAGCTCTACTTCTTTTTTTCTCATTGTGCCACAATCCATGGAAAACAAGCGGATAGTATTGCCTTTGTCATCTCTAAACACTCCTCCAGTCCCCACCACCCCCAGATTCCCCTTCGCAGCTCCATCGAAGTTGAGTTTAATGAAATCTTTCTAAGGCTACATGAAGATGATCGCAGACTCACAGTGAGGGGGATGTTGTTTCCATGCATTAGGGCTCAGAAAGATTGGCTTTAAGCTTAGTCCCATCATTATTCATTCTTCATGGGGAGTTTTTTTCCAGTCCTTTGTATACCAATTCTCGACAAGGATTGTTTCTCTTATGTTTTGGACTATCATTTTCAATCGTTCTACTTCTGTTCTCTTTTCCCCTTTGAATATATTTTATTTCTTTCCTTCCAGACTACCCATAGTAGGAATCCTAATGATATTCTCCAGGCACAATTCATAATGGGGTTTTGGTAAGGCTTTCTTCTCCAGTTGTCCATTGTTGATTTCATGCTTATTTGGTCCCTGTCATTGACTCCAAAGAGTTGTTCGTCATTTCTCCATAGGTTTTCGCTCTACCTATAGATGTTAGTCAGGTGTTCCATTGTTTCTGCTTGTTCTGCACATATACTCCAGATTAAAGGTCCTTGTAGACCTTTTATTTGAAGTTGGTCCCAAGTTAGTGCTCTCCCATGTCAGATTATCCAAATGAAGAAAGCGATTTTCGGCCATGATTTTTCTTTCCATATTATGTCCCATGTCTATGGCCCCTATTGCAGGTGGTGTGTTGCTTGCAGATAATAGCCCTCTTTAATCGTAAACATCCCTTTGATTTTATACCCCCACCTTATTATATTTGGTCCTTCCGCTATTGCAATTTTTTGGGTTTCCATTTCTTTCTCATAAACCTCCCATTGGGTGGATTCAGGAGCACCTGGCCAATCTTGTTTTTGTTTCCATTTTCTCCAGTGTTCTCCTAGGTCCGAGCTCCAAACGTTTTTCACTATCTGATCTGCAGGGTTATTAGTGAATTGACATACTACTCGTAGATCAGGTTTGTTGTGGATTTTTTCTCTCTGCTGCCATGCCTCATCCTAGAATTATGCTTTGTCTTCTCATCTTATTTCCTAGAAGCTATGCGTTCTTATCATTTCTCTACTTTCTGATGCTAAGTTCCATATGGTTGATCCCTTAATGTTTTCCTGGACTCTTAGCTTTCCTTCAAACGAACTTGGCATTCCATATTTGTTGGAAATAATACTGAGAATAGGGGAGGGGGGTGAATCAATATTATCAAACTAATAATTCTTTCATTTCCATAATCAAATTCGTATACGCTACTTTAGTTAAGGGAACTCGCGTGTACATGCAACTATGGTTAGAGCAACTAGCGTATATCCAGTAAACTTATGATTCAGTTAATTCATCTTTAATTAGTGCATTAGAACCTATATAAACAGTAACCAGGTGCAGTAAAAAACAGAACAGATCATCACACATAAAACACACATGAACACCAAGATATAAGGTGGAAACCCAATGTGGGTGAAAACCACCTACTGCAATCGTCTTTGTCTTCTTTTAATAATAAGAGAATTCTGTTTACAATTTTTGTATTGGTGCAGTCTTATACTAGTACGCAAGCTTCTACCTGTAGAAGGCTACAACCTTATCTCGTTCTCTAGCTTTTGCTGTAAGGGAGCTACAACCCCCTAGCTCTTGTACTAGCTGATATGTTTACTAGTACGTAGGTATTAGCCTATAGAAGGCTACAATCTTCTCTTTTCTTCCAGGGACCATGATTCATAAATTTTCAGACTGGATCCATCAACAACATCATTCAGTCATCTGCATCAACCAATCTCCTTTTGAACCAACCATAACCGAAACAATCAATCACTCCATCAATCTGATCATTCTGAATGCTGCCACCAGAATATAGTAACCAGAACCCGAGCCAGAACACAAAACATTGCAACAACAAACAGCAGCAACAAAAGCATATATTATAAGGTATATGTTACTTTCTTGTGTCAAACCTGTGTGTATACACGCTTTCCTTAAAGTCAACCAGCGTATACATCTATAAATATTAATTCATAATTCTGCAACTATACCAGACTTCAGTTATACCCAGATCATATCATTTACAGAATAATATATGCATCAATATTCAGATCTAGAATATTCATGAGCAAAAATACATAATGATAGTTCTCTTTACGCCTTAAGATCCCGATCCATCATTAGATCTTATCCTCTATCAACCGCTAAGGTTCCTCCTTGGTTTAGATCCAGCAATGCATCATAACCCAATAACCTGCATACTAGATCTTACTCTTCATTAGATATTCAATACTTGAGTGCTTTGACCTAATGATCTTCTCCTCCTTCTATAGTTTTAGGCCTTTCTCAATACCGTGGTCCAAGACCACTTAGAACCAATACCTTGGATCAAATACCTAGGGTCAATACCTCGGACCCAATATCTTGGACCAATACCATGGATCAAAATACCATGGACCAAATACTTCAGACCAAAAACTTAGTTTTCCAAGGTATACGCGCTTTTCCTTTTGTGAAAGTGCGTGTGTACATATACGTGACTTATATACAGTGAACCCGCATGTATACGTGGCTTGGCCAATGGTGAACCTGCGTATACCTCTCTTCATTATGTGAAGTCTAATCTATAACTCTGAGCTGTTAATCTGTTGTATTATGATCTGTCATCTGAGAGAGTTTCCATCAAGGACAACACCTGTGTCATAATGCCAACAATCTCCCCCTTTGGACTTGATGGAAACAACCACACCAAGTCACTCTCCCCCTTTGACATTAAGGGCAAAGGGTCATGCTCCACCTGAGTGCATGCTGATTTCTCTGATATGTTGAAGTGTGCTGATTGAGCTCCTATGATCAAGTCCATGCTCCCCCTAAGCATAAGCAAGGTCTACAAAAAGGTGTTCTAAAAGAAGAACATGACTCTATACATGCATCACAAATGACCTTCCTATCACCAATGACACATACATACATCCATCTCCCAACCAAGTGGGGATATACCCAATTTGACTCATCCACCCAACCAAGTGGGGATATATCAATTGTTTATACATGTCAAAAATAAGAAACATTACATCATCCATCCCATGCATAGTGGGGTTACAAATTAGGTCTTTTTCATGATCGTTACATTAAAAGATATACATGACATATATAATAGAGACCAAATATTTTAAACAAGACCATGATAGTCATCAACAACTATCATCAGCAGCATCTGTCAATCAACGTCCAGACCAACAACCATGTTCTCCCCTTGAACTTGTTCCACCTAAAACAAAATCTACACTGAGATCTTCTAAGATAATGCCAAAAATGCATTATTAGAAACATATGCTCCCCCTGAACCTGTGTCAGATGTTCACTGTCAGATCTGATAATTTCATATGTCAGAAGAGTTATCAAGGCATCATCTTCAATCAGATATATATCAGGTTATCAACAACTTATGAGAGCCAACATATTTTCACATGTCATCAACAGACTATAACCATCACCAAGCCGAGAAGATGATTCACTGAACCATATCAGACCCCTTTCTCCTAAGTCTGGCCCATAGCTTTTCCTCAAACTAAAATATACGCGATTTTACCCACAAAAACCAGCGTATATATGTGGCTACGCTTCATGAAACTCGCGTATAACCACCTTTCTCTGAAGAAGATAGGATTTAACAGCAGGATGATGCAGCAACTACTCCCAACTTTTGTCTGAGATATTCAAATGTCTCTCTGGGCAGTGGTTTAGTGAATATATCAGAAACCTATTCTTTGGAGGGAACATACTCCAATTTGACCTTCTGTTCAAGCACTTGTTCACGTCGAAAATGATATTTGATGGGTATGTACTTGGTCTTGGAGTGCATGACTAGATTCCTTGAAATACTGATGGCACTTGTATTATCACATAGAATGGAGATGGGTGGAGTACATGTGATCTGAATGTCTTGCAAGGTTTGCATCATCCAAAGTAGTTGTGTGCAACAAGATGCAGCAGCCACGTATTCTACTTTATCTGTAGATAATGCAATTGAACTTTGTTTCTTGCTAAACAAAGACACTAACCTGGAACCCATATAGAACCCACCACTAGTGCTTTTCCTGTCATCAAAACTTCCTGCCCAATCTGCATCTATATATGCATGAAGTGTAAGATCTATATCTCTAGGATACCATAAGCCAAATTTTTGTGTTCCTTGAAGATATTTGAAAAAAAAATTGACTGCCTGAAGATGTGATTCCTTTGGATTTGCTTGGAATCTTCCAACTATTCCCACTGCATGCATGATGTCCGGTCGGGTACCTGTTAGATAAAGCAGACTGCTAATCATGGATCTGTAAGTTGGTTGATATACCGCTGCTGATTCATCATTGGAGTTGAGACTACATCCTATTACCATTGGAGTACATACTGGTTTAGAATCTTCCATGCCGTACCTTTTCAAGATCTGTTTGAGATATTTGGTTTGTGAGAGAAAAATACCATCTTTATTTTGCTGCACTTGTAGACCAAGAAAGTAGGTAAGCTCACCAAGCAAGGACATTTCAATTTCTTGCCGCATTACTGAAGAAAAATTCTGACTCATGGATTCTTCATTGCTAGCAAAAATGATGTCATCAACATACACAACAATTATTAGCAATTTATCAGTGTCCATCTTTGTATATAGATTGCTATCTACTGACCCCTTTGAAAAACCTTGTTGATGGAGATATTTGTCAAGACGGTAATACCATACCCTTGGAGCCTGTTTTAGACCATAGAGAACTTTTCTGAGTTTGCATACAAGTTTTGCATCATTTCCAAGAATGAATCCTTCTGGTTGTTCAATATAGACTTCTTCTTCTAAGTCTCCATTAATAAAGGCAGATTTTACATCCATTTGGTATAATTTGAATTTCTGAAAACTGGAAAGAGCAAGAAACATTCTGATGGCTTCAAGTCTAGCAACAAGTGCAAAAGTTTCTTCAAAATCTATACCTTCTTGTTGAGCATATCCTTTACAAACAAGTCTGGCCTTGTTTCTAATAACTTCTCCATTTTCGTTCAGCTTGTTTTTGAATATCCATTTAGTTCCTATGATATTCTTATCATGAGGTCTAGGAACTAATTCCCAAGTATTATTCTTTTCAATTTTCTCAAGTTCTTCATTCATGGCCTTGACCCAACATTCATCTCTGCATGCTTCATTTACATTTTGAGGTTCATTGGAAGATAGTAATGCTAGATAGCTTGAAGCTTCGGCAATGGTTCTTCTCGTCTGCACACCTACTCCTTTCTCTCCTAAAATTTGAGTTTCTGGATGGTTTTTCTGAATATACTTGGACAAATTTTTTTCTTCTATCGTTATCTCTTCTTTTGGTGCTTCATTGGTTTCTTCTTTAGAATAAGTGTGATTTGATGTGGGAAAATGATCCTCATCTTCTTCATAATCTTCAATTTTTATCTATTTTGGATTTTTGCATGCTTCATCAACCACAACATCAATACTTTCAATAATTTTCCCAAGTCTTTTATTGTAACATTTATATCCTTTGCTTCGGGAAGAGTAGCCAAGTAGAATACCTTCATCTTCTCTAGGTTCAAACTTACCAAGTTTTTCATCAATCCTTTTGATGTAACATTTTCTTCCAAAAACTTTGAAGTATTTTACAGTAGGAGTCTTACCATACCAAAGTTCATGAGGAGTTTGAGTGTTATTTACCCAAACATTTGCTTGGTTGAGAATAGTGACGGTGGCAAGAGCAACTTCACCCCAGAAGGTTGCAGGTGTTCCAGATTCATCTAGCATAGCACAAGCCATTTGTTGAACAGTTCTGTTCATCCTTTCTACCACTCCATTTTTTTGAGGAGTCCATGCGGTGGAGAACTGCCTTTTTATTCCATTTTTTTCACAGAAGTCAAAGAATTTGTCTGAGGTAAATTCCCCTCCTCAATCAGATTTGAGGCATTTGATTTTGCGATCTGATTCATTTTCTACCAAAGCTTTAAAGGCTTTGAACTTTTCAAATGCTTCATCTTTATGCTTTAGAAGACCTATCCAACACATTCTGGAAAAATCATCAATGAAAAATATAAAGTATTCTTCCCCACGAGGTGACCTTTTCCTTGATGGACCACATAAATTAGTATGAACAAGTTTAAGAGGCTTACTAGCTGACCCTTCCTTTTCGATGAATTGAGATATGGTTTTCTTAACGAATTGACATGATTTGCATATAGTATTTTCAGGAATGTTGATATTTGGAAGATCACGAACAGCCTGAAATTTGCATGCTTTTATTATTTGAGAAAAGCTTAGATGTCCCAATCTTTTGTGCCACAACCAATTTTCATCATTTTTTATAGATAGCACTGTTGTTGTCCTCCCTTGAGTATGTATAGGTTGTTTGGAGTTCTTGTCCCTTTAATTATGGTTTCTCCTGTATCAAGCTCACGAACAACACATTCATTTGATCGAAACACTACTTCATTTCCTTGATCACACATTTGACTCACACTCAACAGATTATGCTTTAAGTGATCAACATACATAACTTTCCCAGCTTTAGCTCTTTTTTTTTCAAGAAAACAGAGCCTTTACCTTTTATGATAGCAGGAGTGTCATTTCCAAATGAGACACTCTTTTCCTTTTCTAAGGCATTATATGAGTGTAGTTTTTCTCTGTCACCTATCATGTGTTTTGAGCATCCACTGTCGATGTACCACTGGTTTTCTTGTCCTTCTGCATACAAGGCTATACCACATCTTTCTGTTTGTGGTTCTTTCTTTCTCCATATTTTGGGATTTAATGGATTTTTCTCTTTTTGAGCTATTTGCCGAAAATTACTCCTGCATTTAGATTCTTCATGGCCAAAGTTGTTACAGATTGAGCATTCTATTTCATTTTCAAGAAGAGAAAAGTTATTATAGGAAATTTTCTTGATCCCTGTCACATTCCTTTGATTTCGTGCTTCTCTAGTCATGATAGTTTTGTAAGAAACACATTGAGCAACTTTGTGTCCAAAATTATGACATGAGAAACATTGACCATTAAATAAGTTCCTGCAATTATCAAATCTACTGACCTGTTGATTGTAGTTGAAGTCCCTCCTCCTGACCTATTGATTGATATTCTTTGGAGCAAATTGAGTACGATTTACCTGAGGTTGATTGTGGCTTTTGTTCATCCTTAAAGTAAATTGAGCTTGATTCACCTGGTGATCTTCTTTATGCCTTTGTTGACAATTGTCGAACTATTCACTGCTCTTTGCTACATCACGATAGCTTTTAGTGGAGGTTGACGGCTTCTGTGATTGAGATGTTTCTTCAGTATATCCAAGACTTGTCTTTATCAGAGGAGAGCACTGCACTTTGATAATTTCATTTAAGGTTTTTGATCCTTTAGCAAATCTAAGATTGAGAGCTTTTGTTTTCTCAAGATCCTTTCTTAGACCCACAATTTCACATTCGAGCTTTTCATTGTGTTTTTCTCTTTCAGCAAGTTGGTATGTCAACGTATCTATAATCATATTCTTTTCTTCTAAACAGATTTTGAATTTAGATACTTCTTCATAAATATCATCTTCATTTAAAGCATCCAAAAAATCATCATCTTCATAAGCCATCAGAAGTCTATAGTCATTACTATTTTCATCTTCATCACTATTTGATAAACCATCGCTATCTTCATGAGTATAATAGCTCTTTTTACTTACACTTTGTTTTCTATTCCATTTTGCAGTTTCCTTCCCTTTATCATATTTATCTTTATGAGGACATTTGGCAGCATAATGACTGACTCTACCACAGGCAAAACATTTGAAAGGTAGTTTACCTCTGAATCTACCGGAACCCCATTGAAGATTCTTGACAAAGTTCACTTCCTCTTCTTCTTCTGAAATATGTCCTAATTCATTGAGTTCTTCTTTTCCTTTTGCTAAAGCTTTAAATGCAGCTTCTCTCATATCTGAAGGACCTCCTTTTCTCATCTCAAAGGCAATTAAGATTCCATGAAGCTGTGTCATAGTAATAGTTTGTAGATCCTGCTTTTCTTCTATGGCAGAAACTTTTGATTCAAATTTAGCAGATAAGGATCTTAAAAAATTTCAACTAAGGTAACTTCCTTTTACCTAAGAGTCTCCTTCGTAGCTATTGTGGCCAGCAACAACCCCTCCCCCCTTAGTTCATTTAAGTATCGACCAAAATACTAAATGAATGGGGACCCTTAGTTAATTTTTAGGAAAAGCAAGAATTTCTTTTTCAAAATAAGATTACCATCATATGCTTAGGTAAAGCCTCTTGGATATTTTAAACCTAAGTCTATGATGAGGAGAAAATCTTTAAAGTCGCGTTGCAAAAAGATAGGAAATACCTTCATTTCTCTTTAAAAATAGGTATGTGCAACATCCTCGTGTTAACAATAACATCACATCGCAACAAAGTAATACCCATAAAGAAAAACTTAAAGATTCACCAATCTGCGATAACGCCTATCGCAAGATCGCATATCGCAGAAATGAGCCGGCAAGATTTGGCAAACATCAAACTTCTCCGATCTGCGATGTTGCGATCGCTGCGATGCTACATCCTTGCGATTTGCGATGGTATGATTTGCGATGATGTGATTTGCGATCGCGCGATATGCAAGGTTACATAAGCAAATCATGAATCACTTCATTACGAATCCTTCAGACACGCCATTCAAAGAAAAGCCACTTACCATAATCTGACCCGAAATCATGCGCTTTTAATGATAGTAAATGAATTAGTTGTCAGTTATTAAATGGATTAAAGACGCGTGCCTTGGTAGAGATTTACTTCACGTAAGGTGGCATATTTGATTCATCTGCTGCATTTAAAACTCTCCCATCACCTTTCTGGATCAGTCATTTCCATTTCACTCGTAATCTGTAGGAACGAAGAGCTAAGACGATTCAGACACAAACGCAGAGAGAAATGGGAAAGAAAAATAAAGCTCAAAGCTCCGAAGCGAAGGAGAAGACTAAGGAGATGGCGCCTCTATATACAGACACAGCCTGTAACAGAGATGCAGGGATATCAACATGGGAAAGCATGTACAGGCTGCTAGAGGAGGAAAAACCTAGAATAATGAAGGTTGCTGCTGTCGCGGGTGCACCGCGCTCTTCTGAGGCGTCCTTAGAGGACCTAGCATGTTCATTTCTTCACAGAATAGCGGCAAGACCCAAAATTCTACCATATACAGATATGATCAAGTGGATACTGGATGATGCAGACTTGAACAACAGACAATTCAAAGTTCAAGGACACGGGCTCATCGGATCGTTTGCTACACAAGATTTGAAGCTTATGTATCATCTTCCTGAACCGCAAGTGACCTATAACGCACAATTCGTTAAGAAGTTCGCGGCGGAGAACCCAGATCTATCAGACACCACCAAAGAATGGTCTAGAAAAGAGGAGCCGCTCAAAAAGGACAAAAACGGTATGTACAACACTGGTTCCCTCACCTCTCCATATTGTTTTGCTGCGGCCATGCTCTGTAGGTTATTTGGGATGCCAGATATCAACAAGTTTTCGTCTGAATGGCTACCATTAATTGATGCTGCCACAAACGCCGACATTATAGATTGGGCCAAAATCCTTTCTGATAATCTATACACGGCTGTTATCAATTACCGGTCTAAAAGATCCTTGTCTCAAAGGGTCTATCCTCCTTTTTATCTGTCTGCATATGTTATGGATTCTGTTTGTCTTGTGTCTAAATTCCCTACTATGGGTTGGAAATGGACTACCCAAGACCCATTGCCCATCCATGTTTATCATAAGGTATTATGGGATTCTCAGTTTGCCCCTCACTTCTACCAGATTTGCCACGGGCTTATTTTGCCCCTATATAGAATAATGTATGATAAAGACCCCCCGAGGTGCTCTCCCGAGGCACAAATTGACATCATCCCCATCGCGAGATGGTTCGGGGAAGAATGGTTTACTTACATTAGAGTTTTTGGAAGCACTGTACCTCCACATGTCCTACCCCTATATGTCCCTGATAAACTTTTGGCTCGGGAAATTGCTTATCAAACCTGTTCAGAAGGCAGCCTGACCAAAGACCTAAAGGACAAGAAGAAGGCCATATGGCCTCAATTTCCTGTAGCTTGTGGGGCCTTCTCATTGTTCTATGTAGGACACGCTTTCGGCGAAGTGGAGAATGTGACATGTCTTCAATTATTTAAATTCCCAGCAAGGCCATTTGACCCAAATGATGTTGCCCAAGAGTTCACAACGAACGTCAAAATAAGAGTGTTCTCTGGAAAGAAAGATTTGTTTGATGATCTATTTCAGAATAGAAGTTTGCTCCAAGAAATTTTGTAGGAAGCTCGGTCAAGGTTGTCTCCAGCTGACCTCCAAAGATTCTTGTTATACAGAGAAAGAAGGCTCGCCAGTATTCCTCTAGAGAAGTTGCGACTGCCCACTAGAGAACCGACTCCGAGCATTAGCCTCAGCGAAAACTCTAGCACTTCCAGATCTAAGTCCAACGCCGTGCAAGCAGTACCTGAGCATCCTGAAGAGTCTGGATACGACCAAGGAAAAAACGAAGAAACAACTAAAGATACAGCTTAGTCAAGTGCAATGTCTCAATAGCAAGTTATCGCCTCCCCACCAAGAGATGTCCCCCCTCCTGTCATCGAAGCACCACTCGTCACAACAGAGCTAGACAAAGAATGGGAAACCTTCAATGAATTGATCAATCTTGAAGGGCAAGCCCCGAAAACACCCGTGAACAATACACAGGTAGTGCAAGAAGTGGTTTCGACCATAGTCAGCAGTGTCGCAGAAGCAGAACGCGTTCCTATCGCTCCACCTTCTGAGCTTCTACTTAATGTAGAAGAAATTCCCCCACTGGATGTATTCTATAGTCCCCAACACAAAGCAGTTGTAAGGAGACAGAGGAAGAAAAGAAAACTAGAAAATACACTGTCACAAGATGCTGAACATTTGGACGTCTTATGGAAAGACCCCAATAATAACCCGACTGAAAATCTCACGAAGCTGTCTCAGATCGCAGGAGCATATGCTTCTGCAACTATTGATAAGGCATCGGAAGTTCAGCAACTATTGAAAGAACAAGAAGACCAGATACAGCTGCTACAACAACAGTTGCAACAAGCCAACGCTAACATTGAAGCTTCCAAACAGCTCGAGAAACTACAGGAAGACTTTCAACAGATGCAGATAGGCTATCAAAGAAGTCTCGACGAGAAAGAAAAACAATTGCAGACTTTACAAGAAATGCATAAAGATGAGCCTAAGCTGACAGAATTTATTTCAGAATCTATTGGCTTGAACGAGCAACTACTGCAGCAACAGGAAGAGTTGGGACGTAAAATATCACAGTGGAGTCACTATTGCGAGCTGAGCGATAAAATCACCAATCAAGTGGTGGACTTGCGGAGTGACTATGATCAGAGTGACAAAAGGGTGACAGAATATTTGACTTGGCAGGATGATGATGAAGGGAAAAGAGCAGGTGCACCCAGGATAAACGAAAATCATAAAGAATTGCTCTTTAATAAATGGGACAATCAAATCAGGCAGGCGGAGTGAGCAGCAGAGACAGCGGCAACAGAGGCAAGCATTCTTATCGACTATGTGAATGAGAATTTACACAGGGCCAATTTAATTGCAGAGACCACCCCGGGGTACCTACCAAATAAGTTACAACTGGAAACAGAATGGAGGCAGAAAGTGCAGGCAAAGGGGAGAGCAATCCAAGCATTAGCCAGGTTGAATTGGGAATGTTACTGGACGTACTTGGTCAAGCCGCACAGCCAATGGATGACGGTGAAATGCATCACAAACGCGGCCGAAAAAGTAGCGCCAGCTCTCGTAGATGCCATTTTCGCAACCCAGCTCAACGCAGAAATCAGTCAGCCGAATCTCCTCAAGCCCATGCTGAACACTTGCAACTTTAAGGACCAAGTTCATAAGTAACCTTATTTAGAATGTTGTTTTTTTTCTTTCAACTAGATTAGAAAAAGGACGGTCATTTGAAAACCGCATCCTAAATTTTGTAATAATACTATTATTAGAATTAGGAAGTAGTATTTTAACCCTTCTCATTGCATTTGGAGAGGGGTCCAGAAATTTGTCAAAAACTTGTCCTCGGAACATGCACTTCTGTACCCTCAAAGGAGGTTTTGATGAATGGATGGATCGAGATTTATTAATGTTTGCATTTTAATGTCTGCTACTGATGTTGCACTTTTGTACTCTTAGTAGATGTTAGAACAAGTAGAGGTAAATCGTTATTGCTTGAAGCTTATGAGTGAAATCAGTCATAAATGGTACTTTTATCTCTTGATCAATTTCTGCTTATATTCTTAGAGTGATATGCAGTTTTAGTTGTTTATATGTTAATGTATGAATGTGTGGGTTACCATTTGGCACTTCTGTACGGTGGAGTCATTTATTTGTGCTTGACATATTAATAACTTATTATGCGATATGTTGTTCACAACTGTTTTGCTTAACTTTTTATGCAGAATGGTTTATCTTAATTGATTTCTATTCTTATGATAGCTGAATGATCTTTATTACCAGTTATTGTTCTAAATCTCTTTAGATCGCATAATAGAAGAAATACACCCCGGGTTAGCGTAGATTAGATGTGTTGTTTCTTATTAGATTACAATAGCATAGAGTCAGTTTAGAAGTTTGAATTAAATTAGCTTAAAATACTCCTAGATCAGCATCATCCAACTCTACACACACACACCCCTTAGATTGGGAAACTGGTCCCATTATCCCCAGTCGGACCCGCTATACCAAACAGATAAGGAGCTGCCAACCAAGGTCCGGACCGGGTGGGTATCCCCCTTGTTGTCGACCCGATTTTCAGGGCTTCAACATATTTGGCGCTAGAAGGAGGGCCTGAACATAGTGTCTGTTGGAATGTTTTCCAATTGTAAAATTTGAATCAGGATGGCTGCGCATAAAATTCCTATTTGGAGTTGCATCCATGTTCCTACCTCTTCCAACACTCCACCAGAAGTGGTAAGACTCTTGTGTCAGGTAAAATTCAACAGTAAGAATAATTCTTCTGCTTTTAATCATGCTCTTCAGTTTATTCAAAAAGTTTCAAGTTCTGATATTCAAAGAATTGATGAAGGCGTTTTGTGCAGGATTTTTACTCTTACATTCACAACAGAAGCTAGAAAATGGTGCAGAACCCTCCCAGTTGCATCAATTCACAGCTGGGACCAATTCGTCAAGACTTTCATTTTTGAATTTGATTATTATGACTATGATCAGGTATATGATGAAATTGATTACCTACAGAAACATGATGAATCTGTTAGGGATTTTAATATGCGATTTCATCTTAATTGTCTAAAGTATGATCTTGAAAGTGGGCTCACGGATGAAGAATCTTCAGATTATGCTGAGTATTCCCTACCTCCTATGTCTGATCAAGCAGAAATTAGTTCAACCTTTGTTTCATTTTCTTCTAATGTGAATGAGGATTCCAAGTTGAATACACAAATCATCCATGATGAAGAAAGTCCACAAAGCCTAGGAGTCATGCATGCTCTAATGCAAGAAGACAAAAATGAGAATGCTGAAGGAGAAACTACCTTGGAACCAGGAGATGACTCTGATACAAGGTCAGACAATATCATTACAAATCAACAAATGCAGATGCCAAGGTTAGAACAACAAACTATTTCTCTTTCAAAAAATATTAGTACACAAAGGTATGATCTAAAGCCCGATGTCTATGATGAATCTGATGAACAAAGTTTTTTCCATGATGTTTTCAAATGCATTGTTCTAGATTCGCATTTTTATCTTTATCCCGATGTTTTTAGCGATGATAATTTCTCCCCTCTTAATATTAAAGATATCTCAAAAAACACAGAGGGTTATTCAAACAAGCCATCATTAGGTTTTCAAGATAAAGAGACAGCTATAGAACATCCTTTGACTAATTTCAAACAAGAGCCACTTGACCTCCCTTGTCTGAAAATATATAATGAAAAAGAGAAATCTAGGGAAACCTGTAAAATCATTTGTGATAGTTACTTTGATAACAATGATGTTGTTGAGTTATCCCAAGTAACTCAACTGAGTTCAGATAATGAGAAATATCCTAATTCAGAAATCATATCAGTCAACCCTCATTTCAAAGTAAAAGATCATTTGCATGATTTTACTATCCAAGACAATGCCCCGATCTATGATTCATATCATGAGGAAACCTCCATGCCTGTTCACGATCATAACTTATCTTCTGATTCACAAGACCTGGCCAGTTCTTGTGAGAAGCAAGATGTTACAAGTAAATCCCAGTTGTGCTGTAACACTATTTGTACAAATAGTCATTCCTTTCTTTCTCACTTGCACTCATTTTG
Organism: Pinus tabuliformis; assembly: GCA_031772625.1. Lineage (NCBI taxonomy): Eukaryota > Viridiplantae > Streptophyta > Pinopsida > Pinales > Pinaceae > Pinus > Pinus tabuliformis. The sequence continues at coordinate 934,577,435 of CM062819.1, read as the reverse complement.
TACAAAATCGGATTTCGTTTTAAATTTTCAGACTTTTGATAGATTATTGTGGCACGTTGAGCATCTTATCAAAGAACATTCGAAAGATGTGCCACCATTTTGGAAAGCTAAACTGTGTCACCCAAGTATAGAACTTTCTCAATTCCAAGACCAATCGATATCAGATTTTCTTAAGAAACTTCTTTGGCATCCAAAACACCATCAACCAAGGAAAGAACCTTCCGAAACTTGTTGGCAATTCGCGCCAATTGATAAGATTCTTTTTAGGAATTTCCATCTATTTTGCATCGATTTATTTAGCGATTTATATATGGAAACTTTCATTTCGAACGAAATCGCTAAAAGCTCAGCTTTAACAAACATTAGGTTACAAGCCATTGAAACTAAAAAATCATATTCACAACCTGGCTTGTTATCCTTCCTATTACGAGATCATCAATCCATAACAGAAATTCATCCTAATTTTTATGATCCAATAGGTATCCAGTTGGAAAGAAGTTTTCATGAGAAAGGAAGATCAGACAGAATTCCAACTGAGGTTATATATTCTTATTCCACATCCAACATTTACGGTCCAAGGAAAATTTGGTTCTTAATACTGATGTTTGGAAGTTACAAACGGCTAGGAATAAAAATGAAGAGATGGTTCCATTGGAAATATCATTTCACCTAGCTAATTTTCTGTATATAGCTAGAATAGGAGTAGGAGTAATTTAGCTAGGTTATTAGGTTTGCTTTTGATAATTGATAGGCAAAATAAGAAAAGAAATTATACCTATTCTGTACATAACCCTAGAGAATGTCTACCTCTCATTGCGTTAAATATTTTTCTCCATAATAACATTTGCTATGGTTAACGGCATTTGACATTTACTAAAGACACCTTTTCTCTGTCAAAGATTTTGAACTTCTGCTTCTATGAACAGCAAATCTTTTGGAAACTTGATCTTTATTATCAATAGAACTTTAACCCAGATATGATGCTAGTTTCAACTCCAAGAAATTTGAAGAAAGCTATCTTAGTGAAGAAATTGTTTTAGGTCAGTACAATGAAAGGTATCAATAATGAAATAAAGATTCTCTGTAGAAACAACCATAACCAAACAACTCTATCATTGTCGTCCAGAACTTTCTTAAGGAAAGAAAATTTGACTTCCTCCCTGCTAAAGGAAATCGCAGCATTCAGAGGAGCAATCCAAAAAAGACACTATATCTCAAAGAATAAGAGGTCTCATTACGAGCCGGCTTATCATGATCACAGATATTATAACTTGCTGACTTTGCCAATACTGTCCACCAAAACAGGGCAACGACTCAAGATTATTGCAATCAAAAGACAAGGGGTCTCATCACGAGCCAGCTTGTTCAGCAAAAGTATAAATCAAGTGAATGACTGTGTCATAATTTGGCCACCAAACCAAGACATTGTTCTTTAGAGAATAAAAAGGAAAAAGTGTCGTGGATTTTTCTCTGAAAAAGTTGTAAATAGCCTTAAGCAGGATATAGGATCATTACTAGGTAATAGGTAACCCTGTTGAGGCTATGGACGCCTGCTGGCAGCAGAGGCTTTACCTGCGACAAAGGAGCATATTTAAAAGGCTGCTACATAGGGAAGACTCTATTTTATGTTTTACAAGACCAAGTAATGACTGATTTAAATGCAAGGACAAACTGAGGATGCAAGTAATTAAAATAGAAAGAGGTTGAAACAAAACATCATTGACAGTTTGAAGTATGATATGTTTTATCTTTTTATAATAAAGTTTAAGTTTTCTGAGAAATTTTTTTCAAGAGTTTGAAAACGTCAGAGATAACTGGTTCTCCCAAGTGAATCGCCAATTGTTGTGGCCAGCAACAACCCCCCCTTAGTTCATTTAAGTATCGACCAAAATACTAAATGAATGGGGACCCTTAGTTAATTTTTAGGAAAAGCAAGAATTTCTTTTTCAAAATAAGGTTACCATCATATGCTTAGGTAAAGCCTCTTGGATATTTTAAACCTAAGTCTATGATGAGGAGAAAATCTTTAAAGTCGCGTTGCAAAAAGATAGGAAATACCTTCATTTCTCTTTAAAAATCGGTATGCGCAAGATCCTCGTGTTAACAATAACATCGCATCGCAACAAAGTAATACCCATAAAGAAAAACTTAAAGATTCACCAATCTGCGATAACGCCGATCGCAAGATCGCATATCGCAGAAATGAGCCGGCAAGATTTGGCAAACATCAAACTTCTCCGATCTGCGATGTTGCGATCGCTGTGATGCTACATCCTTGCGATTTGCGATGATGCGATTTGCGATCGCGCGATATGCAAGGTTACGTAAGCAAATCATAAATCACTTCATTACGAATCCTTCGGGCACGCCATTCAAAGAAAAGCCACTTACCATAATCTGACCCGAAATCATGCGCTTTTAATGATAGTAAATGAATTAGTTGTCAGTTATTAAATGGATTAAAGACGTGTGCCTTGGTAGAGATTTACTTCACGTAAGGTGGCATATTTGATTCATCTGCTGCATTTAAAACTCTCCCATCACCTTTCTGGATCAGTCATTTCCAGTTCACTCGTAATCTGTAGGAACGAAGAGCTAAGACGATTCAGACACAAATGCAGAGAGAAATGGGAAAGAAAAATAAAGCTCAAAGCTTCGAAGCGAAGGAGAAGACTAAGGAGATGGCGCCTCTATATACAGACACATCCTGTAACAGAGATGCAGGGATATCAACATGGGAAAGCATGTACACACTGCTAGAGGAGGAAAAACCTAGAATAATGAAGGTTGCTGCTGTCGCGGGTGCACCACGCTCTTCTGAGGCGTCCTTAGAGGACCTAGCATGTTCATTTCTTCACAGAATAGCGGCAAGACCCAAAATTCTACCATATACGGATATGATCAAGTGGATACTGGATGATGCAGACTTGAACAACAGACAATTCAAAGTTCAAGGACACGGGCTCATCGGATCGTTTGCTGCGCAAGATTTGAAGCTTATGTATCATCTTCCTGAACCGCAAGCGACCTATAACGCACAATTCGTTAAGAAGTTCACGGCGGAGAACCCAGATCTATCAGACACCACCAAAGAATGGTCTAGAAAAGAGGAGCCGCTCAAAAAGGACAAAAACGGTATGTACAGCACTGGTTCCCTCACCTCTCCATATTGTTTTGCTGCAGCCATGCTCTGTAGGTTATTTGGGATGCTAGATATCAACAAGTTTTTGTCTGAATGGCTACCATTAATTGATGCTGCCACAAACGCCGACATTATAGATTGGGCCAAAATCATTTTTGATAATCTATACACGGCTGTTATCAATTACCGGTCTAAAAGATCCTTGTCTCAAAGGGTCTATCCTCCTTTTTATCTGTCTGCATATGTTATGGATTCTGTTTGTCTTGTGTCTAAATTCCCTACTATGGGTTGGAAATGGACTACCCAAGACCCATTGCCCATCCATGTTTATCATAAGGTATTATGGGATTCTCAGTTTGCCCCTCACTTCTACCGGATTTTCCACGGGCTTATTTTGCCCCTATATAGAATAATGTATGATAAAGCCCCACCGAGGTGCTCTCCCGAGGCACAAATTGACATCATCCCCATCGCGAGATGGTTCGGGGAAGAATGGTTTACTTACATTAGAGTTTTTGGAAGCACTGTACCTCCACATGTCCTACCCCTATATGTCCCTAATAAACTTTTGGCTCGGGAAATTGCTTATCAAACCTGTTCAGAAGGCGGCCTGACCAAAGACCTAAAGGACAAGAAGAAGGCCATATAGCCTCAATTTCCTGTAGCTTGTGGGGCCTTCTCATTGTTCGATGTAGGACACGCTTTCGGTGAAGTGGAGAATGTGACGTGTCTTCAATTATTTAAATTCCAAGCAAGGCCATTTGACCCAAATGATGTTGCCCAAGAGTTCACAATGAACGTCAAAATAAGTGTGTTCTCTGGAAAGAAAGATTTGTTTGATGATCTGTTTCAGAATAGAAGTTTGCTCCAAGAAATTTTGTAGGAAGCTCGGTCAAGGTTGTCTCTAGTTGACCTCCAAAGATTCTTGTTATACAGAGAAAGAAGGCTCACCAGTATTCCTCTATAGAAGCTGCGACTGCCCACTAGAGAACTGACTCCGAGCATTAGCCTCAGCGAAAACTATAGCACTTCCAGATCTAGGTCCAACGTCGCGCAAGGAGTACCTGAGCACCCTGAAGAGTCTGGATACGACCAAGGAAAAAACGAAGAAACAACTAAAGATACAGCTCAGTCAAGTGCAATGTCTCAACAGCAAGTTATCGCCTCCCCACCAAGAGATGTCCCCCCTCCTGTCATCGAAGCACCACTCGTCACAACAGAGCTAGACAAAGAATGGGAAACCTTCAATGAATTGATCAATCTTGAAGGGCAAGCCCCGAAAACACCCGTGAACAATACACAGGTAGTGCAAGAAGTGGTTTCGACCATAGTCAGCAGTATCGCAGAAGCAGAACGCGTTCCTATCGCTCCACCTTCTGAGCTTCTACTTAATGTAGAAGAAATTCCCCCATTGGATGTATTCTATAGTCCCCAACAAAAAGTAGTTGTAAGGAGACAGAGGAAGAAAAGAAAACTAGAAAATACACTGTCACAAGATGCTGAACATTTGGACGTCTTATGGAAAAACTCCAATAATAACCCGACTAAAAATCTCACGAAGCTGTCTCAGATCGCAGGAGCATATGCTTTTGCAACTATTGATAAGGCATCGGAAGTTCAGCAACTATTGAAAGAACAAGAAGACCAGATACAGCTGCTACAACAACAGTTGCAACAAGCCAACGCTAACATTGAAGCTTCCAAACAGCCCGAGAAACTACAGGAAGACTTTCAACAAATGCAGATAGGCTATCAAAGAAGTCTCGACGAGAAAGAAAAACAATTGCAGACTTTACAAGAAATGCATAAAGATGAGCCTAAGCTGACAGAATTTATTTCAGAATCTATTGGCTTGAATGAGCAACTACTGCAGCAACAGGAAGAGTTGGGACGTAAAATATCACAGTGGAGTCACTATTGCGAGTTGAGCGATAAAATCACCAATCAAGTGGTGGACTTGCGGAGTGACTATGATCAGAGTGACAAAAGGGTGACAGAATATTTGACTTGGCAGGATGATGATGAAGGGAAAAGAGCAGGTGCACCCAGGATAAACGAAAATCATAAAGAATTGCTCTTTAATAAATGGGACGATCAAATCAGGCAGGCGGAGCGAGCAGCAGAGACAGCGGCAACATAGGCAAGCATTCTTATCGACTGTGTAAATGAGAATTTACACAGGGCCAATTTAATTGCAGAGACCACCCCGGGTACCTACCAAATAAGTTACAACTGGAAACAGAATGGAGGCAGAAAGCGCAGGCAAAGGGGAGAGCAATCCAAGCATTAGCCAGGTTGAATTGGGAATGTTATTGGACGTACTTGGTCAAGCCGCACAGCCAATGGATGACGGTGAAATGCATCACAAATGCGGCCGAAAAAGTAGCGCCAGCTCTCGTAGATGCCGTTTTCGCAGCCCAGCTCAGCGCAGAAATCAGTCAGCCGACTCTCCTCAAGCCCATGCTGAACACTTGCAACTTTAAGGACCAAGTTCATAAGTAACCTTATTTAGAATGTTGTTTTTTTTCTTTCAACTAGATTAGAAAAAGGACGGTCATTTGAAAACCGCATCCTAAATTTTGTAATAATACTATTATTAGAATTAGGAAGTAGTATTTTAACCCTTCTCATTGCATTTGGAGAGGGGTCTAGAAATTTGTCAAAAACTTGTCCTCGGAACATGCACTTCTGCACCCTTAGAGGAGGTTTTGATGAATGGATGGATCGAGATTTATTAATGTTTGCATTTTAATGTCTGCTACTGATGTTGCACTTTTGTACTCTTAGTAGATGTTAGAACAAGTAGAGGTAAATCGTTATTGCTTGAAGCTTATGAGTGAAATCAGTCATAAATGGTACTTTTATCTCTTGATCAATTTCTGCTTATATTCTTAGAGTGATATGTAGTTTTAGTTGTTTATATGTTAATGTATGAATGTGTGGGTTACCATTTGGCACTTCTGTACAGTGGAGTCATTTATTTGTGCTTGACATATGAATAACTTATTATGCGATATGTTGTTCACAACTGTTTTGCTTAACTTTTTATGCAGAATGGTTTATCTTAATTGATTTCTATTCTTATGATAGCTGAATGATCTTTATTACCAGTTATTGTTCGAAATCTCTTTAGATCACATAATAGAAGAAATACATCCCGGGTTAGCGTAGATTAGATGTGTTGTTTCTTATTAGATTACAATAGCATAGAGTCAGTTTAGAAGTTTGAATTAAATTAGCTTAAAATACTCCTAGATCAGCATCATCCAACTCTACACACACACACACCCTTAGATTGGGAAACTGGTCCCATTATCCCCAGTCAGACCCGCTATACCAAACGGATAAGGAGCTACCAACCAAGGTCCGGACCGGGTGGGTATCCCCCTTGTTGTCGACCTGATTTTCGGGGCTTCAACAGTAGCTTAGAAAAATTTTGTCCCATATTTCTTCTGCTGATTTGAGCTGCATAACCTTGACAAACTCTAATTGTGACAGACTTCCCAATAATGTATTGACAGCCTTGGAATTGGTTTCATATTGCTTTTTACCTACTGCATCTATAGGAATTGTTGATGGAAATGTATATCATCCTTCCATGATTTCCCAGACATCTGTTCCAAGAGATTGAAGATAGGTTGTGGTTCTTACCTTCCAATAAACAAAGTTTCTCCCATCAAAGATTGGTGGTCTGATGGATCCCCCGCTTTCTTGATTACTCATGATGATGGATCTTCCTTCAAGCGATCAAGCTTCTTCTGAAGGACCTGCTCTGATACCAATTGTTGGAAATAATACTGAGAGGGGGGGGGGGGGGGGGGGGTGAATCAATATTATCAAACTAATAATTTTTTCATTTCCATAATCAGATTCATATAAGCTACTTCAGTTAACGGAACTCACGTGTACACACAACTATGTTTAGATCAAGCAGTGTATATCCAGTAAACTTATGATTCAGTTAATTCATCTTTAATCAGTGCATCAGAACCATATATAAACAGTAACCAGGTGCAGTAAAAAACATAACATATCATCACACATAAAACACACATGAACACCAAGATATAAGGTGGAAACCCAATGTGGGTGAAAACCACCTGCTGCAATCGTCTTTGTCTTCTTTTAATAATAAGATAATTCTGTTTACAATTTTTGTACTGATGCAGTCTTATACCAGTACGCAGGCTTCTACCTGCAAAAGGCTACAACCTTCTCTCATTCTCCAACTTCTACTGGAAGGTATCTACAACCCCCTAGCTCTTGTACTAGCTGATATGTTTACTAGTACGTAGGTGCCAGCCTACAGAAGGCTACAACCTTCTCTTTTCTTCCAAGGACCAAGTTTCATAAATTTTCAGACTGGATCCATCAACAACATCATTCAATCATCTACATCAACCAATCTCCTTTTGAGCCAACCATAACTGAAACAATCAATCACTCCATCAATCTGATCATTCTGAATGTTGTCACCAGAATACAGTAACCAGAACCCAAGCTAGAACCCAGAACACTGCAACAACAAACAGCAACAACTAAAACATATATTATAAGGTATACACTACTTTCTTGTGCCGAACCTGCATGTATACGCGCTTTCCTCAAAGCCAACCAATGTATACATCTGCAAATATTAATTCATAATTCTGCAGCTGTGCCTTCAGTTATACCCATATCATATCATTTACAGAATAATATATGTGTCAGTATTCAGATCTAGAATATTCATGAGAAAAAACACATAATGATAGTTATCTTTATGCCTAAAGATCCCGATCCATCATTAGATCTTATCCTCCATCAACCGCTAAGGTTCCTCCTTGGTTCAGATCCAACAATGCATCATAACCCAATAACCTGCATACTAGATCTTACTCTTCATTAGATATTCAATACTTGAGTGCTTTGGCCTAATGATCTTCTCCTCCTTTTATAGTTTTAGGCCTTTCTCAATACCATGGTCCAAAACCACTTAGAACCAATACCTTGGATCAAATACCTAGGGTCAATACCTCGGACCTGATACCTTGGACCAATACCATGGATCAAAATACCATGGACCAAATACTTTGGACCAAAAACTTAGTTTTCCAAGGTATACATGCTTTTCCTTTTGTGAAAGTGTGTATGTACGTATACATGACTTGTATACAGTGAACCCGCGTGTATACGCGGCTTGGCCAATGGTGAACCTTCGTATACCTCTCTTCATTCTGTGAAGTCTAATCTATAACTCTGAGTTGTTAATCTGTTGTATTATGATCTGTCATCTGAGAGAGTTTCCATCAAGGACAACACCTGTGTCATAATGGCAACAATCTCACCCTTTGGACTTGATGGCAACAACCACACCAAGTCACTCTCCCCCTTTGACATCAACGGCAAAGGGTCATGCTCCCCCTGAGTGCATGCTGATTTCTCTGATATGTTGAAGTGTGCTGATTGAGCTCCTATTATTTAGTCCATGCTCCCCCTAAGAATAAGCAAGGTCTACGAAAAGGTGTTCTAAAAGAAGAACATGACTCTATACATGCATCACAAATGACCTTCCTATCACCAACGACTCATACATACATCCATCTCCCAACCAAGTGGGGATATACCCAATTTGACTCATCCACCCAACTAAGTGGGGATATATCAATTGTTTATACATATCAAAAATAAGAAACATTACATCATCCATCCCATGCATAGTGGGGTTACAAATTAGGTATTTTTCATGATCGTTACATTAAAAGATATACATGACATATATAACAGAGACCAAATATTTTAAACAAGACCATGATAGTCATCAGCAACTATCATCAGCATCATTTGTCAATAAGCATCCAGACCAGCAACCATGTTCTCCCCTTGAACCTATTCCACCTGAAACAAAATATGCTCCGAGATCTTCTAAGATAATGCCTGTTATGAAACCAGCTCAAGAAAATATAGATCAACGCCTTAGAATTCAGCCTCTTCGAGGGGGCAACCTCCTTTACATTACATAAATGAACAATTCTTGGATGATTCAAATGACAAAACCTCCTTTCTATATATAGGAGTCTAAGGAGTCACAATATAATCCAGCCGACCTAACAATAATAATATAAAGCCCAAAAATAACAATAGAGGGATTCTATGGGGCACAGTAATAACAATATGGGGGCAATAGGGGCACAACAATATTAATAAGGGGTATAACTACAATAGTAATGGGGTAATCACTAGTATTATAGGGACCCAACATGCCCCTCTCCTTCAAAAAAGTGTTGTCCTCAACGCTTGAGTAGTTCTGGATACTTCTGCATAAAATTCTCATCCTCCCATGTGGAATCTTCAGCGGATAAGTTCTTCCACTTGATAAGATACTCTGAAATTGATCGATTTCGTAGCTGTCGAGTTCTTGTTTCTGTGACTGCTTCCAGTTCCAATATAATTTTTCCTTCCTCGTCAAGTTCTGGCAATATTGTTTGAACTGGGAGCTTGTCGCCTATAACCTTCTTTAAACATGAAACATGGAAAACTGGGTGCAATCGAGAAGCTGCAGGAAGCTCCAATTTGTATGCCATAGTACCAATCTTTTGCAACACCTTGTACGGACCATAATACTTTGGTGATAATTTATTATCCTTCTTAGCTTGCTTGAGGGACATTTGCTTATATGGTTGTAGCCGTAGGAATACCCAATCACCTACATCAAAACTTCTTTCACTGCGATGTTGATCTGCCTGTTGTTTCATTCTATTTTGTGCCAACACGAGGTTATCCTTTAAGAGTTGGAGGACTTGTTGTTGATGTTCGATGTGATGTTCCACTGCCTGAACCTTAGAATTTTCTCTTAAATATGATGTGATGGATGGTGGTTGATACCCATAAAGTGCCATAAATGGGGTCATTTTTGTTGCTGTATGGAAGGAAGTGTTATACCACCATTCAGCCAGAGGCAACCATTTGACCCATTGTGTCTGTTTATCAGATACAAAGCAACGAAGATATCCTTCCAAACATTTGTTTACTATCTCAGTTTTCCCATCAGATTGAGGATGATAAGATGAGCTATGAGCTAACTGAGTACCAAGACAAGAAAATAATTCTGTCCAAAAATTTCCAGTGAAAATGGGATCTCTGTCACTTACAATAATCTTTGGGTTTCCATGTAGCTTTTGAATTGTTTCCATAAATGCAGTAGAAACTGTACTGGCTTTAAATGGATGTGATAATGCACAAAAGTGTGCATACTTGGTAAGTCTGTCAACTACCACCATGATGACACTCTTTCCCTCAGACTTGGGTAAACCTGTGATAAAATCCATTGAAACCTCCTCCCAACGTTGGCTTGGAATGGATAAAGGTTGTAATAGACCCGGTGTCTTAATTGTTTCAACTTTATTTTGTTGGCAAACCAAACATTCCGCCACAAACTTTTGAATATCTGATTTAAGGCCATCCCAAAAAAATTCCTTCTTAACCCTGTGGTAAGTTTTTAAAAATCCTGAGTGCCCTCCTAAGGGAGAAGTGTGCAATTCCATAAGAATCTTTTGTTTTAGCTGGGAATTCTTACAGAGGTATAAGCGATCTTTGTACCATAACGAATCATTTTTCCAGCTAAATGTATCAGACGTACTGGAATCTTGTTGTAACTTTCGAATAAGTGCCCACACTTCTTCGTCATTCTTCCATTCCTCCCTTGCTTCATTTATCCAATCTGGTTGGATAATAGAAATGGCGCACAACAATGCTTCCACATCCTCATCCTTTCTTGAGAGTGCATCTGCCACCACATTTTGCTTCCCTTTTTTGTAGATGATTTCAAAGTCATAACCCAACATCTTTGTGACCCACTTTTGTTGCTCTTCAGAGGATAATCTTTGTTCTAAAAAGTATTTAAGGCTATCATGATCCGTTTTTACCTTGAAGTGTCTTCCCATTAGGTAGGGTCGCCATTTCTTAAGTGCATGGAGTATTGCCAACATTTCCTTCTCATAAATAGCTTTGCTTAAAAACTTTCCCTTGATTGGACGACTTTCAAAAGCAATGGGTCTTTCATCTTGCATTAGAACAGCACCAATTCCATTTCCTGAAGCATCACATTCCACAATAAAGGTTTTTGTGAAGTCCGGTGTAGCTAAGACCGGTGCTTGGCACATTGCCTCTTTAAGATGTTCAAAGGCCTTTGTTGCTTCCGGAGTCCATGAAAATGCATCTTTCTTCAATAATGTTGTTAGAGGTGCTGCTATTCTCCCATAATTCTTAACAAACTTGCGATAATACCCTGTCAACCCGAGAAATCCTCGCAGATGCTTTATGGATGTGGGGATTTTCCATTCCTTAATGGCTTTAATTTTGCTAGGGTCTACCTTAACTCCTTCATGAGATACAATATGACCCAAATATTCCACCTCCTGGACTCCAAAGAAACATTTGGATCTTTTTGCATATAATTGTTTCTCCTCCAATAGTTGTAGCACCTTGTCAACATGTTCAACATGATCCTTCCAAGACTTGTTGTAGATTAGTATATCATCAAAAAATACTAACACAAATTTTCTAAGGAATGGTTTGAAAATTGAATTCATCAAACCTTGAAATGTTGAAGGTGCATTGGTAAGGCCAAAAGGCATGACCAAAAATTCATAATGACCCTCATGAGTTCTAAATGCTGTTTTCGGAATGTCTTCAGTCTTCATTCTGATTTGATGATATCCTGAACGAAGATCCAACTTGGTGAAGTAAATTGATCCATGCAATTCATCCAGTAATTCATCAATGACAGGAATGGGGAACTTATCTTTAATAGTGAGCTTGTTGAGCTCCCTATAATCCGGACACATGCGCCATGATCCATCCTTCTTGTGCACCAATACTACTGGAGCATAGAAAGAACTTTGACTCGGTTGAATTATACCAGCCTCTAGCATTTCTGCAACCATACGTTCAATTTCACTCTTTTGGACATAGGGATATCTGTACGGCCTGATGTTTGGAGGAACACTTCCTGGAATCAGATGAATAGCATGATCATGATCACGCATAGGTGGGAGACCTTTGGAAGTCTCAAATACCTTGGAATGATTGTCCAGGACTTTTTGGAGATCTGGAGAAATAGATGATTCCGATGTGGAAACATCTAGCGAACATAATTGTGCAATTACACCTCTTTGCTCCTTTTTTAGAAGCTTTGTCATACCATTAGAGCTGATTATCTTTCCTGGTTTCCCTGCAATACCCCTTAATTCAACTTCCTTTCCTTCCGTAGAAAATTTGATGAAAAGTTCTTGAAAATTAAAAGCTATTGTACCCAGGATTGTAGCCATTGGACTCCTAGTACAACATCAGCACCTCCCATTGGAATGGAAAGCATTGGGCTAGTCAATACATATTCTCCCATGGATAGCTTGATATTATGGCACTTTCCAGAGCAATTTATTGTTCCTCCATTTGCAATCATCACTTGACACTCTAGTGCTGGATATAGGAAGCAATTCAATTCTTTTGCTACCTTACAATGAATAAAATTGTGGGTGCTTCCTGAATCAATCAACACTATTACCTTTTTCTTCTTGATTTGTCCTTCTATCTTGATGGTTTGAGGAGTGGTAATTCCCGCCAATGCATTACAAGATATGGTCGGATTTATTTGTTCTTCATCTAGGCTTTGTTCCTGGAGTATATTCTCTTCTTTTGACCTTTCTTTCTCCTTTTCTTCTTCCTCTTCACAATCTATGTAGAATAATTTCTTCTCAGCACACTTATGACCTTTAGTGTATTTGCTATCACAACTGTAACAAAGCCCTTTTTCTCTTTTTTCTTCCAATTGTTGTGGTGTCAACCTTATAGGTTATGGAAGACTAGGGGCAACAATACTTACGTCTTTATAGTTGTGAGTGGTATGCTTCCTGGTTGCCATAATTTTGCTTTCCATTTTTCTTGCTAACCTGAATGCCTTCTCTAATGAATAAGGTTCCCAAAGGCGAACATCATGTTGGATATTATCCTTTAAAGACCCGATGAACACATCAATCCTATGCTCCTTTGGAATATCTCTTAACCTTATGTTCAATTTTTGGAACTACTAAATGTGCTCCATTATTGAACCCTTTTGTTTGAGACTTATCAATTGGCTAAAAAAAGTGTTGCTTTTTGTATCCTCATAATGTGCTATCAATTCTTCCGTAAAAATTGCCCAAGTGATAAATGGTTTACGAGAGCAAAGCCATTGATACCATACAAACTGATTTGGTTCCAAATATAAAGTTGCCATACGTACCTTTTGTGTGTTTTGCACATTATTGAGATCGAAGAATTGCTCCATCTGTAATATCCATGTGGCAGGATCCTTGCCATCAAACTTCCTCATATCGATTTTTGGAATATGGTGAGTCTTGATCCAACATTAGCTTCTATCGAATCATGATTAACATTTCTTTTTTTCTCATCATGAGTTTCCTTTAGTACCCTTTCACCCTTGTTGTAGGGAAAAGTATCCAATACGGAATGACCCTATCCCACTCTAAGGGTGATAGTACCTCAGCAATAATCGAAGCAAAGCTATCTAAGATTTCTTCTTTATGAAAGTAAAATAGGGGAGAAAGAGATCCACTAACCGATGTCTTTCGCTAATGGTTGATCCAATCTTCTCTCCTTGCTGCTTGCTCCCAGCTCTTTGCTCTTTCACTAGCCCAGCTACACCAAGATCCTGCAAAATGGCAAGAGAGGGAAACTACAAGAAGCATACATTCATAACTGATTTAAGGATTAGAGTAAATCAAATACACAAGTATGACAATACATCATTGAGACACATGCATATAGAAGAACCTCAAATGCTTTATTAATGGAAGAAGTAAAGTTCAGGAAGTGATACAACCATAAGAGGCCCAATCCAGCATCACCTTCCCAGCAGAAAGAAATCTCCTCTTCACCTCCTTCAAAGCAAATCACCCAATAGCTCTAAACTCAAACCAACAGCACTTCCTTACATTCACAAGATTCCAGCCCCCCTAGACCTCATGAGAGAGCTCTATATATAGGAGTTTTGGAGAAAGGATGAGTCAGCTTGAGGCTGGCATGAAGCTGACTAGTGTCCTCTCCCACTTCAGTTATTCTTCAGTTCTTGAGTCCACTTGGAGATCTTTGCTTCCACTTGGAGTTTAAGAACCTCTTACTCATCACTAGGTGAATTCCCTGATCCAAGTGTCATTTTGGAAGCTTCCTGGGCATTGACACCTTGAGGAATGACTGTGCCACTTGTCCAAGTACGCTCAGCGCAGGTGGCCTTCTTTGCAGTTGACATTCAGCACAGGTACAGAGAGGAGCAGTTGACATTCAGCGCAGATGCTCAGTGGAGCAGTTGACATGATCCAGAATTTGCTTGTTTTTGAGTGTTTTCAGGTGGAGAACTGATATTCAGTGCTGTGGTCTGCTGACCTTGTTCCTCTAGGGGTCGGAACAACATGTTTAGGGACTTTGGATCCCTGATATTATTGACATTTCATGCTTCATGTTGTAAGGCACAAAAATGTCTATAACAGTTGCCCCCTAAAGTATGAGGTCGTTTATCGGGTGAAATGCTTTATCCGGAGGATCCGAAGTTCATTCAATCGCTGAGAGGTGACCTGTAATAAAATACAATACAACACATTATTTTTCATTCAGCTTTCATGATCTAGTTGAGGCAGGCATTCCCATGCTCAGCTTTATAAATTCATTTTGGTACATAGAACAGACGATCGTCTGATGGTAGACTGATAATCCTCTGCTGAAATTATCATCCTTTGAGTAGGATGATCATCTGCTGCAATGATGTACACGACAAATGTCTTTATATCTCCTGAATATATATCGCAGCCCGGATGGATGAAACTAGATCTGGGGTCTTCAAACTCGTTCGATCTTCACTCTAAGTACAAGTCGATCCATGTGAGAACTGCGCTGAAGTCGAACATGGAAAGACATCGCTTGATTACCGGTCAATGATGTAAACCGTTAACAAGCGCGAGAGGAATCACCAATAATGATAATGACCCTCAAGGTACTGCAGTACAATTCATGTGATGTGAATAAAGGACTTGGCATCCAACACCACGCAAAATCTTCTGGTCGAAGGTCATTGATGTATACCTGTCGCCGGAAGTGAGAAACTTGCCATTGAGGCATGCAAGCTTCAAAGTACTGAAGGGGTTGTTCCTAGATCAACTTCTTGGATAATGAGCTGAAGTCGACAAGAAGCGATCCATCAAAGGAGGGCCTTAATGAATCCCACATCAGTGACACGGAACGGAGCTAATGATTTTAGTGGAGGTGAAAACAATCTGTGACATATGATTCAGGGAGGCGGTCATGAAAGGATGAAGGATAATGTATGGCAGTGGATGGGACACGGTTGACTCTTTCTGAACGACATCTCTTGAACATATAATGACACTGATGCGATGGATCGGTAGCATTACCCCAAATGTGGATGGTTTGGCGAAGACCATGGTGATGAGACCGGTGAATGAAACAACCCAACCCGATGTGGTACGGAGGAAAAGTGTCATGTTCAAGAGCGACTTGCTACCATTAAAGCTTTGAGGTTCTCCCAATTTTTCCCCAGTCATTTCTGACCAGTACCTCTTTATTTTTGTCAAGCTTGAGGAGGATAACATATGCTTGTTCTATAACCTACCCTTCGGGCAAGCCCATCATTATGTTTTAACGAGCCTAGCGATAGGGAAACTCGTTCTCGTCTAAAGACAAGTTTGTCGCTATTTAATCATTTTAACGAGTCTAACGACAAGGAAAACTCGGTCCTTTTCACTTTTAGAGAGTCTGAAAAGGTACAGAAAGTTAACTCTAAAATTCCTTTTTCGTCATCTAATCCCTTAAGTCCGAAAAAGTATAAAACAATACAGAAGGGATGAGTTTTCGGTACTTTTAACGAGCCGAACAAAACAAGCGCTCGATCTTTTTGTGCAATAATCCCTCAGGTCCAAAAAGATTAAAATCTAGAGGAGGGATAGCTCTTCCGGTCACTTTAACGAGCTAGAAGGCCAAAACTCGGCAAACTTTTCATATTTTACGAGTCAGATGAAAAGAGCTTAAAGAAGACTCGTCTTTTGAGGAACGAGTGATGAACAGGGATAGCAGCAGATTCCAGGTACAGGTTGGAATTTTCCAATCACGGCAGTGTCACAAGGGTGGCTAGGTGAAATCACTCTTCGCAGCTGTTCCTCAAAATGGGTAAACAATCATATGGAGGTGAACGATCGGCCAAATGACGGTGGAGGTGACAGGTGCAAACACGACCAAGGCTTTTATGGCTGATAAATTTACGATCACAATGGTTATTTACCGGTTCATTTTTTCTGGATGAGCTTGAACTCTAAGGGAAAGCCTGCTCACAATCTTATGTTTATTTTTTAACGAGCATGAACTATGTGCTAAAACTGCTCGGATCTTGCGTTTATTTTTTAACGAGCATGAACTATGTGCTAAAACTGCTCGATATACCAGTCATAAGATAAGAAATGTCCCCTGTGAGATCTCTATTTTTTAAGGAGTTTCATCTCACTGAGCTCTACTCCATATCCTTTCTTTATGCAAGTTCGGAAACGGCTAATCCCAAAAACAGATAAATAACCGCTCTTTGCTTGCACTCCAAAAGGTTTGCATGCCCCCAGGTATAAAATACAATTTCAAGGCTGCCCCTCCTCTCCCCCACCTCTGCTTTTCTTTGGGTGTTCACAGCTACTTGTCGTCTTGCCAGTCTAATGTTAACGATACTTGTCTTCTCGTTATTTTTAAGGGGTCTTACACGGTACTTGTCTTCCTGTCGGCCCAACTTTTAACAGATCTTTTGCAAGATCGCAAGAGAACAGCTACTTGCGACAAGAGAATATCTACTTACGACAAGAGAAGAACACTACTCAAAGACAAAACATTTGTGTTATTGAGGGAGGCTTGCCTCTTTCTGGTTACCCAAAGATTGTTTTGTTAACTTCTTCAAACGAAAACATTTCCTCGGCACTGTCTACCTAAATAGACAACGGTGAATGAAAAGCAGATTATTCCACTCACATAACCTTGACAGAAGAATCTAGAACAACCCTCTCTCCTTTTCGGACGGGGTACGGACTAGTCATATTCTCCCGCGGAAATTCTACCTTATACCCGAGGTTTTCTCTGCCTAAAGCAGACCAGGATGCATGCCCCCTGGGTTCCAGTCCTATTTTTCCGAATCACTCGCACTCATCGGGAAGAAGGACTGGGGGTGGAGACATTTCTTGATTGAATAGACCATTCAGGGTTGGTATTTGACTATTTGCGATGCGTGATCCCGGAAATGAAAGTTGGTCTACGAGCTTGACCATTCTTCCTTCGTGTGGAAAACACATTACTCTAAAGAGTGAGGAGACTATTGCTCCCATGCAATATATATAGTCTCGTCCAAGGAGTAGGTTATAATCCAAGGGTCCTTGAACGACCATCACGTTCATTTGAACGGTCTTCCCTTTCAATGCAACAGGCACATTGGGGAGGATCCCTAATGGTCGACTGGTTCCTTTGTCGAAACCCGAGAGATTTCTTATCTCAGGCAAAAGCGCCGGGGAACCCAGTGCTTTCCAAGCAATAGAGGAAAGGATACTCACAAATGTCCCTTCATCAATGATAGTGCCAGCCATTACCATTCTATAGATTTGGACTATGATTCTGAATGGTATACTGGCTGGCAACCGGGGTCTGCCTAGTTGATTCCAATCAAAGGATACAACCAGGTGCTTGGTGGTGGAACCGAATATACGGCCGGATATGACCCTGACGATGTTCCTTCTTGCGATAAAGGAATGGGCGCATTGCCCTGATGCTCATCAGAGTCTGTGTTGATGAAAAGAATCTGGATGGTGTCATCCTTATTCTCTTCAGTGAGGGTGTCATTTGAAGATGAGTCTTCAGTGACGGTGTCATTTGAAGATGAAACTTCTGAAGGGAGAACCGGGTCAACTGTCGTTTCGACCTTTGGACTTTCGTCCGGTCTGGATTCAGTAGGTTCATTTTCAGTGACTGACGCTTCAGCCGACCACTTGAGCGGGCCAGCTGTATTTTCAACCAACGAAGGACTTGGCACGAGTTTTTTGTATCCAGGAGGAAGTCTTAACGGTGAAACCAGACGATCTTCCAAAACTCTCTTCGCTTCGTCTAAGAAGGGACAACGGTGGATGGCGTGATCACCTTCACACAGTCTGCAGGGGAATCTTACTCCCCCTCTTTGTCTTGAACCTTCACTTTCGCTGGTTGACGGTAAGCATTCAACATGGCTATCAGAGGTTGATGCTCCCGAATTGTGCAAACGAGGGGACCAGTCCCTTAGTATCCAGGGAATACAGGGACAATCTCTATGGAAGTGGTCTCCTCTACATATGACACATGTCGATTTAGGCCCGGTCTGTGCTGTGTGTGGATTTTTGTCAGATGTCTTTTGCTTGCCCCCAGTCGCCTTAGGCTCCTTCTTCTTCTTCTCTCTCTTCTTCTTCTCCTTCTTCTCCATGGGAGCTTGGCTTTTGCCGGCTCTACCTTGCGAAGATGAAGGATTGGAGGAAGAGTTATAGGAAGTAGAAGGCTGGTGGGTAGCTTTAGACTGATCTAACTGTTGACTCGACTGTTCAGGAACCGTGGTGTTATGAACTACATTGGTTGAGAATAGCCAAATTGGCAGGCCAATTGTCAGTCCTGGAAGCGACAATGTGGCCATGTGGGGCACACCAACTTCTCCCCAAGAGGAGAAAGGACTAGGATTTCCATCATGGGGAATTCCTTGGTTGGGGCGTTCCATGTTCTCAACTTACAGATCAACGCAGGAATAGGAGGTGATTATGTTCCGTTTAAAATAAATTTTATAACGACGCTTTAGACACAACTTGCTTTTTCACTTTTTAAGAGTCGAGAAAAAGCTAAAGATGACTCTAGTCTCCTTCGATGTTTTAACGAGCCCGAAGTGACAAATGCTCAGATGGACTTTTTCAGTTATAGAGCTTGAAAAAGGCCAAAAGAAACTGCTCTGGAGATCTAGGCAGAGGGTGTGCCAAACCTTTCGCAAAACCACAGAATACGTTTTACGGTACGGGTGGTCGATCTTCGTGAATGCTGTGTTCATTGCATTGCGATCAGTAGGGTGGCCGACACGGTTTCCTATGGATAAAGGCTTTGTTCCTATAGGGGTCTCCCAAATATATACGCGACGGTACGTGGGAGCACAAGTCCGTATTGATACTTATCGCTTCACCGTGGAGGAATCACCCAACCACTCAACACTAAGATATCACGTTTAACGACGCCGGAACACGTCTCTAACTTAGACCTCTATGTGTTTGCGTTATGTTTCAAAGCGTTGTTATGTAAATTCAATTCATTTTAAGTTGATCTTGTTTAGCAGTTTGCCTTTATGGATCACCACGAGATGTATAATACAACTTCCTAAATGCAGTCTAAGATGATAAGCAAGCTTTCAATCTTTCAACTTTGAAAATCTTAACTACTGAGGGAAAAGAAAGACATCATCTTTTCACACAGATCATAGAGCACACACTAATGAACTTTCTCCTAAATCAACATGCAAACTGTCAAAATGCACATGCACAATGCAGGTATTTCTTTTCTCTTTCTTAATGTTGATGTATTACAAAAAGAAAGCTGTTGTATAATTTTGAATTCAATTTCAAGTGAAAACAAACAAGCTTGTCCAAAATCAAAAGACACCTTAAGATTTACTTGTTTCAACACTAGAAATACATAAATTCAAACCATATGACGAAAGCAAAAGCTCAATCAGCTATGAACAGCAAACAAACTAACTCTTAAGATCAATACGGCACTTATCACAGGTCTAGATCTAAGAGGCCACAGCAAGACTAGTTCACTTTTCGTTATGGGAAACTGTAAATGATGTAAGAAATACACAAAGAACAATCACAGTTTCTTTATACAACCGAGGCGGAATAGTGGCAAGGAAAGTTGGTTTCAGATAGGTACATTGACTGATAACAGGCTGCAAAAACAAGGATGAAAAGAGGGCAAGAAACAGTAGGGAACCTCAGTAGCACAAGGCAAGACTGGTTCAGCGCAGGTAGTACACTGTCAGTTTGACATTCAACGCAGGTAGCACCTTCGGGAACTGCGCTGAAATGCAGACTGCCTTCACAGTGCCTGCACTGAAGAGAGAAACTTGCGTTTCTCTTGGTTTCCGGGTCACAGATTGCTCAAAAATTCACAGTTTTTGGCCAAATCAGAAGCTATCAATCAAGTACACACTAAAGGGTAATTAGGAGGATGAAAAGCTATCACTAAGAGCTGTTCAGAGTCCTTGTGGATCAGCTCTTCAAATCATAAACATGCCCAGAAACTGAGCTAGAGTAGCTGCCCTCTACTTTGCATTTGAAAGATCCAAATGCAGTTCGATTCGGTACCCCCTGTGTTTATGAAATGAATAGCAAAAAACACAAACAACCAACAAGATACGATCCCCAGTGGAGTCGCCAATTTGTTGTAGGGAAAAGTATCCAATACGGAATGACCCTATCCCACTCTAAGGGTGATAGTACCTCAGCAACAATCGAAGCAAAGCTATCTAAGATTTCTTCTTTATGAAAGTAAAATAGGGGAGAAAGAGATCCACTAACCGATGTCTTTCGCTAATGGTTGATCCAATCTTCTCTCCTTGCTGCTTGCTCCCAGCTCTTTGCTCTTTCACTGGCCCAGCTACACCAAGATCCTGCAAAATGGCAAGAGAGGGAAACTACAAGAAGCATACATTCATAACTGATTTAAGGATTAGAGTAAATCAAATACACAAGTATGACAATACATCATTGAGACACATGCATATAGAAGAACCTCAAATGCTTTATTAATGGAAGAAGTAAAGTTCAGGAAGTGATACAACCATAAGAGGCCCAATCCAGCATCACCTTCCCAGCAGAAAGAAATCTCCTCTTCACCTCCTTCAAAGCAAATCACCCAATAGCTCTAAACTCAAACCAACAGCACTTCCTTACATTCACAAGATTCCAGCCCCCTAGACCTCATGAGAGAGCTCTATATATAGGAGTTTTGGAGAAAGGATGAGTCAGCTTGAGGCTGGCATGAAGCTGACTAGTGTCCTCTCCCACTTCAGTTATTCTTCAGTTCTTGAGTCCACTTGGAGATCTTTGCTTCCACTTGGAGTTTAAGAACCTCTTACTCATCACTAGGCGAATTCCCTGATCCAAGTGTCATTTTGGAAGCTTCCTGGGCATTGACACCTTGAGGAATGACTGTGCCACTTGTCCAAGTACGCTCAGCACAGGTGGCCTTCTTTACAGTTGACATTCAGCGCAGGTACAGAGAGGAGCAGTTGACATTCAGCGCAGATGCTCAGTGGAGCAGTTGACATGATCCAGAATTTGCTTGTTTTTGAGTGTTTTCAGGTGGAGAACTGATATTTAGTGTTGTGGTTTGCTGACCTTGTTCCTCTAGGGGTAGGAACAACATGTTTAGGGACTTTGGATCCCTGATATTATTGACATTTCATGCTTCATGTTGTAAGGCACAAAAATGTCTATAACAACCCTTAGGGACCATTTCTTGTAGCAACGTATTCATATTTATCTTCAATTCTTCCATGTCTGTCTTCAAATCTATCTTCAAATCATCCATCTTAGCTTCCACGTCAATCATCTTAGCTTCTACGCCTTTCTTTAAACAGTCCATCTTAGTTTCTACACCTTTCTTTAACCATCCATCTTAGCTTCTAAATCTTTCTTTAAACCATCCATCTTAGATTCTGTTCCTTTTTGTGCAAGGGACAATTGTTGCACTTGGTCTTGTAATTTTGATATATCATGTTGCATTTCTTCCTCTTCTTCATGAGTCATGCTAGAACTTTCAGGTTCCTTACTAGGTGTTTGCATTTTCTTTCCTTGGGGCATAAGTTACCGATAATAATGCTCTACTATGGCCTTTGAATTCCTTCAAAATAAATTTTCAAACCAAGCTTAAGCAAAAATTTAAGAAAATCTACACACCTTTTTTCACTTTGTAGGAGCTTGATATTGCCTCTGATGTATCTCTGTACTTTCCAATCATCTAGTTCTAAATTTGTGAGCTGTAGTAGCCCTCTGTGTCCTCTTTCCAATGCCACAAGTCTGACCCAAATTGGATTCTCCAAGGAAGAGTTATGTGAAATCTCCCACAGTGACTTGCTTATAGACTAGTTCCATAGAGCGAACTTGTACAACATGCCACGAGTCACTGTTTCGACCTTTGGATCTGAAACATGCATACAAGAAACTATAGTCCGTCCTCTTTCTATACCTTCTTACAAAATTTCAATCCGATCCCTAGAGAGAAAGTTATGATGATTTTCCCCAAGTCACCTGTTTTGAATGTAATTCAGGAGTCTGCAAAAAGACCAACTTCCTCAGATCATATCTCCACAAATATCGCGTAAAAAGCTCTGAAATTTGGAACCAAGGTTCAGCGCGATTTCTTCTCAAATGGGTTTTTTTTGTGACTTCTGAAACATCACAGAAAAAAAAAGTTATAGCGAAAATGCCACGATGACCTGTTTCGAGCAGCGAAACCCTAGAATCCAAAGCTCTGATACCAAATGTTATGAAACCAGCTCAAGAAAAGATAGAAAAGATAGATCAACGCCTTAGAATTCAGCCTCTTCGAGGGGGTAACCTCCTTTACATTACATAAATGAACAATTCTTGGATGATTCAAATGACAAAACCTCCTTTCTATATATAGGCGTCTAAGGAGTCACAATATAATCTAGCCGACCTAACAATAATAATATAAAGCCCAAAAATAACAATAGAGGGATTCTATGGGGCACAGTAATAACAATATGGGGGCAATAGGGGCACAACAATATTAATAAGGGGTATAACTACAATAGTAATGGGGTAATCACTAGTATTATAGGGACCCAACAATGCCAACAATGCATTATTAGAGGCATATGCTCCCCCTAAACCTATGTCAAATGTCCACTGTCAGATTTGATCATTTCATATATCAAAACAGTTATCAAGGTATCATATTCAATCAGATATATATCAGGTTATCAACAACTTATGAGAGCCAACATATTTTCACATGTCATCAACAGACTGTAACCATCACCAAGCCGAGCAGATGATTCACTGAACCATATCAGACCCCTTTCTCCTGAGTTTGGCTCACAACTTTTCCTCAAACTAACATATACGCAACTGTACCCACAGAAACCAGCGTATATACGTGACTACGCTTCGTGAAACTCACGTATAACCACCTTTCTCTAAAGAAGATAGGATTTAACAGCAAGATGATGCAACAACTACTCCCAGCTCTTGTCTGAGATATTCAAATGTCTCTCTGAGCAATGGTTTAGTGAATATATCAGCAACCTATTCTTTGGAGGGAACATACTCCAATTTGACCTTCTATTCAAGCACTTGTTCACATAGAAAATGATATTTGATGGGTATGTGCTTGGTCTTGGAGTGCATGACTGTATTCTTTGAAATACTGATGGCACTTGTATTATCACATAGAATGGAGATGGGTGGAGTACATGTGATCTGAATGTCTTGCAAGGTTTGCATCATCCAAAGTAGTTGTGTGCAGCAAGATGCAGCAGCCACGTATTTTGCTTTAGCTGTAGATAATGCAATTGAACTTTGTTTCTTGCTGAACCAAGACACTAACCTAGAACCCATATAGAATGCACCAACATTAGTGCTTTTCCTATCATCAACACTTCCTACCCAATTTGCATCTGTATATGCATGAAGTGTAAGATCTGTATCTCTAGGATACCATAAGCCAAAGTTCTGTGTTCCTTGAAGATATTTGAAATTTTTTTTGACTGCCTAAAGATGTGATTCATTTGGATTTGCTTGGAATCTTCCAACTATTCCCACTACATGCACGATGTCCAGTCGAGTACCTGTTAGATAAAGTAGACTGTCAATCATGGATCTATAAGTTAGTTGATGTACCGCTGTTGATTCATCATTGGAGCTAAGACTACATCCTGTTACCATTGGACTACATACTGGTTTAGAATCTTCCATGCCGTACTTTTTCAGAATCTGTTTGAGATATTTGGTTTGTGAGAAAAAATACCATCTTTATTTTGCTGCACTTGTAGACCAAGAAAGTAGGTAAGCTCACCAAGCAAGGACATTTCAATTTCTTGCTGCATTACTGAAGCAAAATTCTGACTCATGGATTCTTCATTGCTACCAAAAATTATATCATCAACATACACAACAATTATTAGCAATTTATCAGTGTCCATCTTTGTATATAGATTGCTATCTGCTGACCCCTTTGAAAAACCTTGTTGATGGAGATATCTGTCAAGACGGTAATACCATGCCCTTGGAGCCTATTTAGACCATAGATAGCTTTTTTGAGTTTGCATACAAGTTTTGCATCATTTCCAGGAATGAATCCTTTTGGTTGTTCAATATAGACTTCTTCTTCTAAGTCTCCATCAAGAAAGGCAAATTTTACATACATTTGGTATACTTTGAATTTCTGAAAACTAGAAAGAGCAAGAAACATTCTGATGGCTTCAAGTCTAGCAACAGGTGCAAAAGTTTCTTCAAAATCTTTACCTTCTTGTTGAGCATATCCTTTACAAACAAGTATGGCCTTGTTTCTCCACTAAAGAATCAGTTCTACCTTCATTTATTATTTGTTTTTGCACTTTACTCATCTTAGCCTAAATCAATTCCTACTCCTGTTGAATGTTACTGAACTCTTCCTTGTTCCATTTTTTAATTTTACCTTTAATATCTTTGAGTCAGAGTTGGAAAGTATGCATTATATTTATGCCTTCTTTCTCGCTCTCATTCCACCAGTCCTTCATTTTCTCAGTGAAGGTCGGTTCTCTTAACCAAAAGGCTTTGAACGTGAAGGGTCTATTTGATTGCCCTTGTTTCATGTCCACTTCTAGTCTAATTGGCCAATGATATGAACCCAGGCAAGGTAGGATGGATGCCTCATAGTAAACATCTTTTCTTATTAGATTTTCTGTTGCCAAGAATTTATCGAGACGAGACATTATTTTCCTATTTCCTCCCCATCTTTTGTTCCACCTATATTTACCATTAATTGTTGGGATATCCACCAGGTGGAGCTCTTCTTGGATATCCCTGAATTTCTCCATTTCTGGCTCCTCCCTTCGCATTCCTCCTTTTTTCTCCTCTAATGTTGTTATCAAGTTGAAGTCACCTGCTAACAACCATAGCTTTTCCTCATGCATTTGGTTTAGAGTCTTTATCCTTTGGAGGAAGTTTTCCTTTTCTATTGGGATGTGCGGGCCATAAATTGTAGAGAGCAAGAACTAGTCTTTATTTCCTATGAGGCGGAACCGCCTTGTGAGGATGCGTTGCATGCCTATCCAATAGTCTACAATTACCTCTGCTAGATTCCACAAAATTTCTATCCCTCCTGTGCTTCCTCTTGCATCTATTTCCATACCCTCATACCTCGGTTTCATCTTACTTAGGATTTCTTCTAGTTTCCCTCATGTGATCTTAGTTTCTTGAAGAAGCATGAATTGTGGTTTCTCTTTTCTCAGTCTCTCTACTAAGTATCTTTGTTTTCCTCAGCTGTTTAGGCCTCTTATGTTCCAGGATGTTACTATCATTGGGAAACTTTATTTAATTGTTGGTATACCGCTGACAGCGGTACCACCCTGCCTATGTTCACCAACATTTCTCCCATTATCTGTATAGATTCCTGTAGGTTTATCCGACCCCTTTTCTTCCCCCTTTTTCTTTGTTTTGATACTCATGGGGGTTTTATTGGGGCATCCCTAGTTGTTTTGCAATCTCGACCTGTCCCTGTCCTTGCTTGGCTTGATATTGTTGGAAAGTCTCTTTGTAGAGTCTCTTTTGGTCTTCTAGAATGAATCTTTCATCTAAGTGTCTCCATTCATTCAGAAATTTCTCCAAGACTTCTTCTTCCATACTAAGCTCTGACCCCTTGCTTGGGTTGATTTCCATTGTGGTGGCTTCCATACCTACCTGTTCTTCTTTCTCTGCGAGTTCTCTTTGGGCTTTTCACTTGGTTGTTGGTTTGGCTTGACTAGAGTTGCTCCTTTTTCCCGATAATCCATGGGTTGGGTCTCACTTTCTTCTTCTTCTTCCACCTGTAATACTTCAAATCTGTTTTTACTACTCGACTAGGCTTGGTGTTCTTTTCCTAGGTTATGGGATTCCTTCGGCTGCCTCCTCTTGGTTTTAACTTCTTGGAACCCTTACTTGCCATCCTATGGGTTCTTCTGTTGGTTTTCCTTGTTCTCCATCTCCTCTTGGTTCAGTGGGCATTCCTTGAACAAATGACCATATTCATGGCACCTTCAACATTTGAACAGGATGTGTTCATAGTCTAATGTCTGCTGCTAAACCTCCTCATGGTATTCTAGCTCCACAGATTCGGGTATGGGTTCTGTTATGTTCATATACAAATATTCTCAAATAGGATGTATATTTGCCTCTTTTTGTCATTTCTACTATTTTGACAAATTTTCCTATCATATTTCCAGTGCCCTCTAATATTTCTAGGTCCCAAAAGTCCATTGGGAGGCCAAACAATCTTACCCATATCGGGGCTGCCAGGAATTTCTCCTTGTCAGGGTCATAACATTCCTCCCAATATCCATGAACAGACCAGCATTATAATGGAAATAAGGGCCATTTTCAAATACCCTTTCTTTATATTGCAGGTTTGAGAATATTACCGTAAATAAGCCTCTGGCTCCCAGCTTGAGTTCAATACGGCCCTTGGGTTTCCATTTCTGTTGTATCCACTTGATAAGGTCTTTCTCCATTGGCCACGCTCCTATGAACTTGCATATCAAGGCATGGTCCTTCATGAAGCTTCTGTATCTATCCAATTTGTTCATCGAGATGATGAATCTCTATTTCTCTGCTGCACATGGCAGGAATTTTACCCTGCTACGAACCTGGCACTGCACCCTGAGGACAAGTCCATTCGTCTAGTTTGTTTCTTGCATTTGCGGCTGGGTGCTTGGATTCTGGTGGGAATCCCCTGTCGCAACATCCCAGTAGGAGGGGATCTCTCCCCCCTGAATTCCTCTTTCATTCCAGCCTAGCGGGCGCCCCCTAGTTTGCAACGCTGCTGGTGCCATCAGAGGATCAAGTTCACAGCTTAGATTAGTTCATGGCAGAATCACGAGTCTGCTAGGGTTGCAGAGCAATTTTCTCCTCATAATAACAATATATAAAACATCTCATTATTCTTAATACAATGAAGTAAAGAAAATAATTTAAATGTTGAATGTATTGTAAACTATAATCTTTTGTCTTTTAAATGTACTTACTCAATCTATAAATGATGAAATTCATATGTGACGTCATGCCCACACCACTTCCCACTAATCTATCTACGAGACACAAACTACCTCATTCAATAATTTCATTTTCCTTGATCGAATGAATATTAATTTTGATATTAATTTAGTCAAATTTATAAATAATACATAAGACATGATCAATTTTATAACTATTTTTTAGTTCAATAGGCTAGTTTGAGTGTTGTGAATTACTAGTAAGATGTCATATGGTCAAGTCCTTAGGATAACTACCTTTGTGGATATTATTTAATCTCACTCAATATTTCGAGTAAGTTAAGTTGTCAAAATTGCAACCAAGAAGCTTACCGTGAGTAACATCCACAAAATGAGGAAAAATGTTGAAAAGAACCACATGGGGGAACCATCCTAGAAATGTGGGGAAGTTACCAAAAAAATTTCACGAGATGTTGTATTTAATCCAAAAAATGGTTAAATTTGTAATTTTTGGACTTAAGATGATGGTATCAACCATAAGAGTAAATATTTTTTAAGAGAAAATAATAAAACTATTTTTTTAATAGTATTTTTGACTTTTGTTTTTCCTATAGAAAAAATTGTAACTTTATTACCAAAAAAGTATATAGAGTTATATTATGCAGATACACCTTAGAGTGTATTTTAGGTACATAGTCATTCAAAGGCCTTAAAAAAAAATCCCTTACATATATAACCAAACAAATTTCCAATTCAAAGAAACTTAAATCTGCAAGAAACCATCTACCAAAAGGCACACAAATATAGTCTTTTGAACATGATCTGGTAAATTCACGTGAAATAAGAGTTGTAGGGGTCGAAATTAGAGTAAAAACAAGCATGACACCACCATTCATCATATAAAAAAATATAACTGTAGAAAAAAATCATTGTAACAAATGTCCCCAAACATCACCAGTAGAAAATATGGTCATATAATGGAAGACAATGAGTGAGTCCAGATAGTCTCCCAGTGGAACCAACTCCAAAAAGAAAAAAGAAACACAAACGAATTCCCCGATAGGGAGGAAAATTGATCATGCCACTACATGGCCTTTAGAAGCATCATCCATATACGGTCGATGGTAAAATTGAAAGATTTATGTACCCCTATGTTGAGAAAATGAGTAAAGCCCCTACTCTAGCCTTATACCTGATTTTGAAAGGGAATTCGTGGACTGATTCCTTTCCCTATAAATATTAGAGAAATTGATCTGAATCTTTTTACTTCATAGATGCATTCAAAATTGCGTATAAAAGAGCATTACAACCATAAGTGCATACACATAAAAGAAGAGGTAAAACATAGGAAACCATGAAAATATGAGCACACACAAATTGACAATGAAGTTCATCCAATGTGGGCTACGTCTTCGGGCCTTACTCAAAGTGGGGATACCTTTACATTAATCTCAATGAAAATCAAAATTCATACATGGTAAAAATTACACCTTATACCTCCATATTCAAGGATGGCTTGAAAATGCATTGCTCTGATGGAGAAATGAATTGCATGGTTGAATTCCTGGTGAAAAAACATAAAATTGAGTATAAACTTGACTGGTTTCTATCACAGTGATCTCTGGAGCTCTAGGGAATCTAAAGATTCCTTGTAAGGTTATTTGTATAATACTCCCCTACAAATATTCCTGGGATCTCTTGAAAAATGCACCTAGCATGTTTCCAGCATGAGAAGCATACCACAAGTGGCGAGGTTCCGATCGACCACATAGTTTCGCTCCCTCCTCCTCGCTTAATGATTGAATGTGGCTTATATACATCACGGTGGGTGGATTTCCCAACCAAGGTTTGTTGGCCCAATAGTTGATGGTATATTTTAAACGCAAGTAGGTAGGCGAGGTCAGGGGTTCAAACCTTGTGACCCACCCCATTAATTTTTATTATTATTATAATATATTGCCAGGTAATCCATTTAGTAACGATTGTTTTGGTGTTATTGCATATTTGGTTGGTGGTTTGGTGTTTCCAGTGGACCACGGGTTCAACTCATACCAGCATCTATTATAATCGGTCGTTGGTCATATTAAATTATATATATTGTATGTCATTTGGTTCCAAGGTGGCAAGGTTTGACTGCCTAACAGCCTATCTTTTTTATTATATATATATATATATATATATATATATATATATATATATATATATATATATATATATATATATATATATATATTGAATTTCAATCTTAAGCCTGCCAAAATCATTGTTAGATTTTTAGGGGTTAACGGAAAAATTAAACAGAGGATATTTTGGTCGTTTACATCTGCTAATAAGTGCCAAAACATCTCTCATTTAGTGAAACGACTAGCACCATGTGGCACATTCTGATTGATTTGTATTATTGACTAGGTTGTTGATTGTGTTGCTGACATCATCATTTGTATGCCTGACATTATCTGCCATGTGTCATCCCTTGAATGGTCGTCTAATGACCATATTGTTGAAAATGGCAATAAGAAAATCTTAATTTAATTTTCCCTTGAATTAAATTAGGAGAAAATTGTAATTCCACATCACAAGACAACAAGAATGAGTCAACTAAGTTAATTTCACTTAGTTGGCTCAGTTAATTTGATTTGAGGGCCTAACTTGAGTCATGTAGAGTGGTTCCTAATATTTAGGAGCGTAGGTTGAGTTTAATTTTAGTTCTAATAGTTTAATTCAGTTAAACAGAGTTAATGTTAGTTAAACTAGTTCCAGCTATTAGAGGAACTAGTAGGAGGTCTAATAGTTGTGTGCAACTTCATTTGCTCAACTATTTAAGTGATAAATAAACCATAATTAAGTCATGCATGCATGAAATTCGAGTTACCTAGATGAGATTGGATTTCATGGGAAATGTACTATTAGTGGTATAATTTTCCAAGTTATATAGGTGGTGCATGCAGTTAGATATGGTCCTATAGGGATTGCGTAATTTAGGATGGGATTTCCCTAATTAATAGGGGGCTAATTCCTTGAGAAGCATCACAATGAAATAAGAGCTTGGTAGGTAGCATAATTGACCAAGTATTTTCTAGAGTCAGCGTGTGAGGTAGTGAGATAGATTGTACTTGTGCAGAGATTGTTTAAGATGAACAAGCATTGTATTTTCCTCTTTATTTTTCTGATCTAATGCAATATACTAATAGGAAGGGGTTTTGAGTAGCAAGATTTCCCCTTAGATAAATCTCTGGGTGTATGTGATTGAACCTTGTCTCATGGTTTGTGATTTCTCAATCAATTAATTGTTTCCATTGATGAGTAAAGTAGATTCAAGTCTTTTGTTTTAGAAAATCACATAAGCAGTTTGAGTCTATAAGGAATTTCTACATGGTATCAAATCATTAATCAAAATAGAAGAGAAGAATTCGATTTTTTCCTTGAAAATAAATCAAATTTGCAGGATCCTTATTTAGAGCCAGCAGGATGTCTTTCTATGGATTGAGAATCAAGTATGCCCTTGAGAGTAGCTCAAATTATATTGCTTGGAAGGATGGGATGGAGGTAATGTTGGAAGATAACGGGCTCAAGGAATTCATAGAAAATGATATTCCTAAGCATTCAACAACTGATGCTCAAGATCTAGCAGAGTGGAAGAAATGTGTGGAAAAGTCGAGGAGGATCATACTAGAATGATTTTGAGATAATATTGTCTTGAATCTCCATGGGAAGGACACCCCATATGCAATGTGGAAAGCATTGATAGAATTTTTTCAGAACAACAGTGACCACAAGAAGCTGGCACTGAAGGACAAGCTTCGGAAGATAAATATGGAGAAGGAAGACACAATACCACATTACCTAAGCAGGTTCACCCAATGTCGGGATGAACTTGGTTGTGTTGGTATTACAGTTGTTGAAGATGATCTAGTAAGTCTAGCACTTCTAGGCCTTCCCAAGAGCTGACACATCTACCAAGATTTGGTAAATGGAAGGGAGAAGCTACCAAATTGGGAGTGATTGTGGTCCAACATGGTGTATGAAAAGATAAGGTAGAACACTAGATATGGAAACTAATCCAAGCACGACGATGAGGAGAAATGTGCCTTGGCTAGAAAGGAAAAGAAATGGAAATGGAAGAAATCCCAATCCAAAGGAGATTTTGGTCAGGGAGGAAAGAATAAGGACTTGTCAAATATTAAATGTTTCACTATCATGAGCTAAGACACTATTCCACGAAGTGTTCACAGAAGAACGCCAATAAGAATCCCTCAAGAGGAGTGACAATTGAATCTCTAGCTTCACAATTCGGGTTGGATTTCACACTCATTTCATGCATGGTGACATCAGTGATGGGTAGTGTGTGGTATCTGGATAATGGAGCCTCATTTCATATGATGGGAAACAAATATCTTTTCAGGTACTTGGAGGAGAAGTACCTCCAGATGCACATTGAGATGGGAGATGATGGAAGGTATAGCGTAACCAGTATTGGTACAGTTACCTTTTAGAGGGATTCTAGTTCTCCTCTTAGATTAAAAGATGTCATGTATTTTTTGTGTGTGAAGAAGAATTTAGTTTTAGTTGTTATGTTGGAAGACCATGGCTATGATGTGATATTTAGCAAAGGAAAGGATTTCCTTAGACATATTGTCACAAGACAAGTGAAGTGGATTGAGGTTCAGGTGAAGAACCTATACAAATTGGATGTAGAAGATTGTGTTGCTTTGAGCACGAAAGCAGAGAAGGTGCAAAGCCTAGAAAACAGTGAATTATGGAATAAGATACTTGGCCATTTGCACCATGATGTGTTGAAGATCATGCAGAAAATTTCTACAGGACTTCCCAAGGGTGCACTAGAGTAGCGAGATACATGCAAAGGGTGTACACTGGGGAAGTACAGCAAAGCCACATTTCATGAGAAGGAAAGTAGAGTGCAAGCATACCTTCAAAGAGTTCACACAAATGTGTGTGGACCATTATTGACAGCATCCACATCCAAGCACATGTATTATGTTATATTTGTAGATTATTTCTCACGTAAGTGTTGGATTTTCTTCATGCAGAAGAAAGATCAGACATTCTCCAAATTTTGTAAATTTAAAGCACTTGTTGAGAAAAAAAAACTGGAAGGAAATTGAAGGCTCTCAAGAGTGATAATGGTGGTGAATATGTGTCAAATTAGTTCAAAAATTTATGTGCATCAGAAGCCACTCGATATAGTTAATATAACTCCATAACCCACAAAATAATGGGGTTGTTGAGAGGAAGAACAAAAGTATTGTGGGAGATGAACGGGCAATGTTGCATGATCACGGCCTACCATTGCACTTGTGGTATGAAGCATGCAACACAACTATATATGTGTAGAAGAGGATTCCTCATCGGATTTTTGGGATGAGTACACCAAAAGAATATTTTTTAGGGAAGAAACTAGATGTGTCACACTTTAGGATCTTTGGTTCATCAGTTTACTATCATGTTACCAAGGATGCAAGGAAAAATCTAGAGCTGACAACTGAGTTTGGCATATTTGTGGGGTACATTGATACACCTCACAACTATCAGGTGTACCTGCCATATCATAGGATGATAGTTGTTCTTATAGATGTGAAGCTTGATGAAGATAAGGCCATGAGATGTTCCCTTGAGAGGGAACTTTAATTGCATGCAGATGTAAATATTTTGGATCCAAAGGAAGAACATCATGATGAGGTGTAGCAGCCACTTATAGAGGATAAGAGAGTGGAAGCACCCACTCATGTAGAGACATACAGAGATGGAAGGAAGCGCACCAGGGAAGCTGGAAAATTATTGCATGATTCTAGAGAGAATGTGGGAGCACCCACATCACAACGCAGACATAGGAGGTCACCAGATCAGTACACTAGGTACATGGCTCTGATGAGTAAGCTAGTTGAGAGAAAACCATCCTCATTCAAGGAAGTAGTGTAGAGGCCAGTAGGGGTTGATGCCATGGTAGAGGAATATGATTCCATAGTCAGAAAAAATGTCTAGGAAGTTTTTCCAAGGCCAGAGAACAAGCCAGTGGTAGGTTCAAGATGGATATACAAGGTGAAGCAAGTAGCATATGGAAGCATCTAGAAACACAAGGCCATATTTGTGGCCAAGGGTTCTCTCAGGTGGAGGGAATTGATTACGAGGAGACCTTTGCTCCAGTAGCAAGGTACTCTTCTATCAGATCAATTCTAGCACTTGTAGTGCATATGGGATGGAAGATACATCAGATGGATGTGAAGACAACATTCCTCAATGGAGTGATTGAGGAAGAGGTGTACATTGAATAGCTGGAAGGATTTGAGACCTTCGATAGAGAGTCGCATGTGTGCAGACTCAAGCGAGCATTGTATGGATTTAAACAAGCACCCCATGCTTGGTACACCAAGATCGACAACTATTTCACCAAGTTGGGATTCACCAAAAGTGAAGCAAATGCAAACCTTTACCATATTGTAGTTGAAGGTAAATTATTGATTATAGTGTTATGTCAATGATTTAATTCTAAAAAGTGATGAGAAGTTGGTCTAATCTTGCAAAGAGCATTTTGCAAGAGAATTCAAGATGAAGGACCAAGGGCTTATGCATTATTTCCTCGGTATGGAAGTATGAAAAGGAAATGGGGAACTGTTTGTCTCTCAGGGAAAGTATGCCAACGATATACTAAAGAAGTTCCACATGGAAAGAAGCAAACCCATGGAGACTCCTCTAGAAGGGAATTGGAGGAAGGAAGATGCTAATTCGGGTGAAGTAGTGGAGGATACTATATACAGGCAGCTTGTGGGTTCACTTATGTATTTGGTGAACACACAACCAAACATGTGTCATGCAGTTAACTAACTTAGTCAAGCAATGGTTAATCCGACCAAACTGTATTGGAAGGAATCCAAACATGTGTTGAGATACCTTAGAGGCACCACTCACTTTTGGTCTTTGGTACAGGTGGAAAGAGGGAGTGAAGCTGCAAGGCTTCACAGATATAGATTGGTCGGGTAGTCCATCGAACATGAAGAGCACATCAAGAGGCATCTTCAGTGTTTGGTCAAAAATAGTTTCTTTGTACAATAGGAAGCATATATTAGTTGCACTCAGTTCAGCAGAAGCAGAGTACATGGCTGCTAGTCAAGCAGCTTGTGAAGCTATCTGCATGAAGAAGATCCTTGTTGGGTTAGTTAGTTAGATGACGGATCCTATAGTGATTTAATGTGATAATTAGAGTTGTATCAAACTCTCTGAAAATCCAATTTTTCATGATCGATCCAAGCATATCGACATTTGGTATCACCATCTACGAGATTGCTTATAGCGGAGAATCATGTTGGTGGAGTACATTCCTCCAGAGGAACAAGATGCAAATATTTTGACAAAGGAATTGTCAAGATGAAAATTCGAGTTCCATAGAGGTAGGATTGGGGTAGCAGATAATCCCTTTCTTGTTGAGAGGGAGTGTTGAAAATGGAAACAAGAAAATCTTGATTTAATTTTCCCTTGAATTAAATTAGGAGAAAATTGTAATTCCACATCACAAGACAACAAGAATGAGTTAATTAAGTTAATTTCACTTATTTGGCTCAGTTAATTCGAGTTGAGGGCCTAACTTGAGTCATGTAGAGTGGTTCCTAAATTTTATGAGTCTAGGTTGAGTTTAATTTGAGTTGTAATAGTTTAATTCAGTTAAACAAACATAATGTCAGTTAATCTAGTTCCAACTGTTGGAGGAATTAGTAGGAGGTCTAGCAGTGGGGTGCAACTTGATGTGTTCAACTAGTTAATTGATAAATCAACCATAATTAACTCATGCATGCATGAAATTTGAGTTACCCAGTTGAGATTGGAGTTCATGAGAAGTGTACTATCAGTTATCTAATTTTGTTGGGTGTGGAGTCTGATTATCTTCTTTATTCAGAGGTATTGCCGCACTGGACCCTCATTCGTAATGGGGAGGAAATGCCACCTATTTTTTCACCACCAGGGGGGGTGATGGTGATTTTTATGAGCCCCGCCTTGGCGGGCGTTCGGGGGCAGGATCCTTGAAGCTAAAAATAGATGTAAAATTGCCTTGTAAAATGTTGTAATTTCATAGTCAATCTAGGTCGTTCATTAGGCGGAGATCTGATGGTAGAAGTTATGTTTAATTTAGGGTTTTTTTCCCTAAAAGGAAATCCCTCACTATATATGAGGGAATTGTATTGCGGCTATACATGTGTATTTTGAGCGAGAAAGAGAGAGGAGATTGTGTGAGAGTGAAGAGGGAATTACAACGGATTTGTTGTAGGTTGTATCTGTTCATTTTTCTGGATAGTATAAAAGGAAGGGTTGGTTGTTTCTCCATGGAAATAGCCCAAATTTGGGTGAATCACGTACATCTGTGCCTCTCTTTCTTTATGTGTTTTTTGTGTTTATATTTCTGCAATAGTTTATGTGTTCCATTTCTCTGTAATATATAATTTTCTAACAATTGGTATCAAATCCAAAGGTCTATTTGGCTGATAAACTCAGAGGAGAGAAGGGTTCCTGGTTCGAGTGGGAGTAATGGTGGGATATGGTAGGTTTAGGGTTGAAAAAATTAATGGCCAAAACTACCAGTTATGGAAGATGCAGATGGAAGATTATTTGTATCAGAAAGATCTGTACCTACCATTGAGTGGAAAGACAAAGAAGTCAACAAGTATGACATACATAGAATGGGATATTCTCGACAGAAATGCTCTTAGAACAATATGGTTGTGCCTAGTAGCATCAGTAGCCTAAATGTTTCATAGGAAATGACAACAGAGGGTTTAATGCCGACATTGGCCAAACTATATGAAAAACCCTCAACCTTAAATAAGGTATTTTGTATGAAACATTTATTTAATATGAATATGTCAGAAGGTGGATCTGTTGCTAATCATTTAAATGAATTTAATACAATTACTAGTCAGTTAAGTTCCGTAGGGGTAAATTTTGATGATGAAGTTAGGGCTTTGTTATTTTTGTGCGCATTGCTAGAAAGTTGGAGTTGTTTAGTTATGGCCATTAGTAACTCCGTCTCTGGATCTAGTACTTTAAATTTTGATGATGTTGTCGGTGAAATTCTTAGCAAGGAAATGTGACGGAAAAGCTTTGGTGAGACATCAGGTAATGCTTTGATGGCAGAGACTAGGGGAAGAAAAATGGAAAGAGGAAAGAGCTCAGGATATCGCAGTAAACCAAGGAAAGGAATATCTAAGTCTAGATAGAGGATAACGTGCTAGAAATGCAGGAAGAAAGGACATGTGAAGAAAGATTGTAAATCTCAGAAGGGAAAAGAAGGAGATGTGCAACAAGAAAATAATCATGAAGCGAATGTGACAGGTGATGTGTTGCAAGATGCTTTGATTCCTTCATTAGAAAATATTATTGATGCCTGGGTGGTAGATTCAGGGGCCTCATTCCATGCCACACCTGATAAGAAACATTTTTATGATTATGTTCAAGGAGATCTTGGACAGGTTCGTTTGGGTGATGATAAACTCTGTAAAACCATTGGAATGGGTAAATTTTTCATAAAACAACATAATGGAAACCAATGGTTATTGAAGGAGGTAAGGAATGTTCTAGATCTAAAGAAAAATATAATTTCAACAAGGAAGTTGGGAGGTGAAGTCTGTGTAACTACTTTTATAGCTAAAACCTGGAAGGTCACTAAAGGAGCCTTTCTAATAGAAAAAGGAGAAAAGGTTGGTACATTGTATTTATGCAATGGTATTTCTAATATGTTAATACTTTAACCTCTACAGGAGCATATACATCATTGTGGTATCATAAGCTCGGGCACATGACTAAGAAGGGGATGAAGATTCTTTACTCAAGAAATTTGTTTCCAAGTTTGGAGCATGTTGATTTGGAATTCTATGAGACTTGTGTTTATGTAAAACATAAGAGAGTTAGTTTCGTCAGAGTTGGGAAAGAAAAGAAGAGCGAAAAATTAGAGCTTGTGCATATAGATGTATGGGGACATGCTCATGTATCATCTCTCGGTGGCTCTCGTTATTATGTTACTTTTATTGATGATGCAACCAGAAAAACCTGGATTTATTATATTCAAAATAAATCTAATGTATTTGATACTTTCAAGAAATGGAAATATTTGGCTGAAAATGAGACAGGAAAAAGGTTGAAGTGTCTCAGATCACACAATGGAGGTGAATATTGTAGCAACAAGTTTGATAAGTATTATTCTAGCATCAAATTCACAGAGAGAATAAAGTTCTAGGAACACCACAAGAAAATGGTGTGTCATAAAGGATGAACAGAACAATCATGGAGCGTGCAAGATGCATGAGATTGCATGCATGATTGCCTTTACAATTTTGGGCAGATGTTGTAGATACTATTGTTTATCTAATAAACAGAGGGCCTTCAAGTTACTTGGATGGAGGTATTCCAAAGGAGGCATGGATAGGTAAAAAGGTAAACTACCCATTTTTAAAGACTTTTAGTTGTGAAGCCTTTGTCCACATTAATAAACAAAATAGAACAAAGCTTGAGGAAAAATCAAAGAAATGTACCTTTATTTGATATGGTGTTAATGATTTTGGTTATCGCTTATATGATTATGAAAATAAAAAAAATCATTAGGAGCATAGATGTCATATTAAATGAAAATATTTTGTATAAGGATCAAATGCAGGAAAAGAAACAGGAAAAAGAAAACAGAGAATACATAGTGCTTGATGAGATCACATAAAATGTAAAGGTGCTTGAAAATCATAATGATCAACAACCAGAACAACAACAACAATAGGCACCTCAAACACCTGAAAGTGGTGTTAGAATATCTACCAAGATAACTAAACCCCTTGAATGATACTCTCCTTCGTTGTATTATGTATTGTTTACTAATTCTGGTGAACCTGAATGTTATGAAGAAGCAGTGCAGGTAGAAACCAGGAAGAAGTGGGAGCTACCCATAAAAGAAGAGATGGACTCCTTGGTACATAACCAGACTTGGGACTTAATCAGGTTTCCTACAGGTAAGACAACATTGCAAAATAAATGGGTTTAGAGGTTGAAGGAAGAAGGTGGAGGTAGAAAAAGGTATAAAGCTAGACTTGTGGTGAAGGATTTTGCACAGAAAAAAAGGTATAGACTTTGATGAGATATTTTCTCTTGTTGTTAGAATGAGTTCAATCATAACTATTTTAAGTCTAGTAGCAGTAGAAGATTTTCATCTTGAGCAGTTAGATGTAAAGACAACCTTTCTCCATGGGGATTTGGAGGAAGAGATCTATACGTAGAAGCCACAAGGATATGAGGTCAAAGGGAAGGAGAAACTAGTATGCAGGTTGAAGAAGAGCTTGTATGGCTTAAAATAGGCTCCAAGGTAGTGGTATCTAAAATTTGACAGGTTTATGTCTAAACAAGGTTATACTAGATGTCACTTTGATCATTGTGTTTATTTCAAAAGGCAAAATGATGGAATCTATATTATATTATTATTGTATGTAGATGACATGCTTGTTGCAAGGTCTAACATGCAAGAAACAAATGTGCTCAAAGGAAAATTGGCAAATTCATTTGAAATGAAGGATTTGGGTGCTGTAAAACAAATCCTTGGTATGAGAATAACTAGAGACAGGAAAAATCATGAATTAACATTGTCTCAAAGTGAGTACATACAAAAGGTGATGGAAAATTTAATATGCAAAACGAAAGACCAATTACTACACCTTTGGCTAGCCATTTCAAAATAAGTAAGGAGATGTGTCTCAAGACTCAGGAAGAGATGGATTATATGTCTAAAGTTTCATATGCATCAATAGCTGGAAGCTTAATGTATGCAATAGCATGCACAAGGCCTAATATTGCACATGTAGTGGGAGTTGTAAGAAGGTACATGAACAATCCAGGAAAAGAACATTGGATGGAAGTGAAGTGGATTCTCAGGTATTTGAGAGGTACCACATATAAAGCATTATGCTTTGGTGGTTCAAACATTTCTCTACAGGGATATGTTGATGCAGATATGGCAGGTGATAGAGATAACAGGAGGAGCATCACAGGGTATGTGTTTACTGTAGGTGGAAAAATTGTCAGTTGGGTTTCAAAATTACAGAGTGTTGTTGCACTCTCAATGACGGAAGCAGAGTATGTTGCTACTACAGAGGCTAGTAAAGAAATGATTTGGTTACAAAGGTTTCTGGATGAATTGGGTAAGAAGCAGGAGTTGGGCAAGTTATACAGTGACATCCAGAGTGCCATTCATCTTGCAAAGAATCTATCATTTCATTCCAAGACTAAACATATATAGTTCAAGTACCATTTCATACGGTCAGTGTTGGAAGATGGATAGTTGAATCTGGGAAAGATACACACTAGCCAAAATCTTGCATATATGTTAACAAAAGTTGTAACTAGGGAGAAAATGAGATTCTACTCGGTTTCAATTGGTCTTCAAGCATGATGATGAAGATGAGAAATCACCAGGTCCAAAGTGGATTCATTGTCCAAAAAAAGAAGCAGTTGTGGAGTTGCTATAATCAGTCTCCAAGTGGGAGATTGTTGGGTGTGGAGCCTGATTATCTTCTTTATTCAGAGGTATCACCACATTGGACCATAGTTCGTAATGGGGTTGGAATGCCACCCATTTTTTCACTGCTAGGGGGGGTGATGGTGATTTTTATGAGAACCCCCCCCCCCCCCCCCACTAGCGGGGATTCGGGGGCAACGCCCTCGAAGCTAAAAATAGATGTAAAACTGCCTTGTAAAATGTTGTAATTTCATAGTCAATCTGGGTCGTTGATTAGGCAGAGATTTGATGGTAGAAGTTATGTTTAATTTAGGTTTTTTGCCCTAGAAGGCAAGCCCTCACTATATATCAGCAAATTTTATTGTGGCTATGCATATGTGTATTTTGAGTGAGAAAGAGAGAGGAGATTGTGTGAGAGCAAAGAGGGAATTACAACAGATCTGATGTAGGTTGTATCTCTTCATTTTGTTGGATAATAAAAAGGAATAACTATTTGCTTCTTCATGGACGTAGCCCAAATTTGGGTGAACCACGTATATCTGTGTCTCTCTTGCTTTATGAATTTTCTATGTTTACATTTCTACAATATTTTATGTGTTCCATTGCTCTATAATATATAATTTTCTAACAATTCTTTTGAGTTGTACAGGTGGTGCATGCAGTCAAATAAGGGCCTATAGGGATTGCAAAAATCAGGAAGGGGATTTCCCTAATTAATAAGGGGGCTAATTCCTTGATAAACATAGCATGAAAATAGGAGCTTGGAAGGTAACATAATTGGCTAAGTATTGAGGCAGTGAGATAGATTGTACTTGTGCAGAGATTGTTCAGGTTGAACAAGCATTTTATTTTCTTCTCTATTTTTCTGATCTAATGCAATATACAAATAGGAAGGGGTTTTGAGCAACAATCTTTCCCCTTAGATAAATCTCTGAGCATATGTGATTGAATCTTGTCTCATGTTTTGTGATTTCTCGATCAATTAATTGTTTCCATTGATGAGTAGAGTAGATTCAAGTCTTTTGTTTTAAAAAATCACATAAGAAGTTTGAATTTACAAAGATATTCTACACATACTGCCACATCATCATGTTGATATAAGTCTTTGTACTACTAACATTAGCATCCATACTACGAATGTCAGCTACCATGTTGCAGTCTGTGGGTCTTATTTACAAAAAAAAATTAATTGTTCGACAAACACTTCAGTGGGACATAAATTTCGCATATAGTGTCGAATTGAGGTGTGATTTATGTCGTTATATTTAGAACATTAAGCTCTTCAATTTGAGATAGGATTAGTTGAGTTTTGAGGACTTAAAAAATTTGTCCTTTTAGGATCCTCTTGGATGATTCCTCCCCGCTGAGGAGCTTTTGGTCCTCCAAATCATGAACACAATCTACAATTTGTTGCAATCCCTCATCTACACAACAAGTGCCCAAATGTGCCACACTTCCTTCTCCTTCACCTTGGTACTTCAGAGCCATAAGAGATGAACCGACACATGTATTCTATGCAAACTTGTAGTACAACTTACAAAATACATGTTCTTTTACAAGACCAAACATGACCCAAGAAACCCCATACTTTCCAAGAGTTTATAAGACACTCATTGGTTAAGTTTACAACATAATCATAACAAAAACCAACACCCCAACTATCAACTAAAAGGCCAAAAGTACCACCATGTTGCTTTCATAAGTGATGGCAAACACTTCATCACTTTTACAATACATTTTGCAACATGTGGTTTATAAATGCAGCCATGACAACCTATTAAATCTAATACCACCATCTTTCATTCAACAAAGTGAATGGGTCTTTCTCCTAAAGCTGACTCTCTTGAAAAAATTCACTAGTTGGTTCCTTCATAGGTGCTTTTTGGTCATGGAGCACTTAACATGTGGCTCTCTGATGTTGATCCTTGTTATAGTGACTGCAATGGTTCTTCCTCCTCCAAACTTTCCTGACCTTCTTTGAATGAATATTTATGGTGATTTCCTTAGCTCTTCTTGTGGAATCCTCACCATCACTAGAATGTTGTGATGTGAACTCTACATTCGTTTTTGATTGATCAATAATCATATTGGAGCATTCTCTGACCTCCTTTCTAGAATAACCAAGTCCTGCATAGTGAGGCAATTCCTCCACCTTGATAGGATTCACAATGCCCAGGCCATTAATGTCAAGGCCTTTTCCTTGATACCCCATTTTCTTCATCAATTTTGAACCAATTTCTGTAGTGTGTTTCTAAAAAATAGAAAAAACATCATCATAAGGAGAACATGAAATTGAAGAATCACTTTTTACCTAAAGTGTTTGTGATGATGGCTTGTCATGTTGAAACTTTTCCAAGGCCCCTTCCGTGGCTTGTAGATGGTGATGCAAATTCTTTTTCTCCTCCTCTACTTATTTTAGGAGTCTCCTCAATTCAACATTCTAGGCTTGAATTCTTTGGTCGATCTCCTTAAGTTCTTGGAGCCATGCAATATTTGGTGCTCTTCTCATCTTTCACACAACATCTGCGACAATATTTGTCTCATCATGTAAATTAGAACCCAAGTCAATAGGTACATCACCTACAATCCCAACAGTTGTAATCTTCATCTCATCACTTGAGTCAGATCCCAGGTCAATTGGTTCAACAATTGTAAATCTGGCAGTTGTGACATCCTCATTCTCTGTTTCATATTATTGGTCTTGTTGCACGGTGGCTACTATCTTTTTCTTCTCTTTTCTTCCATTCCTCTTTGGCCTCAATTCTGGATGCAATTTATAGCAATGCTCCTCATCATGCCCTTCTTTCTCACAATGAATACAAGAGTGCTTTGCTTCCTTTCTCCTTGTTATTGCTACCTTCTTTGCATAGTTTCCCTATTCATATTTTCCCTTCTTTCAAGGTGAATGGATTTCACACTAGCTGAGTCAAGAGTAGTGGGTTCAAATAGTAACAAAGAATGTCAAAGATAATCATGTAAAGAACCAATATACTTCATCAAAGTATCAGGTGAATCTAAAGGAATGCCCAATGTTAAAGCTTGTTTCCTAAATTATTTTGTGAAACTTTGCACATCTTGTCCTTTGCCTTGTTTCAAATGTTTCCATTCTATCATGGCTCTCTGCCGATATGATAATGGATAAAATTTTCCTTTTAAAGCATAAACAAATTTAGACTATGAAGAGAGGATTTTACCCACATGCTTACTGCCTTTCTGAAGTTTTCTCTCCCACCATATGAGAGCGGTGCCTCCCAGTTGAAGAGATGCTAATTGGACCTTAGCCTCATCTTCTTCAATATGCTAAATTTAGCAACACACTTCAATATGTCTGATCCAATTATTCAACTTTTCTACATTGGACTCTCTGTTAAACACAAGCAAATCAAACTTTACATCCAACTTAAAAAAGGATTTTTATGAGCTTTTCTACTTTTAGAATGATGATAATATGAAGAATAAGTGGAGAATTCACTAGCATATGTATATGGGAGTTCAGGAGGCTCTCCTCCTTCTCCTTGATTTACCAAAGCATGATCTTTTGTTTTTTCTTTCCTCTTCTTGTTCTTTACCACTATCGTCTCGTACTCTGTAAACAATTTGTCAACTTTGTTGGCCATGGTGTAGAAATCTTTGCGAAAATATTTCTCTTCCTCCAGATGAGCATCATGATCTACCATTTTCGTCCTATGCGTTGTACACCCTGCTTTTGGATCAAAGGATTTAAGTTTACCTTCAACATTTTGGAAATTTTCCCTAGTTATACCACACTCGCAATTCACTTAAGCAGAAGACTCGCTCTAATAGAAAACTTGATCTAGATATTTTTACTTCATAGATGCATTCATAATTGAATATAAAAGATCATGATAACCATAAGTGCATACACATCAAATAAGAGGAAAAACATAGGAAACCATGAAAATATGAGTGCACACAAATTGATAACATAGTTCACCTAGTGTGGGCTACATCTTCAGGCCTTGCTCAAAATGAGGAGGCCTTTGCATTAAACTCAATGAAAATCAAAATGGATACATGGAAAAAATTACACCTTATACCTCCAATTCCAGGGATGGCCTAAAAATGCACTGCTCTAATGGAGAAACACACTGAACCGTTGAATTCCTGGCAAAAAATTGTAAAATTTGAGTATAAATTTGTATGGTTTTTGTCACAGTGATATCTGAAGCTCTAGGTGTTATAGACATATTTGAGCATTGCAACCCCACACTCATATGTCCATAAACCAAGGGCTATTTAATCCCTAAAAGTGTTGTTTCATACCGTAAAGGATCATGGTCAACTGATTACATCATTTCCCAGAAGTTCCACCTGAAAAACCACTCAGAACTGGCCAAGACTAGACCATACTAACTGCTCCATGGTCAAGGTGCAATGCATACTAAAATGGCCTTCTGTGGGGTGCGATGAGCGAGAATAGACAAATGGCAGAGACAATTTTCTAAGTGGAAGCTCATGGAATCTTCTAGAAACTTCTCCTGTGACACTTGCGTCTCTGAATTCGCCCAAGGATGAGTAAGAGATCAATGAAATCTCCAAGTGGAACCAAGAACTATCAGTGGAATGACACTAATCAAAAACCCAGAGCTGGCTTACACCCTTGCAAGACATCTATAAATGGATCCCTCATCTGAGAGATCTAGAGGCTAGAATTTTGTAATTTGTAAGGAAGTTTTGTTGGTTTATCTATGAGAAGAGACATTGTATTGTTGGGTGATCTTGCTTTTCATGAGGTGAAGAGGGCTTCTATGCTGGGAAGATGATGTTGGATCAGACAACTGGGTTGTAATCATCTCTTCTACTATTAATAAAGTTCTTTGAGTTTTCCTCCATATAATCGTGTATTTGTGAATCTTATTGTTTATGAATGCAATTGTATGGTCAATGTGTTTCTGATTCTGCATTGTTTATGATGTTTTAGATAGAGATGCTTTGATGGTTTTCTGT
Organism: Pinus tabuliformis; assembly: GCA_031772625.1. Taxonomy (NCBI): domain Eukaryota; kingdom Viridiplantae; phylum Streptophyta; class Pinopsida; order Pinales; family Pinaceae; genus Pinus; species Pinus tabuliformis. Next base: position 934,532,507 of record CM062819.1, on the reverse strand, counting down.
TACTTTGACTCTGCCGGTACTCTTTGAAGCGAGACAAGTAGGAGAAGAGTGGCAAATTCTATCAAGGGAAAGAGAAATCAAGAAAGGATCAAAGCGGAAGATCTAGGTTGGTCCTCTTTTCTTCCCTCTTATCTATTTCACTTAAAAGAAATCTCGAATTGTTTTGATTGTTTGTTTCTAAGATAGCTACCCATCTTAGTGGGACTAGCAGTTCAAATTGAATTGACACTAGTTTTCCCTGAAACAAAATGGAGACTCCACTGGGGAATGAATAGTTTGTTTTGTTTGTTTATTGTTTGCTTTATAAACTACAGATGGAACCTGAAGTTAGCCAGCTAGCCTTCAAAAATCCTTTGCTATGCAATTTCGAAGTAGATGAATTCTGCTTCAGTCAATCTCCGGGTTGGTTTATGAACTGAACATCTGACTTACAAAGCATTCTAAGTGCCCTTGTGGTAGCTCAATAACCTCATAAGATCATACCCCTATACTTTGTTTTTACTCTCCATCATAACTGAGCCTAAATCACTGAACTTAGCTACAAATTTTGAGAAAAAACCAAGTTCAGTTTCGCTCCCTCGTCCATCACACTGTCTGTAACTGGGCAGCCTATATGCATCGCACCTCCCGTGTGTTGCAGGTGAGATGCATCCTTGTTTCCTTGTGTTGCAGGTGCGATTATTGAGTGATATTGTGTCTCTCATTGAAATTTGGTTTTTTCTCCTTGTTTTTAGCTTTATTCAGTAGTTTTGTTGTTCATGATCAGTATCTTCTTGCTGAAACCTTCTTCCTTCACATATTTCAGCCTCCATTAGTTAGGAATTGTAATTTTTTTTGTGTATTTGTAAATCATTTACAGTCTTCCTTTTTCAAGAGTAGCTTAATCGAACTGTCATTTTTTATGCAAGTGTCGTAATTGTCATTTTGAATCAAAAGAAGAGTGTCGTAAAGTCTTCCTCTTCTAGATAGTTGATTGTACTTTTTTCATTGTACTTGATTTGAATTGTTAGTATTTGAAGTGTCGAAAGCAGTTTTCAATTCAAAATCAAAAAGTGTCATCTTAGTCTTCCTTTTGTTTTGAAAATAATTTGTTAAAAATGTCGCTTTAAAAGAAAATAGTTCAGATATGTACTTAGCTTTCCTTTTTGGCATTCACACATTAAGGAAACGGAAAACAAATACATGCATGTGCATTTTCATTTTGACTGCATGTGGAATATGATTTAGGAAAGTGCATTTAGTGTGTGCTCTATGCTCTCTGCTGAAAGAAAAATCATAATTCTCTTTCCTTTGTAGCTAGGATTTTCATTGCTAAAAGAAAATAAATGACTGTTTATCATTTTAGATTGCATATTTAGGAATTTTACATCTACATCATGTGGTGAACCTTGAAAGACAAACTTCTAAGCAAGATCAACTCTAAAATAAATCTCAATGAACATAAAAACGCTTTGGAACCTAACGCAACACATCTAGAAGTCTAGGCTAGAGACGTGTTCCGGCGTTGTAAAACCTAGTAACTATCGTTTTCATCGAAGGTTAGGTGATTCCTCCTCTTTGATATGACAAGTGCTAGTACGGACTTGTGCTCCCCGTACTGTCAAGTATATATTGGGAGACCACAATAGGCTGATACCCTTTATCCTTACGAAGCCGTGTCTGCCACCCTATCGATCGCAATGCACTGAACACAGAATTTGGGAAGATTGACTATTGTGCATAAGTCCTTGGTAATTTCTCTATCATTTATCACCAAGGTGTATTTTACAGTTTTGTGATTAGTTTGGTAATCCCTCTGTCTAGATTTCCAGAGTAGTCACTTTTGTTCATTTTCGACTCCTTAAAAGAAAAGGTCCATATGAGCACTTGTCACTTCAGGCTCATTAAAAATCAAAGGCGACTAGAGTCACCTTTAGCTTTTTCTTGACTCTTAAAAATTGAAAAAGAAAGTTGCGTCAAAGTGTCTTAAAATTTATTTGAATCGGAATAACTTTTTCCCCTTTAATTTTGAGTTGATCAAGTAATCCAAAATCGTGGAAGAAAGTCAATCAAAACCCTGTCATTCGCAGTGACTAGCAATTCAACCATCTTTGACTCTGGAGATGAAACCATTCAGGGCAAAACGATCTCATTTAACTGAGTCCAACTCATCTGATTTATTTGAAACTTGTGTTTCAACATCGTCAGAGACTACAGTTACTCCAATTATTTTTGGTACATCTGCCTTTACAGAAAAAGTTCCGCAGTTACAAGAGGACATTAGAACTGATCCTAGTGTAATGATAGATACTTCTATTCCTGAAACAACTCCATCTAGGGCTGAGTCGGAAACTGAAGTTCACTTACCTGAACGCTTGGAAGTTGAGTTCCAAAATTCAAAAGGTGTCACCCCTCCAATATCTGTTACTGCAGAAGCTACACTTTCTTCGGCTCCAGAAATATTTTATGGACCTAACGATCTACCTCTTCCACCTGGATTGATTTCCATAGAAGAGATAGTAGAGGATCTTCCATCTAGTACTCCAGTGCATTTTGGAACTGGGATCCACTTATATCCTTCTACTACAGAAGTTAGTTCTTTTAATCATCCTTCATTGCAAGTTCCTGTCAAATTGCTAGGAAATCTTTTGGATAGACTAAATATGTCTGAGCAACCATCAACATCTAGGACTGTGTCAACTGACACAGCTACGGTGGAACTTCCTACTACTGTTCCTACAATGTTTGCTGGTATACCATCTGTCCCGACTAGTTATCAACAACAAGCCGGAGTCCACTCAGGGACTGTTTCGACGACATGGTCTATTCCTATTTCTTCATCTAGAATCTCATCTGGTATTTCTTATGTTGAAACTCAAAAAGTTGATCCAATATGTCTTCAAAGGCCGATCTACCCTTTAAGCACTAGATTGCCACCATATGGGGGGCAGTATGCCTTTTCATTGTTCCCTCCTGGAGAACAACCATATGAGAGTTTACAACAAAATTTAGGTCAAACTAGAATTACATCCAGCGGTTGGGTACCAATACTGCCTCAACAACCAAGGGTTGTATATTCAATGCAACTAGTCCAACCTGTGTCGAATATTCCCACTACACCCGCTATTGTGACTGTATCGCAAGTACAAGCACTACCTGTTGTGTGTCAACCTCAAGTCTCTCAAGTTGCAATAGAACAACCTCTTGTCTTCATGATTCAATCACAACCTCAAGTTAGTGCCTCCTTACCTGGAACGACTCGGGATCAAACACGTAATATCACTCCGCATGTTGGTCAATCATCTGGTATTGGACAACAGCGAATGGTCCAACAACCATGGCTGGTACAATATCAACAAACGCAATTCCAACAATCTTACCAAGGACCTGAGCAACAAGGATTTGTAAGTAACAGGCAACCACACTTCCAAAACGGTTATCAACAACCATATTATAATGGTTATGCCCATCAACCTTATCAAAGTTACCAGCATCAGATACATTATGCTGGTATGCAAAGACCTACTGCTCAGGCGGTTCCATCTTATCCGAAGTATGCTTCGCCTAACCTGAATCAGCAGTTTCCCTTTATAGAAACTCTAGAATTACTAGATCTAAACTTGTGGACGAATGATCCAATTGCTTACTCCCCTTGGTGGCCAGCGATTCCTCATAAACTTCCCTCTGATATTCCTAAATTCAATGGAAATCCCGGTGAAGATCCATCGAATCATGTAATGGCATTCCATTTGTGGTGCTCATCCAACATCCTGAATGATGATTCGATTAGGCTTCGCCTTTTTCAACGAATGCTAATTGGTTTGGTAGCAAAATGATATATTGAATTGCCTAGAGCTTCATTTGATAACTTTAGCACCCTTGCCACTACCTTTTTAACTCATTTTCAGTTACCCATAAGGTATGAAATAGGGACAAAACTCCTTACCAACTTTAAACAGACGACAGCCACTCACATATCTGATCATATTCATGAGTGGCGGCATCGTCAAAGAATGGTAAAGATGTATGTTCCTGATCAGCTTTTAGCTAAATGGTTTATAAAGTAATTATTACCCTCTATTACAGATGATGTGGCTAAGGGAGGAGTTGTCACTGAAGAGAAAGTCATTGCTCATGCACAATATTTAGACTTGATCTATACTCAGTCTGGCATGCTCTACGACAAAATTTCTGATGCTCCTAGACCAGAATTTTATGTTCCTCCCCCTCTTAAATCAAACAAGGACTCTCATGCCGACGATGGCGTGATCGGTACCATAAGCACGAAAACCGCAAAGGCTACATCTAAAAAAGCTCGTGCAGTTTCTAGTCAAAAAGCAGATGAAGAACCTCTTGCCTTGGAGATTAATGTTGTGTCAACCGACAAGGGCAAAAATCCTAAGCAACCAGGGGGCAAGAAGAAAGGGACAAACAAAAAGAAGAAACAGGAAGATTCGACTCTTGAGAAATCTTCTGGAAACCCTACTGGATGAAAGAAACCTAATCAACCATGTTTCATATGTGATGAGGACCATTACACGAAAGATTGTCCACATCGAGCTGAGGTCACGAAGTTTTTTAAAAAGACTTCAAATACCTCAGCGGTATTGACTGATCCGTTTCCAAACCCAAAAACTAATCTAGTTGCTAGTGATCGTGCTTCCCCATCCCAAGTGCTTATGCTATCTATTTTGAAATAGCAAAATGATGCTTTGATATCAACAAGGAATAAATATTATGGAAATCCACAGTCGTCGAACAGCAAGGCTACATATCAACCCAGTAGTTTGACAACAACTTCGCTAGAAGTTGTTCCACCAATCATTCTTGAATTAACAATAAAACTGCCTAAGGGAGTAGTACATAAATCAACGTTTAATCCTCATGCTCGAGCAGCACAGAATTATAATATAGTGGAGGATCTGGCCCAATTTCCATCCGCTATGTCGACACTTGAAGTACTGCAGAATTTCCCCTCCCAAAAACAGGCTTTGTTATTAGCGATAGGTGGGATTGATCCAGCAGATTCCAATCTAGTGGCCTTTAATCATAAAGGATACGAACCTCAGTTACCAGCCCAGCTCGCTTTCCTCATACAGGTAAAATCCCTCAACAAAACTGTTCAACGAACAATCATTGATGAGGGGTCATCTACCTGTATTATGTCAATGAGTTGCTGGAAAAATTTAGGCTCTCCACCCTTGTCACGATCATCAATGACATTAAAAGCGTTCGATGGAAGAACATACACGCCATATGGGATATTAAGTAACTTGCAAATCGAACTGGGGTGCAAGACAGTGGAAATTGAAGTCAAGGTCATTGATGGAAACCTTGACTGCAATATCCTACTAGGTAGGCCCTGGATTTATGCTATGGTTGTGGTTGTGTCAACATATTTTAGAAAGATTGCATTCCCCTTTCAAGGTGGAATTACAATCATTGACCAACTAACCTTCCTCCCCAATAGTTCGCAAGTTACCGGAAGCATTCCATTGATCCATGGAAGCTCTCAATCACTTCAAAATATCGAAGTAGGTCTCCTAAAAGACCCTTCCTTAATGGGTACTTTTTCCCTTCCACCTTCAAGTAATCTGGCGGAAGTGGCCACAGTGGAAACCTATCACATGATATCTTCTACATCATCAAAGATTAAGAAGAATTCCGAACATTTTGTTAGCATGGATCATCGCCAAGTGTTGCCCCCAAGCCCTATAGAATTGTTGTAGCAATCAATATTCTGGGCATGGGCGGCAAACCCAAATCAACACTCGACAAGTGTTTGGATAGATAGGTCTCTATAGTATGGCACCTCTTCTGATCCTTTGTCTCATGTACATTCTACAGACGAAGGAATCATTCAGTCAATGATGATAAGAGAGGCACCATGGGAAGATCACCACCATCGTTCCTAGCTTCAAGATAACAACGAAGATTATTCTAATGACCTTAATCATCCATCAGTTTTTTATTTTCTATCAAATACTATAAATACGGTGGATTCCGAGTGAAATTTTTCCATATTAAAGAAACTATTGCCATTAATATTGCGAAAAAACCTAATGTTGTAGAGAATATTCATGTTGGCAAATCTTGTTCTCCTTCAGAACTGGAAATATACTGCGCTCTCTTTCATGAATTCAGAGATGTCTTTGCATGGTCATATGAAGAAATGCCAGGCATTGACTCGAGTATCATTGAGCATGAAATCAAGATGTATCCAGATGTCAAACTAGTACGACAATGGCTTCGATCGGTTCACCAGAAGAAATCTGCTGCCATTAAGGCAGAAGTTGAAAAACTTTTACATGTTGGTTTCATTTACCCTGTTCCTCTAACTAATTGGGTATCGAATATTGTTCCTGTGATGAAAAAGCAAGGAACGATTAGAGTGTGCGTCGATTACAGGGATGTAAATCAAGCTTGTCCAAAGGAAAACTACCCTACACCCTTCATTAACCAGATAATTGATGAATGTGTCGGATGCGAAGTCTTTTCATTTATGGATGGATTTTCCGGATACAATCAAATCAATATCCACCCACAAGACCAGTCGAAGACTGCATTTATATGTCCATGGGGCACATTCGCGTACCGCAAACTACCATTTGGTTTGAAGAATGCAGGGGAAACATTTCAGAGGGAAATGAACTACGCCTCCCACAACATCAAACACATCGTTCAATCGTATCTCGATGATCTACTGGCTCATTCATAAAAGCAGATTGATCACCCGCAGCATTTGAGAGCTATATTTCTACGTTTACGACACTACAAGATACAACTCAATCCACACAAGTGTGTGTTTTCTGTTGGTTCTGGTTGGTTACTTGGTTTCGTAGTTTCTAAGGACAGAATTTGACTCGACCCATGTAAGGTTCAGGCAATCATCAACATGCCTCCACCTTCAAATTTGCTTCAGATTCAGAAACTCCAAGGGAAAGCAAACTTTCTAAGGAGGTTCATTCCAAATTACGCCAAACTTGCTAAAGGTTATATGCGTCTTTTGAAAAAAGAAGTACCCTTCAACTGGGATCAAGTTGCGCAAGCTTCCTTTGATGCTTTGAAAAGTTCCCTAGTAAAAGCATCATTAATGTATGCTCCTGACTATCAAAAAGACTTTAACCTGTATCTTGCTGCTACAAATACAACCATCGTGATGGTTTTAGTACAAGAAGACAATGGAATAGAACATCCTGTGTATTATTTAAGCCGCAACTTAAATGATACCGAAAGCAAGTACTCCTATGTTGAAAAGTTGGCTTTAGCAGCTGTTCAAGCAGTACAGAGATTTCGACACTATATACTCTTTCGTAAAACTACCATTTTGTCATATTGCAACCCTATGACCTACATCTTGTCGCGTCAATTGCTAGGGGGCAAGTATTCAAAATGGATAGCCATTTTGCAAGAGTTTGATCTGGAATTCACCAAATCCAAATCAAAGAAATCTCTAGTCTTCGCGGAGTTACTTTGTGACCTCCCATCGTCGTCCAACGATTTAACATCTAAAGCGTCAATCGTGGATGAAACTCTGTTTCTGATATCATCAAGCGACCCGTGGTACGGAGATATACTAATCTATATCCAAACCCAAACCTTTAGGCCTAACATCTCTCGCTCGAAACAGTGACGTACTCGATACCAAGCAAAATACTACATGATTGTCGGTGATACACTTTACCGTCATGGTGTCGATACAGTTCTGTGAAGGTGCCTCACGCATGAGGAGGCCGAAAAAGTCCTGAATGACTATCATTCAGGCGCATGTGGGGGGCATCTATCTAGTTACACTACTACACAGAAAATCTTACGAGCTAGTTACTTCTGGCCTACTATCTTCAAAGATTGCATAATAGCAGTCAGAAGTTGCCATTTTGATCGCAAAACCAGATTACCACCTACACCACTGAATCTAGTAGTTGCTGTTGGGCCATTCGCCAAATGGGGCATAGATTTCATGACATGTAACCCCACCTCAGCCGGGGGGCATGGGTATATCATAGTCGCTGTCAACTATTTTACAAAATGAGCTAAGGAAATGCCTACATTAAACAACAGCAGCGAAACGGCTGCTCTTTTCTTTTTCAATCATGTAGTCTCTAGGTTCGGTGTTCCACAGGCTATAGTCACAGATCATGGATCGCATTTTCACAATCACATGATGGTTGAATTGATTTCCAAATTAGGACTGTCCCACGATAGTTCTACTCCATATTATCTGCAGGCTAATGGACAAGTTGAAGCTATCAACGAATTCCTAAAGCGCATGCTGCAGAGAATGATTGGAGTCCACAAACAGGATTGGCATTTAATCCTATACTCAGCTCTGTGGGCATATAGGACTTCGGTGAGAAATGCGACTGGATTTATGCCTTTTCAGTTGGTGTATGGCCTGGAAGCTATCTTACCGATTCAGTGTGAAATTTCATCTCTAAAGCTCGTAATTGATCTACTTCCTGAAACTTCAGAGGAAGAGGCTTGTTTCTTGGAACTAATCCACTTGGATGAAACCCATAATGACACCGCGCTGGCTAATGAAGCACATAAGAAACATGTCAAAGTGAAATTTGACAAAAATGTCAAGCCTCGTGTCTTCTCAGAAGGTGACCTGGTCTTACTCTACGATCAGGACTCTGATAAATTGGGAGCAGGTAAGTTCAAATCATTATGGATGGGCCCCTACATTGTTAAGCGAGTATTAGCAAAAGGAGCCTATGAGCTAGTAGATTACGATGGAATTCCACTGTCGCAACCCTGAAATGGGTTGTATCTTAAGCAGTACTATGCTTGATCAAGTGTAGTAATCTCTTTATAGATATGCTTTTGTTTCATTTTTTTTTTTCGTCAAGAGTTTTCATTTTGGTTAGGTAATCCACTTTGCATTTGTTGCAGATGTCGGACTTTTTGGAAACATTCATTGGGTACACCGATGGAGCTAGTCGTAGAATGCAAAACCTATCTTCTGCAGCCTGGGCCATCTTTGCTCCAAGCAGCGAGTTAGTGAGTTTCAGAGGGATATGTATTGGTCAATCAATAAACAACATTGCTGAGTACAGTGCGTTGATGGAACTTCTCTTTGACGCCATTTCACATGGCATACGCCGACTTGTTGTCAGGCTAGATTTGCAACTCATCATTCTACATACTACTGGCATCTATTCAGTTCGGAACCCAACTATCTATCGTATGTTCCTAAGGGTCAGGATTTTGGAAAGGCAGTTTGATTCCATTCAATATCAACACATTTCCAAAAACTTAAACACATTAACTAATTCATTAGCGAATTATGTGTTAGACAAACATTTGCAACATTCGTAAAGAAAAGCATTTCATATCAACACTTGCATCTGGATCACATAACTTAACCAAAATAAACTCCAAAAGTCAAACATATATAACTGTTTATAGTTTCACATAATGTTTGGTGTACAAGGAAAAATTTGTCATGCGACCAAGAAACTCAAAATTAAATGCAGAAAAGCATCCTACACTAATGATGATGGTGATAACATGTCACCACTTGTGTGATCATATGCAAGAGCCTAGTCCATCAACTCGGCACACCAGTAGTATGGCACTGTAACCTCAGAGGTAACTCGTCGGTCCTCACATCCTGAATACCAAGGGTAAGACCCTCGATCTGATCCTGCAATACTACCAGGGTCTCTGCTATGTCCAGATCGCGAAGGAAAGTCCTCCCTACAGCCTCTCTTGTTGGAACATCAGCTGCCGCCCTTGGGCATGCCACTGATCACACTAGCCCAACATCTGCACAAGTACATGGGTTTAATTAGTCTTGATAAATTGCAAAAATATTATAAAACTAATAAACAAAGATATGGTCAAATCATCTTTACCTATCACACCCCACTGCTCGCTAGCCGGTAATGCCAAATCCGAGTCACCATGGAAATCCATCCCGACATATGGATACTCTGAGAAGACCATCTCCTAATGGTTGAACCACTCAAAGAAGGCATCAGAGAAAGAAATATGTGGCTGACCAGCATGTCTAGCCATGAGATCAACCCATCTCTACATCCTGGGTTCCCTCGGTGCTGGCAATCCTAGTGAAATATGCTGAGGCTGCATCAGTGGGATCCTCTCCAAGGCAAAAGTAGTCAAAATGGAACCGTAGCCAAAGTTCTTGGATCTTCCATTCTTTACCTTAGAGAGTTGTTCTTTTATCACCAGAAGTACCGCCTCACACCAGTTGAATACCTTTGGTTCCAAGCATTCCAGAGCATACTACACATAAGATCTGTTTGCCAAATGAAGAGCCGCGCTACTAGCCAATCTAGCAAAGGTGAATAAAATGGTCCTCAGAGACCGATCAGTGACATCCCAGATATTGATCTTGCCATCTCTACTAGGCTGAGATCCATCTCTACAAAACTAACGGATATAATCTCTCACCAATTCGCCCCCACGAGCGGATCCTGACAGTGAAAGAGGGGCACCACGCCTCGATAACCCCATCAAAAAGTAGATATCCTCGACTGTCAGTGGAATAGATTTGCCTCTAATCTGGAATACCTGGTTGATCGGATCCCAAGCATTGAGAAAATACTGCAACAAACTGATTTGTTGCCTCATGCTAGATATACGGAAGAATTTGAGCAAACCACAGTTTCGCAATGTAGTAACAGTACCCTGATCATGTAAGGCAATCATGTCTTCTTCTTCATGTTCGCGTTCACGCCATGTAACAACCATCTTGATCCAATAAATATCTGAGTCACAAACAAAAGATGAATTAGGATCCAAATTTGAGCAAAAATAGGCAAAAATTTCATGAAAAATCACTGTGTAAAGTTTCCTTTCTGCACCCATCGCACCCTGCCAGTTAGCAAGGTGAGATGCATACTGACTGGCCAGTGTCCAGCTCAGTATGCATCGCACCTTTCGATGCAGACCAGGTGCGATGGACAGAGAACGAGTTCTTCAAACCCCAGGGGCCCAGAACCAAGGAAAAACTTGCTCAAAATCAGAAAAAGATGGAATGAAAATGAAGAGCTCAAGGTTAGCTCCTACCTGGTCCTGACGGCGCGGAGAATAGTCCACCAGATCTCCCGAAATAAGTTGATGAAATTCGAGGGGGAAACCCCTCCAAAACTCCAAAATACCAAATTTGAAGTGAAATGGTAAAAATGAGAGGTAAAACTACTTTTATGTTACTATTCACGTACTCCAAGTAAAATGTTAGTTTTAATATATGTATTTCTAATCAATTTGATGGAGAAATTGAGTAGGTTGAATGACCGAGGAAAGAATCTAACATGTTAAATGGTAAACTAAATATCTTGACCAATATCAAGAGCAATGTTCCCGCAAGGTTCAAGCTCGTTAAAAAATAAACCTGTCACTGAGCATAGTTTCTCCTGGTTCAAGCTCATTAAAAAATGAAACCACCTTTGGTAAATAACCTTTGTGATCGCCTTGCTATCAGCCTTTTTGAACCTTGTTTGTGTTCCTACCATCACCTCCATTCATTTGGCTGATCATACGCTTCCACTTGATTGTTTACCCTTTTAAGGAACAGCTGTGACGAGTGATTCTAATTGCCACCCTCTTCACACTGCCATGCTTTGAGAAGTTCCAAACTTACCTGGAACCAGTTGCTACCCAAAAATACCACTTGTTCCTAAAAAATGAGTCCCTTTTAAACTCTTTTTAGACTCGTTAAATATAAAAAGATTGTCAAGCCATTGGCCTTTCCAGCTCGTTAAAGTAAAGGGAATGCCATCCTTCCCATATATTTTAATCTTTTTGGACTTGAGGGATTATCAAACAAAAAGATCGAGCGCTTGTCTTTTTCGGCTCGTTAAAGCGATCGAAAAGTCATCCCTTTCATATTATTTTATACTTTTTCAGACTTAATGGATTATGCCATGAAAAAGGACTATTGGAGTTTCCTTTTCGTCCCTTTTCAAACTCTCTAAACATGAAAAGGACTGAGTTATCTTTGTCGTTAAACTCGTTAAAACAATAGTGACAAACTTGTCCACCCAGACAAGAACAAGTCTCACTGACGCTAGGCTCGCTAAAAACAGAGTGACAGGTTTGCCCGAAGGGCAAATTATAGACCAAGCATATGTTATCCTCCTCAAGCTTAACAAAAATAAAGAGGTACTGGTCAGCAATGACTGGGGAAAAATGGAAGAAAACTTGAAGAATTTTATTGGTAGAAGGTCACTCTTGAACATGACACTTTCACTCCATCACCATGATTGAGTTGGGTTGGGTTTTTCCATTCACCATATCACCATTGGTCCTCTGTACCATCCATGGGGTTAACGCTACCAGTCCATATCAGTGTCGCCAACATGTTCAAGAGAAGTCATTCAGAGAATTCACCATCCAGCAAACGCCTCATCCACTACAATACCTCCACCCTTCATTTTTCATGACCGCTATTCCTGAACCTTATATCATCATATCATTTTCACCTCTAGAAAAATCATTTTCTTCGTTTCGCATCATAGATGTGGGATACATCAAGGCCCTCCTACGACAGGTCACTTCTTGTCGACATTAGCTCATTATCCAAGAAGTTGACTTAGAAACAACCCTTTCAGTACTTTGAAGCTTGCATGCCTTAATGGCAAGTTTCTCACTTCTGACGACTAGTTTACATCAATGACCTTTGACCGACATGCGTGGTGTTCGACATCGGCTCATATATTCACACCACGTGAATTGTACTATAGTACCTTGAGGGTCATTATCATTATCGGTGATTCCTCTTGCACTTGTTAACAACTTACATTATTGGCTGGTAATCAAGCGATGTCCTTCCATGTTCGACTTCATAACATCTTTTCACATGGATCGACTTGTACAATTGGGCAAAGATTGAACGAGATTGAAGACCCCGGATCTAGTTTCATCCATCCAGGCTGCAATATATTCAAGAACATAAAGACATAAAATGTGCACAAAATCTACACAGATAGTCATCTAAGCAAAAGAAGATGACTCTTCATATGAAGAATCACTCTGTCCTATGTACATGAAAATGAATTTATGAAGCTGAGCATGGGAATGCCTGCCTCAGCTAGATCATGAAAATAATATGATGATGATGTATTGTATTGTATCTTATATAGGTCACCTTCCAGTTCAAATACCTTGGATCCTCATGATAAAGCATTTCACCCGACATCAGAAGATTTACGAACTCATGCTTTAGGGGCAGCTGTTATAGACATATTTGGGCGCTGCAACCCCAAATTCATATGTCCATAAACCAAGGGCTCTTTAGTCCCTAAAAGTGTTGTTTCATACCCTAAAGGATCATGGTCAACTGATTACATCATTTCCCAGAAGTTCCACCTGAAAAACCACTCAGAACTGGCCAAAACTAGACCATACTGACTGCTCCATGGTCAAGGTGCGATGCATATTGAAATGGCCTTCTGTCATACATTCTAATTGGTCTATACTGCTGACTAGGCTATTGACGTCATCATCCGTATGACTAACATCATCCTCTAATTGGCCTTATGCTGACCGTACTTCCACATCATCATGTTGACATCAAAATCTATACTATTGAAGTATCTGTAGTGCAGAAGTCAATTTCCACGTGGCAGTTTGTGGGTCCTGCCTACAAAAAAATAGTTGTTTGACAAAAATTTCAGCGGGCCATAACTTTCGCATATAGTCTCAGATTGAGGTGTCCTTCATATCGTTCGATTCATAATGATGAACTCTTCAATTTGAGATATATTTCGCTGAGTTTTGAGGACTTAAATATTTTTTCCTTTTAGTATCCCCCTGGATGAACATGTAAAATAATTAAATAGAGTAATGAGATGGAAAAATTATTCTAGAATAGGCATAAGATATATATTCTTGCAAGGCTATATTCTATTCACCCAGTACACAACTAATTTTGAGTCCCCATAGCCCTGTAATGAGACACATCTCTGTTGAATAGAAAATAAAAGAAGAGACTTGCATGCCATCAACTTAGCCTGGTTATTTGTTCCGCTACCAAAACCCATATAGATATGGAATGGATGTTTTTCTACAAGGAGCAAGACAACCCCTCCACCACACAAATTGTGTTGGTCTTGTGAAGTGCCATCAAAAAGGCCCCAAGGGTTTGAGTAATAAGGTTGTTCCTCTATAATGATTTTGAGTGCAACTACCTTTTCTTGTGTGAAGTGATTCAAGATGGAAAAACCTTCCTTGGCCACCTAAAGGGGGAAGAGGCTTGATCCTTGAATATCTCCTGGTTCCTGGAGAGCCAAATTACCCACATAAGAATTAGTGGCAGGGCTCTATACGTGTGGGTCCTATGATCTGATTTCTAGTTCTGCCATGCATCCTCAATAGATTCCCTAGCCCAATCCAAATGCTAACTTGATGCTTGATGAACCATCTTCCATACTTTGTGGCAGAATGGACATTCAATGAAAATATGACTTAAGGATTCCCAATCTTGCTAGCATGATGTGCACCATTTTGGAACTACCATGTAGTTGTGCTAAATCACATCCCATGTCAGGGCCTTGTTGTTTAAAGCACACCACATGAACAACTTGTCTTTTGGAGGACACTTTACTTTCCATAACAACTTCCACCACCATATTTCCTCCCTATGGCCTTGTTCAACTAATAAGAGAATATAGCTTTCTTTGAGCGAATAAAATCTATTCATAGCCACTTCCCATAACAATTCATCCTCCCTTTGAATATGTCCCAGCCTGGGAGCTTCTAAATATCTAATCCAATGCTCTATATACTAGTCTCCCAACTTCATCTCCTCTGTTGAGATCCAACATTGCCTCCAGATGGATGTGGCCCCCAGGTTTACAATATGTGCCAGTTTGGTAAATCCTAGATCCCAAAGATGGTCATTGATGTCTTGAGGAAAAAAATACCTGCCCCATATCTAGGACAAGGAGCATGGCCTATCCTCACCTTGGATCCATCTCCTATGCCAAGCCTAATTTGATCAATGCAAAAGAGTTTAAAACCGCCCTCTAAATAATAGAAATGTTTGCTCTCTCTCTTACTCGATTCCTGATCCAATCCTCAAGGGGGATTGGAGCTATGTACCTCTAGTAGACCACCAAATTCCACAAGTTATGATAAAATATCATCTCCAACCACTTTTTTCCGCAAGATTTTTAAGAACATTAAAAAAAATAAAAATAAAAATAAATAAATAAATTCAAACCCAACCTCCTAGGGATTTTGGCACAACAAGTTGTTGCCACTTCACCTAAGGAAGAACAACATGTTCACTTTGACCAACCCAAAGAAATATGAAACATATGTGTTTTTATTTTTCCAAGATGCATTTTGGAATCCAAGGCAATGACAAATAGTAAACTAGGATGGCCTCCAAACTGATTTTACAAGGACTAGCCTTCCAACTTTGGATAACCATCTATGGCTCCAAGCTTATAATCTCTTCTCTAGTTTGGCTAAAAGCTTGATCCAGGTGGATATTGGTGGCCACCCGCCTATTACACTTGGAACCCCACGATTATTTCTTTCAGTTTTTCAGTTTCCTTAATTGTAGCACAATTTACTATTTTTGGCAGTTTTTAGGTCCTAAACTTATAGAGCAGTTTGAGGCCGTAAATGACGCTTTTTTGGAAAACGAACAAACTTTAGTCTTTCACCAATGTTTATAGTGAAATTTCTAGCCCACGGATAGATATTTCTAATGAGGTATTGTGCACGTCAAACGAAGATCATATGCCAAAGTTATGTCCTCGGAAGTTGATGTACCAATTTACCCAAATGGGGCCCATAGTTTTGGCACTTCATCTCCTAGGGTTAGGTTTTTGGATGTTTAGGGTTTTGGGTTTTCCATTGTTTCTCAATAATAAATAGGCCTTTGAGCCTAATTTAAACACAATTCAGAGGCATGTAGCCACCACATCTCTTCTAAGAGATAAGCTACCATCGTCCGAGCTAGTTTATTTCCATTTCTGTATGTAAGCATATTTCAGTTCTTTGATATTGATGAAATGAAGTTTTATTTTTGCTGCATCTCTGTCTATATATGTTTTTTTGTATTATGTTGAGTTCATGCATAAGTCTGGATCAGTGGTATCAGAGCGGCTTGCTCTTTCTCTATTTTTCTTTGCATGTCCCCAATGAGGTCCGTTATAAGGAGTTAGGGCTCGAACTAGTTAAACCTTTGCAAGACCAGCCTTGTAAACCCTGACAGCCTCCCATGGTGGAAGAAAAGAAAAATGAGGGGGCAAGAGATCCTTTCAAAATATTGCTCGAGGAAGCCCTCGAGAGACAAAGAAACGCAATGATGGATAATTTTTCCCAGATCCTTCGACGGCTACCCACATGCGACACATCTTCATCCAACGGCCACTCTAAAGGTGCCACTCCTTTTAAGGTACATGTTAACTTTGATATTCCCATATTCGAAGGCCAGATAGATGCAGACATCGTAGATAGATGGTTAAATATGTTGGCACAATATTTTTCAGTTCATGACTTTTTCAATAAGGAAAAGATTATTTTTTCACTTCTCAAAGCCGCCCTACACGTCATGGACTCGTGGGAAACCTACTATGAATAAAATGACGAGAGGGAATCATCACTATTTTCAGTCGCACCCACTTGGAATTCTTTCTGAGATGCCATCAAGGAAAAATATTACCCTGTTGGGAGCTATGAAGATAAATACATAAAGTAGACCATGTTGTGGCAGGGAAGGGACCAAGATGCACAGGGGTTCACACATGTTTTCCATACCCTTCACACAAAGCTAGGTATCAAGGATTCTGAGTGGAATTTGGTACTCAAGTACCGTAGTTGTCTACACAAGTATATCTAAGACGAGATGGGGTTTCTAGACATATCCTCGGTTAGCGCTGTCTATCGATACACTATCAAGGTCGAGCATAAATTTAAATATAAGAAGAGAGACTTTGGATCTGTGAATTTGAAGCAAGGGAAAGGTGCCTCCAAGCTGCAGAAAAAAAGACAAAGCCAAAGTAGGGTGACCTAGGACAACCCAATGAAGCCGCAAGCAAAGAACAACACCACGAAGACAAAGAAGGACACTGGGAAATGGTGTGAGTTCCATAATAGCTCCACTCACAACATAAGTGAGTGTCGAGCCAAGAAGTCACTGGTGGCCGAGTTGAAGGCTTCCTAATCATATGCATGTTATGACTCTGAGTCAGAAACTAACAAGGGGAATGACAAAGGGAATCAGATTATCGTTGTGGATCCTAGTGCCATCGTTGCCACCAGCAAGATCTAGAAGGATGAGCTCGAAGATCCAGAGGAGTTAACAAACCACTGCCAATAATATCACATACTTGTTGGTTATGTTATCTGACTACGGAAAAAATAGCGGACCACCGGGACCAAATTACTGTTTCCATATGTGACCACCACTATCATTTTTCATAACAAATGTTTGGTTGATGGTTTTAGAGTGCACGTGGGGTTAGCGTCATTTTAACTGTTTTTGGGGTTGTCGATTTTGGCAGGCTAGTTATTCAAACCCAGTCGGCCTCGTGTCATATGTGGTGACTATTTGGATGGTTCTATAGCATTAGTGGGGGTTGGACACCCACTAACCTTTAATATTATGTAATATATAATAGGTTGTGGTTAGTGGGTTTGACCGTTTGCCAACTTTTTTTTTATTATATGTTTTTTTAAAATTTAAATACCATGTCATAACCATTTCCCAAATCGAAACCTAGGCCTTATTGGCCATTTTTGGGGTGCCAATTGGTGCCCATTTATTGGGCCATGTGGCCCCACATCATTGGGCCACCCAATTGTCCCAAAAGTTGGCATAGTTCTTCCATATTTGGTAGTCTTGCCAAATGTAGAGGCGCTACTAACTTTATTTGGAGGTCTATCAAATTTAGTCTAGTTGCCACCAAATTTATTTGGTGACAAAAACCCTGCTTCTTTTCAAAATTTGACTAGAACTTTGAGTAAGAATAATTTTTGCATATGAAGTTGGATTGAGTCATTGCTCACATTGTTGGAATGGGGACAGTGAGATCTTTGACCTGGCCCTACTTTTGATAATATCTAAAGATCAATTTTTGAGCTTCTCCTGAGGAACCTGGATCATTTAGGAGCTAGTTTATGGGTGTTAAGGCATCATTAAGTACAACGTGGATTTTGGTGGTGAGATTGTCTTCTAGGACTTGCACAATTTTCTCAAGGTTTTCCATAGCTTGAGCCCTTGTGGTTACCAAATAATTTCCTAGGTCAGAATTTTGGGTTACTTAAAATTAGTATGGCTGCAATGGGTGTGAGATAAGGAGTTCATTGATGTAGGTCACTTGAAAGCATTTTGGGGACAAGAAAAATGGATTGTTATCAACAGATGGTATCACTATGATCAACTCATCATCCTGAATCCTTTCAGCTAGGTCTCTTGGAAGCAGAATTTTGGGACCACCAAACATTCGTTTTTACTCCAATAGGAGTATTACTCCCTACTGATCAATATTGTGGTGACCGAAATCCAAAAGGCTCGATACTGTAAAATGTGTAAGAATTTTCAGTTCCACTGGTCTATACTACGATGCCAGAAACCCCTATTGTTGGGTATAGAAAAAATGACATGTATTGGGACGACAAAAACCCAATTGTTGATACTACATAAACTGATCTATACTGCAACAACAAAAACCCTAACTTTTGGATACTGAAAAATGGGACAACCAATCAATGGAAGAGAGGGAGCTATGGTAGTAAAGGAGTGTCAGGTACTACAGATCATGATATACACCAAGGGTCCAACAATATTACTCAACCGAATCTTTTATAGTTCTAACTAAGGAGGATCGATCATGCCCTTAGTTGTATTAATCGACTACCCCAAGTACATGTGAGTAGTCTCCTTGAGTGTTTTTCTCGGTGTACTGTAACATCGAGATGACCAACGACTTATTTAGGTTTGGTTTTAGGGTAACCTTGGGGGGCTTCTGATATGCCAAAGGTACATGGAAGTGTAGTTCGTATAAAGGTGTTTTATGAAGCACTACTACTTGAAAGGGTACCAACAAGGGTTATAACGGAGTCCAACATACATGAACACATCTTGTGGTTCTTGCGTGTTTGTTTCCCCAACCATGGGTTGATGCGCATAATGCCATATATTTGTATTTTAAAGACATCGAAACACGTCTCTAGCCTATTTGTTTTTTCTAAAATTGGTGGTGTTCCTAGCCTAGGAAAGTGCTCTGATACCACTTGCAGTATGCTTCATCTACATAAAATATCAACGTGCAGAATATGCCAAAAATACCATAGAAAAGAACACCATGCAATGATAGAAATGGAAATATTCAATTAAGATCTGTAGCAATACTGCTCACTTATTTCTTTGAGGGGGAAACCTCCAATAGAGCAGAGCGTAATAACACAACATAAGGAAGACTTTCCTTACTATCTTCGACATTATAATGCACTGCGTAAGTCCCCCATACTTAAATTCAAAAAGAGTCAAGGGATCTCTACTTGAATGGTTCATGAGGCACAATACTTGCTAAGGTTTTGCAAATGGGGTAGCAAGCTAAGTGGGCTTGATTGTGGGGAAAAACTCCACAGTTAAGCGCGCTTGAGCCATAGGAGTTCTGGGATGGGTGACCTCCTGGGAAGTCCTGGTTACCGGGTGCAAGCCCCGGAAGTGATGATTGATGCTATGTGATTCGTTCTCCACATTTCACTAGTTTCAATCCCACTTCTTCACCCCTGTGAGCATCACCCGATGCAATGAGTGCTAAGTGAACTATTCAAAAATCATGAGAAATTAGTCAGTTACGACTACCTCTCATGGAAATGGTCATACGTTTGAATGACTTACTTAACGTAGTTGAATCCCAAAAATGATATCTAATATAATGCACTGCGTAAGTCCCCCATACTTAAATTCAAAAAGAGTCAAGGGATCTCTACTTGAATGGTTCATGAGGCACAATACTTGCTAAGGTTTTGCAAATGGGGTAGCAAGCTAAGTGGGCTTGATTGTGGGGAAAAACTCCACAGTTAAGCGCGCTTGAGCCAGAGGAGTTCTGGGATGGGTGACCTCCTGGGAAGTCCTGGTTACCGGGTGCAAGCCCCGGAAGTGATGATTGATGCTATGTGATTCGTTCTCCACATTTCACTAGTTTCAATCCCACTTCTTCACCCCTGTGAGCATCACCCGATGCAATGAGTGCTAAGTGAACTATTCAAAAATCATGAGAAATTAGTCAGTTACGACTACCTCTCATGGAAATGGTCATACGTTTGAATGACTTACTTAACGTAGTTGAATCCCAAAAATGATATCTAATATAATGCACTGCGTAAGTCCCCCATACTTAAATTCAAAAAGAGTCAAGGGATCTCTACTTGAATGGTTCATGAGACACAATACTTGCTAAGGTTTTGCAAATGGGGTAGCAAGCTAAGTGGGCTTGATTGTGGGGAAAAACTCCACAGTTAAGCGCGCTTGAGCCAGAGGAGTTCTGGGATGGGTGACCTCCTGGGAAGTCCTGGTTACCGGGTGCAAGCCCCGGAAGTGATGATTGATGCTATGTGATTCGTTCTCCACATTTCACTAGTTTCAATCCCACTTCTTCACCCCTGTGAGCATCACCCGATGCAATGAGTGCTAAGTGAACTATTCAAAAATCATGAGAAATTAGTCAGTTACGACTACCTCTCATGGAAATGGTCATACGTTTGAATGACTTACTTAACGTAGTTGAATCCCAAAAATGATATCTAATATAATGCACTGCGTAAGTCCCCCATACTTAAATTCAAAAAGAGTCAAGGGATCTCTACTTGAATGGTTCATGAGGCACAATACTTGCTAAGGTTTTGCAAATGGGGTAGCAAGCTAAGTGGGCTTGATTGTGGGGAAAAACTCCACAGTTAAGCGCGCTTGAGCCAGAGGAGTTCTGGGATGGGTGACCTCCTGGGAAGTCCTGGTTACCGGGTGCAAGCCCCGGAAGTGATGATTGATGCTATGTGATTCGTTCTCCACATTTCACTAGTTTCAATCCCACTTCTTCACCCCTGTGAGCATCACCCGATGCAATGAGTGCTAAGTGAACTATTCAAAAATCATGAGAAATTAGTCAGTTACGACTACCTCTCATGGAAATGGTCATACATTTGAATGACTTACTTAACGTAGTTGAATCCCAAAAATGATATCTAATATAATGCACTGCGTAAGTCCCCCATACTTAAATTATATAGATTCATGAGACCTAAAACCCTAACTACTTGTGGTCCCTTGCATAATGTGGGTTAACCACTTTATTTATTAACTATGACATGTTATAACTAATTGTGCTCCCTTTTTTATAATGTGGGCCAACCACTTACAATGCTTACTAGATTTATTTATTAAACGATCGAATCACGACCCTTACGCCCCCCCTTGGGCTTATTACATTAATAAAGAGGTTAATGTCAAACCCTAACAAAAAATCTATGTTTAATGGCTCTTAAAAGCTTATTGTCATACGTTAAGGGGTTTTAATGAGTTATTAAGAATTTGCAATACATGTTTCCCATACACGTTGTTGATATTTTCACTATAAATCCTCATGCTCTTGTCTCTTGTATTCCTTTCATTTGATTTACTTATTTTAATTGTGCATGTTTAGAGAAAATAAAATGGTGATTAATCCTTATTCTCTTTATTTCTAATATGATGTCAACAATATTTTTCTAACATGATATTAAAACGTGTTTTTTAAACACACTAAATATAATCATGCAGAGTGTTAAAAGTGGCTTTGTCAAAATTACATATTGGAGGGAAGCTAGCATAAGAGATGGACATTGAAATCTAGGTGAAAGGCTTCATTTTTAAGGATTCACAACATTTGGAAGTCTCTAATGGAACCCAAAAAAGTATTTTTGGCCCTAGTTTCTTATTTAATTTGGTTTACCTATTAGTAAGAAAATGACCCATATAAGTCTTATAACCAAAATTTTATTACCCCGTAAGGCGTTTCCCTTTGAAATGAATTGCCCCAGCCGCCGCTGTGTCCTATTGTTCACTGTGGATTTGTGTGTTAGATGATTGAACGAATTTTGATCGTTGATCCAAAACAAAAATAAAACTGAAATAAGTTATGAATAACAAAAAAACGGTTAATGAAGAAGCGTGTTCCGTCCATGGAGAAGCTTGATATGAAAGAATATTGCTCCCAAGTTCAGCTGACTATAAATGTTTTGGGGTCTATCATGGTGCCGCCTTCCCGACCTTCTCCCAGAGCCTATATCAGTCTTTGGCTTGTATTCTAGCTGGTGACTGATAGCGCAACTACAATTGCTCGGCCTGCGCCGGATCTAGGCCCTGCTCCGAGGATTGCAGGGTGGTTCCCTTGATTCAGACTCTGATAATTATTATAGAGATGGCCATGGGGATCATCATTGTGAGAATTCTAGTATTCATCACTGTCATCTAGGTTTGGATTTAGTTTAAGGACGACCCGTCTGAAACCATGACAACGATCTGCCCGAGAAAATCTACATAACTAGCAGTGAGATCATCGTTGTGAGCATTCTAGTATGCATCACTGTCATATGGGTTTGGTTCAAGCTTAAGGTTGACCCGTTTGAAACCATGACAACGATCTGCCCAAGCAAATCTACATCTGTGGAAACAACGACATCAAGTGTCCGAGAATCGGCAGTGAGATCAAGATTTGTTGCACGCAAGTCTTCATCTACGAGGAGCTCGAGAGAGCCACAGGCGAGTTCGGGAAAGACACCAAGGTAGGTCATGGAACCTAATCTTATTTCCATCTTAGATATTAATAACAAACCTTGGATAGCTTATTATGTAGATAGCCTATTATGTTTAGATAGATATTGAACTATTCTTATGATTCATTTTCAGGAAACTTAGATATTAATAACGAAACTCTTCTGATTATATAAATTTATTTTTTACAGGTATTGAACTATATGTAATTCGTTTTTTATACTTCATTTTTAATTAACATTGAAAATTTTAAATATAAAGTATTGTTATTTAAAACTTGGAATTTCTTTTGCACTGATACATATGAAGCCGCTATTACAATGGCCGGCACAAAAAATTAATAACCCTCCCAAACTTTTGACTGGACAAGCGGAACAAACTTCAAATTCCATGCCTGGGCCCTGACATTGTCATTTTGGATTTTAGAATGCACGCTCCCCGCAAAAAGTTTGTTTTGGGTTTTACAATGCGCACTGCCCGCATAAAGTTTTATAGTTTTACAATGCTCACTCGCAGGATGAAGTTTTATGGTTTTAGAATGCTCAATTTCTGCATAAAGATATGGTTTCCACGTGTTAGTGTGAGAGATTCTCAATGAATACATCAACCTCTTTTTCAATGAAGATAAGTTATTGTAGCATGTGTCGCTTATTAATGCCAACGACATGTTCGTGTTTATTTCAAAATGCTTTAATGTATCTAACATCATCTTACAATATAATCTGAAAGATAACCCATCGATCATAACAAACCATAACAGCTAGATTCTTTTAATGTCTTAAAAAAAACCAATGGATGCAACTTTGCGAGAGAAAAATGGCATTGCCATAGTAATATAAATCATAGCAGAGATCTTCATTCATATATATATGTGTGTGTGTGTGTGTGTGTGTGTGTGTGTGTGTGTGTGTGTGTGTAATGAGTATGTACTATAGATATTTATTTATCTCATGATAACTTGAGATTCTTATCCCACGCTACAAAAAAAACAAGGTTCATACGATTTCAGTGTATGTAAATGAAAAATTAATAGATCAATTTAATCTTAATTTTAACGGATTTGATTATTTTTAATAATGAAATATTTTTTAATAATGAAATATTTCTATTACTGTGACTGTATAGGACTCTAGCAGTAAATGAAAGAATAAGAAACAGTGTCTGCATAGCTAAGAAAATGAGACCATTACAAAAAATGAAAGACCATTTGTTTTAGAACCTCAATTGGATGTAAAATGCAGAGGTAACAGTAGTTTAATGAATTGCTTTTATGCTGTAAGGTTCCTGAGTTATAAACAATAGAGAGTTTAGTACTGTAGTAAACAGTGAAACAAGAAAGAGATGACGGGAAAGAATGAACTACCATAGCTATAGAAAACCCATTCTTTAAAGACAATGTCTGTCTCAAAACTGTAGGGTGTCCACAAGCTGGGTACAAGCAGGAACTAGATGTCACGTATGTAGCCACATCGTAAAAGTATTGCAAGATTATACTGTTGCAGAGTAATGCAAATTTGGAAAAATAATTACCTTAGAGGATTAAGGGTAACCCAGAATTTGTAACTTAAAATCTTATGACCAGCAAACTTTGAACAAAGATGCTTGCACCAGAAGGAATTTACCAGGAAATGATGGAAATCCATCAAGCGGAGGGGGTTATTCCCACCAATAGTTAACCTGAGATAAACTCTAACAATAATTTCAAATGGAAATTTAGACAGAGATACCCTAGTAATACGTTCCAATGCCCTTGAACAAAATAACAATGGTAAATACAGTGAATAAATGCACAAAGCAGAGCACAAGAAAAACATTAATATAATTCAGAAGGAGTGTGGAAAAAACCATAACTACATATGAATAATTTCATGAACATACGCATAAAACCCTAAAAGCTCAGATTAGGAACCATGTGATTATATTACAGAAGGTGATGATTAAAACCTTGATATCCAGCAAAAGCCCATAACCAATACAGCGTCCAGAGCATATAAATTATTAACCAGCGAAACAATAAGCTTAGTCTCATTGATAAGAGAAGCAAAACATAATCTTTATCCTGAGGAGAGATGACGAGAAAGAATGAACTACCATAGCTATAGAAAACCCATTCTTTAAAGACAATGTCTGTCTCAAAACTGTAGGGTGTCCACAAGCTGGGTACAAGTAGGAACTAGATTTCACGTATGTAGCCACATTGTAAAAGTATTGCAAGATTATACTGTTGCAGAGTAATGCAAATTTGGAAAAATAATTACCTTAGAGGATTAAGGGTAACCCAAAATTTGTAACTTAAAATCTTATGACCAGCAAACTTTGAACAAAGATGCTTGCGCCAAAAGGAATTTACCAGGAAATGATGGAAATCCATCAAGCGGAGGGGGCTGTTCCCACCGATAGTTAACCTGAGATAAACTCTAACAATAATTTCAAATGGAAATTCAGACGGAGATACCCTGGTAATACGTTCCAATGCCCTTGAACAAAATAACAATGGTAAATACAGTGAATAAATGCACAAAGCATAGCACAAGAATAACATTAATATAATTCAGAAGGAGCGCGGAAAAAACCATAAATACATATGAATAATTTCATGAACATACGCATAAAACCCTGAAAGCTCAGATTAGGAACCATGTGATTATATTACAGAAGGTGACCATTAAAACCTTGATATCCAGCAGAAGCCCATAACCAATACAGCATCCAGAGCATATAAATTATTAACCAGTGGAACAATAAGCTTAGTCTCATTGATAAGAGAAGCAAAACATAATCTTTATCCTAAGGAGAAACTCAACAAATACAAGATAATGTGAAAGAAAACAAGACTAAAAAAAGGGGTCTTAACATGGGAGAACCTTCAAAGAACTAAGCTAACTCGAACTTACAACTGAAACCAAAAATCAAACCCTCGGCTAACTTGCACTTTACAACTGAAGTCGGAAATCAAACCCTCGTTTCGACAAAGGACAAAACGAAAATTTCTCAACACTTGGATGTCAACTATACAACTTTCCATTGAACTTAATTACAAAAGATTCGAGAAGTATAGACAGCAAATCCGTGAAGAGGACAAACATCTCAGCCAAGTAACCATAGGACCAGTGGTAAACTATTACCGGGAACTTCTTGAGCGTTGGAACCTAGTAGGGTGACCACTTTACTGCTTGACGGGTAGCTCCTGGATCCTCTGAGACAGAATCTACAGGCAGAGGTTTCACAAATTGCATTAGTATATGAATTGAATTAATCAGGAAAATATAAATCACTGAAACCATAAACCGCAAAGAAGAGATAATACAGAAGCAAATAAACAGTGATTTCTTACCCTGGAACCACTGTTCAAAATTGAAACCATTCACTGCGCCAGAAAATCTCCCAAGATGGTCACGGTCTAGATGAAAGAAGGAACCAGTTCACAGAGACAAAGAGGAAAGTGGAGTTGACGCTCTGGACCAAAAGAGGAAAATGCAGCCTAGTTCCTAAGAGCTGGCTTGAATAAACCCGGAATCAATCATAGCCATAGGATTCAATGACTTGGATCCTGACCATCGGTGCAACAAAGTGATTGAGGAAGGGAACTGCGGTGGGACGGGCCTGCTCGTGCCACGTACCAGGCAGAGTAGGCAATTAATACAAAAAAACAATAAAAACCATCAAGAAGGATAAGGTGATCAGGTGAACACATAATTGAAATGACAGTTGTATTTCTTTAGAACGTCGCGAATTAACTACAGATGAAGTGTAGGGAATCCCTATGCGAAGATATTTATTGTGAACATAAACTTTGGTAACAACACCATAAATGTCATTTCAGAAAATTAAACATAAACTCCAGAACCTTAAGCTTTCTTGGGTAATGTTGTTTCGACAAAGTTTTCCATACGCAATGGCATTGCCACAGTAATATAAATCATAGCCAAGATCTTCATTCATATATATATATATATATATATATCGAGTCTGTTTTATAGATATTTATTTATCTCAATGATAACTTGAGATTCTTATCCCACGCTGCAAAAAAAACAAGGTTCATATGATTTCAGTGTATGTAAATGAAAAATTAATAGATCAATTTAATCTTAATTTTGACGAATTTGATTATTTTTAATAATGAAATATTTTTTAATGATATTTTTTAAAATTTAAATTTAAATAAAATTTATATTTTCATAATATATATTTTTATACATAAAAGGTTGAAATAAAAATATTTTAATTAAAATATTTTTTCATTAATATTTATAGATATTCTATTTAAATTTCATATTAACATTAAAGTAATTATACATGTTTCTTTTCATGATAGAAATTATTTTATTATTTATATAGAATTATGAAGGAATTATATATTTCTTTTATATTAGGTTATAAAAAATATATTTCAATACAATAAATAGTTAAAAGAATTAATTAATCATTCTCAATAAAATATCTACTTCTATCTTATCAAATAGTGTAAAGTTGCTAAGCGGCTGAGTAGCTTTATTGATATATCTATTTTGTACAAAAACATGTTCACATAAACAAAAACAACTGCATGGATAATGGATAACCTCTACATGACATTACTATTATTTACAAAATAGCCATATTCGAATACACATAACTAATCATTTCAAGTATAACTCATTACAAAACTTCCATTGAACTTAATTACAAAAGATTCGAGAAGTATATACAACAAATCCGTGGAGAGGACAATCATCTCAGCCAAGTAACTAGAGGACCAGTGGTAAACTATTACCAGGAACTTCTTGAGCGTTGGAACCTAGTAGGGTGACCACTTTACTGCTTGACGGGTAGCTCCTGGATCCTCTGAGACAGAATCTACAGGCAGAGGTTTCACAAATTGCATTAGTATCTGAATTGAATTAATCAGGAAAATATAAATCACTGAAACCATAAACTGCAGAGAAGAGATAATACAGAAGCAAATAAACAGTGATTTCTTACCCTTGAACCACTGTTCAGAGTTGAAACCATTCGTTGCACCAGAAAATCTCCCAAGATGGTCATGGTTGAGATGAAAGAAGGAACCAGTTTGCGGAGACAAAGAGGAAAGTGGAGTTGACGCTCTGGACCAAAAGAGGAAAATGCAGCCTAGTTCCTAAGAGCTGGCTTGAATAAACCCGGAATCAATCATAGCCATAGGATTCAATGACTTGGATCCTGACCATCGATGTAGCAAAGTGATCGAGGAAGGGAACTGCGGTGGGACGGGCCTGCTCGTGTCACGTACCAGGCAGAGTAGGCAATTAATACAAAAAAACAATAAAAACCATCAAGAAGGATAAGGTGATCGAGTGAACGCATAATTGAAATGACAGTTGTATTTCTTTAGAACGTTGTGAATTAACTACAGATGAAGTGTAGGGAATCCCTATGCGAAGATATTTATTGTGAACATAAACTTTGGTAACAACACCATAAATGTCATTTCAGAAAATTAAACATAAACTCCAGAACCTTAAGCTTTCTTGGGTAATGTTGTTTCAACAAAGTTTTCCATACACAATGGCATTGCCACAGTAATATAAATATAAATCATAGCAGAGATCTTCATTCATATATATATATATATATATATATATATATATATATATATATATATAGATATAACGAGTATGCACTATAGATATTTATTTATCTCAATGATAACTTGAGATTCTTATCCCACGCTGCAAAAAAAACAAGGTTCATATGATTTCAGTGTATGTAAATGAAAAATTAATAGATCAATTTAATCTTAATTTTGACGAATTTGATTATTTTTAATAATGAAATACTTTTTAATGATATTTTTTAAAATTTAAATTTAAATAAAATTTATATTTTCATAATATATATTTTTATACATAAAAGGTTGAAATAAAAATATTTTAATTAATTATATTATCACATGGTTTCAGACAGTTTCTATTTTTGATATTGTATGGGGTTGTTTATCCTTTGTAGAAGGTGACCCCAGGTTTCATATGTCACGATGTATACTGACTTTACATCCTCCCGGGAGGAAGACTCTTACCGGTTTTTTTACAACCGCAGAATAGCTCCCCATGGGTTGAGCAAATTGGGATCTTTTGAGCCACTGCACGGCTTAAGATCAATTTGTATAAAAACTTTTTATAGTCATTAATAAAAAGTTTTGCTTTTTTCCTCGGAAAAAAATATTTTAATTAAAATAGAAATTAAAATATTTTTTCATTACTATTTTTTTATTGATATTTATAGATATTCTATTTAAATTTCATATTAACATTAAAGTAATTATACATGTTTCTTTTCACGATAGAAATTATTTTATTATTTATATAGAATTATGAAGGAATTATACATTTCCTTTATATTAGGTTATAAAAAATATATTTCAATACAATAAATAGTTAAAAGAATTAATTAATCATTCTCAATAAAATATCTACTTCTATCTTATCAAATAGTGTAAAGTTGCTAAGTGGCTGAGTAGCTTTATTGATATATCTATTTTGTACAAAAACATGTTCACATAAACAAAAACAACTGCATGGATAATGGATAACCTCTACATGACATTACTGTTATTTACAAAATAGCCATATTCGAATACACACAACTAATCATTTCAAGTATAACTCATTATCATCCACCCTAGCTTTCAACAATGTCCATTCACATGTTGCTATTTTTCCACACGCTACTATTATTTACAAAATATCCATATTCAAAATACACATAACTAATACTTTCAACTGTAACTCATTATCATCCACCCTTTCTTTCAACAATGTCAATTCACATGTCGCTATTCTTCCACAAACTATTATTATTTACAAAATATCCATTTTCATAATACACATAACTGACTATTGCAATTGTAACTTATTATCATCCACCCTTGCTTTCAACAATGTCCATTCACATGTCCCTATTCTTCCCCACTCTATGCCTTACGGCATTTCCTTTACAACATAAGGTGCAAATGCTAATATTATATGGTAGAAATGAAAATATTAAATATATTTTTTTGGTTTTCTCCATTTCTATTGCCCCTTTTATAATGAATTCATCTCACCATCTACATCTAAAAAGTAGTCAAATTAAGTAATAAGATCTCTTCAATTGTAGAGTTCAATGTAATATTACAAATTATAAGATTAAAAATACTCTATCTTATATGGAATAAATAAAGTGATTCTTTATTTAATCATTACTAGCATGCTAGAAGTTTCATAGGGTATGATAATCCAGTGACTCATATATTTAAAATTTAATTTTAGATTTCGGTGCAAATATAAAATGTAGAATTAGATATGGCCCACCTGATATGGCATCAATTGGACTTTTGCATAGGTGCTCCCTATACATTGTCTAAAGAAATACTTAATACTTCTCGTACCCCTTTTGATTGTCCATGTAGTCTTGTTACATCGAGAGTAAGCCTCAGCATTGCGCTAGTCAAATAAAGATGAGAACATAGGCACAACTTGCCTCCCCTTGGGTAAAACATAATGACAAGTTTCTTGAATTATATCTCACAATATCATAGACATAAATTAATTGAACTCAAAAATATTAATGTCGTTCACATGACATACACAAAGGTAAAGAAAAAGAAAAATAAATACAAATATATAATCTAATGTCTCAATAAATCTTAAATTCATTCTCGTCAACATAGTGCCATGTTAAATAATATCTAAGTCCATGTCAAATAATATCTAAGTCAATTCTCACTAGGTCCATATGTCATCAATAATCAAACTAAAACAATATGGATGCCTCTTGCATTAACTCTCACACTATATGCTGCATACCTCTTACGACCATCATTAATGAATGCTAACTAGATGTTATTATTCTTGAACCCGATCTGAATGGTTAAGAGCCAACCCCATGGACTCTAATGATCGATCACTTCTCACTCGTTAGACATTTACATATTATATGTTTTTAACACTTTGATAATATCATTTATAATTAGTTTAAATAAGCTAGTAATCAAATTTGTTTTCGAAATGTTTTCTAAATTGAAGTTAAGATATATGTTAACATACAAATCATGTCCTAATTAGTTTTAAAATTTTGAAATTATTCATATTAAATAAATTAATGAAATTTTTAATTTATAAGGTGTCAGTGTAAATTTATTTTAATTAAAATTAAAATATTTTTTTATAAATTAAAATTAAAATAAATTTATATTGATATCTTATAAATTTCATTAATTTATTTAACATAAATAATCAAAATGTTAAAACTAATTATGATATCATGTTTATCTTAACATATATCTTAATTTTAATTTAAAAAATATTTCGAAAACAAATTTCATTACGAGCTTATTTCAAGTCTTTAATTATAAAAAATATTATTTAAGTGTTCAAAATATATAATATTATTATCTAATTTTAAGGTCACTGTAAAGTTTAAGTGTTAAAAATATATAGTATTATTATCTAATTTTAAGGTCATTGTCAAGTGATACACTAAATTGGTGTAAGAAATCTTTTTGTTTGTCGTGCAACAATTTCACTATTAATTCTATAAGTGCATACATATTCTATCCCTTCTGATTTTGAACTTCTGACCTTTTAAAAAGAAACACATGCTCATAACCATTAGACCTAACATATTTAATCAGTAAAACTTTAAAAATCTAGCATTAAATAATATACTTAATCATTATATAGTCTGTAGATTTTGCCCTTACCATTAATATTGAGTTCGAGAATAATAATATTTAATTAGCATTCATTAATAATGGTCGTAGAAGCATGCCTCATATAGTGAGAGTTAATGCAAGAGACATGTCATCCATATTATTTTAGTTTGATTAATGATGACATGTGAAACTAGTGAGAATTGACTTAGATATTATTTAACTTGACATCGACTTAGATATTATTAGTCCCTGCCATCTGGCAATCGGCAGGGACTATAGTAATCGTTAGTCTTCGACTTAGCATTAGTTTACAGTTTTTTTAGTCTGTTATACGGCGCTTAGTATAAAGTCCGGAAATGCGCTGTGCGGTGTTCTCCCCAGATAACCAAAGTCTGATTCCCCGCTGAAGCTTTCGCATCTTATTTGGCCTCTTCCCGAGGCGGAAGAGGCCCGAACATAGGTTAAGTTGCTATTTAGGCCCAGTTCATTATGCCTGACCGTCAACGGTCTGGTGTTAATGCTAGCATTAATTCGTTAATTCTAATTATCTGCAAACAGGTATATGCTAAGGTTGCAGGGTATGCTCCGGTTTGGTCTTAACAGGTGTTGTGCAGGTGTGCGTGCCTTGCATGCACTGCAGCTGTTGCATTAAAGCAACTTACAGCTGCCTCCACTGGTGCTATCTTAGCTGCTTGCTGGTGTTCGATTTGGTCAGGAGAGCCTCTCCGCGACTGGTTTCGGCTTGGTCCGTCAAGCTGGAGATTTCCCTTAAATTTACGATCCAGAACTGATGTCTGGTGAATGAGGTAACTCAGCGGGACTTGATCCGGGAACGCAGCTCTCGACTTCCGCTTCATCGTAACGCGGATTACCTCGTTTACAATGGCGTTCGACAGAGTCCGAATGGGGCTCATTGTGCCTTCTAGTATTCCGCTGCTCACCATTTTCTTCTGCCTCTCCTCCATTGACAACGACCTCCATATCTCCGCCTCGTACACCGCTTCCAGAAGCGCCATTATCTTCTTGCGTTTTGCCGCTGTTTTCGTCGCCTGAGGCTGCACTTTCTCGGAGGTTTCGCGCTTCCATGGGCGACGATGAGGTTGGGTTCGAACCTGCGACGACGAATCTAAGAACTCCTCCCCGGAGGCTGGCATGTCCCATGAAGGAGACACTGTGACATGAAATGGTGGCGGCTTTCATGACAAAGTCGCTTTCACTCTGCTCTCGTGGCAACGACATATCAATCCCATGATGCAGCTCGCAAAGAAGCTTGGCTCCATGGGCATTTCCATCACATTCGTCCTCGCACACTCATGGCACCAAATCATCACAGAGGCCCATTTGGGCCGAAACCGCCATGCTGCTTTATTCATGTGCAGAGCTTGCTGTCGAAGGCCCGAAGGATGACTTGGTACATACAGGATTTAATGGCTGCTTTGGAGTTGGTTCGCCCAGCCACAAAACTGCCCAGTTTTCCCTGCAAATTGCCAAACCCCTAATCCCCTCATCTTTAGGGTATGCTCTGCTTTCTTTTCTACAATTGCATTTAATACAAAGTGCAGTGCTCTGGTTTCTTTATTTTCTATACAACACTCATACAGCTTATCAGTAAATGTAATGCTGATATTTTCTTGTTATTTTGCACATAGTAGTGTTCTAAATGTAATGTTGAGGCATGCTCTAAATGTAATGTTGAGGCATGCTCTGCTTTCCTTTCTGCAATTGCATTTAATACAAAGTGCAGTGCTCTGGTTTTGTTATTTTCTCTACAGCACTCATACAGCTTATCAGCTGATAATTTCTTGCTATTTTGCACATACAGTGTTCTAAATGTAATTTTGATTTTCTCCTTGTGCATACCTGGATCTCCCCATCTTCGTTTCTTTGCGTCCCCACAGAGGCCGCATAGCCCTCATCGATTCCGCCACAGGAGAAACCATCACCTTCCCTCAGCTATGGCGGAGAGTGAAATCAGTTGCGGCTGGTTTGGCCGATCTGGGCATCAAAAAATCCGATGTCATACTCCTCTGCAAATTCAATTCATTTCCCCATAATCTGCATGGCAATTTTGTCCATCTGAGCCGTCGTCACAACAGCAAATCTGCTAAATACTGTATCGGAGATAGCGAAGCAGGCCAGAGACTGTGCCGCCGTGTTGCCCTTCATAGAATGCAGGTATGGGAAGCGAGGGAACGAGTGGAATTCATGTAATTGGTCTGTTTGTATAAAAGGCCTCTACTTTTGTCTGTGTCACCGTCTTCCAATAGAGAAAACACAGTAGATGTGACTCATATCTTCCGCGATGCTGCAAATTTCAGCCGATTTGTAAATATCGGCCACGCAGGTTCGTTAGCTAGGAGGTAGACACGTTGGACATGCAAAACAGACAGAGGTAAAGACGTTGGGTAAGGACGAGAGGCAGAAGAACGAAAGGCAGGCATGTGGCAAAATTGTGGGCCGATTCAGTTCGATACGGTGAATAATACCCCTAATTCGAATTCGGTACAGTCTCCACCGGCGAGCTTGCTCTATTCGTCCACTTTCTCGCAACCCCATGTATATTTCTTTCTTATGACACATTAAAAAAATGTTGTTTTACTTTAGTTTAGTTAATGTTCCACTTGGAACGGGAAAGGGAGATGTCTCGCACTTTACACGAAAAAATCACTTTCTTGTGTGCGATTAAAATGCTGAGGCGTTTCATATGTTTTCGAATTTTTGAACAAGATTGTTCAAAATACGTAATGCTATTCCCAAATTTATTTAATTGTTTCAAAGAAGCTGCTCGTTTTATAAATGATCATCTCTTTCGCCATTTCCAGAGTATGTCTCCTTGCCCTGTTTCCTATTTGGCTCAATTAACATGTATCTCAAACTTTGCCTGTGTTCATTTGGTTCAATTAACATGTATCTCAAACTTTCACGTGTTTCATTTGGTTGCATATACATATGTTCACACCGATATAGAGCTTCCCTTGTCTTCAAGGCATTTTATCATTCAGCTCCTCCCTCTTCCTCCCCATTTGCTTTTGGGGGATCGTGATTTTTTTATTTATTTCTGTTTCACTTTTAGCTGTTCGTGTGTATCTTTGTATGCTGATTGGTATTCAGATCTTATGTATTATTTAGCTCATATACGCAAATGGATATATGTATTCTTCTTTGTGCATAAGCATATGCCTATTCGTTGCGTTCTTTATTTCTTCTATATATGTCCTATACCCCTCACAAGTGATTTGTTTGCGGCAGCGGCAGTTCGTCCTCAAGTAGTTGCATCATATAATGATCCAAATAATACAACTGTGTCCCTCTGTTTTTGTTTCTCTTTATATGCTTTCATTTTTTTAAAGGAATTTATCACTTGATATTCTTATTCTACATGTCTTTGGGACGTCTTAAACCCACTGTGACAGATGAAATGCTGAGATAATTATTTGGCCAATTTGGAGAACTTGTGCATGTCAAAATACCAGGGGCAAACACTGGGGACTTGTCAAGTTTAGTAACAGCCACAGGTATTGCTTACGAAGAATTTTGATGCCCTATTGCACTCTTACTTGTATAGTATGTTTCAGCGTCTTGGGCTGCAATGCAAAGCTTTATACTGTAGCTTTCTGTTCTTCATTTTCTCAACATGGCTAAGCTTGCCACAATAACCTTCTCCTGGAATCTGAAATTTTGGAAATCAGTGTTGGTTCAAATCTTAATAGTATAACTTCTGTACTGTTTTTGACAAAATCATTCCACCTACAGGCCTTCTACAGAGGAAGCATTGCAAATGCTACAACAAAATTGAACCTACTATCATGAAAAATAGAGTGGATATTGATAAGGATCAACTTAAGTTGAAGCTTCAATTTTTCCTATCATAGTGGATTGACATTTCTGAGTATTCTTTAGGCAGTGATTTCTAAGTCTATATTGCTTCTTGTTAATAATGAAACATTGAACCTACTATCATGAAAAATAGAGTGGATATTGATAAGGATCAGCTTAAGTTGAAGCTTCAATTTTTTCTATCATGGTAGATTGACATTTCTGAGTATTCTTTAGGCAGTGATTTCTAAGTCCATATTGCTTCTTGTTAATGATGAAACATACATTCCATTATTTAACTAAACTGGAATAATATGGTATTTTACAGCACATGTTTCTTGATTAAAGGCCGCGTCTTCAACTAAACTGGAATAATATGGTATTTTACAACACATGTTTCTTGATTAAAGGCCACGTGTTCAAACGATAGTAGACTCTATAGTAGACATAGTTACAGTTAATTCAACTCATGAAGCTTCCCTGGAGTGTGTTCCATAATTTGTACATGATGGTCTAGGTCACCGTCATTTTTAGCAACATCAGAGAGAGCCCTAGATTCTTTCACTTAGCAAGATTCTTTCACATAGCAGCGAGATCATCAGTAACTATCCTATTGAAAGACGTGATGGACTATCACAAAGATTACATGGCATGGATTATTCAGTCAGAAAGCCCGCAGCTAACTAGAAGCTTAGACGAGAACGCTAGTGTGCACACTTCCGGCCGGACAAAGGTTAACTTGATGCAGGGACTCGCTGCCTCGCAGCTTCTCTTGTTTAACCTGGCACCATGTTGACGAGATTGAGATTTAAGATTTATTGAGACATTACATGATATATTTGTTGTATTTATTCCTTTTATTAATTTTTCCTTTGCCCAATGTTGAAATAATATTTTAATAATATTTTGAGTTTAATTAATTTATGAGTAAATGTAATATGGTTGTTTGGTTGTGTATTATAATTATAAGTGTGATAGAAAAGCTGAAAAGAGATTAATTCTTTTAATATTTTATGGGTTAGGTTTTGTGGTTGAATTAGTTAGAAGTGATTTTTTAGGATGAATATGTTTGATACAAATATAATAGATTTTATGTAGGAAAAAAATAAATAAAATAAAATAAAATAACAGTGTGTATAGGATTATTAACCAAAATTAAAGATGAAGTTATGAAATATCATGGTTATAATATAAATTATTGTTATTTAAATTTATTTAATGTGATATACATATTATGATTTTTTTTAAAGAAATTGTTTATAATTTTATTAATAAAAACAAAAATGTAATATAACAAAATGAATTTAGCCAACATTTTGCACCGAGAGACGCTCTATATCCTAATATGGCAACAATGTTGTAAAACGTTAGGCAAGACACTATGTAATGTAATGTTATGTTGACTCAGTCATTATTAAAATAAAAAATTAAAAAATGAAATTATAATAATAATTAATAATATATATAATATTTATATATAAGTTTCATTAGTCATTTGATGGGTTTACCAATCGTGGTTTATAAGCCCATGGTATTGTATATCCCATGATTTTTGTCCAAGGTATTTGTTATGATGAAACTTATTTAAAGGCTCGAGGAAATTGAATATGGAATGCACAAGTACTATCTTAGATCCATCTTAACTTTGGACTTAATCCCTATGGACGCTTAGTATATCTACATTTAAGATGGCTTCATGCTAGTTACTTTTATTATTATTTTTTTACGTTTTCTTTTCATCATTTTTTTAATCAAGCCGACAATATTTTTTTTTTTTTTTTTTTAATCTAACACCCCACAACAACATATCCTCTAACCCTTCACTACAACATGCTTCACTACATCTCCTCCATACTGGATCCTTTAACCCTTCATTACAACATGCTTCACTACATCTCCCCCACACTAGGTTGCAGAGTGTCTCTCAATGTAATAAAATATTCATGATTCACAGTGACTAATTAGTAAGTGAAAAACAAAAATAATTTATGAACCATAATGACTAATTATTGAGCAAAAAAACAATTTTTTTCCTTTTTTTTGTATGTCATGCAACTTTTATATTACTACACAAATAAGAAGCATGTTGTGTGTGTTATTCCTACTGGTATGTCATTAGGGAAACCAAACAAGTAGCATATAGAAAAATATTTTTCAATTGAAATAATCTAAACTTAAAGACAAAACTATAAGGATAATAAAGTCTAAAATAGTTTGAAACTTTGATAGAAAACTTACAACCGACTTCATTTAGTATTGCAACAATGTTGTAATTACCATATATGACAAAAATGAAAAGAAAATGCATCTATTTGAATGGTGGATCCACCTAAATTCTATTAGGGACTCCATCCTCCTCTTAGGAGGTAGAAAAATCCAAGTTTGTAAGCTTTTTGGCTAGATTCGAAACCGTCTCAATGAAATTTCTTCTATACTTATGCTTGCCATCTATGCACAACAAAATATCTTGGTAAGCTTAACAATGCTCAATTAATACTTTTCCCTTGATGGTGTTTGATTGCCATTATATGTCAATAGTTTGCATATATATTGTATATCAAGTAATTGTGTTAAATATATCAAGAACACATCATCTAACCTCCTCCTCAACCTTCAATGGCATCTATCATAAACCTCCTTTCTATTATGGCTTCTAGTTTTGCATCATGTATCTCTCTTCAAATTTTGGGAGGGGTAGATTGCACATAAATAACAACTAAATGCTCTGTAAAGAACTAGGCTTGAGAGTTCGAAGGTTGAAGAGAGCTTCTTCTACCCCTTCGACCCCCCTAAGTGAGATGGATGGACCATTTTAATAAGGAAATAGACAAAATTCACCAGGCTCAAAAAGGGAAGAGAACAATGAGTAGAATTGCCTACATAGCTATTTGATAGGACTCAAGGAGAAAAGGAGAGTAAAAAGGAGAATTGAGAGAGGACCAAAGAGCCAAAGTGACCAGTGGATGCAACTAAGGGGTTGAGAAGAGCTAGTCGAAACAAAACCCTAATCGAACCAAATCTAATACAAGGACAAATGAAACAAATGACAGGGTTCATTAAGGAAACCTAAACTTTGGAATAGAGAAAGGGAAAAGAACCCCTAAAAAAAAGAGCCATGAAAGCTAAAGTCACCTCCAATATAACTGGGGCAACACACCAACTAAGAAAATAAATAAAGAAAAACTACTAAGACAAGCTTGGGAAAGGAAGATGATACAAAGAAGAAAAGGTCATTAGAGAGAAACCTAAAAATCACAGCGAAACCAAGGGACTAGAAAAACCTTTTCCATAAGTCAACTAAGAACTTGCTTCCTCTGCTTAAAACTGATGTTGATTCCATTGATGACACAACATCTAGAGCTTCCCAACCACATATTATGGACACCTGCTTTAACCCTAGACATTCTAGGAAACTCTGCCTACTAGAAATTGGAGATAAGCTACTGACCAAGAATAGGAAAATTTCTCGAGTTATTGAAAAGCTTCCAAAATCAAAGTGCCAACCAAAAAAATAAAAAGAATGTGAATAAACTAGAAACCATATAGATTCATTGTTAAGTACTACTAAAGAACTCCAAATTTTCAAAAATAAGAAAATTTCTCGATTGATTGAAAAGCTTCCAAAATCAAAGTGCCAACCAAAAAAATAAATAGCATGTGAATAAACTAGAAACTATATAAATTCATTGTTAAGTACCACTAAAGAATTCCAAATTTTCAAATTCACACCTTAAAGAAAACAAAAAATTCAAACCATATTACGTCCTCCTCCATAATGATGATTTAATAATGGAAAAGCTATCAACTTTATCCACCCAACCAAACTTAAAATTTCCATATAAAATCCCTAACATACATGAAACCAGAGACCAAAGTAAATGTCATAGCCCAAAGGAACGTAACATGAACCTCAACCTCCCCTTGCTATCATCTCAAGTAATCACGATTTGTCCAACCATAATAATCACCAACCGTGGAGAAAAATCGAAACAACTTATTATTAATTAAAACATTATACATTAATTATAGCCATCGCAAAGTCCCTATGATGTATCACCCTAGTATACATGGATAACAAGTTTATTTTGAGCCTTTATTTATTTACACTTTGTTATTATTCTTCACGTGGGAAAGTTGTTGGGCGGTAGAGTCAAGATACGGGTTTTGAGTTGCAACCAAATGAATTCAATATAAACCAACTAACGGGCCCACATGAATTATATATCAAGGAAAGAATTAAATTCTATATTTCAAAATGAAAGAAGGAGAAAGTATTGAGAAGGTGCAGCGGAAATTATGGATATTAAATTCTTCTTTTTTTCTTTTTGGGAAAGGTATGTCCCACTTGCTCCAATCCCGCCCCCTTGCTTTCTCATGGACCCTTCTACCATTCTAACTTTATCCACAACATGTGACTTGCAAAATCTCTATATTACGACTTCATGACATTTTAACTAACTTTTGAAGTCGTGATTGTAGGTACATATATTTGAAATTATTTTTTCCTTAACCTTATCTAAACCTAAAGTTTCCATGCATGTCATTTTTTTCTTCCTACGTAAAGTTTCCATGCATGTCATTTTTTTCTTCCTACATAAAGTTTCCATGCGTGTCATGTTTTTCTATCTAAACCTAAAGTTTCCATGCATGTCATTTTTTTCTTCCTACGTAAAGTTTCTACGCATGTCATGTTTTTCTTCCTAATTAAAAGGAGACTTCTATTTAATATACTATTCAAGATAATGCACAAACATGTTATGATTGACTCCTTACTCATCTTGTGTAAAGTTTCCATGCATGTCATTTTTTTCTTCCTAATTAAAAGGATACTTTTGTTTCATATACTATAATGCACAAACTCATGCCCTGAGGGGTAACCCATCTCCC
This sequence comes from Pinus tabuliformis, assembly GCA_031772625.1. Taxonomy (NCBI): domain Eukaryota; kingdom Viridiplantae; phylum Streptophyta; class Pinopsida; order Pinales; family Pinaceae; genus Pinus; species Pinus tabuliformis. The sequence goes on along the minus strand of CM062819.1, from coordinate 934,492,428 downwards.
TTTAGTTTTACATTAAAAAGGTCATGAAATCTAGGTTGATGCACCCTGTGTTTTTACTTTCCTTAATCATCTCCTATGCATAGCTAAAGAGACTTGTAACTGTAGTTCATTCACAATTCCAATAGGATATATGTGGTGTCGACTTTTTAAGAAAAATTAAAATGATTTCTATCCATTTTTAATTATTGGTTGGGTTTTCAACCTCCCTTATTAGATTAATGGCATGATGCCACATGGATAGTTATACAAATTTCAATATTTTTTCCCACCCTTTTTTTTGTTTAAGTCAGGTAGTATTTTGAATTATATTATAATAAAAAATACATTAATTTTTTATGTTGATTAGTTTGTTTTTACGAAATCAGACCAGTCACACAAAAGAAAGGATTTGGTAATAATAAATTGTTGGTATGAAGACATAAAATTGACTAGATAATCAAATTTGGAAATATTTGAAAAACACTAAAGACATTGATATCCTTTCTTCCCTATTGTAGTGGACAAGTTGTTGAAACTAAACATAGTAGAACATTATAAAACCAAGATTTACTTGAAGGGTGAGTCAACCTAAACGGTTTCAGGAAGATCAGTGCCTTCAGAGGTGTCCACGAAGTCCAAATCTGTCAGTTGTCTTGCAAGACATTGACTTTTTCATCCAATAATTTTAGGTGTAGGTGACCATCATTGACGCTTAACAAAAAATTATGCTTGAGCCTTTGATTTCTCAACCAATACTTTCCCCATAATGGCCTTTAACTACTAGTGAATGTCAACCATCTTCATGTATTTTGTTTAGCGATTTCTAGTGCCTCTTATGTCTGGAATCCAATTATCAAACTCCTTAGCTACCTTTGCATATGTAACAAATCTCCTCTCAAGCCATGCTTCCCTTTCTGCTCCATGGATTTATTTTCTGACCCCAAGAGGGGTGAGTTAAACATACTTAACAACGTAGCACTATGTTCCTTGTTGAGATCTAGATGTTGAGGGGAGCTTATAAGATCTTCTTCCCCTCCTGCTACTGAAGTGTGAGTCCCAGGTCATGATGGAGGATGTGATCCACAATGGGATGGATCAGTCTAACAGGATGTAAGCTAATTCCATGAAGAGATTGACTCCTATAACATGGGGAAGCCACCAAACTAGCAAGGAAAATCCTGAGGTATCTCCTAAGAAAAGATAACTCAAACAAGGAAGAGACAAAATAGAGACCACTCCAAGAATCCTTGAAAAAGAGACCACATAGAGAGCTCTTAGTAAAAGAGATGAACCACAAAAGCCTTAAGAAACAACTCCATGTGCAAACCTATCGTATTAAGAATTCCAATTAACTTCTAGACAGACAATGAGATACCCAACAAACTAATAAAAACTTGTGTACAAAATCGAAACAAGGGAGACATGTATGCCAAAGACTCGAACTTGTAGAAACACAATAACAAGAAAAAGACCTAACCTCATCAAGATTTTTCCATGTTTCCAGAATTTCTAGCAAGTATACTCATGGCAAGTCCAGTCATTTGTATATTAAACTACAGGTGGCATAACTCTTTCAAGTTTATCCCCTACAATATTTCCCATGCTTGTTGAAAGCGTAGCTTAGAAGCCAATTCTACATTGGTCAAGTTCCATGAAATGCAATAAATCACTAAATTTATCTCACAACTGAATTATTTAAATATTTCCTAACTTTGGCCCTTAGGCATAGAATCAACAATTTATTTTTTTCTTTTATTTTGGCCATTTTTTTAAGTTAAGAGGTCAACGAAAGATTATATTAGGACTGTTGATCTCAAGTGTGGAGGTGCAATCTCAGCCCTCCATCACTTTGGAGATTAGGTCAAAAGTTTATAAAAGTTGGAAAGGGGTTGTTGGTGATCAGTTCAATTTAGCACAGGAGATCGGCATTCAACAACGATAGGAGATTCAAGTGACTATAGAGTTTGGATCGACAAAGTAGCTATCTTTTAGGGGTAACGAACAGACTTGTGGAGGCCAAGCTACCAAGCCGTACAGGTAAATTTGATTGGATGGAGGTTAGGTCGATTTGATAAGGTTGATTTGGGAAATTCATGTGGGTTGAAGAAAGGATGAACTGTGGACTGATTAGTTGGGTCGTACTGGACGATTTGCATCAGATCAGACAACTACTTTTTGCTAAATCGAAAGGCTAAAATTTATGAGTGATGTATTTCTATACAATTCATAAAAAGGGTTGTTGTAATCAAATTTTTGAAGCTAAATAAAGAGCCCAAGTTTGTTGGTTTCTCCACTTTGGGGTTTCCAGGGTAAAAACTCTGTCAAATATTTTTTTATGTGCCTAGTATTTTGTTTTTATTTATGCTTTGCATAACTGAGTCATGAACCAAGAGCATTTTTGGTTCTAAATTTTCATATGTAATATCCCTCCCCTTAATAATAAATAATAAATAATAAGGATAATAAATAATAATATAATAATAAATAATAAAAATAATTAATAATAGAAATAATAAATAATAATAAATAATAAAAATAATAAATCATAAATGTTAAATAATAAATGATATTAAAAATATATACAAAGAAAATAAATAAAAATAAAAATAGTAATAACCATACTAAAACTCTAAATAAGAATAAATGGAAATAAAACAAGAAAAGCTAAAAATCTAAAGAAAAGTAAAGAAATAAAACAAGAAAGCTAAAAATCAAAAGAAAGTTGCATGTAGACACATGGAGTGTGTGCATGTGGTTCCCCTTCCAATGTTGTTCTATTTAATAGATGGTGAGGAAGATGAGAGGCATTCCTGCATTCCATCATTCCGAGATTCTATCTTGCATTCTCTTGGGAGAATGGAGTTCTAAGACTTAGGAGTCACTGGTAGTAGTACGTTGATTGAGGGCTCGGGGGTGGCCAGTTGTAGCAAATCCTTGCACAATTGAGCCTACGGTTGGGTGGAGAGTCGTCCCCAAAACCTTGTTGTCATCTGGCAGACATTGATCACAGATAATATAGGTATGTACTTATTTGTTGATTCTGATTTTAATTAGGAAATTAATTTTATATTTACTTTGGACTGTTACATATGGTATCAGAGCTTTGGCTCAACCCTTAGGGCCTATGGGCATCTTAGAAAAAAAAATAAAAAAATATTTTGTTGGAATTTTTAACTTGACTTGTTTTGAAGTTACAGGATGGTTACTTCCAGGAGGCCGCATATTCTTTCTACAAACCCTCGCTATACACGTAAATTTTTTATTCAGTGCATACTTACTGCATAGTTATATTTTGATGGTGTTCATTTTTAAAGTCATTCCTATGAGTAATCTCCACAGCTAATCTTATCATGTACATATTTTCATATCCGGGCTCCTTCTTGTTGTCCCATGCATCTTTACTGGTTGTTTATTCCAATTTTCTTAATCCAGAGACCACCCAATTATTTATAATCAAATTTCTTGGGAATTGTTGGGGATTCTCAAGTAGAGCCGTGGAGGCATGGAAAGCTTTGTAATTGTACACAACGCGGGGTTTTAAAAGAGAAATTTTTTATTTTACCTTAATTAAATTAATCCATATTTTTTTTAATGAAGTGAAATAATTTAATTTAAATAATAAAAAAAAAGAATGCATGCAAGTAGTAGTTATCCATAACCCTAGATTTTCTCTATTCTTGTAAAGCCCCTCTTTCCTTGATTATTAAAACCCTTGCATGATAGCCCATAAATTATTCCTTTTACCTTAGGGAGTTTCCTCCTAATATATTATGTGAATTTTAATGAAAACGAATTTACAATACTCGATTCTCTTCCGTGAAAGAATGAAATGCAATAAGATTTATTTAATGGTAACTTTTGGTACTGTCAATAATTTTTTTGGGTGCCTCCACGCAGAGGGAACGGAGTTATGGATTATTAAATTTTGGGTCCTTCGAAAGATAGTCAAATAATTTAATTTTCAAGTTTTCTATCCTTATGTGATCCACCCCTCAATTGATGCAATTGCGAAGGAAGTTAAATTTCGAGAAAGCTCATGTTGTTTTAAATTGTTACTTCGAATATAGTTTCATGTGCCCACCATGGCCTAGTTCACTCATGGTTAAAATTAATACAATCAGTCTACTTAGCAGTTTTGGTTATCAAGCTTTGTCATAAACGACGAAGTCTATTTTTCTTTATTATTTAATAACTCGAGTTGTCGTTGAGTTAACTCAATTGTCCAGCTGTCGTTGAGTCAGATTATTTTGACTTTACCGAACCCAAATACAAGTGAATTTTGACTATTATTTTGCTGAAGCTATTTTGGTATTAAATTTTGGAGTTACTCAACGTTTTCAGTTATTATGCCCCATATTTTTAATCTTCAAAGTGGGATTATTAGTTTTACTAATCACGATGCGAGAATGCGTTATTCCTCTTTTCGTTCCTTGCCAATAGAATATATGCTGGAAATTCATTTTCTTAAAGTTTATATTAGTCCTTGTATTTTCTCTCATTAATATTTTCAGGAGGGGTATTTAAACGTTCATTTGAAAATTCTCTTTTACTATTTAAGGGATTATTCCTTTGTAATCTCATAATAAAAATACATTTTCTTGAGTGAGTTTCAGATTTATTTCTATTGTATCCCATCTCCTTATTTAAAAGGGAGGATTTCTTGCGGAAGTGACTAACTCTTTAATTTAATTTTCATTTCATTGTATTGATATCTAATTTATTGGATTGCTTCACTTGGTCATTAATAAATCTAGACTTCATTGCTAATTGTTTGATCTCATTGGCTATTTGGTCTAAATTACATTGAGGAATTCGTCTTTATCTCACTTGTGTTTTAGATTGAAGTAGTATATCTTTAATTTCCTAATTAGTAATCTCATCTACGATCATTTACTTGTGCTTTCATTTGCATAATTCTCACTTGCCCCATTTGTCATAACATATTATAAGTGAAGATTTTTAAGAGCACTTTCTATTAAGGCATTTGAGTTATTGTTCTAACATTTTCATCTAATTGTCATTTCATTTACTTGCTTTATTGATTAATCCTTACATGCTTCATTAAATCATTGTTGTAAGCTAATAATCTTGTCATAAATCTTGATTACAAGTGAATTGGTATTTCTTTTTTTGAAGCATCTTGTTTTGAGAGATGAGGGTTTGACATTGAGAGAACCTGGTGACAATTGAGAGAGAACTCTGTGTGAGCTAACACAAAGCCAGATTATCTTCCACCCCTTTATTGGCAAGGAGGTCCGCTAATCTATTTGCATTCCTTTTGATATGAATGAAAACAATTGCTCGCCCTTCTACAATGATTGCTGCTAGTTGTTAAACACCATGGTCCAAGCACCAACAACTTTTGCATTTGTGAGCTGGAGAGCCACCAAGTATGCAGTTGGCTATTTGAGTGGGTGGAGATTATGTGATCGGGCTATGATGAGGAAATGGTACTATTGATCTTATTGTGTGTGCATATTTCTCGACATTGTTGTTGAAAGGAACAATGGAATTTGCAGGAACACGCATATCCATGGCCGCAAGCTTACAATCTTATGTCTTATGCAGGAAATTTATGTCTTACCCGGGTAATTAATATGGCTAAATGTATTGTAATTTAGGTATTCGATATGGTGTTGCCTTCGCGGGTGCGCTTGCAGGCAAGCCATATAATTAATAAAATGATTTTATTTTGGTGTTGGGGAGGAATAACCTTCTCAGTCATCCGATCCAGTTCTGGGTCGGGTGGCAGTGTCTCTTCTTATTATGGTGTGGAATATTTCTTTGATGGTTTGATTTCTTAAATTTCCCGGGAGTAATTATTTAATAGCCATAAAAATCTCAAGATACATTCAATAAATTTGTTTAACGATTTATTTTGTTAAAAGCAGTCCATTTAGTTCTTCTAACATAAGTTATGATTGCTTAAACAGATACTTAAATATTTCACTCTACAGCACAAAATTTCGATCCTTAAAAATCCTGAATCTGTGGAATTAATATTGGTGTGACATATAATGATGAATAAATTTCTTTCGAAGATCAAAGTACCTTCTTAGCACAATAATGCCACCAATATTCTTAAGCTTTAGTCATTCGAATTTGGATTATACATTGAGACAATTCTCTAAGATTTATTCTGAAATCATTATGACCTTCTAACTCATGTTTTCCATGGTTTTATACTACAAATTTGTGATTGTTGATAATTTATGGTAATTTATGGTTTAAGTATTGTGATTATTGATAATTTATGATAAAATATATCTTATTAAATTCATAAACTTTGATAATAACTTTTTAACTTTGTTATTATTAGACTCTGATATACTTGTTAAACTAGCTACAACCAACTCATTTCTCTAAAATCATTACAAAAGTAGGATATTAAATTATGGAAGTGAGACCTAAAATTCTAGGGGTACCACCATTTATTTTGGAAGATGAACTAAAAATGTTTGGCTGGTATAAGTTTGGTGCACTCATTAGTTCCTCATTGGTTTTCCCATGCATCATTATAGACAGCAGATTCTTTGGTTCTCTTCTCTCATTAGAATCTCATTACATGGTAAAACCACTATCTCATTTTCTTTAGTTGTTTGTGCTTACATTCTCTTATCATTTTCTAAACACTATTTCATAAAAAGAAAAGTGCTACAACGGTTCTCTCCATTACAACCACATAAAAAAGTGAAATTCTAAATGAGTCACCTAATTAAAGGTATATAGTTTTGTTATGACTCATTGATTCATTGGAAAAAATCTTGTAATCTTGGATGGTGATAATCTACCCATAATTAATGATGTCTAATTGCTGGCATGTTTTTTGTAACAAATCTCTAATGCTAGTGTAACCACTCACCACTAGTTCATTTTACAACATAGTTTTTGAAGTATTTGGATAATTGAAGTTAAAATTTGTCACCAATTAAAGTGCTCTAAAATAGTGAAATCTGTTCCAATTGACAATGGATAAACTTTGATATATTATTACCTTTAGATGATCATTGTTCACTAGCATCTATTCATTATTTCATTGTTCAATCTGATCTAAAAACACAGAGATAACATTCCTTGAATGTTGATCATACTATTCACTAATTATTTGGGTTGGATTGTTTTTCTCATTGTCCTTTAGCAATAGCATTTGCTTGGCATTTCTCTGGTCTATTATTGTAGGAACACAACTCTCTCAATATGATCTTCTAATAAATTTAATTTTACACTGCCATTGCCATTCAGATTACATGTATCTGCTCATTTACTACTATATTCTCAATGGAAAATCGTACAGACTTGGATTTCAGTTTAGATGTTGAGTATAATGTTACATGAGGTTTCGTGATTCAAGTTTAATTACATATAGTGGATAAAGATGTCGAAAGAGAAATGGAAAGGAGAAACTTGCTAATGATAGTTCAAGTGATTATGGCCAACTTGGATCGTAGAGAAGAAGTATCACAACAGGGGTAAGAAATCAATAAGAAGAAACAACCGATTTTAGAACATAATGGAAGAGTTGGTATAATCATGACTTGGTACTCTAAAGGTATCACTATAAGGTCCATCTAAGGATGATGCACATAAAGAAGAAAATATTGGCAATCAACTAATGAACTTGAAAAATTAGGGTAATAATGAAGGTTATTTTAAGGAACCTGTAAGGTATGATAAATAGAATGATTGGAGAAGATAAGTTGTGTGCATAACAACATCTATAACAATGGGAGAGCCACATTGTAAAGTTTTTCATAGGTGACTAACTATATGAATGAATTATGGATAACAAGACATATGATAAGGAGATTTTATTATGTTGATGTCTTAAAACATGAAAAGATAAGTGGATTACACTTGGTAGCTATCTTAATGAATTTATTTATCAGGTCTTACCCAAGTTGGAAATAGTAACAACATTTCCAAGGTATATCAGTGCTATAGGAGAGGAGGAAAAACCACAATGATTGGAGGTGAGAAATTCAAGTCAATTTAATAAAATAGAATGAAGTGAAGAAACTTCCATTTTTGGAGCCAATAGACATGGAATAGTAGGAAATCAAGACAGGGAGAAAAAGAAAAATATATCTATGAATATCGGATAGGAGAAAATGAAGGGATGTTCTATCAAGAAGAAAGTTATTTTAAAGGTATTAATGAGTAGAGCTAGAAACACCATTGGTAATGGTCATAATGATGATCTACATATTTTAAAAATGTGAAGGTGTGAAGTTGGAAGATATAGGAAGGAATGTTGCTAGAAATTTTAGATGGATACCTTGAGAAGGATTGTGTACATAGTGACAAAAGAAGTGAAAGTCAATTAATAGAGATTGTACTTGACCCATTGTTTCATGAGTAAGACTTTCCATAACATTAAAAGAGGTCGTTTCCACATTTAAGTTTCTCATGGACAATGATGGTAGTAGTGTTTCCAACTGTTTCAAAATCTAAAATAATGATACTATTTAATAAGAAAGAGTCTTTTGCCCAACTTGATGAAACTGAATTTATGAGAAAGCAATCAAGTGGTATTGAGATACGAACTTTACGAACTCGACGAGATCAGAAAATATTTATGTGGATGAAGTGCTGATTGTTAAATAAGTCAACATGGATTAACAAATCCTTGCAAGTAAATTAAGCATGATATAAAATTAAATCATGATGAAAAAATGTTTATATGCAATTGCATATAGCGGTATTGGAATCAGTGAGCCAAAGGGTAAATGGATGTAAAATCAAAGGATTTTAATTTTGAGATAGATGATTTAAATAATGATGCTATCACTAGGAAGAATATATGACGAGAGATTAAGACTCAAGATGATGAGGCTCATGTGAAATTTAACGATGTACTTAGATGATTATACCATTGGTGTAAATAATCAACTACCTAGTAGAAAGAAGTCGAACTGATTATTGAAAAGTAATTGAAAACTTGATGAAAACATATTGACGATGTTTCATGCTATCATGGTAGGAAGATAATGATGTACATATAATTCTTATAGTGATAAGGTATCCATACGATAGTAGCGATATGCAGAGGTATTATGATGTTATGTCAAGATATATTGACATATTCATTTACTAAGTGATGATAGGTATTTAATGTTCAATACTCATGATGGATATGATATGCATAACGTGGCATAGGAATTATGATGCTATAATATGAGGATTATTGACATGTGGTTCATTTACAAGAAGTCATGATATGTCCTTAATATAATTATGTTGATGGTATAACTAAAGCATGCGATAGTTCCATACAAATCTATGACATGCATGAGCATGCAATTCCTTATTATTCATAATGTTACAATTAACAAAGATGAACGTTCTTATGATGACATGCAAGAGTTGGCATGTGGATTATTTCCTATGATACTATGATGGTATGGTTAATGTATTGGATGCATATGATTCACAGGACTCCACAAATGGGCTGAGAGAGCCAGTTTATTTGATGATCTCGTGCGAGCCCATACGCACGAGGGAGAATAAGTAACACCATATGGGCTGGGGACAAAACTCAATCAACACTACATATGCCAGTGGTTCCTTTGTCTTGTGTATAGCTCTTGATGGATAGCTCTTGAAGAGCTATGGCACCATCTTGAGGAGGCCAAGTGCCTGATGTTCTAGGCTAGGTGCCTGTTATTGGATTGGGATGCCGAAGTCTGGAAGGGATGTAAAGGACTTCGATGCCTGGGGTTGTGCGCCTTCGTAGTTGTGGAGGGAGTGGGCCAGCCTTGCGAGATGCCCGGGGTCATTGAGTACCAGACCGGATGCCTGCCTTGGGGCAGATGAGGTCTGAGTCAGGCGCGAGCCTTGGGGCCAGCCTTGGACTAGGATACAGACCGGGTCAGGCTTAGCCTGGTGCCGAAAGTGGGAAAAAGGACAGAGATTCCTTGAGATTTCCCGGGGTGTTGGGGACTTTCGATGCCTGCTGGTTATACTAGTTCAGCAAAGGGTGTTGGCAACAGGAAGTAAATAAAATAATAAATAATAAAAATAATGCATAATACATAATTCAACATAACTTCGGGATGAAGTTCCTTAAAGGGGGAGAGTATGTAATATCCCTCCCCTTAATAATAAATAATAATATAATAATAAATAATAAAAATAATAAATCATAAATGTTAAATAATAAATGATATTAAAAATATATACAAAGAAAATAAATAAAAATAATAAAAATAAAAATAGTAATAACCATACTAAAACTCTAAATAAGAATAAATAGAAATAAAACAAGAAAACTATCAAAAAGAAGGAAATAAAACAAGAAAAGCTAAAAATCTAAAGAAAAGTAAAGAAATAAAACAAGAAAGCTAAAAATCAAAAGAAAGTTGCATGTAGACACATGGAGTGTGTGCATGTGGTTCCCCTTCCAATGTTGTTCTATTTAATAGATGGTGAGGAAGATGAGAGGCATTCCTGCATTCCATCATTCCGAGATTCTATCTTGCATTCTCTTGGGAGAATGGAGTTCTAAGACTTAGGAGTCACTGGCAGTAGTATGTTGATTGAGGGCTCGGGGATGGCCAGTTGTAGCAAATCCTTGCACAATTGAGCCTACGGTTGGGTGGAGAGTCGTCCCCAAAACCTTGTTATCATCTGGCAGACATTGATCACAGATAATATAGGTATGTACTTATTTGTTGATTCTGATTTTAATTAGGAAATTAATTTTATATTTACTTTGGATTGTTACATCAAATCTAAAGAAATTAGTTTTATTTATGTTCTCACAAATTTGATCAAAAATTAAATTTGGTCTGGGTTCAAGAAATCTAACATGGTATCATAGTATTAGTCTCTAAGTAAAAAACCAAGGGCATTCGACATAATCTTTTTAGATTAAAAGAGTGCAAGTCTTCAACACGAAATTCTTTAAGGGTTTATTCCACCATGGCTACTAGCGTTCGATATGAATATAGATTGGAAGGGTCCTCAAATTATCTTTAATGGAAGGTTTGAATCACAGTCGTTCTCAAGGAAAATAAATTGTGGAACTTCATAAACACCACAATTGTTACACTAGATACAGATCCAACAGCCCTAGATCTACATGAGGTAAAAGAGGCAAGAGCACACAGGATAATTCTGGAGAGAGTCAAAGATCACCTTATTCCACATCTACCTGAGAAGAAGACAATGAAAGAAATGTGGGATGTGCTTGCCAAGCTATACCAAAGTGACTATTAAAGTCGAAATATGGTACTAAGGAGCCACCTACACATCACAAGGATGTCAAGGGTGAGGGTGTAGCTTCCTATTTGAGCAGGATCACTCAACTACAAGCTGAGATGGAATTTATAGGAGAAATTATACATGAACCAGAACTAGTGCATATAAACTTGAATGGATTTAGAAAACAACGGTATGTGTTCGTCAAATGCATTATAGGTCAAAAGCACCTTCCCACTTGGGAAATAATGTGGGATGATTTCACTTAGGAATATATCAAAGAAGGGGCTTAATTGGGTGACTAGAAAAATATATTTGAGGAAGAATAAAAGAATATTTCCCTAGCTAGTAAGGCTAAGATGAAGGAAAAGAAAGGGCCAAAGAATGGTTCTACTTCTAATGGAGAGAAGAAAAAGGACCTCAATAAGATAGAGTGTTTTGCTTGTCATCAGCCAGGACATTTCTCCAACCAATGACTTAACAAGAAAAAATGAAAACAAAAGAAAAATGTTGCTACTGTAGTTGAAGTAGATGAATTTGTAGCTAGATTCGAAAATGAGTTTTCACTCATGGCATATCTGTCAAGTTTAGTAGCCACCAAAGTGTGGTATATTTATAGTGGGGCTTCATGTTGCATGACGAGAGTGAAGGAGTATTTCACCAACCTAAAGGAGAAAGAAACAGACTTCTACATATAACTTGGGGACAATGCAAGTACAAAGCAGTTGGAGTTGGCACTGTCAAGTTTCTAAGGGAGTCTCGAAAACCCTTGTTGGTGGAATATGTCTTGTATGTTCCAGGAATAACCAAAAATATGATTTATGTTGCTACCTTGGAAGACAAGGGTTACATCGTGACCTTTAAGGATGGAAAAGTGTTTATACAACCTAAGGATTCTAGAAAATCCAAGCTGATAGGAGTCACAAAGGGTAACATGTTCATACTTCATTTTGAACTAGCATAAGCATTGTTGAATGGAAAAAAAGGGTTGGGTGAATTATGGCACAGGAGGATGGCTCTTTTGCACCATGGAGCACTCAATTTTCCTAAGGATATTGTGAAAGGACTGCCAAAGTTTAGGATCGAGCAACATGATGTGTGCAAGGGCTGCACATTGGGAAAGTATGCTAAGAACACCTTTCCTAGTAACAATACTAGGGCCAAGGGAATCTTGGACCTAATACATTTAGATGTGTGTGGTCCCATGTCAATAGTGTCCTTAAGTGGATACCATGATTATGTGACCTTCATAGATGCCTTCTCTAGGAAGACCTGGATATACTTCTTGAAAAATAAGGATGAGGTTTTCTGTTGATTCAAGGAGTTCAAATCCCTTGTAGTGAACCAAACATGGATAAATATCAAGTCACTTAGATTTGATAATGGAGGTGAGTACACATTGAATTCCTTCAAGGACTTTTATGCATGTGAGGGTATCAAAAAAGAGTTGATAGTTCCATATAATCCTCAACAAATGCAGTTGTAGAGTAGAAGAATAGGTCCATTATTGGAGAGGGCAAGGTTATGTTACATGATTAGGAGCTACCTATGTTTCTATGGGTAGAGGCTTACAACATTGTTTTTTATTTGTAGAATCAAAGTCTACACAAGGTTTTGGGAAGGTTGACACCTAAGGAGACTTTTAGAGGTAAGAATTTATATTTATCGCATATTCGTATCTTTGATTATTTAGTATACAACCATCTTCCTTCATAAAATAGGACCAAGTTAGAACCTACTGCAAAGAAGGGAATTCTTATGGGGTATAGTGAGTCCTCAAAATCCTATAGGATATACATTCTGGCACTTAAGAAAATAATGTTATGTAGGGATGTGAAGTTTGAGGAGTAGGGAGTTATCAGGAAGTCTTGCAACACATATTCCTCTATAGTGGAGGTTTAAGAGAAAGTGACACCAAAGACAAAAGTAGTACAAACTCCTTAGGATGTTATGACACAGAGTGGTGAATTCATTGAGTGGGCCAAGCAGGAGGAGTAGGAAAAGGAGAAGAGGGTTTCTCTCTCTTAGGATCACACTACCAAAATAGACATACCTATGGACATAATTATTATATTAATAAAAATGGAATTAAGGAATTATATTATTTTACTATTAAAAAATCTAGTCAATTAAATGATGCAATAACTATTTTATTTTAATATTAAATTACAAACATCTTAGGTTGGAGCTAGCCTTAATGTTGAATGGAAGAACAATCTACCTACCTAATGAGATGATATTATTAGGATTATATGATATCTTTTGGAACTATTTTTATCCCTTATATATTACCCTACATAAAATTTAAATCAATGACTTAATAGAGACTAAACCCCACATATAGAAACTAATCTATACCTCATCCATAAAATATAAAAATGGAGATTTGGATAATTTAACATATTATTTTCAACCTTCATCTTCCTTATTTCTTGAATCACTGACGCAATTAGATGGCAACACCAACTCTTTTACTATGTTTTTTTTTTTAATTACGCCATCTGCACCTACAATATTTCGAATGTAATCCTATTAGAAGATATTTTTAATGAGATCTCTGCAATACAAATATTGCTTCCACATATATGTGTCTTCTATCTAATTAATTTTCCTGAGTATTTATATTAGAAATTGCCCGTCAAGGTGTAAAGGTACACTGAAGGAAATAAAGATTTGGGAAGATCATCTAGAGAAAATAAATCACTAAATATAAAAAAATATTCTTTCTAATAGAGAAAATATTATATAAATATTGATCTTCATCGAGGTCCTAGAGCCTAGTGATTCATTCCCCAGGCTGCACAATGAGTCATCCTGCGAGATTCCATTAGTCTAGTCCACACTACTTCAAGAATGAGGCTAATGTTCTTGTTACAAGAAAAGCACAAAATCTGTTGGATTACGAAGAGCAACCTTCTACTTCAGTGGTTGCTTACTTGTTGATGGGAATTTTCCATTGCGGCATTTGGTTATCCTCGAAGTAAGATGATTGATGGAAAAGTACGCAGGTAAATAGCTAAATGACCACAAAATTTATACAATTCCTTATTTAATTCTTTGAGTGTTGAGGAAATTGTTGGTTTTTATGTTTCCATGCAGAGCAAGGCAAATTGTGAAAAAAAAATGGATGAGTTTTGTGAGACCACAAAGATGTGTTGTTATCTTGACAACTATTAAAAATTTAGTGACATTAATGTTATTGACAATGCTTCAACCTCGATCGGTCCGTCATAATCATTAATGTTGAAATGTTTTAGGTTGGACTGAACATAATCAAGAAAGGATATTTTATTATTCGTGTCTGTTGGGTAGCAGAAGCCCCATGCAATGGTCATGGGGCACAAAGCCCGAAATTTTGGGTAAAGATAAGGTAAAGACTCCGCGAGATGCGCGGAGCGCAATTTGTAATAAGTTGAGTCAAAGGGGTAGTCCGCCCAAAAATAATGTAAAGAAATGTAAATGAGTCAGCCCGCCCATGGATCGCAGTCCATGGAAATGTATAAATAGAGCGAGGCTCTATGGGTAGAGGTAGCTAGTTTTTGGTATATGATCTTGGATCTGAAATGTAATGGGTTTTTGAGAAGGAAAGTCTGAAAGCATTTGTAAGTCTGAGTCGAGGGTATTGGGTAGTGTATAGAGACTCTACAGCTGTATACGCAGAGCCCTGAAAGAGTCCACAACTGTGTGCACGCACTCCTGCAGCTGAGTGCGCAGGGCAGATCTGGATGTATCGGGGATAAAATGGAAATAAAGATAAGTTACTTCCGTAATTCTATGTTAACTTTGAATTATCGCGGATCTGGCTTTTTGTATGGTTAATATAACTATTTGACCTATGCGCACATGCTTATGTTATGGATATATGTGAATCTAAGTTTATTATGAGTGCACGAACTGGTTGAATCTGATAAATGTGTGCTTAAAGACCATAAGAAGTAGATTAAATCTGTAAACATTGCCTTAATAAAAAGTAAGGGTTATTCTGGGTCCAAATCTGTGCAGAACAGAGCAGTGCGAAGCTGCAGAACGATGCGCAAAACCTCCAGACCACATCTAGACATCCCAAGGGTGCGGAAACCTAGTTCCAGCACCCTCCCCTGCTACCTTGGGTGAGACCCCAGTCCGTGCTCCGCGGATTTTTGCTGAATGGGCCAGTAGCTACGGGATTTGTTTGGCTAAATAATTCTTCCGAACCTGGGTCAAGCCCATATAAGCCAACAGTGTCCTCTTAAACTCAAGTATTTTGAGTCCAAGCGTGGAATAGAACTTCAATCTGTGTAGCTTTCAAATCTGTTAATGCCTAGTTTCTTCCTTCAATCTTGTCCACACTGGAAAATGGAACTTCATATAGCAAACAATTTCAATTTAAAGATTGTTTGAGCCTGCGACAATCACTTGCATACACTCTATTCTTATATAATTCATTATGAACATTGTCCATTATTTTGACTATCCAAAAAATTTAGGTAAACATTTTAAATTGAAACCGTGAGAGAGTAAATTCATTTAGGCTAGTTGGGCCACTAAGAAAAAATAGGGCAGCATTTCCAACAAATTCAAGAAATTTGGAAGCTTTCTCAAAGTGAAGGACTTGGAGAAGTTAATATGTTGTAGGTTTGTTATGTTTCCAAAAAAACCTAGCAGTGATATCATGTTGTTTGAAGCCTAAAGTTTCTCAAAGAGCAGAGATGAAAGATTTCTTTTGAAAATATTAAGATTTAAATGTGCTATGTCAAAGGAAAGACCAATCGAGTACCTCAATAGTGGAGGTGGCTGCAATAAAATATTAAATACTAAATATTATGTATGACTATTTACAAATTCCTTTAATATATTCTAAATGTTAAATATTATATATGACTATTTTTAAAAGAACACGTGCCAACTTGAGATACCACAAAAGGAATTATACATCTCACTAGTAATGGGCTATACAATACACCTCCTAAACAAAAACAATGTATATTCATTTTTATTCTTTTACTAAAACTAATATTGCTTGTTTTTTATTTTAAGAATATATAAATTTTTTACCATTACCCATTCTCTCATAGTAGAATGTAAAATTCACCACATACATGTAATAATTACAAATAATGAAAATGAACTTAAGATATGCCAATGTAATTCATACAATATAAAGAGGAAGTCATGCAAAGTCATCATGGTTATGAAACCTAGAAAGGTTTTGTAAATTGGGGTTGTTACTAGTAATTGCACCACATGTTGCAAAGGAAATGTCGTAAGGTAGGAACGTAGGAAAGGTTAGCATAGAAGATAGAAGTAAAATCAGTTGAGACTTGCATAGGGCATTAATACCTCAACAATTCATCCCATTTGGATGGGCCAGACCATAGCAAGAATGGATTCTTGGTGGGAAAAATATTTCAATCTCATGATCAACTAATTGTTCCATTGCCAATTTTCATTCTTTGTTATGATATAACGCTAGTCAAAAGAGTGAGTTCCATTTGAAAATTTGTATAATGTAATGAGTACCATTTGAAACTTTTTGCCTCTTAGTGAATCTAGCATGCAACAATCTCCATTTATGGTTTCAAGCTAAATTTTTAAGTGAACTCTTTCAGCAATGCTCATTTTTCAATCCAGAATTTTTGCCTTTCATCATTGTTTTACCATTTATCATTTCTATTATTTTCTTAAAATGGTTTTTTTTCTTAGTAGATGTGTGACTTGCTTCTGTTGCATCAATTGTTTGTGTGCACATTTCCTATATCACAAAACAATTCATTTCTATGTTTTTAATTAGAATTTGTTCTTTAAAACATAAAATGTTGAATAAAGCTATCATATATCCAGATATTGAATTCGTAGTTTCCTTCAATTTCTTCCTTTCGCCCTGATAGATTGGACCTATGCCAGGTTTGAGGGTCACATACCTCTTGGGACTTAACGTACATCAAACTACTAAAAATCCCTTATATTTTCAGAGATCAGACTCTTATTTTTCTTCAACCTATTATTTTATCCTCTCATATGGTGAACCTTCTTTAGCCTCACTTGAGACTTGCATAGTGTCTTAATCCCTTTGAAATTCATCCCATTTGGGTGGGCTAGACCACAATAAGAATGGAACCCTAGTGGGAAAACTTTGTCAATCTCACCATTAATTGATTGTTCCATAGGCAATTACGTGAAACAGTTTGTAATCATCTTAGTTGTGTTTATATTTGGGAATGAAGTTGCCTCAAGCTCTGACTAATCCCTCCTTTGGCCATCCCCAATGGTTGGTTGTGATATGCATAGCGGGTGACCTGCATTGGAAACTAGTTTTTGTGTACATGACAAAATGGACAAGTATTCAAGTCGTTATTCTCTGAAAAATTCCCACATTCATTTTGTGCATATGTAATAGTTTCTTGATGCTTTGCAGGTGGTGCTGAAACTTAAGAGCAAGCACATGGGTGGCATTCTTACAAAGAAGAAAAAACATAAGCAGACATGTGTTTTTCTGCAATCTTGATGTTTATCTTTTTTGGGAACTGCTCTTTAAAAGTATCAAGCTTGGTGATATGGCAGCCATTGTGCATGATGTTCGTATAAACTATCAAGATTGGTGATATGGCAGGCATTATGAATGATGTTTACCAAGATTTACCCGCTTGGTCAGGTAGGGAATCATTGGCAGGATCAGGAACATAGGAGAGATATCATAGTGGAGAATGAATAACCACTATAAAATGTATTGGACACATTTTATTTTTGACTTCAAAATTTTCAAATTTATCTTCCATCCTAAACCTATATATCCAAATCAAAAAACACCTCAAAAATTTGCTCTGTCCCAACCCGCCTTTTTGAAAATTTGATCCATCCCAACCTAATTGGACCGATGGATGCAAACCCATCTTACAGCTTAGGAAAAACTCCATTTAGGACTCAAACAATGGTATATAAGGAAATTTTATTTTATAATATAAATAAATAACCAATAATATAACCTAAATCTAGTTTTTTTTTGAAATAATTCTCTATTATATGAAAATCAAAGTCATAAAAATGTCAATCTCGTGTATTTATGACAAGAGTATCAACAAATTTGACTAAAGGATCCTCAAAAGTGTTTGATATGGACTTATTTTCTGGCCACATTTAAACCTTTGTTGTTTGACTTTTAGACTTTGCAAGTTGTTATCAGTTTTACTGCATTCTCATGTTTTCTTAGTTATCCTCATGGGTGTTGATCATGTTGCTCCACATTGTGGTTCTCTTATTGTAGTTATTGATTGACATGGAAAAAGCTTCCACTTTGAAAAAGGGACGCATTCAAATTAGGCATTAGATTCCATCCATGATCTCCAACTATCATAGATACTTTTTCATAGTTATGAAAGATAAATAAGAAGTTTAGAAAATTGAATTTTCTTCAGAAAATACATGTTCACATGTGTGGCACTAGGATCAGTTTGTAGGAATTCTTTTAAGCGATCGATATGGGTATCTGTAGATCTCTTTAGTGCATTGAAAGTAGTGGTAAGTACCATATAATGTTAAAAGGCCTTGTCAAGATGCTTAAGATAAGAATGTGTGAATTGTCACATGGACTAATAATTGAACATTTTAGTGAATTCTTATGTTCACAGTTCTTTCAATTGGCTAAACTTGTGATTGCTTTGCATCAAGGTTGAAGAGAAATTAATGGACCTTTTTATTCAATTTGTTATTTCAATTTTGATTCCATGTGTCTATGGGGCATTCCATTTGAAACTTGAGAACATCAAAAGAATTATGAACCTCATCATTAATCTTATTTTTATATTTATCATTACTTATGGGAGCCCAAAAAACAATGATAGCTTCAGTTTATATAAATGACCAAGCACCTACCTCATAGAAGTTTTAGGTTCAACTCCTTGATGTTACCAATGAATAGGTAATTTGGGAATGGGATCAATTTTAGGCTATAATCCAAAAAATATTTTATCCCCTGGGATCCAAATAAAATTAGTTTGCACAATTGCCACAATTTAGCCAATTTACAAGGTGTCTCTTAAATAACAAAGGAGAGATTCATATGAAAGTTTGAAACCCTTGAATAAGTCCATTTCAAAATTGTTTCCTCATCTCAAGGAAGGAATGGAGCTTTTCAATATCACTTCTTTGAAGCAAGATTTCCACTTTGTCCTAAGGATTGAGGTAAAGTTACAACAATGGTCTTCAAAAAAGTCTAATGCTTCATCTTCTAAATTTTTTGCATTTGCTTCTACTCACCCCAACCTGAAAGAATGGATAGAAGAAAGGACAAAATGGTAAAATTTTGAAATTTAAATATTAATGGCGCATGTGCATTTACTTCTACTCACCCCAAATTGGAAGAATGGACAAAATGGTAAAAGTTTAAACTTTAAATATTAATGGCGCAAGCCTTAGGATAAGGGACCATGAAAGTATTGTCAATATCATAATACTTATGGTCATTCCAAGTTCCCAATGGAGAATGTCTCAATTGTAAGGACAATAAAATTAAGAAGGATCACAAATTACAAGCTACAAAACAAGGAAGATGAGGTAATGAGAGTCTGTAATCTTAGCACTTCTAAACCTCAACTGGTGCTCATGATGATAGATTGTTTTTCCTTCCATAAAGAATCTATATTCACATGCAGTTGGTAGATTAAATTTTGATTGAATCACAAAATAGGAGGCAATGGTAGTCAAAAGAATCTTCTCTTTCAAAATTTCATTTAATCTCTCCATCTTCTTATGGAAGCACATCCATGTCCCTATCATTTTGGCTGGTGCATAATTGTTGATCAACTTTCCTTTGTGGTTTTGGGTGTTGTGCTATCTTTTCTATTCAAACTTTTATCGATATTCTTGAATGTAATTTTATGATTATGTTTTGTTTTGATTCTCTTAGGCACACAATATCAATATGAATGTAAGGTTGAATAAGATGATTACCACAAGAATTATAAGCTTCAATGAGGACCACAAGGTGTATAAATTTACATATTTATTTGTTAACTCATGGGTCTTCAACGAACTGCAGTTAAGTAGATTAGTTGTTCTTTATATTGTAAGAGAAACACCAAACATAATGAATATATTAACAAACTTGAAGGCCAAACAAGCCTTTTAATGGCTCGACTATGTGCTACTTTTCTCCAAAAAGGGAGAAATAACATGGCATTAAACATACTTTTTGTATATTTTAAGTAGTTTTTCTAGCACCAAATTATTTCTAGTGCTAATCATGTGATAGATAGAATGGGTAGATATATCCTTTGTTAAAATGTCCACAAGATCACAAGATCAAGTATTTATAAGGCAAAGGTGTTATAGCTTGAGGTGGCCTACCTTGCAAAATATAGAACAAATAATTATGAAAAACATGAATGCATTTAAAAATTTAAATGGTGAGTTCATTACAAAAGGAGGATACCCCTATATACAAGGTTTGAGAAATAGTCCCTGAAATGTTTAGCTAAATGGCTTCTTTGGGGTTCAATGCCTGTGCGTTTTCTTGCAACAATTTTCCTCTGAGGTGCATCATTTGTGATGTTATCCTTGCAACATTTTCCCACTAATTGTCCTAGAAAATTGTGTGCCAACCTTTCTCTTCTAATGTCGATCCCATCTTAATGTTGCTATAGGTGGTACAATGTAGGAGGAAGTGTTGTTTGTTTCTACCTAATCAGACGTGCAAATTTGGCAAGTCTTGCCATTACATTCTTCCTTGAGCTCCTTGCATCTCTGTGTAGTTTTAGAGTTGAGCCATGAGATGCTTTCACCTCCAAGGCACACTAAGCTTAAGGTAGTCTTGAACTTTGATCTATCCTGGTGGGTTAACATTCTCAATGTAGTATTTTTTTCCTTTTTTGTGCTCCCTTCTTGCATATTTGAGTCTTATAGTAGTCATGTATGTGTTGATTCAATGTTTCCATCTCCTCAGGAGTGCTCTTATTTTATGCCCCCAACATTCTTGCTCACTACATATCACATGTTTTCATCATTCTTTGAAGCATCTCCTTGTTGATTTGGTGTTGTAATCTGCTCCTATCCATATATGTCCCACATCTTATATAATGTTGTCATTATTTTCTCCAACTCAAGTGGGTATAGTTCTATTTCTACCAACAAGATTTTGTATTGTGTGGAGTTTTTAATCACAGAGATGAGATCACAATTTGTTTATGCATTCTTTTGACTTGATTCCATTTGCCTTTTGGAATGCTTGGACCCCCTTCTCACGCCATTAGAAGGGCATAAAGAAAGCGTAGTGTACAGAGCTAGGGGGTAATGTGCTTAGTTAAAATGAATCCACTATAATCTCAATGCATTCATATCGGAAAATTATCAAAACAACTTGAGTCATCATTGTAACTATTGTTATTTTTTTGTTCAATATAAATCTATCAAAAAGAAAATATACAATCATCATCTTTCTATATTTTTTTCATAAAGACATGACTAGAGAAAGGATAAATTATTTTTGGATGGCCTGGGGTGTATCTCCACACATGGATGACCACAACGTTTTTGTTCATGTTCTATAGTCAGAAATGATTTGGGGATAATGTTTGTTTTGATGCATCATATTGAAAGGCTTTCCATGTGCTATTTAAGAGTGCAAGGGTTCTAGACCATGTGGTACGTCACTAGGTTCATGGGTCAAATTTGGGGATGCAACTGTTGAAAATTGGGTCACATTCTTTCACATTATCTTCACATTTAGTATTAAAGGATCACAACCTTTACCGGTGTAATATTAGTATTTCTACATTCTGCTATCTATTTTTAAGACATTTTTGGAGGTTTTTCTAGTTTATTTTCCAATCTAATTTGTATTTGTCTAGAATTTGGCTGGACTTTGTTGGAATGAGAAGTTTATTTGAGTTGTGAAATCTCAAAGATTTTTTAGCCTACTTAATTGTTTGTGTGCCAATTGAAGTTTTTATAAGAGGAGTAGTTTTTGTCTAATTTTCAAATGAGAAATAGTGTGAAATTGCTATTGTTCGTTGATATGTTGTATCTATTGGAAAAAATCCTTGGACTTGTCTTGTTTGTTTGAAGTTGGTAATTCTCTTTATATACTTGTGAATACATCACAATGTAGAACATGCCACTTTTCCTTTTCTATAATAAGAGCCTACCATAAATGAATTGCCTCTATTTCTTATGCCACATTCTAGAAGTTATGATTAACTTAATTTTAATCAATTCTAAAGTATCCTACATAATAAATATAAAACATAGAGATGGTTTCAAAATCATGTTCATCATTTAATAACAATTCCACCACAAATCAAATTTATCAACAGATGAAAATGGGATTTAATCTACCAAAATTGGTCTAAAATAAAATTCCCACTATGCAAATGCTTTAGTTGGCAAATAAAGGCTCACAAGCATGTCTACAGTCTTTAGACGAATGTATAGTTGATAGAAAAGGATAAAAACATTCTTAAACAACAATATATATTTTGATCATGGGTCACTTGAATTTTTCTTCTCTTGGTCTCAGCTGCCAATGAATAGTGCAGGATCTCAACACACAAAACAAATCATTTTAAAAACATTTTGAAGCCAATGGAGGATATGCAAAAAACAACATAAAATATAATTAACACACAAGGAAACACAAGCATCACATAAAGGTCAATTTTTCAAATCTTTGCAAGGACAATAAATTGTCATGGAGCAAACCAACTGATTTATGTCATAAACACAATAGAAAATGAGGCATTGTACAAAACTGGTCACATTTTATCATGTCAATACCCATGACCAAAGCATAATGTTATCATGAAATGTGACAATCACAAAAAAGTCCCATTTACTTTCAAATCTTAAGCCTTCCTTCGAATTTATGCATCCTTCGTTAAGGATCCCTGCAAAATAATGAAAATGAATGAACATCACTATGAAAGAGACATATGAGTAATTTTTTTTGCAAAGTAACCAAAATGGAACAAAAAAAATTGTACTTCAAAAAAGTAAAGCACTAATTTTGTAGATGAATCAAACTGTTATCCCAACGTGGGGAACGAGGTCATTAGATAAAAATGTGGCAACATCTTGCAAGGTTGACACCCCTTACGGTATGAGAATCATAGTCTACTATTCTTACTAATGAAGTTATGGCATAGGTGAACTTAAACCTCCAGTTGCATGTTTTTGCAAACAAAACAAGCATGTACTATCCATCATTGAAAGACCAAAGAGCTCACCAAAGTTCATTGACTATTTGAAAGTTCAAGATCTAATAGGATCCCCGATACAACTTACCTAGTAATACCTAGTAACCTCAAAGCTGACAATTTAGATTATGTTATCATAACAAATCACCAACATTTACCAAAACCCTATTAACATTGACAACCTTTGTATGACAAAAAATACTCAAACTGTGTGCATAACAGAGAGCCACTGTTTTCTGAATTAGTAAGCTCCCAACACTAATTAATACCGAACAACATTTGAATGTACATAAAAGGAAATGTCAGGTGTTGTCCATGCTATTATCCATTTTTGTTGTTGTCATAGTACCTAAAGAATTACTATCTTGTCTACTAGCTGAAAATTTAAAGCCTCTGGAGCTAGGTGTTGGGTAGCGGAGGTCCCACGTAATAGTTTTGGGTCCGATAGCCTAGAAATTAGGATAAAAATATTGTAAACCTTCGAAATATGCAGAGCACAAAATGTAAAAGACCAAGTCAAAGGGTTGTCCACCCGAAAAATAATATAAAATAATAGGAAGTAAGTCAGTCCGCGGACCATAGATAGGTATAAATAGAGCGCGGCTCTATGAGGGAAAGGCAGTTCTTTTTGGGTATGGTTTTGGATCTATCATGTAATGGGTTTTTGAGAGAAGAATTCTGAAAGCGTTTGTAAGTCCGAGTCAAGGGTGTGGGTAGAGGATATAGGCTCTACAGCTGTGTGCGTAGAGCCCTGGATGATTCTGCAATTGTGTGCACAGACCCCTGCAGCTGAGTGCACAGGGTGGATCTGGATGTACTGGTGATAAGTGGAAATAAAGATAAGTTTCTTCTGATAATTCTGCGTCAAATCTGAATTATCACAAATCTGGCATTTTGTATGAGTAATAAGACTGTTTTGATCTATGCGCATATGATTGCTTATTGAATACTTGTGAATCTAGGTTAAATCTTAATACTCGAACTGAATAAATCTAATAAATGTTTGCTTAAAGACTATTCTAAAAGTAGATCCAAGTTGCAATACTTCATCCAATAGATTAGATCTATAGACTGTGCACTAATAGACAGTAAGAGGTATTTGGGAACTGCGCGAAGATAGCGCAGCGCGAAGCTACAAAACGGGGTGCAAAACCTCCAAACCACATCTAGACATCCCAAGGATGCAGAAACTTGGTTCCAACACCTTTCCCTGCTACCTCCGGTGAGACCTCAGTCTGCGCTTCGCAGGCTGTTGCCAAAAGGGCCAGTAGCTGCGGGATTTTCTTGGCTAAATAATTCTTCCGAACCTAGGTCAGGCCCATATAAGCCAACAAATGGTTCCGTTGCTGAGACCGGGATCTACCTAAGGGGTGTCTAGTGTGAAACATGGAGACTTTATAGAAAATACCATTGAAGGATCAAAGGGATCAGGAATAGTAGTAGATCAAGGGTAACTATGGCGAGCGCGATTCAGTTACCGGTATTCAAAGGAGCAGGAGGTGAAGACCCAGAACAATTCTGGTTTGTGCTAACATCAGTATGGAACATGCAGCAAATTGCGGATGATAATATTAGAAAGGCTACCTTAGTCAGCGCGCTGTAGGACCGAGCACTGACATGGTACATAAAGTACTCAAGCAAGCACCCAACGGTGGGGACAACAGAAATTCAAACTGAATTGAAGAAGGAGTTTAGCCGGCCGAAGTCAGAAACACAGTCGATTATAGGGTTCAAAGAGATCGCGATGATGCCTAGAGAAACCCCATGGGATTTGGACCAAAGACTGAAAAGTACTATTTGCGAGGCTAACATGACATTAACGGACGCGCAACACTGCGCTTGGTTTATGGCATCCTTAACACCACATCTAAGGGCAGCTCTATCACAACAGAAGATCTCAACCCAGGCCGAAGCACTAGAGACAGTGATGAGGTTACATGAAACTCCATTGCAAGACCCGGGGTTGGGAGTTCAGCAAATCCAAGCGCAGATCCAAGATTTGTGTGTTGAAATGAAGAAGCTAAAACAAGAACAGATACCGTGAGCAGAAGTTCGGGAGGAAGTATGGTGTATAAAGTGCAGAAGCCAGGGACACGATAAAGATCACTGCCTGGTCTTAGTAAATTTTGTGGCAACGGGGGGACCAACGCTATTGCAACCAGAGGCACAGACAGGACCGAGCACCACAGCCCCACTCTGGTGCGCAATCTGTCAGGTGGGAGGAAAGCACAACACTGATAACTGTCATCTATTACCAAAATACAACCAAACCCCCCAGCAGTTATTTTGCAACTTTTACAGATCGGTGGGCCACAAGGAAAGAGACTGTCGTAGCTACCAAATGTTAATGGACCAGTCACCTGCTTACAGAATGTAGACTGAGGCGCGAGGTCAGGATCCAGCCGTGGCGATCGTGTGTAGTGGGTTCCAGGGCCGTGGATGAGGACAGGGTGGAATGGGGCAAGGAAGGGGTCGCGGGCAGCTAATCTGCTACAACTGCGAAGGACCGGGACATTACACGCGGGAGTGTACCAACCCAACTAGAATCTCATGCAGTTATTGTGAGCAATTCGATCATGAGCTGATAGATTGTCCTACACTGATAACGCAGATTCATGAGAGAAAGGCAGCACAACCAACAACAACCCAGAATGTGCAGATGATGAGGTCCGAACCCAGCGAGGAAGATCCCAAGGTCAACATGGTGCTGAGGAGTGACACGGCCCCAAGAGTGGATGGAAGGAGCTTGGGAGGCGGTAAGGAGACTTATCTGGAAGCTTGGGAGAGCTTCGCGGAGGTCTTTACCTCAAGTAGTAAGGATCAGCCTAAATCGGACAAGGACCCCTCGATGATAACTACCTTTTTAGAGACATGTATAAAGTTGCTTCGCGACAACAGGACAGTTAAAGGCTTACGAGAGTGATAAATAGATGCACAGGATGGAGTGAACCTTGCGTCGTTCGGAAGTTGGGAAGACATGCATCATGGACCGGAAGGGAAATGCAGTTAACAACGCAGATCAACGATTATGAGATGGAGCAGGTCATTTTGGATCTGGGCTCAGATGCTAATGTACTACCGAAACAGACTTGGGAGCGCATGGGTAAGCCTACACTACAATGGTCCCCTATCCAATTATGGATGGAAAATCAGTAGAAGGTGCTGCCCATGGGAAGGCTGAAAGGAGCTATGGTAGACCTTGACGCCGCAAGTACCCAAATGGACTTTAAAGTTATTGAGCTCATGGATGAAAGTACGCCCTATCCTGCATTGTTAGGAATAGATTGGGCCACTGACATGAACGGGGTGATTAATCTAAAGAAGCGGACCATGATATTTGAAACAAAGTCGCTCTGCGTAGTCATTCCACTAGATCCGGCTGAAGGACTGCGCTACATTGAATCGATGCATGATAGAGAACGCGATGACGATGGATATTGTAGCTACAGAATGTTTGCCCAAGAGCGAGGATGGGTCAAGCCAATGAAGGATAGAAGAATATCACGGGGTAATGGAGAATCCTGCACTTTTGATTCAGAGGAGGAAGACGAGCGGTGGCGCAACAAGTTGAATGGAGTAACCACGCTACATTGCAACATGGTGACTAAATCGTTGTACTGCGTAAGGGCCTAGGATCACGAATTGCCGAAGTATGATGGGTTGACAATAATAGATGAATTCCTGACCAAATTTGAAATCGTAGTACCAGAACATCAATGATTTGATGCAATGAGATGGGTGTTGCACGCGATGCTTGCGTGATGGTGGGGCACACATGAATGGATGTTCGAAGATTGGCGCGCTTGTAGGTGCATGATGAAGATCAGATTTGGGAAGCCGGAACTATGCATAATGGAGAAATACGATGGACATGATGATCCGCGCATGCACCTTACCAAATGGATCAAAGCCTACGGAGAGGAACCTCAGCTAGAATGGGTGCACTTATTTTATCACACCTTGGACGTTATTCCCAGAAACTGGTATACGGAAGCGGAGCTGCGACATGACACAGGCGAGTGGGATATCTTGCGCGCAGGGTTTTTGTCGACATTCCTTTTTGAAGATCAATGGATGGATCTTGTGGACAAAGCATTACAGCTGGTAAAGGCAGCCATATTCAAGACACCGCTAGAGCTAGAGGAAACTGTGCAGCCTAACTGGTCACGACAAATGAGCCAGGCCCTCGAATGCTATAATGTCCAGATAGAAGATGATGAGGATGATTCACGTAACGTCAATATTCCAGAATCAGAGGGGCGTCGGGAGGTGCGCGGACCCGAAATAGAAGATCTAGATATCACGACACCATTGAAAACGAAACAAGTGAATATTGGAACCAAAGAAGAGCCGAAGTATGCAATGCTTGCAGACTACTAGGATGACACCACAGTGGAGAAGGTCGTCGCATTGCTACGGGAATATTGTGATTTGTTCCCAACAAAGATCATGGAGCTAAAAGGGATCCTAGGAGACTTAGGAATGATGAAGATAACATTGAAGCCAGATGCGAAACCGGTGAAGTAGTGGCCCTACCGATTGATTCCAAAATATAAAGCAAAGGTCCGTGAAGAATTGGACAAGATGTTGGCAGTAGGAATCATTGAACCAGTCGAGGAGTCTGACTGGGTAAGTCCAATGGTTGTGCAGGAGAAGAAACAGAAGGGCGAGATTCGCATCTGCGTGGATCTCAGGAAGTTCAATGATGCCTGTGTTAACGACCTGTTTCCAACACTGTTTACAGATGAGGTGCTAGAAAATGTGGGGGGGCAGGAAGCCTACTCCTTCATGGATGGGTTCTCAGGATACCACCAGATCAAGATTGCGCCAGAGGATAGGAGTAAGGCAACATTTGCCACTGAATGGGGTTACTTTCAGTACACAGTGATGCCCTTCAGACTAAAGAATGCACCGGCAATATTTTCACAAATAGTAGTCGTGGCATTCAAAGAATTTATCCACAAGTTCTTAGAAGTCTATCTTGATGACTGGACCGTGTTTGGATTGGTTAAGAATCATGTAGCAAGCTTACGATTGATGCTAGATACTTACCACTGACATCAGATTGTGTTAAACTTGAAGAAGTGTACTTTCCTTGTCCCATTCGAGAACCTGCTGGGCCATGTGGTTTGTAAGCAAGGCCTGATGGTGGATCCAGCAAAGATCGCCATCATACTCAATCTACAAGCGTCACAAAGTGTCAAGCAATTACGCGCCACACTAGGACACACGGGCTACTATTGAAAGTTCATCAAAAGCTACACTCAGATCATGGCTCTGATGGAACAGTTGCTAAAGAAGGACGCTACTTATTGCTGGAATGAGGAATGTAACAAAATTCTAGAGATGCTTAAGGAAAAGATGGCATCGGCCCCTATATTGGTCTTTCCAAAATGGGACGTCAAATTTCATGCGCATGTTGACGCATTATATATCACATTAGGGGCGGTACTTACTCAACTAGGAGCAGAGGGAATTGACCACCCGATTGTGTTCGCAAGTCACTAGTTGTCAAAAGCTGAGAAGAATTACTCCACTACTGAGCACGATGGATTAGCGATGGTATACGCGCTTCAAAAATTCCGCCACTATCTGCTTGGAGGTCACTTTAAGATGTACACCGATCACTCAACGTTAAAATACCTAGTGAATAAGCTTGTGTTGGGGGGGCATATTTGTAGATGGTTACTGTTATTCCAGGAGTATGACTTTGAGGTCGTCGTCAAACCGGGACGTCTAAATGCAGGCCCAGATCACCTGTCCCGAATTGAGATCGGCGAAGAACCCACAAATCTAGAGGACATACTTCTAGATGCTCAGCTATATGCGGTGTGCATAGCGGATGGTCACTTTGAAGATATAATCCATTTCTTAACTACAGGAACTGTGCCACAGGGATACTCCGTTCAGCAGAAGAAGGAATTGGTGATACGCGTAGCAGACTTCGTCGTGATTCCAGGACACCTCTATAAAATGGGAAATAATGAGATATTGCGTCGATATGTCCCAGAGTTCGAGCGAGGATAGATCCTGGCCAAAGCACATAGGGGGGTTGCTGGCAAACATTATGCAGGTCACGCCACAGCTCAGAAGATCCTTCGCGCAGGATTATGGTGGCCTACTTTGCATCAGGATTTGAAAGCACACTACTGAGCCTGTGACGTATGTCAATGGACAGGGAAACCATCGTGGAGAGATGAAATGTCGCTCCAGCCACAGATGATGCTACAACCCTTCGAGAAGTGGGCAATCGACTTCGTAGGACCTATTGAGCCGCGAGGGAAAATAGGCGTGCGCTATATCATCACCGCGACAGAGTATTTGACCCGATGGGCCGAAGCACAGCCGGTTAAGGATTGCACAGCTGCAACAGCTGCAAAGTTTTTGTTCAAGAATGTACTAACAAGGTTTGGATGTCCCAAAATTCTCATGAGCGATCGGGGAACGCATTTTCTAAATGAAACAATCAGCGCACTCACTAAGGAATTCCAGATATATCACCAACAAAGTACGTCGTACCACTCGCAAGAGAATGGGAACGTTGAGGCATTCAACAAAATATGGGATATCACATTGACCAAGGTCTGTAATGCGCGATGAAATGACTGGGACTTACACATCCCTGCTGTGCTATGGGCATACCGAACCACGTGCAAGAAGTTGACAGGCTAGAAACCTTTTTGGTTAGTCTATGGAAAGGATGTTGTTTTGCCTATGGAATATATTGTGCCTAGTCTGCGGATCGCGACAATCACAGGTATGGAAGACTGCGGGTCTTTGGAGGAAAGGCTTGCACAGCTTGAAGAACTGGAGGAGGAACGGTTTTTGGTTGGATTCCATCAGCAAGTACAAAAACAGCGTGAAAAAGCGTGGCATGATCGCCATATCAAGGTGCGCACTTTCAAGGAGAATGATCTAGTATTTCTATATGACAATAAATTCGAGAAATTCCCAGGAAAACTCTGAATGCATTGGTTGGGACCCTATGTCGTCAAAGAAGTTACCGATGGGGGCGCGGTTCAGCTTGCCAAACTCAATGGGGACCCCTTCCCAGGCCGAGTGAATGGCAGTCGCCTGAAGCTCTATACGGGTGGGTTGGCCGCCTGACTAACCATTCGAGGGACAGTCTCACCGCTCCAGCCAGTTGAAAGAGAGCGCGGGATGGTAAAGTAGTCTGGGAGAAAGAGGCACGAGTGCCAGGATATGCGTCAATCTGGCTCATCATCAAGATTGCAGTTGCGCAGTCAAAAGTATGCTGCTGTGTTGCTCCAAGCAGAGGTGATCGTTCATGTCACTATTCACAACAAGATGTCTGCATTATGGCGAAAGGGAGTGGACAGCGGGCAATTAAGAGAAGGAGTACGAGCCAGATATGGCACGAGCTACCACAAAAGTTCCACAGGGACGCTGGAATAGGGGGGAATCAGGGAATTTGAAATTAGAATCACTTATAAATCACTTAGGGGCATCCATAAGGCGAACTACACTTCTGCAAAGCGTATGCTAAGTATTGATATGGAGCTGTTTATTATCTCTGCACAAGGAGTAAGCTCGAGGGAGGTGATATGGCCGATGGAGCAACAGGACTATCTAAGGAGCAGGGTGTTGACTGCTGTGAGCGTTCCACTACTTGCAGCCTCAATAGTAGGGGATGTAGCGGAAAAAGGGAGACATGAAGTAGAAGTGGTCCGGATGCCGTCACCCCGCCCGTGGGCTGGTTAGCGAACTACAACAATACAGCAAAAGAATGGAAAAACGAAGACCACGGGTGGAAACGAAGTTACTAAGGCGTATCTAACAGACCTTAAGGAGTGGGATCTCACGGACAGTAGGAACAATCTTGCAAAATTGCAACACAAGCTATAGCAAACGGGGCACCGATTAGATACGAAGGTTGGAAGTGGTTGTGCTGGTACAAAGAAGTCCCGTACGTGGCTCCCCCACTCGAGCTAGAATCCTATGAGGGGGTGTTCTGTGTTAACCAAGCAAAGCAGAATGAGCATCATTGGTCGCAAGAAGTGGTAAAAACACTGAAGTAAGAGCCGGACGAAGCATTGTAGGAGACAATGAAGAAGCAGTAGGACGACGAGCATCACTCAGAGGGAGGTGAACCGTGAAGCCACGGCCACATGTCTCGCCGCACTAAAGAGTGACTTGGGACGAGTCACGATGATTGTGTTGGGGGACTATTGGGTAGTGGAGGTTTTGCGTAACAGTTTTGGGTTCGATAGCCTAGAAATTAGGATAAAAATATTGTAAACCTCCGAAATATGCGGAGCACGAAATGTAAAAGACCGAGTCAAAGGGTTGTCTGCCCAAAAAATAATATAAAATAATAGGAAGTAAGTCAGTCTGCGAACCATAGATAGGTATAAATAGAGCGCGGCTCTATGAGGGAAAGGCAGTTCTTTTTGGGTATGGTTTTGGATCTGTCATGTAATGGGTTTTTGATAAAAGAATTCTGAAAGCGTCTGTAAGTTCAAGTCGAGGGTGTAGGTAGAGGATAGAGGCTCTACAGCTGTGTGTGCAGAGCACTGGAAGAGTCCGCAGCTGTGTGCGCAAACCCCTATAGCTGAGTGAGCAGGGCGGATCTGGATGTACTGGTGATAAGTGGAAATAAAGATAAGTTCCTTCTGAGAATTCTGTGTCAAATCTAAATTATCGCAAATCTGGCATTTTGTATGAGTAATAAGATTGTTTTGATCTATGCGCATATGATTTCTTATTGAATACTTGTGAATCTGGGTTAAATCTTAATACGCGAATTGAATAAATCTGATAAATGTTTGCTTAAAGACTATTCTAAAAGTAGATCTGAGTTGCAATACTTCATCCAATAGATTAGATCTATAGACTGCGCGCTAATAGACAGTAAGAGGTATTTGGGAACTATGCAAAGATAGCATAGCGTGAAGCTACAGAACAGGGTGCGAAACCTCCAAACCACATCTAGACATCCCAAGGGTGCGGAAACCTGGTTCCAACACCCTCCCCTACTACCTCAGGTGAGACCTTAGTCCGCGCTTCACGGGCTGTTGCTGAAAGGGCCGGTAGCTGTGGGATTTGCTTGGCTAAATAATTCTTCTAAACCTGGGTCAGGCCCATATAAGCCAACAAATGGTTCTGTTGCTGGGACTGGGATTTGCCTAAGGGGTGTCTGGTGTGAAACACGGGGACTTTATAGAAAAGACCATTGAAGGATCAAAGGGATCAGGAACGGTAGTAGATCAAGGGTAACTATGGCGAGCGCGATTCAGTTACCGGTATTCAAAGGAGTAGGAGGTGAAGACCCGGAACAATTATGGTTTGTGCTAACATCAGTATGGAACACGCAACAAATTGCGGATGATAATATTAGAAAGGCTACCTTAGTCAGTGCGCTGTAGGACCGAGCACTGACATTGTACATTAAGTACTCAAGCAGCACCCAACGGCAGGGACAACAGAAATTCAAACCGAATTGAAGAAGGAGTTTAGCCAGTCGAAGTAAGAAACACAGTCGATTATAGGGTTCAAAGAGATCACGATGATGCCTGGAGAAACCTCGTGGGATTTGGACCAAAGACTAAAAAGTACTATTCACGAGGCTAACATGACATTAACGGACGCGCAACACTATGCTTGGTTTATGGCTTCCATAACACCACATCTAAGGGCAGCTCTATCACAACAAAAGATCTCAACCCAGGCCGAGGCGCTAGAGACAGTGATGAGGTGACATGAAACTCCGTTGCAAGACCTGGGGTTGGGAGTTTAGCAAATCCAAGCGCAGATCCAAGATTTGTGTGTTGAAATGAAGAAGCTAAAACAAGAACAGATACCGCGAGCAGAAGTTCGGGAGGAAGTATGGTGTATAAAGTGCAGAAGCTAGGGACACGATAAAGATCACTGCCCGGTCTTAGTAAATTTTGTGGCAACAAGGGGACCAACGCTATTGCGACCAGAGGCACAGACAGGACCGAGCACCACAGCCCCACTCTAGTGTGCAATCTGTCAGGTGGGAGGAAAGCACAACACTAATAACTATCATCTATTACCAAAATACAACCAGACCCCCCAGCAGTTATTTTGCAACTTTTGCAGATCGGTGGGCCACGAGGAAAGAGACTGTCGTAGCTACCAAATGTTAATGGACCAGTCACCTACTTACAGAATGCAGACTGAGGCGTGAGGTCAGGAACCAGCTGTGGCGATCGCATGCAGTGGGTTCCAAGGCCATGGACGAGGACAGGGTGGAATGGGGCCAGGAAGGGTCGCGGGCAACTAATCTGCTACGACTGCGAAGGACCAGGACATTACGCGTGGAAATGTACCAACCCAACTATAATCTCGTGGAGTTATTGTGAGAAATTTGATCATGAGCTGATAGATTGTCCTACATTGATAGCGCAGATTCATGAGAGAAAGGTAGCGCAACCAACAACGACCCAGAATGTGCAGATGATGAGGTCCGAACCCCGCGAGGAAGATCCCAAGGTCAACATGGTGCTGAGGAGTGGCACAGCCCTAGGAGCGGATGGAAGGAACTTGGGAGGCAGTAAGGAGACATATCTGGAAGCTCGAGAGAGCTTCGCGGAGGTCTCTACCTCAGGTAGTAGGGATCAGCCTGAATCGGACAAGGACCCCTCGATGATAACTACCTTTTTAGAGACATGTATAAAGTTGCTTCGCAACAACAGGGTGGTTAAAGGCTTACAAGAAGTGATAAATAGATGCGCAGGATGGAGTGAACCTCACGTCATTCGAAAGTTGGGAAGACATGCATCATGGACCAGAAGGGAAATGCGGTTAACAACGCATATCGACGATTATGAGATGGAGCAGGTCATTTTGGATCTGGGCTCAGATGCCAACGTACTAATGAAACAGACTTGGGAGCGCATGGGTAAACCTACACCACGATGGTCCCCTATCTAATTACGAATGGAAAATCAGTAGAAGGTGCTACCCATGGGAAGGCTGCAAGGAGTTATGGTAGACCTTGATGGCGCAAGTACCCGAACAGACTTTGAAGTTATTGAGCTCATGGATGAAAGTATGCCCTATCCTGCATTGTTAGGAATAGATTGGGCCACCAACATGAATGGGGTGATTAATCTAAAGAAGTGGACCATGATATTTGAAACAAAGTCACTCCGCGTAGTCATTCCACTAGATCCAGCTGAAGGACCGCGCTACATTGAACCTGTGTGCGACAAAGAATGCGACGATGGAGATTGTAGCTACAGAATGTCTGCCCAAGAGCGAGGATGGGTCAAGCCAATGAAGGATAGGAGAGTATCATTGGGTAATGGAAAATCTTGCACTTTTGATCCAGAGGAGGAAGATGAGCGGTGGCGCAACAGGATGAACGGAGTAACCACGCTACATTGCAACATGGTGACTAAATCACTGTATTGCGTAAGGGCCTAGGATCACGAATTGCCGAAGTATGATGGGTTGACAATAATAGATGAATTCCTGACCAAATTTGAAATCACAGTACCAGAGCACCAATGGTTTGATGCGATGAGATGGGCGCTGCGCGTGACACCTGCGCGATGGTGGGGCACACATGAAGGGACGTTCGAATATTGGCGCGCCTGTAGGTGCATGATGAAGATTAGATTTGGGAAGCCAGAACTACGCATAACGGAGAAATACGATGGACGTGATGATCCACGCATGCACTTTACCAAATGGATCAAAGCCTACGGAGAGGAACCTCAACCAGAATGGGTGCACTTATTTAATCACACCTTGGACGTTATTCCTAGAAATTGGTATATGGAAGCGGAGCTCTGACATGACACAGGTGAGTGGGATATCTTGCGCGCAGGGTTTTTGTCAACCTTCATTTTTGAAGATCAATGGATGGATCCTGTGGACGAAGCATTACAGCTGGTAAAGGTCGCCATATTCAAGACACCACTAGAGCCAGAGGAAACTGTGTAGCCCGACTGGTCGCGACAACTGAGCCAAGCCCTCGAATGATATAATGTCCAGATAGAAGATGATGAGGATGATCCGCGTAACATCAATATTTCGGAATCTGAGAGGAGCCAGGAGGTGTGCGGACTCGAAATCGAAGATCCAAATATCACGGCGCCATTGAAAATGAAACAAGTGACTATTGGAACCAAAGAAGAGCCGAAGTATGCAACGCTTGGGGACTACTGGGATGATGCCATAGTGGAGAAGGTCGTCGATTTGTTGCGAGAATATCGTGATTTGTTCCCAACAAAGATCACGGAGTTAAAAGGGATCTTAGGAGACTTAGGAATGATGAAGATAACATTGAAGCCAAACGCGAAACCGGTGAAGCAGCGGCCCTACTGATTGAATCCAAAATATAAAGCAAAGGTCCATGAAGAATTGGACAAGATGTTGGTAGCAGGAATCATTGAACCAGTCGAGGAGTCCGACTGGGTAAGTCCAATGGTTGTGCAGGAGAAGAAACAGAAGGGCGAGATTCGCATCTGCGTGGATCTCAGGAAGCTCAATGATGCCTGCATCAACGATCCGTTTCCAACACCATTTACAGATGAGGTGCTGGAAAATGTGGGGGCTCAGGAAGCCTACTCCTTCACGAATGGGTTCTCAGGATACCACCAGATCAAGATTGCGCCAAAGGACAGGAGTAAGACAATGTTTTCCACTAAATGGGGTTGCTTTCAGTACACAATGATGCCCTTCGGACTAAAGAATGCGCTAGCAATATTTTCACGAATAGTAGTCGCGACATTCAAAGAATTTATCCACAAGTTCTTAGAAGTCTATCTTGATGACTGGACCATGTTTGGATTGGTTAAGAAGCACGTAGCGAGCTTATGATTGATGCTGGATACTTGCTGCCAACATCAAATTGCGTTAAACTTGAAGAAGTGTACTTTCCTTGTCCCATTTGGGAACCTGCTGGGCCATGTGGTCTGTAAGCAAGGCCTGATGGTGGATCCGGCAAAGATCGCCATCATACTCAATCTACAAGCGTCACAAAGTGTCAAGCAATTACGCGCCACACTAGGACACACAGGCTACTATCGAAAGTTCATCAAAAGCTACACTCAGATCATGGCTCTGATGGAACAGTTGCTAAAGAAGGACGCTACTTATTGCTGGAATGAGGAATGTAACAAAATTCTAGAGATGCTTAAGGAAAAGATGGCATCGGCCCCTATATTGGTCTTTCCAAAATGGGATGTCGAATTTCATGTGCATGTCAACGTGTCATGTATCAGATTAGGGGCGGTACTTACTCAACCTGGAGTAGAGGGAATTGACCACACGATTGCGTTCGCAAGTCGCCAATTTTCAAAAGCTGAGAATAATTACTCCACTACTGAGCGCGAGGGATTAGCGATGGTATACGTGCTTCAGAAATTCCACCACTATCTGCTTGGAGGTCACTTTAAGATGTACACCGATCACTCGGCGTTAAAATACCTAGTGAATAGGCCTATGTTGGGGGGGCGTATCTGTAGATGGTTACTGTTATTCCAGGGTATGACTTTGAGTTCGTCATCAAACCGGGACATCTAAATGCAGGCCCAGATCACCTGTCCTGAATTGAGACCGGCGAAGAACCCACAAATCTAGAGGACGGACTTCTAGATGCTCAGCTATATGCGGTGTGCGTAGTGGATGGTCACTTTGAAGATATAATCCATTTCTTAACTACAGGAACCGCACCGCAGGGATACTCTGTTCAGTAGAAGAAGGAATTGGTGATACGCACAACAGACTTCACCGTGATTGCAGGACACCTCTACAAAATGGGCAACGATGAGATATTGCGTCGATATGTCCTGGAGTTCGAGCGAGGACAGATCCTAGCCGAAGCACATGGGGGGGTTGCTGGCGAACATTATGCGGGTCATGCCACAGCTCAGAAGATCCTTCGCAGGATTATGGTGGCCTACTCTGCATCAGGATTTGAAAGCACATTACCGAGCCTGCGACGTATGTCAACGGATAGGGAAACCATCATGGAGAGATGAAATGCCGCTCCAGCCACAGATGACGCTACAGCCCTTCGAGAAGTGGGCAATCAACTTCGTAGGACCTATCGAGCCGTGAGGGAAAATGGGCGCATGCTATATCATCACCGCGACAGAGTATTTGACCCGATGGGCCGAAGCACAACTAGTTAAGGATTGCACGGCTACAACAGCTGTGAAGTTTTTGTTCGAGAACGTACTAACAAGGTTTGGATGTCCCAAAATTCTCATGAGTGACCAGGGAATGCATTTTCTGAATGAAACAATCAGCGCACTCACTGAGGAATTCCAGATATATCACCAACAAAGTACGTCATACCACCCACAAGCGAATGGGACCGTTGAGGCATTCAACAAAATCTTGGAGACCGCATTGACCAAGGTCTGTAATGTGTGACGAAATGACTGGGACTTACAAATCCCTGTTGTGCTATGGGCATACCGAACCACGTGCAAGAAGTTGACAAGCTAGACACCTTTTCGTTTAGTCTATGGCAAGGAGGCCGTTCTGTCTATGGAATATATTGTGCATAGTCTGTGGATCGCGGTAATCACAGGTATGGCAGACCGCTGGGCTTTGGAGGAAAGGCTCGCACAACTCGAAGAACCGGAGGAGGAACGGTTTTTGACTAGATTCCATCATCAAGTACAGAAACAACATGAAAAAGCGTGGCATGATTGCCATATCAAGGTGCGCACTTTCAAGGAGAATGATCTAGTATTGCTATACGACAGTAAATTCAAGAAATTCCCTGGCAAACTCCGAATACATTGGTCGGGACCCTATGTTGTCAATGAAGTTACCGATGGGGGCGCGGTTCAGCTTGCCAAACTCAATGGGGACCTGTTCTCGGGCTGAGTGAATGGCAGTCGCCTGAAGTTCTATACGGGTGGGTTAGCCGCCTGACTAACCATTCGAGGGATAGTCTCACTGCTCCAGCCAGTTGAAAGAGAGCGCGGGATGGTAAAGTAGTCTAGGAGAAAGAGGCACGAGTGCCAGGATACACGTCGATCTGGCTCATTATCAAGATCATGGTCACGCGGTCATAAGTACACTGCTGCGTTGCTCTGAGCAGAGGTGACCGTTCATGTCACTATTCATGACAAGATGTCTGCATTATGGTGAAAGGGAGCGGGCAGCGGGCAATTAAGAGAAGGAGTACGAGCCAGATATGGCACAAGCTGCCATAGAATTTCCACGGGGACGCTGGAACAGGTAGGAATCAGGGAATTTGAAATTCGAATCGCTTATAAATCACTGAGGGGCATCCACCGGGTGAACTACACTTCCGCAAAGTGTATGCTAAGTATTGATATGGAGTTGTTTATTATCTCTGCACAAGGAGTAAGCCCGAGGGTGGTGATATGGCCGATGGAGCAGCAGGACTATCTAAGGAGTAGGGTGTTGACCGCCGCGGACGTTCCATTGCTTGCAGCCTCAACAGTAGGGGATGTACTGGGAAAAGGGATACACGAAGCAGAAGTGGTCCAGATGTCGTCACCCCGCCCGCGGGCTGGTCGGAAAACTACAACAATTCAGTGAAAGAATGGAAAAACAGAGACCACGGGTGGAAACAAAGTTACTAAGGCGTCTCTGAAAGACCTTAAGGAGTGGGATCTCATAGACAGCAGCAACGGTCTTGCAAAATTGCAACACAAGCTGCAGCAGACAGGGCGAAGAGCAGATACGAAGGTTGGAAGTGGCTGCGCTGGTACAAATAAGTCCCATATGCGGCTCCCCCTCTCGAGCTAAAATCCTATGAGGGGTTGTTCTGTGTTAACCAAGCAGACCAGAATGAGCATCATCGGTCGCAAGAAGTGGCAAAAACACTGAAGTAGGAGCCGGATGAAGTGTTGTAGGAGACAACGAAGAAGCGGTAGGACGACGAGCGTCACTCAGAGGGAGGTGAACCATGAATCCATGGTTGCACATCTCGCCGCACCAAAGAGTGACTCAGGACAAGTCATGATGATTGTGTTGGGGGACTGTTGGGTAGCGGAGGTCCCGCATAATAGTTTTGCGTCTGATAGCCTAGAAATTATGATAAAAATATTATATGCGGAGCGCGAAATGTAAAAGACTGAGTCAAAGGGTTGTCTGCCTGAAAAATAATATAAAATAATAGGAAGTAAGTCGATCCACGGACCATAGATAGGTATAAATAGAGCACGGCTCTATGAGGGAAAGGCAGTGCTTTTTGGGTATGGTTTTGGATTTGTCATGTAATGGGTTTTTGAGAAAAGCATTCTAAAAGCATCTGTAAGTCCGACTCGAGGGTGTGGGTAGAGGATAGAGGCTCTGTAGTTGTGTGCGCAGAGGCCTGGAAGAGTCCGCAGCTGTGTGCGCGGACCCCTGCAGCTAAGTGCGTAGGGTGGATCTAGATGTACTGGTGATAAGTGGAAATAAAGATAAGTTCCTTCTAAGAATTCTGTGTCAAATCTGAATTATCGCAAATCTAGGATTTTGTATGAGTAATAAGACTATTTTGATCTATGCACATATGATTGCTTATTGAATACTTGTGAATTTGGGTTAAATCTTAATATACGAAGTGAATAAATCTGATAAATGTTTGCTTAAATACTATTCTAAAAGTAGATCCGAGTTGCAATACTTCATCCAATAGATTAGATCTATAGACTACGCGCTATTAGACAGTAAGAGGTATTCGGGAACTGCGCGAAGATAGCGTAGCGTGAAGCTGTAGAACAGGGCGTGAAACCTCCAAACCACATCTAGATATCCCAAGGGTGCGGAAACCTAGTTCTAGCACCCTCCCTTGCTACCTCGGGTCAGACCTTAGTCAGCGCTTCGTGGGCTGTTGCTGAAACGGCTGGTAGCTGCGAGATTTGCTTGGCTAAATAATTCTTCCGAACCTGGGTCAGGCCCATATAAGTCAACACTAGGCATATTTGTTACCCCAAGATTGAAATGTGGATTTGATGAAAGCTAACAGAATGTTGGAGGTGAAATAACAACTTGGGTGTTATTTGGAAATCCAAACCTGAATGCTAGACCAGTTGAGGTTGTGAAAACTAGAGTTGATGAGGCATTCATTCCAAAAACTTCCATTTCATAATGTTGCAATTGTTTAAGTACAACTGGAGTCAAATTAATTGTTGGTTTCCTCTCCTTCACCCACTAATAACTTTCTGCAAGTCTCCACCCCTTGTAGCATTCAAATGGGCAACTACAATAGCATTGATATCTTTCTGTGAGTCTACACCCCTTGTAGCATATCAATTAGGCAATTACAATAGGAGGAGACCTACTCTGGCCTGACATGCAATGTACAAGCACTCGAACTTGAACATTTCAGCGTTGCTGAGTAAAGTCAACAACCCTGTTGAAAGGTAATGTTTGTTCTTCTTTAAGGCTGTGGTAAGTGAAGGAATTGTTTTATAGATTTTGGCACTTGGGCACCATATTGAGTATCGTGGTGATTCCTTGTATCTTGAGAAGCTCAGCTATGCATGCATTGTCATAGCTACCAACATAGAGAAAGTCCACTAAAATCTTTGTAAGAAGCACACTAGGTGCATGGGAAGATTTTTCTGTGGCTCCCAACAATCGATGCTTGAAAACAGTGCACACTTCTCCCTCTTCAAATTTGTGATAATTCCCACAAATTATAGAGGGATTCTCACACTTGCACTTCCGCATGGATGCCTAACACAATAATCGATCTCTAGCTCTCCAAATCTAGGTAGGGTTGTGCCCCGCTTTTAATGGCTCTTCCTGCGATTCAAACTCGTGTCGATGGATTTTTCCCGATAGACCTACACGTTTCCCAGTGCAAGAAAATCCCTTCGGTTACATGTTTTGGCGTAGCTGAACCTAAACCTCTAGTTGCATATCTGGATCTCTTCTATCCAGATCTAGTTACGAATTTCTACCTTTAAGTTTTGGATCCTAATAAGGCTAAGGCAACAGTGGCTTGTTTCTTAGCAACAGAGGTGTCGCAGCTAAGGTTGAGTCAAGGTAGTTATCAATAAACAATCGATCTAATGGATTATTGAAACTACCTTTGATCAAACCATTGAAAATCGTCTAATCATCTAACATATAATATAATGAAGCAGGATGATGACAAGATGGCAACAGGGGGGTTCGGGACGGTAGCAGGGAAGTTCTTCTCAAAAGGAAATGCCTTATGGCGTAATAAATAGAAATTAAATGAAATTGAAAAAACACTACTTCATAATTAGACTTTTTTTTGTGTAAAGTGAAAAATGCAAGAGAAAGTAGGAGAAGAATATTATTTTATAACTTTTCCAAATAACTATGGAAATTACCATCTAACCTTGTCAAAGAAATAAAAAAACACATTTTTAATAAAAAGTAAAAAAGAAGGATTTACTCAAGAATGTTATTTTTTTGGCTGTGGAGATGAAAGTGTAATTAGAGCTAGATATTTAATGCATACATTTTTCCCTGTTGAAATAAATATAATCAAATCAAAGTCTTTGAGGTTGTACGTACTGTTAACTTATTCTTGATGTATTTTTTTTAGTCAAGGATATGAATGGAATCAAATCAGACCCTTAAATGCAAACACAAAAGTTATGTGGAAACCATAATAAATATTTTCCATAATTGTATGTCATGCAACTTTGATGTTTTGCAGAGTTCCACCCTAAAATAGCGTACACGAGTCATGGCAGACATTTTTGGAAAATTTGCCTAGTTACGAAGGTATAACAATACAACACACTTATTAGGTAAAGACAAGATTTCAATCAAATGCAGTGTACTAAGGAGATTAAAATGAGAGCCGAAAGTGGATACCTCTCGAGATCGCCGTGAAATGCCTTCCACTTTTAATTTGAATGAAGGGATTTTAACTTCGCTTCCAAATGTCATCTTCTTCAGATATTTAATTTCAATAATCCTTCTTTTTTTTTTTTCAGCATGAAAAAAAGCGGTATGTTGATTGTATTAATCAATAATATACAAAATAAAACGTGTACAACATTTTGATATGTCAACAGTTCAGTACATACTGACGGGCATATGAAGCTATACCAAAAAACTGAAACATAGAGAGAGCAGACAAAAAAAAACAGACCTATCTGTGGGAACCGTTGGTCCAAAATATAGCATAAATAACAGCATATGCGAGATTCATAAGTAGGAGAATAGAGAACTTATCTGTGGACATCACAAAATTTGGAGATGTGTACCCGTTATGGAGAAATCTTGGATCTGGCAGGCGCAGTTGTCCACATTTATCTGCAGTCTCCATATGCCCGGCGGAGATGTGAGTCCTTGCTTGGACAAAAAGTCTGCTCTTCGATTTTTCCCTCTGGGAATATGGGAGATGTTGTAGTCCGTCCTGGTGCGCCACCAATCCATAATCCTGTTTAACCAGCCTGAAAGATGTATATTTCTAATTCGGCTTTTGGATAGAACATGCTCGATGGTGACTTTGGAGTCTCCATATATGTGGAGGTTTTTGATGCCAAGGAAATCAGAGAAAGCAATGAGACCAGCGAGGGCCATAATCTCCGCTTTACTATTTGTACCGGGACCTCCGTTCCAATAGATGTCATATGATTGTCCTTCTTCCGGAATAATGTGAATCCCACAGGCACAATTGTTCCTCTGGGCTGCGCCATCAAAAAAAGCAATTGGATAATCATAGAGATCATTATGAATCAGCATCCTTCGCTGTTTGACTGTGGGTTGTTGTGGACGAGCAATAGCTTCAAATAATGAAAGGATGGATTCATAGATAGAATAAATCGGGTCCTTTATGGCTTCAAAAATGATACGGTTCCTCCATTTCCAAATGGTCCAAATAGTAACCAAAGGAAGCGGCCTCCACATGCAGCGCATGTTGCTCCATGAATAAAAAGCATCGCAGATGGAAGGGGTGTTGACCATATCGAAACCAAAATGTGTAGCCAAGAGCTGCCAGATTTTTTTGGATTGTGGACATTGGAGGAAAATGTGCAAGTTATTTTCAGAATTTATACCACAGAGTGAACAGATAGCAGGCCCGTGCCACTGACGCTTCTGAAGATTTTCCCAGGTAAGGTTTCTGTCATAAAATACCAGCCAAGCGAATATAATAATTTTTGTTGGGCAGCCGGTTTTCCAAAATGCCTGTGGAAATGTCTTTTCGCTCGAGTCCCAGTCCGAGAGTAGTATCTGATGGTATATGTGCTTGGCGCTTACCACAGAAGAACCGCCAAGTCCTCTCCAACTGATATTGTCATTTTCCATCGTTCGATATATGCCTGAGAAATTTAAGGACCGGGTGACGTCGTTCCATTGTGAAGCCAGATCTCCGGGGAGATTTAAATCTACAGCAGATTTCCATATCGGGGAACCGCCGTCCCATCTTTTTATAACACTAGCCCAGAAAAAATATCCTTTGTTGTGCAGATGTCTCAGAAGTGAAGGAGAGATGTGGATCGGCCCACTCATACCAGCAAAATCGTCAATGCCGATGATGATCTTGGAACCCGAATGGAAATTCCAAATCAAGTTTTTTCGGACAAACGGAAACATTCTCTTGAAACCCCTCCAGATGATAGAACCACTGTTGGCACCGAAAGTGGATTGTCTGTACCAGTAAATAATGTCGTGACCATACAAATATTTGGCCCTGACAGTTTTGCTCCATAGAGATTCCCCCGACAGCGCATTCCACATGGTTTTACACAGCAGCGCCCTTCGGAAAGACTGTAAATTCATTAAGCCCCAACCTCCCATGGATTTTGGGCGGGACAGCTTTTCAAGTCTACAAAGATGGAATTTGGTCTTTTCCTTCTGGCCGCCCCAAATGTAATTTGATATCATGCTGTTTAGACAGTTGATGACAGAA
Source organism: Pinus tabuliformis (assembly GCA_031772625.1). Classification (NCBI taxonomy): domain Eukaryota; kingdom Viridiplantae; phylum Streptophyta; class Pinopsida; order Pinales; family Pinaceae; genus Pinus; species Pinus tabuliformis. The sequence continues at coordinate 934,448,277 of CM062819.1, read as the reverse complement.
GACGGAATATAGAAAAGAAGTGCCCAGAAGACCATGATTTGGACCAACACGGCCTGGGCAAGAGTGGCACGTCCTCCGATAGACAAACATCTGGATTCCCATGATGTTATCTTCCTGTAGAAACGGTCGGCAATCCACGACCAGTCAGCAGCTTTGTAATTTACAGGTTTCAAGTGAAATCCCAGATATTTGAGACCCTCCCCGATAGGCATCGCCTTGATATGGAATAAATCAACGAGGTATGTGATCACCTCTCCATTCGTATCAGCTACATGGAAAGATGACTTTGAGTAAGGCGTTATGAACTATTTGTGCAGGTCACCTGCATATTGATCTGAGTTCAAAGAAACAAATGTTGAATCAATTCGCGCATTCAAAGAAACAAATTTTATTCCTAAACTCCATAAATAATGACAAAGATTTTGTGAATCTTGATTTCAAGATTTCTATTGCCTTCAACGTTTACTGAAACTTTTATTTTCATTGAAAATGCCTATTAGCAATCAAATTCAGAATCAAGCTGCATTTAGGAACAAAAAAACTTAAAAAAAGATTGAAAAAGATTAAAAGGGAAGTACATTCGAGCAAAGGTTTCACTGAAGCTTTAATTTTCATTTAAAACGCCTATTAGAAATCAAATTCAGAATCATGCTGCATTTAGGAACATAAAAACTTAAACAAAGATTAAAAAAGCTTAAAAGGGAGGTACATTCGAGCAAAGGTTTCACTGAAACTTTTATTTTCGTTGAAAACGCCTATTAGCAATCAAATTCAGAATCGAGCTGCATTTAGGAACAAAAAAACTTAAACAAAGATTACAAAAGCTTAAAAGGGAGGTACATTCTAGTAAAGGTTTCAAGTAGGAAGCGAAACTTGCAGATATGGAAAAGAGAAAATAAGCAGAGAAAATGTTTGTGGAAATGTTAAAAAGCAAGAAGATATAGCTATGAATAATTTCAATTCGAACGCTGAAGAGAGTCGACGAGGATGAAATGGAGGTACTGAGCTCCATTGGAAACCACCGCAATAGCGCTAAGGTCGAAGGTTGGAGCCGAGCTTTCGCCTGTCGAAACTGATTTTTGAATCTTAGACTTCCCTTTATTCATGGCCAGTACATGTTTGAAACAATACGTTTACTAATTCTTAATCCAATACAAATTCCTTCACATAAGATGGATGGTTACTCGGAAACCTGTAAATTTTTCAAATTCATTCGGATTTCTACTGGATCAAACAATCTAGAAAGTAAAAAACATGAAGCTGATGGTTACTTGACAAAGAAAAAGTTGCTAACTGGATCAAGGAGGATGAAGCCAGACCTTCCAACCCTGCATAAGTTTAGTTTTTTATGTATTGAAAGTGTGTTTTTGGTTTATTGGTCAATTTTATAGATTATATGATAGATATAAGTGCAAATTTCTAGTATATAGACCCCGTAGAGGAAACACGACCCTCGAACATGGAAATTATTGAACTTATAAAACGAAGTTTTGTTTCTCTATCGATGTAAATGGTTCTATTTAAAAAAAAAAACAATATTCTTCGATGTAATTAATATTGTTATGATATTAATTATATTATTTATGGAATATTTATGTAGGTTAAGTTGACCTAGTCAAACGTTTTAAGTTTTTTACTTTTTTAAATATGTTTTTCAATGAGTTTTTTATTTTTTCAAAATTCAACCAATAAAATATTTCTATAGATTTAGTATCCTAATGTTTTTTAGAACTTTGAACTCGTTTATGCATTCTGAATTGCATTTCAAGAAACAAAAAAGAGTGATCACATCAATAATTATATTATTGAATTCCAACAAAAACTATAAAAATGTAGAACAATTAAATTTCGCTCATTTAATGAAATTTGTCAAAGGGGTTTGATAGGGCAATGGAAGAAAGACATTGCTAAATCTTCCAATAAGGTTCAATTCTCCCTAGTGACATGTTGTTCTCATTATTAAAGAGAGATTACTAAGGCTAGTGTAATTATGTTAGTTAAAGTGTAGGAAAAACGTCTTCTATTTAGGTCCATCTTCCCATCTACTAATTGATGCATCGATAGGATGGCTTAAGTAAATGGGTTGGCATGATGATACATATTAATAAGTGGCCCCTTGTTGTTTAAGATAAGTCAGAAAGTTACATAGTAGGAATTTTATTTATCCTATAATCATCATGTGAAGTGAAATTTTCATTATTTAAGTTTATATACTAAGAAGGTCTTGAGATCTTTATCTATTTGTTTGTGTTGATCATAAATGACAAGTGTATGTTTCTCATAGAATTCTACACTTAAATGTTCGTAAAATCTTATTGTCATAGGTTAAGGGGTTTTAATGATCAATTAATCATTGACAATACATGTTTTCCACACACTTTGTAAAGATATTCACTATAAATCCTCATGGTCTTGTCTCTTGTACTCCTTTCATTTAATTTACTTATTTTAATGGTACATGTTTAAAGGAAATTAAATGATGATTGATCCTTATTCTCTTTATTTTTAATATGGTATCAAGCATATTTTTTTAACATGGCATTAGAGCATGTTTTTGAAACACGCCAAATATAATCATGTAGAGTGTTATAAGTGGCTTTGTCAAAATCCCATATTGGGGAAGCTAGATGGACGTTGGAATCTAGGTGAGATAATTTAGTTTTTTGGATTCACAACATTTGGAAGTCTCTAATGGAATCCAAAAAACTCTCTTTACCTTGGTTTCTTATTCAACTTGGTTTGCTAATATGCTTATTAGTACAATAATGACTAACATGTGTCTTATAACCAAAATGTTATTTTATGTGGTAGAAATGAAAGTCTTAAGAATATATTTAGTATTTTCTCCATTAGTTTCCCCCTTTTATGGTAAACTCATCTCTACATCTACTACCTAGAAAGTAGTCATATTAGGAAATAACATCCCTTGCATTGTAGAGTTCAAAGTAATATTATAAGTGATATGATTAAAGTTACTCTATCTTATATGGAATAAATGTTGGAATTGATGTCAACGGGGACTTAGAACTGATGGTCTTATTATTTATTTCAATCTAATGATTGTATCCCTCATGATTTGTGATGAATGATCACTGATTTAATGTAGTGATCTTGTTCTGATCAAAGATGTTGACTCATGATGAGGATATTAGCCAACTAAGTCTTCATGATCCTAGATTTTTGTAGAGGTCGTTGAACTATATGATGATTTTTTTGATGATGCAAAGGATTTCCAGGTGCTTGGATAGGTCCTACAACTTTTGATGAAGGTGTCCTAAAAGTTAGAAGCATTTTCCTTAAGGTTTGACTGAATTTCGGGCTGAAAAACAAGGTAACTCGAGTCTCTTGAAGAAAATTTGTGTCAGTAACTTGAGTTGTCTTAATGCAACCTATGTTACCCCTTCAAGTAACGCTTTCCTCGAAAGCAAGACCCATGTCACCTCTTGTAGGTGAGATTTCCTGCATTCCCTACATATGCCAATGAATTCTAGAGGTGTTTTACTAGAGTTTTCTTCATGGTTTTGTATGGAAACTTATGTTGACTTAATATATGTTAGGGTCCTATGATTCATAGGATCAAATGATGATTGAGTATTTTCTTTCAGTATATCCAATTGTAAATAATATTGCATATTGCAAATGATTTCCAAAAAATATATATAAATAAAAATTAAAAAAATGAAAAGAGGGTATATAAAAATGGAATAAAAGAAATAAAAAAAGGATGAAAAGAACCCCATAAAAAAATATAGAACTGAAAGTGATGCAAATTCAAATGCCACTACGAGATAAATACTTTGATTTTCTAGAATAAATTGATTGTTGTGTGCAACTTGTTTAAAATGCCACAACCCTGAGTCATTGTTTAGGTCATACAATGTAATCATGATCAAACAAGTTTCAATTTCTGTTAATTAGATTAGAGAATAAAATTAGCCAAACTGTGTAATCTTGGCTAATGATAGTTAGGTAGATAAATGAGTTGATCCAATTGTTTAAGCTGGGTCAATAAAAATGATAAATAGGATTAAGATAGGTGTTTTTTCCTCTTAAAGAAAATAAACAAGGGTCTGCACATCTAAATGCACCCTTTGATTGGTCAAAATTAGTCTTAGGTTAGGAGAAAATTGAGTTCAAAAGGGGTCAAAGGATAAAAATGGGTTAATTTTACATCAAAGGCTTTTATCCTAAGTTTGGGATCATTATGTTTTTTATCCTAAGTATTAAACTGATGAAATATTTCCCACATGTGACAAAAGGTGATTGTCGTATCTCTTAAGTTCTATGCTCCATCCGACAGTTCAATGGACAACTCATTAGATCGATGGCCAACAAGGTTTTTTGGCCCCCCCTTACCCATCCTACCTTTATCCGCGGGGGTGGTGGTGGTCTGAAAACCACTTTCATAGTGGAGTCACCCTGAAAGCTTTGAAGCTTTGGATACTTATGATTCAGTTAAGTGTAGGTACGTATACACGCTTTTTTGTGAATGAAAGAAGCGTATACGCAGGTTGGTTGTGGTACAGAAGCGTATACACGCAGATTGATGAATAGTGAAGTAGCGTACATATCTTGATTTATATTCTTGCTGCTTCTGTTTATTGCTGCAGTGTTCTGGGTTCAGATTTGGTGTGTGGTAATGTTACTGTGATCTGGGTACAGCAGTCAAAGAAGTGTTTATGTTGATTCAGTTTTGATTGGTGAAAAGGTGATTGGTTGATGCAGAAATTCTTGATTGATGTTATTTGTGGATCCAGTCCGAAAATTTATGAAACGTGGTTCCTGAAAGACAGAGAAGGTTGTAGCCTTCTGTAGGCCAGCACCTACGTACTAGTATCTTGGCTAGTACAAGAGCTAAGGGGGTGGTAGCTCCCTTCCAGGAGAAGCTGGAAAACAAGAGAGGGTTGTAGCTCTCTGCAGGTTGCAGCCTGCGTACTGGTAAAGACTGCACCAGTACAAAACATTGTAAAGAGAAGTTTCTAATTAAAAAGAAGATAGAGACGAATTGCAGCAGGGGGTTTTCACCCACATTGGGTTTCCTCCTTATATCTTGTGTTCTTATGTGTGACTGTCTTCTGCTCTGTTTCACTATTTCTGGTACTGTTTATTTACTTCTGATTCACTGATTAATAACTGACATCTGAAAGATAAATCTAATTATAGGTCTGCTCTATATACGCAGGTTTCTTTATCTGTAGTTGCGTATATACGCGTTTTTTTATTAACTGAAGTAGCGTATATTATCTGGAGTTGAAAAATGAAATATTTGACTTGATAATACTGATTCACCCCCCCTCTCAGTATTATTTCCAACAATTGGTATCAGAGCCAGGTCCTTCAGAAGAAGCTTGATCGCTTGAATGAAGATCGTTCATCATGAGCAACTATGAGAGGGAAGCATCAATCAGGCCACCAATTTTTGATGGGACAAACTTCGTTTATTGGAAGGTAAGAGTTACTGCCTATCTTCAATCTCTTGGTACAGAAGTCTGGGATATCATAGATACAGGGTATACTTTACCATCAACAACTCCTACAGATCTGGCTGAGAAGAAGAAATATGAAACAAATGCAAAGGCGGTCAATACTCTATTAGGATGCCTATCTCAATCAGAATTTGTCAAGGTAATGCAGTTTAAATCCGCAAAAGAGATATGGGACAAGATTGTTCTGAGCTATGAAGGAGATGATCAAGTAAAATAAGCAAAACTTTAAACCCTCAGGATTCAGTATGAAAATCTCAGGATGTATAATGATGAAAGTGTGGCTAACTATTTTCTTCGTGTAGATGAGATTGTTAATTGTATGAAAAATTTGGGTGAAGAAATAAAAGAGGCTGTTGTGGTTGAAAAAGTTCTAAGATCTTTGTCCCCTAGGTTTGAATCTAAAGTTTCTGCAATAGAAGAAAAGGAGAATCTACAAAGCCTTAAAATGTCACAGCTGCACGGAATTCTAACTGCTTATGAAATGAGGAAAGGAGGTCCATCAGATAGGAGAGAAGCTGCGTTCAAGGCTTCAGGCAAAGGCGAGTACTACGAGTCAGGACACGTGTCAGAATAAGAATAAGAACCAAATTTTGTCAGAAATCTTCAACGGGGTACTGGACGGTTCCGAGGTAAGTTACCTTTCAAATGCTTTGCTTGTGGAAGAGTCGGTCACTATGCTGCCAAATGTCCTCACAAGGATAAGATTGACAAAGGGAAGGAACCTGTTAGATGGAACAAGAAATAGAATGCAAAAAGCTATTACACTCATGAAGATAGTGATGGACTTTCAAATAGTGACAAATATGAACGAGGTAATGAGTATAAACTTTTAATGGCTTTTGAAGATGATGACTACATGGATGCTATAGATGTAGAAGGTTTTTATGAAGAGATGTCTAATCTCAAAATTTGCATAGAAGAGAAAAATGCGATTATTGATTCTCTGCAATGTCAATTGGCTGAAAGGGAAAAACATCTTGAAAAATTGGAATGTGAAATTGTTGGTCTTAGAAAGGAGATTGAGAAAACAAAAGCTATTAATCTTAAATTTGTTAAAGGATCTGAAACTCTAGATGAGATTATCAATGTGCAGTGTTCTCCACTAATCAAGACAGGTCTGGGATATAATGGAGAAACATCTCAAGCATCCAACTCCAAAAGTTATCTTGATGCAGCAAGGAGGAGCGAGCAAAGGCCTAATAGAAATCATCAGGTAAATCAGGGATAGTTTACCTCAAGAACAAACAAAGACTATCAAGAAAATCGGGGGCAATCTCCCTTAAGGACAAATAGAAGCTACAATCAGCCACAGGTAAAATCTTCCCAATTTTCCTCAAGAATGGATGTCAGTAGAAACTACAATCGGTTGGATGATAGATTTGATAATCGCAGGAGTTTCTTCAATGGCCAATGCTTCTCTTGCCATAACTTTGGTCACAAAGCAGCCCAATGTGTTTCCTATAAGACAATCATGACTAGAGAAGCTCAAAAACAAAGGAATATGACTGGGATCACGAAAAGGACTTATAACAACTTTTCAACCCTTGAAAATGAAGTTGAATGTTCTATTTGTAATAACTTTGGTCATGAAGATTTTGAATGCAGGAGCAGGTTTTGGAAGACAACTCAGAAGGAACAAACCTGAAGTGCCAGAACATGGAGAATGAAGGAACCACAACCAGAAAGATGTGGGATAGCCTTTTATGCAGAAGGACAGGAAAATCTATGGTATATCGACAGTGGATGTTCGAAGCATATGACAGGTGATAAAGAAAAACTTGAATCATATACTGCATTAGAAAAGGGAAAGAAGGTTTCTTTTGGAAACGATACCCTTGCAGCCATAAAAGGAAAAGGCACTACTCAGTTGAAAGAAAAGATCAAGGATGGAAATGTTTTGTATATTGATGGCTTGAAGCATAATCTACTGAGTGTTAGTCAGATGTGCGATCAAGGAACCGAGGTAATATTTCGATCAAAAGGATGTAGTGTTCGTGATCTTGATACAGGAAAAACAGTGATCAAAGGCAGAAGAACTCCAAATAATCTATACATATTTGAAGAAGGACAACAACAATGCTATTTGAGCAAGGATGATGAACACTGGTTATGGCACTGGAGGTTGGGGCATCTAAGCTTTTCACAAATAAGGAAAGCATGCAAATACCAGGCAGTTCGTGGTCTTCCAGATATCAAAATTCCAGATAACACCATATGCAAATCATGTCAGTGTGGTAAGCAAACTAGAACTAACTTTCCTGAGAAGGAAGGATCAGCTAGCAGGCCTCTTGAACTAGTTCATACAGATGTATGTGGTCCATTTAGGACAAGGTCACCTCGAGGAGAAGAATACTTGATATTATTCATTGACGACTTCTCCAGGTTTGTTTGGTTAGGACTTATGAAGCATAAAGACGAAGCATTCGAAAAATTCAAATCCTTCAAAGCCTTGGCTGAAAATGAATCAGATTACAAATTAAGTGCCTCAGGTCCGACAGAGGTGGGGAGTTTACCTCAAATGAATTTTTCGATTTCTGTGAAGAACATGGAATAAGAAGGGAATTCTCTACAGCTAGGACTCCTCAGCAAAATGGAGTGGTGGAAAGGATGAATAGAACAGTCCAACAAATGGCTCGTGCTATGCTTGATGAGTCTGGAACTCCCGCAACCTTATGGGGTGAAGCTGCATATGCTGCGGTTATTATTCTCAACAAAACAAATGTCTGAGTGAACAGCACTCAAACTCCTCACGAGCTCTGGTATGGTGAGACTCCTTCGGTAAAGCATTTCAAAATTTTTGGAAGCAAATGTTATATTAAGAATACTGATGAACAGCTTGGCAAACTTGAACCTAGAGCAGATGAAGGCATTCTCCTTGGTTATTCTCCCCATAGCAAAGCATATAAGTGTTACAATAAAAGACTTGGAAGAATTGTTGACAGCATTGATGTAGTGGTTGATGAAAAAGGATACATCCCTAGGCAAGTAAATCATGAAAATATCGAAGAGGATGAAGACTACTCTCCAAATCAGACAGATGATGAAGAAGAACCTCAAGAGGCACCAGAGGAACAGATAAGGATAGAAGAGAAGACTCCATCCAGGCACGTTCAGAAGAATCATCCAGAATCTCAGATTTTGGGGCAGAAAGAAACAGGCGTACAAACAAGAAGAACAATTGCAGAAGCTTCAAGCTATTTGGCATTACTCTCCTCCACTGAACCAAAAAATGTAAGAGAGGCATGCAAAGTTGAATGTTGGGTCAAGGCTATGGATGAAGAACTTGAGCAGATCGAAAAGAACAACACTTGGGAGTTGGTTCCTAGACCAAAAGTTAAGAATGTCATAGGGACAAAATGGATCTTCAAGAACAAGTTGAATGAAAATGGGGAAGTTATTAGAAACAAGGCCAGGCTTGTTTGTAAAGGGTATGCTCAACAAGAAGGAATAGACTTTGAAGAAACTTTTGCTCCCATTGCTAGACTTGAAGCCATCCGAATGTTCCTTGCTCTCTCAAGCTTTCAGAAGTTCAAAGTATTTCAAATGGACGTGAAGTTAGCCTTTCTAAATGGAGACTTAGAAGAAGAAGTATACATCGAGCAACCAGATGGTTTCGTCCTTGGGAATGATCCAAATCTTGTATGTAGACTTAAAAAGGCTCTCTATGGGCTTAAACAAGCTCCAAGGGCTTGGTACTACCGTTTGGATAAATACCTTCATCAACAAGGTTTTTCAAAAGGATTAGCAGATAGCAATCTCTATATAAAAATTGAAAATAACAAATTGCTAATACTTGTTGTGTATGTAGATGATATTATCTTTGGAAGCAATGAAGAAGCTATGAGTCAAAGTTTTGCCTTGGTGATGCAGAAAGAATTCGAAATGTCCTTGCTTGGAGAACTGACATACTTTCTTGGATTGCAAATCCAACAAAATGAAGGCGGAATCTTCTTGTCTCAAACCAAGTACCTCAAGCAGATTCTGAAGAAGTATGGCATGGAAGATTTGAAACCAGTATGTACCCCCATGGTTACAGGTTGCAGCCTCAGTGCAAATGATGAATCAGTAGCAGTGCATCAATCAACCTATATATCTATGATTGGAAGTCTACTTTATTTGACAGGTACCCGACCAGACATCATGCATGCAGTGGGAATAGTTGGAAAATTTCAGGCAAATCCAAAGGAAACTCATCTTCAGGCAGTTAAGAGAATCTTCAAGTATCTTCAAGGAACTCAAAACTATGGCTTATGGTATCCTAGAGATACAGATCTCACACTTCATGCTTACACAGATGTAGATTGGGCCGGAAGCGTGGATGACAGGAAGAGCACAAGTGGTGGTGCATTCTTTATGGGGTCCAGATTAGTATCTTGGTTCAGCAAGAAACAGAGTTCGATTGCTTTATCTACAGCTGAAGCAGAATATGTGGCTGCTGCATCTTGTTGCACACAACTCCTTTGGATGATGCAAATCTTGCAGGATTTTCAAATCACTTGTACTCCACCTGTCTCTATCTTATGTGATAATACAAGTGCAATCAGCATTTCAAAAAATCCTATCATGCATTCAAAGACCAAGCACATACCCATCAAGTATCATTTTCTTCAGGAACAAGTGCTTGAGCAAAAGGTCAAGTTGGAGTATGTTCCTTCTAAGGAACAAGTTGCTGATATACTCACCAAACCACTGCCCAGGGAAACTTTTGAATACCTCAGACAGAAGCTGGGAGTAGTTGATGCTTCATCCTGCTGTTGAAGCTTGTCTGTTTCAAAGAAAAATTGGTGTACGCGAGTTGGATGAGGGGTATCCACGTACATACGCCGATTTATGCAGGTGCAGTCGCGTATATGGAGTTTCTGAAGGAAATCAGCAGGGACAGACTCTGGTTGCAGAGAGTCTGATATGGGTCTGTCAGAGTTGATCTGGCACAGGTTCAGGGGGAGCAGATAATCTTCTAATAATGCATTGTTGGCATTACCTTAGAAGCTCTTGGTTCAAGTACTCAAGCTATTTGGTTCAGGTGGATCAGCTGCAGAAAGGAGAACAGAAGGAGAACATGGTTGCTGCTATTGTCAGATGCTGCTGATAGTAGTTATTGGTGATTTGCATAGTCTTGATATTTCGTCTCTATGTCATGTATATCTTCTCTTTATCAAGGTCATGTAACGACCTATTTTGGTTTCCCCACTATGCCTGGGATGATTGATGCAATGTAATTAGTTATCATATGTAAATTTCTGATGTATCCCCACTTGGTTGGGTGGATGATCCCCACTTGGTTGGGTGATGGATGTATGTATCGAGTCCTTTGGTGATAGGAAGGTCATTTATGATATGTAAGTCATGATTATTTTTACAGAACATCTTTTTGCAGATCTTGCCTACAGTCAGGGGGAGCATGTTCAGCACAGCAGAGCAGAGATATCAGCATGTACTCAGGGGGAGCACAACCCTTTGCCCTTGATGACAAAGGGGGAGAATGAGGATCTTGGGTTGCCATCAAGTCCAAAGGGGGAGATTGTTGGCATTATGGCACAGGTGTGGCGCTATGGTACAGGTGTTGTCCTTGATGGCAACTCACTTTGGTGACAGATCTCAGTTCAGGCTCTCAGGATGAAGGAAATCTTGTATACGCAGGTTCACCTTGCCGAAGACGCGTATACACGCGGGTTAGACGTTCAAAAGTCGCGTATGCGTATACACGCACTTTCACGCACATAAAAGTGTGTACATGGTGGGAAACTTACTTTTGGTCCGATGTCGTTAGTCCTTGGAATTTGAACCTATGATTTTGGACCATGGTATCTCGTCAGAAGTGTTGACCCCAGGTATTGGGCCCTTGGTATTGTTTATTATGGTTTTGGACCGTGGTATTGTGGAAGGCCTAAAACTATAAAAGAGGAAGGAGATCATGTGGCAAGATACCATCTGATTTATTGAATATTTGATATTGTTCTAGATCTGGAATACTAGTGATTAGGTTATGGTGCAGATCTAGATCTGAATGAAGGAGGAACCTGAGCGCAAGAAGGATAAGGACTATTGATGGATCAAAATCTCAAGGCTTGAACATTGGTATCTCTGTATGATTTTGATCTGTTATATGTGGCACTCTCTTGATCTATAAATCTGATAATCTGGGTTAACTAATGACTGAATGTTTTAAAAGAATGAATTATCCTTTATAGATCTGTACGCAGGTTCAGTTAAGTGCAGGTGCGTATACACGCTTTTTCTGTGAATGAAAGAAGCGTATACGTAGGTTGGTTGTGGTACAGAAGCGTATACACGCAGATTGATGAATAGTGAAGTAGCGTACATATCTTGATTTATATTCTTGTTGCTTCTGTTTATTGCTGTAGTGTTCTGGGTTCAGATTTGGTGTGTGGTACTGTTATTGTGATCTGGGTACAGTAGTCAGAGAAGTGTTTATGTTGATTCAGTTTTGATTGGTGAAAAGGTGATTGGTTGATGCAGAAATTCTTGATTGATGTTATTTGTGGATCCAGTCTGAAAATTTATGAAACGTGGTCCCTGAAAGACAGAGAAGGTTGTAGCCTTCTGTAGGCCAGCACCTACGTACTAGTATCTTGGCTAGTACAAGAGCTAAGGGGGTGGTAGCTCCCTTCCAGGAGAAGCTGGAGAATGAGAGAGGGTTGTAGCTCTCTGCAGGTTGCAGCCTACGTACTGGTAAAGACTGCACCAGTACAAAACATTGTAAATAGAAGTTTCTAATTAAAAAGAAGATAGAGATGAATTGCAGTAGGGGGTTTTCACCCACATTGGGTTCCTCCTTATATCTTGTGTTCTTATGTGTGACTGTCTTCTGCTCTGTTTCACTGTTTCTGGTACTGTTTATTTACTTCTGATTCACAGATTAATAACTGACATCTGAAAGATAAATCTAATTATAAGTATTCTCTATATACGTGGGTTTCTTTATCTGTAGTTGCGTATATACGCGTTTTTTTATTAACTGAAGTAGCGTATATTATCTGGAGTTGAAAAAGGAAATATTTGACTTGATAATACTGATTCACCCCCCCTCTTAGTATTATTTCCAACAATTGGTATCAGAGCCAGGTCCTTCAGAGGAAGCTTGATCACTTGAAGGAAGATCGTACATGATGAGCAACTACGAGAGGGAAGCATCAATCAGGCCGCCAATTTTTGATGGGACAAACTTCGTTTATTGGAAGGTAAGAGTTACTGCCTATCTTCAATCTCTTGGTACAGAAGTCTGGGATATCATAGATACAGGGCATACTTTTCCATCAGCAACTCCTACAGATCCGACTGAGAAGAAGAAATATGAAACAAATGCAAAGGCGGTCAATACTCTATTAGGATTCTTATCTCAATCAGAATTTGTCAAGTTAATGCAGTTTAAATCCGCAAAAGAGATATGGGACAAGATTGTTCTGAGCTATGAAGGAGATGATCGGGTAAAATGAGAAAAACTTCAAACCCTCAGGATTCAGTATGAAAATCTTAGGATGTATAATGATGAAAGTGTGGCTAACTATTTTCTTCGTGTAGATGAGATTGTTAATTGTATGAAAAATTTGGGTGAAGAAATAAAAGAGGCTGTTGTGGTTGAAAAAGTTCTAAGATCTTTGTCCCCTAGGTTTGAATCTAAAGTTTCTGCAATAGAAGAAAAGGAGAATCTACAAAGCCTTAAAATGTCACAGCTACACGAAATTCTAACTGCTTATGAAATGAGGAAAGGAGGTCCATCAGACAGGAGAGAAGCTGCGTTCAAGGCTTCAAGCAAAGGTGAGTACTACGAGTCAGGACACGGGTCAGAAGAAGAAGAAGAATCAAATTTTGTCAGAAATCTTCAACGGGGTACTGGACGGTTCCGAGGTAAGTTACCTTTCAAATGCTTTGCTTGTGGAAGAGTCGGTCACTATGCTGCCAAATGTCCTCACAAGGATAAGATTGACAAAGGGAAGGAACCTGTTAGATGGAATAAGAAATAGAATGCAAAAAGCTATTACACTCATGAAGATAGTGATGGACTTTCAAATAGTGACGAAGATGAACGAGGTAATGAGTATAAACTTTTAATGGCTTTTGAAGATGATGACTACATGGATGCTATAGATGTAGAAGGTTTTTATGAAGAGATGTCTAATCTCAAAATTTGCTTAGAAGAGAAAAATGTGATTATTGATTCTCTGCAATGTCAACTGGCTGAAAGGGAAAAACATCTTGAAAAATTGGAATGTGAAATTGTTGGTCTTAGAAAGGAGATTGAGAAAACAAAAGCTATTAATCTTAAATTTGTTAAAGGATCTGAAACTTTGGATGAGATTATCAATGTGCAGCGTTCTCCACTAATCAAGACAGGTCTGGGATATAATGGAGAAACATCTCAAGCATCCACCTCCAAAAGTTATCTTGATGCAGCAAGGAGGAGCGAGCAAAGGCCTAATAGAAATCATCAGGTAAATCAGGGACAATTTACCTCAAGAACAAACAAAGACTATCAAGAAAATCGAGGGCAAGCTACCTTAAGGACAAATAGAAGCTACAATCAGCCACAGGTAAAATCTTCCCAATTTGCCTCAAGAATGGATGTCAGTAGAAACTACAATTGGTTGGATGATAGATTTGATAATCGCAGGAGTTTCTTCAATGGCCAATGCTTCTCTTGCCATAACTTTGGTCACAAAGCAGCCCAATGTGTTGCCTATAAGACAATCATGACTAGAGAAGCTCAAAAACAAAGGAATATGACTGGGATCACGAAAAGGACTTATAACAAATTTTCAGCCCTTGAAAATGAAGTTGAATGTTCTATTTGTAATAACTTTGGTCATGAAGATTCTGAATGCAGGAGCAGGTTTTGGAAGACAACTCAGAAGGAACAAACCTCAAGTGCCAGAACATGGAGAATGAAGGAACCACAACCAGAAAGATGTGGGATAGCCTTTTATGCAGAAGGACAGGAAAATCTATGGTATATCGACAGTGGATGTTCGAAGCATATGACAGGTGATAAAGAAAAACTTGAATCATATACTGCATTAGAAAAGGGAAAGAAGGTTTCTTTTGGAAACGATACCCCTGCAACCATAAAAGGAAAAGGCACTGCTCAGTTGAAAGAAAAGGTCAAGGCTGGAAATGTTTTGTATGTTGATGGCTTGAAGCATAATCTACTGAGTGTTAGTCAGATGTGCGATCAAGGAACCGAGGTAATATTTCGATCAAATGGATGTAGTGTTCGTGATCTTGATACAGGAAAAACAGTGATCAAAGGCAGAAGAACTCCAAATAATCTATACATATTTGAAGAAGGACAACAACAATGCTATTTGAGCAAGGATGATGAACACTGGTTATGGCACCGGAGGTTGGGGCATCTAAGCTTTTCAAAAATAAGGAAAGCATGCAAATACCAGGCAATTCGTGGTCTTCCAGATATCAAAATTCCAGATAACACCATATGCAAATCATGTCAGTTTGGTAAGAAAACCAGAAGTAACTTTCCTGAGAAGGAAGGATCAGCTAGTAGGCCTCTTGAACTAGTTCATACAGATGTATGTGGTCCATTTAGGACAAGGTCACCTCGAGGAGAAGAATACTTGATATTATTCATTGACGACTTCTCCAGGTTTGTTTGGTTAGGACTTATGAAGCATAAAGACGAAGCATTCGAAAAATTCAAATCCTTCAAAGCCTTGGCTGAAAATGAATTAGATTACAAAATTAAGTGCCTCAGGTCCGACAGAGGTGGGGAGTTTACCTCAAATGAATTTTTCGATTTCTGTGAAGAACATGGAATAAGAAGGGAATTCTCTACAGCTAGGACTCCTCAGCAAAATGGAGTGGTGGAAAGGATGAACAGAACAGTCCAACAAATGGCTCGTGCTATGCTTGATGAGTGTGGAACTCCTGCAACCTTCTGGGGTGAAGCTGCATATGTTGCGGTTGTTATTCTCAACAAAACAAATGTCCGAGTGAACAGCACTCAAACTCCTCATGAGCTCTGGTATGGTGAGACTCCTTCGGTAAAGCATTTCAAAATTTTTGGAAGCAAATGCTATATTAAGAATACTGATGAACAGCTTGGCAAACTTGAACCTAGAGCAGATGAAGGCATTCTCCTTGGTTATTCTCCCCATAGTAAAGCATATAAGTGTTACAATAAAAGACTTGGAAGAATTGTTGATAGCATTGATGTAGTGGTTGATGAAAAAGGATACATCCCTAGGCAAGTAAATCATGAAAATATCGAAGAGGATGAAGACTACTCTCCAAATCAGACAGATGATGAAGAAGAACCTCAAGAGGCACCAGAGGAACAGATAAGGATAGAAGAGAAGACTCCATCCAGGTACGTTCAGAAGAATCATCCAGAATCTCAGATTTTGGGGCAGAAAGAAGCAGGCGTACAAACAAGAAGAACAATTGCAGAAGCTTCAAGCTATTTGGCATTACTCTCCTCCACTGAACCACAAAATGTAAGAGAGGCATGCAAAGATGAATGTTGGGTCAAGGCTATGGATGAAGAACTTGAGCAGATCGAAAAGAACAACACTTGGGAGTTGGTTCCTAGACCAAAAGATAAGAATGTCATAGGGACAAAATGGATCTTCAAGAACAAGTTGAATGAAAATGGGTAAGTTATTAGAAACAAGGCCAGGCTTGTTTGTAAAGGGTATGCTCAACAAGAAGGAATAGACTTTGAAGAAAATTTTGCTCCCGTTGCTAGACTTGAAGCCATCCGAATGTTCCTTGCTCTCTCAAGCCTTCAGAAGTTCAAAGTATTTCAAATGGATGTGAAGTTAGCCTTTCTGAATGGAGACTTAGAAGAAGAAGTATACATCGAGCAACCAGATGGTTTCGTCCTTGGGAATGATCCAAATCTTGTATGCAGACTTAAAAAGGCTCTCTATGGGCTTAAACAAGCTCCAAGGGCTTGGTACTATCGTTTGGATAAATACCTTCATCAACAAGGTTTTTCAAAAGGATTAGCAAATAGCAATCTCTATATAAAAATTGAAAATAACAAATTGCTAATACTTGTTGTGTATGTAGATGATACTATCTTTGGAAGCAATGAAGAAGCTATGAGTCAAAGTTTTGCCTTGGTGATGCAGAAAGAATTTGAAATGTCCTTGCTTGGAGAACTGACATACTTTCTTGGATTGCAAATCCAACAAAATGAAGGCGGAATCTTCTTGTCTCAAGCCAAGTACCTCAAGCAAATTCTGAAGAAGTATGGCATGGAAGATTCGAAACCAGTGTGTACCCCCGTGGTTACAGGATGCAGCCTCAGTGCAAATGATGAATCAGTAGTAGTGCATCAACCAACCTATAGATCTATGATTGGAAGTCTACTTTATTTGACAGGTACCTGACCAGACATCATGCATGTAGTGGGAATAGTTGGAAGATTTCAGGCAAATCCAAAGGAAACTCATCTTCAGGTAGTCAAGAGAATCTTCAAGTATCTTCAAGGAACTCAAAACTATGGCTTATGGTATCCTAGAGATACAGATCTCACACTTCATGCTTACACAGATGCAGATTGGGCTGGAAGCGTGGATGACAGGAAGAGCACAAGTGGTGGTGCATTCTTTATGGGGTCTAGATTAGTATCTTGGTTCAGCAAGAAACAGAGTTTGATTGCTTTATCTACAGCTGAAGTAGAATATGTGGCTGCTACATCTTGTTGCACACAACTCCTTTGGATGATGCAAATCTTGCAGGATTTTCAAATCACTTGTACTCCACCTGTCTCTATCTTATGTGATAATACAAGTGCAATCAGCATTTCAAAAAATCCTGTCATGCATTCAAAGACCAAGCACATACCCATCAAGTATCATTTTCTTCGGGAACAAGTGCTTGAGCAAAAGGTCAAGTTGGAGTATGTTCCTTCTAAGGAACAAGTTGCTGATATACTCACCAAACCACTGCCCAGGGAAACTTTTGAATACCTCAGACAGAAGCTGGGAGTAGTTGATGCTTCATCCTGCTGTTGAAGCTTGTCTGTTTCAAAGAAAAATTGGTGTACGCGAGTTGGATGAGGGGTATCCGCGTACATACGCCGATTTATGCAGGTGCAGTCGCGTATATGGAGTTTCTGAAGGAAATCAGCAGGGACAGACTTTGGTTGCAGAGAGTCTGATATGGGTCTGTCAGAGTTGATCTGGCACAGGTTCAGGGGGAGCAGATAATCTTCTAATAATGCATTGTTGGCATTACCTTAGAAGCTCTTGGTTCAAGTACTCAAGCTGTTTGGTTCAGGTGGATCAGCTGCAGAAAGGAGAACAGAAGGAGAACATGGTTGTTGCTATTGTCAGATGCTGCTGATAGTAGTTATTGGTGATTTGCATAGTCTTGATATTTCGTCTCTATGTCATGTATATCTTCTCTTTATCAAGGTCATGTAACGACCTATTTTGGTTTCCCCACTATGCCTGGGATGATTGATGCAATGTAATTGGTTATCATATGTAAATTTCTGATGTATCCCCACTTGCTTGGGTGGATGATCCCCACTTGGTTGGGTGATGGATGTATGTATCGAGTCCTTTGATGATAGGAAGGTCATTTATGATATGTAAGTCATGATTCTTTTTACAGAAAATCTTTTTGCAGATCTTGCCTACAGTCAGGGGGAGCATGTTCAGCACAGCAAAGCAGAGATATCAGCATGTACTCAAGGGGAGCACAACCCTTTGCCCTTGATGTCAAAGGGGGAGAATGAGGATCTTGGGTTGCCATCAAGTCCAAAGGGGGAGATTGTTGGCATTATGGCAGAGGTGTGGCGCTATGGTACAGGTGTTGTCCTTGATGGCAACTCACTTTGGTGACAGATCTCAGTTCAGGCTCTCAGGATGAAGGAAATCTTGTATACGCAGGTTCACCTTGCCGAAGATGCGTATACACGCGGGTTAGACGTTCAAAAGTCGCGTATGCGTATACACGCACTTTCACGCACATAAAAGTGTGTACATGGTGGGAAACTTACTTTTGGTCCGAGGTCGTTAGTCCTTGGAATTTGAACCTATGGTTTTGGACCATGGTATCTCGTCAGAAGTGTTGACACCAGGTATTGGGCCCTTGGTATTGTTTATTATGGTTTTGGACCGTGGTATTGTGGAAGGCCTAAAACTATAAAAGAGGAAGGAGATCATGTGGCAAGATACCATCTGATTTATTGAATATCTGATATTGTTCTAGATCTGGAATACTGGTGATTGGGTTATGGTGCAGATCTAGATCTGAATGAAGGAGGAACCTGAGCGCAAGAAGGATAAGGACTATTGATGGATCAAAATCTCAAGGCTTGAACATTGGTATCTCTGTATGATTTTGATATGTTATATGTGGCGCTCTCTTGATCTATAAATCTGATAATCTGGGTTAACTAATGACTGAATGTTTTAAAAGAATGAATTATCCTTTATAGATCTGTACGCAGGTTCAGTTAAGTGCAAGTGCGTATACACGCTTTTTCTGTGAATGAAAGAAGCGTATACGCAGGTTGGTTGTGGTACAGAAGCGTATACACGCAGATTGATGAATAGTGAAGTAGCGTACATATCTTGATTTATATTCTTGCTGCTTCTGTTTATTGCTGCAGTGTTCTAGGTTCAGATTTGGTGTGTGGTACTGTTACTGTGATCTGGGTACAGTAGTCAGAGAAGTGTTTATGTTGATTCAGTTTTGATTGGTGAAAAGGTGATTGGTTGATGCAGAAATTCTTGATTGATGTTATTTGTGGATCCAGTCTGAAAATTTATGAAACGTGGTCCTTGAAAGACAGAGAAGGTTGTAGCCTTCTGTAGGCCAACACCTACGTACTAGTATCTTGGCTAGTATAAGAGCTAAGGGGGTGGTAGCTCCCTTCCAGGAGAAGCTGGAAAATGAGAGAGGGTTGTAGCTCTCTGCAGGTTGCAGCCTGTGTACTGGTAAAGACTGCACCAGTACAAAACATTGTAAAGAGAAGTTTCTAATTAAAAAGAAGATAGAGACGAATTGCAGCAGGGGGTTTTCACCCACATTGGGTTTCCTCCTTATATCTTGTGTTCTTATGTGTGACTGTCTTCTGCTCTATTTCACTGTTTCTGGTAATGTTTATTTACTTCTGATTCACAAATTAATAACTAACATCTGAAAGATAAATCTAATTATAAGTCTGCTCTATATACGCGGGTTTCTTTATCTGTAGTTGCGTATATACACGTTTTTTATTAACCGAAGTAGCGTATATTATCTGGAGTTGAAAAAGGAAATATTTGACTTGATAATACTGATTCACCCCCCCTCTCAGTATTATTTCCAACAGTCTCCACATCATCCCCAACCTCCATGTCACCTCCCGCCTCCATGCCATATGTATGTTTCATGGTCAGTTAAAACTAGGTTTTTTCCTATACAAAATAGTAATTCAAAACATGGTTTTCAAACAAATGAGAATGAATTTTCACAAACTGAAAGAGGTTTTCTTTTATAACATCTTCATATATAAAAACCTCTCTCAGTTTTCTAACATCTATTATGGTTTGGGATATACAAAGGTATCACTAGACCCTATTTTTCAGAATTTCGGGAGGAAAAAGCTCATGGACAGTTAGTGACTTGGATGCCACCTCATCAAATAAGAGTTGCAATCAAATTCGAATTTCTCTTCTTTATCACCAGAAATCCTCAAGGATAGTGCCAAAACTCTTCAAATAGTTTTAGTTTCCTTTATTTGTGTTCTATTTTTACAATCAGTTTAGGATATTTTGAAATGAATCTTGATATTTTAAATCAAGATATTTTGTAATAATTTTTTATAAATACTTCATCAATTGAAGTAATATATGTTGGGACTTGTATTGAGAAATACTACCATTATTGTAAAGTTGATCATTGAGGTTTAGTGGCCATTTGCATTAATACAAGCAATTTGTTTCAGAATTCCTATGCCATATCTATTGGTGAAGTACTTCTCACTGTAATTCAGTTTTTCTCTCTGTTTTTCATATGTATTCAGATTTGTTTTGTCTTTAAGAAAATTAGGTTCAGAATTTGTTTCAAAACACTTTGTTCTGGCTTAAAGCAAAATCAATGTTTTCTACTGAACTTTAAATATAGAATTCAGGTAACAATGCTCTATATCTAAAGTGAATCATAATTTGTTCTTCCTTCCCCCATTTCATAGACATTAAAGATCCAATAATATGCCTACCTTGCCCTATTTCACTTAAGCTTGACACTTCTGCAAATTGATCACCCCAAGCCTCTTTGACTCCATTTCCCAATGGATCTTCCCTTGCTATTCCAACCAAACCAATTCATAAACCAAACCTTGAACTTTCACAACTAGCCTATTATCTCAATATAAACAAATCTAAATCTTAAAGAGAGATCCCTCTCTGAAGCAGGCAGGGCTAGATCCTAGCTTCCAAGTGGTTTTGTGGTTACCTTTGCAATTGTTTCCCAGCCTTATTAAATTACAGAGTGCTAACATAATACAACTCAAATAAGTGGTTATGGTGTGAATACATTGATTATTTGAGTAGTGGAGAAGATGGATCAAAGAGGTTAAATAAATGAGCAGATATACCAATTTGGGGTTAGAGAGTGCCCCTAATGACTTGTAGGATTTTATGTAGAAGCTGTAGGTTGAGCTCTTGAAGGAGGTAAATACATAGAAGTTAACAACAAATATTAAAGGCTAGTATGATGCATGGAGAGGACAACATAGTGACAAATTTTTTTATGGAGAGGGGGCAATTGAACTAAATGTTATGATAGAGTTGTAGAGGCTATAGGAGAAGTAAATCAGATGAAAAATGATTGGATTAAAGCTTGATGGATGAGATATAGTTCAGAGCATGTTATAGTAGAAGTTGATGAATAACAGATAGCTACAAATTAGAGTTTAGAGAAGATTTGTTTTTGTTGTAGCAAAGGTGTATATACCCTTAACTAAGGATAAAACTATGTGTATTTGTTTGGTCATGAGACTGATGTTTTGTGTTTGTAGGGGCAGAGACATTTTTTATGGATTTGTTACTGTGTATTTTAGTATGTCTATGACTGATTTATTTGGGCACATATTATTGCTATGTATTGTCTGCATAATTTGTATTTTGTAGTGAGGAGTTTTGAGTCAGTTGTCTGTGAGAGTTTTGATATGACATATTGTATGAAAGCTATAGTTGGTATGTTGTTGGTTGATGTTAAGAGTTGATTTGTTGAGAGATTATATGTTGTTTTTGTGTTAAGAATTATTTTTTGAGG
The DNA here is from genome assembly GCA_031772625.1 of Pinus tabuliformis. Lineage (NCBI taxonomy): Eukaryota > Viridiplantae > Streptophyta > Pinopsida > Pinales > Pinaceae > Pinus > Pinus tabuliformis. The sequence continues at coordinate 934,426,534 of CM062819.1, read as the reverse complement.
TTGCTAATGGTTGTAGTTGAGAGTTGGTTTGTTGAGTTGATGTTGTTGTATGAGTGGGTTTTTAGTGAGGTGTTGAGCATAAGAGTTGGTGTGAGTCCAGTGTGAAAATTGATGAAAAGAGGATCACTGATTTTTTGTATACATATTACTTGGGTAATAGTTTTAAAATAGATGAAATGAGGTCCATGAGATGTGTTGACGGTTGGGGCCTTCGGTGAGAAAGTAGTGGCTTTCATATTTAGGGTGTAGAAACATCCTTCAGGTGGTGTCTTGAGAACATGGGAGTGGTGGTTGGGCAAGGATTTTTGGGAGTGGTGGATTCCAGAAGGTGGTGGCATGAAAATTCGAGGGAGTGGTGGCTTCCAACAAGTAGTGGCCTACAAAGTTGAGGGAGTTGCGACTTCTAGCAGGTGGTGGATTGCAAAATTCTTCATGGTTGTTGTCTAGAGAAAGTAGTGACTAGCATGACTGGCAAGTGGTGGCTTGCACACTGGTGGTGGCCAATGATTCAGATGTAAATCATTTTTACATAATAGAAGAGATGATGGTGAAGACTATCTGATGACAATGGTTTTTACCCTTATGGTTTCCACCTTACATCTAGTTTCCTCATTTGTGATTATTCTTTGATGTGTCGTTGTTATGTGTTGTGATGGTTTATGGTTTTTGCATTGTTGATCTCATGATATATGTTTATTAATTCATAGCTCATATGATCATGGTTATACATATGTTGCTAATACGTTGTGATGTGGTGTTAATCAAGTGTGTGATTAAGGTCAATAAAGGGTAAAAATCGGTCATAAGTCACACTATTGATTCACTCCCCCCTCTCAGTAGTGCTCAATTCTTTTAATAATTGGTATCATAGCAAGGCTTTTGGTTGTAGCTTAATAGGTGGAGAGTAGATATGGGTAGATCAGGTAAAAAATTTGAATTTCTTTTTTATAGAATGGATCAACTAGGAGTTCCAATTCTTCACAGAGGTGAATTTTCAATATGGAAGGTGATTTTAGATGCTTACTTGTCACCTCTTTATGGAAATATTTTGTTGTCGGTAGAATATGAAATGAAAGATGAATTTAATGATATGGCTAAAGAGATAATTTTGCGTGGGCTTTTAAGATTTGACAATATTTATGTGAGACACTATGAGACTGCAAAAGAGATGTTAGATAGATTGCAAAGTATCTATTATGGAGAAGTTTTTCATATCTCAGAGAAGGTTGAAGGACCTTTCCACTCACATGCTGACGAGGAAAATAATGCAAATGATTCTACACTTATTGCAGTGGCAAATCAAGTCTCCTCCCAAGAAGAAGATGAAAGTAGTGATGATTAAAAAGAAGAAGATGAAAGCATCGAAGATTGAAATGATGGATCAAGAATCGATATAGAGGAATAAAAAGAAGATATTAGCAGCAGAAATGAAGTATTGACAAGGTTGAAGGAGAAATAAATATATTGTGCAATATTGGAAGAAAAAATAGCCTCTTTGAGATGTGAGCTTGAAAAGGAAAATAATCATTTATCTCGATAGCATAAGTTGAAGATGAGTACCAGAATCTTGGATGAAATTTTCAATAGTCAAAGATCCCCTCTCATCAAGACTAGTTTGGGATTTCAAAAAAAAACATGCTCCATGAAAGGAAAAGAAGAAGGAGTAGACAATCATATGCCTGCTAGAAGAGCGGTCAGAGGAAGTCATGAAAAGAAACAACAACAAGGAAAGTCAAGGAAGAGAAGTACCTTTCAGCGAAATCAAATACAACGAAAGCACAATGGTATAATGCAACAACACTCAAGAGGTGAAAATAATCGGTTGAGATCATATCCCTTTCATGGTTCAAGGATTTGCAATACAAGGTATCAAATTTTATTTTATGGTTATTGTTTTTCTTGCAATGGTTTTGAATATAGAGCAATGGAATGCAAGTACTTTTCAAGAAAACAAATATTTATGAAGTGGAATGAAAGCCAAGGTAGAGTTCATACTAATGTTGAATGTTTCAAGTGTGGTAGAACTTGGTCACAAGGTGTTAGCTTTCATATATAGTATAAAAAATCCTACAAGAAGTGTAGCCCAACTATTAAAGACAGAGAATGTGTGAAGAAGAAAAGAAACTCTTGTTAGATCTCAACCTACTAAATTTTGGAAGAGAAAAGACGAGTTGCAAATATCTAACTCTAATGGATCTCAAAAGGATTACAAAGGAGGAAAAATTGCTTCTAATATTTCACCTGGTGGTTCACAGTGGGTAGTCTACTCAAAGGGAGTAGATCCTCATCGAAATCCAGGTAGAGGAGATAGCCCCACTACAATCTTTTGATACATCATGCATATTCTAAAAAGATTGCACAAGTATGTCAGAGGCAAGCATAACCTTAGGGGGAGTGTATGGTAGCAACATTTGGTAGCATGATTAGTTGGTAACAAAAACATGGTTTATGCACGAGTTGTAGTAGCAACATATGATGAGTTCATAAGCCTCATGCAAAATCCATTCCGTAGGATCAACCTGCTTATTGGAGGCATTATGGGCTCAAGGGGAGCTATGCATGGTGTGGAGGTTTGCATGGATTATTTTTCATTCTCTTCATTTCTTTCACTCATTTACTTGTAGTAGCTTTAGATATGTTCTCATGAGTGAAAGGGTATTTTTTTCATCAATATATTTGTACTTGTTTTCTTTGACAATTTGGTTGAAAGATATATGTACCAGTCATGCTTAAAAGGAGTTCATTGATTCAACCATGTGTAAAGGAAGGACATATTGAGAGCCACATGTTTCTATATGTCTTTTGATATTATGGCTGAAATAGCCCATGTACATTCATTTTATGTTGACACGTTGGTTCAACAACATTTTATGTTTCCATGCATCAAGACCTTGAGTGCATTGATGTAATAACTATGTATAGAAAGAGAGAGAGAGCATGAGTTGGAATGCATTGTAGTGTGTCTATTGATTCAACAATTCATGCACTCATGTGTGCAAGATTACCCTTGTATCACTATTTTCATTGAGTCGTGGACGTGTAGTCATGGTCGTAGTTATGCATGAGGAGATTTATGAGGTGGTTTAGCCATGAGTAAAACAAAGAGTCTTGAGTATTATGGAAGCCATGTATGGACTTTTAGAGTCATGTTACAACCATGTTTTGGATGGTATATGTCATGTATTTAAGCCACATATGGGCCTTTGGTGTCTTTGTATCCATGTAATTTCATGTTCTTCTCATGGGTCATTGGTTGAGTTATGTCATGGAAATGGATTCATTTTGATGTCTAGCTTGCATGGAGGAGAGTCCTGAGAGTTGGTTCAGTCATCTATGGGCATGTTGATGACATTATGAAACCATGTATTATCATTCTTATAGCCATGTAATAGGCCTATGAATCCATGTACTTCCATTTCATATCATTGTTGAAAAGTGTAACTAGGTTCGGTCTTCATAATGACATGTGTAATCATGATTTTATGTAATTGATGTAAAGAAGAAAAATAAAATTATTTTTGTAATGCTTGAATCATGGGTTTCATGATCAAGGAATTTTATTTTTAGTTAAGGCTCCCATTGTGAGCTTTTGGGATTAGTCATCATGTCATAAAGTCTATTGAGTCAATGTCAAATATGTAAGACCCATTTGGGAATGTAATTCATTGTAAAGTAAAATTTGTGAACCCTTTAGGACCATGTCACAAGATCACCTTGAAGTCGGCCTAAAATATAATTCTAGAAAGGCACGTCAACCTTGTCATGAGGAGATGTCGGCTCATTTTGATGAGAAAACAACTATATATAGGCAGCTCGGCCTTCATTTGAGCATAGAATTTCGGTCAAGAAAAATCTGAAGCATGAAGAGGTGAAAATAATAAGGAAGATAGCCTCATAACCAACAAGAAGAAGGAGAGGAAGAACAAAGTTTTTGGGCATTGTTTTAGGGCTAATATCGTTGCATGTGTGGTAGAAACTACAGTTTATGCAGTAGTAACATATCAATCCTAAAGAAAATAATCTAAAGGGTATCCATTCCATCTACCTTGCTAGTTGAGATCACCTAGAGAAGTCTTCAAGATAAGTGAAGAAGGAAAGGGTCTCCACAATATCTCAAATCAAGATCACACATGGGAATTGCAGGAGTGCGGTCAGGATGAGAATTGTAGGAGGACGAAAAGTCAGAGTAGCTGAAGTTAGCAGTGCTAGAAGTCAGTTTGACCAAGTGTTGACTTGAGAAAGAAGAAGAAGTAGTGAAAGGAAGGATCTTGTGACTTGGTCTTGGAGAGGTTGGTGTGTCAAGGGTCTTGGTCATGGTCTTGGTATTCATCAATTGAAGTCTCTATAAGAAGAAGAATTAGTTTGGGTTTTCCTCTCAAGTTGGAGAGGTTTTGACCCTAGATGATCTCCTACATTTTGTGTCTCTTGTCTCTTTATTGTTTATGCTTTGGTAAACTTTTTTATTAATAATATCACTATAACAATCTATGTAAAGAGAATATCCTAATCTAAATAAATAAAAAGCATTCACAAGTAGTTATCATAAAACAGAAATTTCCTAATCCTAATGCCCTAGATTTCTCAACATGGTATCAGAGATAAAGTGACAAATCAAGGAAAGGGCATCTCATCAAGGGACACACAAGCACTCAAGGATCAAATATCTAAGGGCATCAAAGAAAATTCAATATCTACAAAGAAGTGTCAAAATCCTAGATCGAAGAAGAAGTTTATACAGGAAGAAGTCTTGGGATCCTCAAAAGACCACAAATACCCTACTCAAGTTGAATATACCTACAAATCTAAGTATCTTGAAGACTATTCATCCAAACGAAGCAAGATCAAGGACGTTGTCATCATCTTCAAAAAGTTATAAGGAAATATTCCTTTTCATTGAAGCAAGGTCCTTACCATTAAATAATATTATCCAAGAAGCATCAAGACATCATCAAGAGGTCATCATTGATCATCATCTACAAGGAAATCACCATCAAAGGATCTAAAGTGATCTCCCTCTTTGTGGAGTCAAGAATCATTCTTGAAGAAAACTATGTTCATCAAGGAGAAGTTCTCTAGTATCTATATCATCATCAAATTCAAGGAGGAAACAAGTGGAAGAAGCATCTTCACAAGTAAGTATATTTATTTCTACATCTAAATATGTCAAAATGCCTTTTTGCAAGGAAAGGAACAAATTAGTTGGGGCTTCAAACTTTCTTGCATGGAAAAAGAGGACAGATCTGCATCTCATTGAAAATGAGGTCATGGAACATGTCATAGGCTCAATCACCAAACCATCGAAAGAAGATGCTCAAGAACTTGCAAAGTTTATTAAAGGGGAAGTAAAGGCTCAAAGGATTATCATATCATCCATCAAGGATCCCCTCATCCCATATGTATCTAAACTCGAAAATTCAATATAAATATATGAAAAAATGGTAGAGTTGTTTTTTGTAAGCACTGCAGGAGAAGTTATCTCATTAAGGCAATAACTATACAAGCTAAGGATATCAAAATAAGCAGGAATAGCCTCATACTTTATGAGGATATCTGAAATAAGGGATCAACTTCAAGATTTAGGAGAAACAATGTCTAACAAGGAGATGACCAGCATAGTACTAAATGCACTACTAGAGGAGGTGTAACTTTGCTTAAAGCATTTATGGGAAGAAAGAAGCTACTACATTCCAAGATCTATGGTCACTATGCAATATTGAAGAAACCAGGTTGAAGGAAAAAATTGATGTAGGATCAAGTGAGAAAAATCAAGCATATGTTGCTATGGCAAAGAGAAAAGGAAAGTTTGGGAAATTTGGTCCTCAGAAAAAGAAGAAGAACATGGCTAAGATTCAATTCTATGGATGTCAAGAATATGGGAATTACAAGAGAGATTGTCCTAAGCTAAAGAAGGACAATAACAAAAGGGGAAGAGAAGAATCCCATATCACCAAAGAAGCGGAGAAAGCTTAAAAGAAGAAGTCTAAGAAAGAGAAAGTAAAAGACATCTATTATGAATGAGATATTCTTCCTCACCTAGTTCTTTGCAAGTTTTTCTGTTGGAACATATGGCTATCATGATTCACTAAGGAAAATGATAAGATGCATCATGGCATCATAGAACCATTGAAAGTAAGATCTTGTGACATCATCATAGAGAAGCATGAAAGATGGTTGAAATAGAAGTCTATGGAAGTCACCTATGGAAGGATATAGCTCTTGGTAACCTCATTAGAAGCATAAATGACATTTATGAAGAAGAAAAAGTCATCTAGTACAAATCTCATCATACATTAGTCAAAAGGGAACATTTGCTAGATGAGGATATTCAAGATCCTCTATTGGAATCTTCATTGGAAGGTTCACTAATCAAAAGGAAGAAAGTGTTTCATCAATAATTCCAACTTGTGGGAATTCATGGGATAATGGTATGATGACAAAAGAAGTGAATCAGATCAAGGATTTGAAACTCTTTCAATCAAGGAAGTTGTTGAAGGAAGTCTAGATGACCTAAAGGAAAATGAGGTATGTATGCTTGTATTTGATAAACTAGAGTCATGTCATATGGTTGTAGGTAACATAGATAAATTCTCTATCTCGAGAGCATGATCAAAAGAAAGGATATCCTCCTTTGAAGAGATGCAGGAAGGCATGGGTCACACATTAACTAGATGAAATAAACATAATATGTCCTCATATGAAATATGAGGTGGTTGACAATAATTGGAGGAACTCTAATTGAAAGTTCCTGGGAAGAAAAATGTGTGAAGAAAGAAGGGAAGAGATCATGGAATATGAAACTATGAAGAAGGAAACCAACATCTAAGGATTGAATTATTTGACTAGGACATCTCCATGAAAGATATGAAGACTCTGATGAAGTCTGAAAAAGAAAGAGATGTTTGACAATATATATCTTTTGGAGATGTGTCAAAATGTATGCAGGGTGTTGATACAAAATAGAAGATGTCATGATGAAAGACCATCACAAAGGTAATTTTATGTTCATGTCTTATTTTTGAATGATATCTAGATGGGATTATGCAGGGCTTCTAAGGGAAGAACTGTGTAAGTCTTCTACAACTAACAATCATGTGGCAGGATGAAATGTCCTTAAGGAAACATGATATGAAGAAGGCAACATGGCATGAAGGAAGTTCAGATATGGACTAATGGATCACTTTAAAATGAAATAAATGATGACATGAATCATGGATGAAAGTTATGGATGGTTTGTGCCCTACGAAGAAGTCCCAAAATATGTAGACTCTATGACAAAGGAAATTCATGACATCAAAAAAAGGGAATCTACAAGTAGCTAGTTGTCTCATGATCTCCACCTGAAGAGTTGTTGAAAGCAAGTCCTTGGTCAAGAGGGAGCTTGGTCAAGTACTTAGTGAAGAGGGAGCTTAGGTACAATCCTATTTATAGGAATGGGTACATTCCTTCAGTGGAATGGACATGTCATCCCTAGATTGAGAGGGAGAGATAGACACATCATTATTGTCTTCACTTGGGAAGCGATACACTTTGAGGATGAGTTAGGGCATCCAAGATAAGAGTAGTCATAGATGACTGATATTTTTTTAGGACTGGGAATCCAAGATAAGAATAGTCCTGATGGAACACACTCTGAGAACTCGGGTAGGGTATGTTACGAGAGAGACAATGATAGGGGTGTCTATACATCATTGGTCTTGATAGCATTGAGCTTTTATCTTGTGGAGAGATAGAGTTGTTAATCAAGGCCTTTTTATGTGACAATGTGGATTGATATGATGCTATACAAATGGGTTCCCAATCCGACTCTTCTTATGAGAATTCTTCAGATTGAGAATGTCCAAGTACCTTGTGGATTATGAATACCTCCCTAGTTAAGAGGGGGTGTTGAAAAGTGTAACTAGGTTTGGTGTTCATAATGACATGTGTAATCATGATTTTATGTAATTGATGTAATGAAGGAAAATAAATTATTTATGTAATGCTTGAATCATGGGTTTCATGATCAAGAAAGTTTATTTTTAGTTAAGGATCCCATTGTGAGATTTTAAGATTAGTCATCATGTCATAAAGTCTATTGAGTCAATGTCAAATATGTAAGACCCATTTGGGCATGTAATTAATTGTGAAGGAAAACTTGTGAACCCTCCAGGACCATGTCACAAGGTCGCCTTGAAGTTGTCTTAAAAGATAATTCTAGAAAGGAATGTTGGCCTTATCACTAGGAGATGTCATCTCATTTTGATGAGCAAGCAACTATAAATAGGCAACTTGGCCTTCATTTTAGCATATTTTTTTGGTCAAGCAAAATCTAAAGCAAGAAGAGGTGCAAAAAGCACAAGGAAGATAGCCTTGTAACTAGCGAGAATAAGGAGAAGAAAAACTAAGTTTTTGGGCACTCTTTTAGGGCTAATACCCTCACATGTGTGGCAAAAACTAAGGTTTCTGCAGCAGTATCATATCATCCCTAAAGAAAGGCATCTAAAGGGTCTCCATTCCAGCTCCCTTGCTAGCCAACATCACCTAGATAAATCTTCAAGATAAGCGAAGAAGGAAAGGGTCTCCACAATATATCAAATCAATATCACACGTGGGAATTGTAGGAGTGCAGTCAGGTCGAGAATTGTAGGATTGTGGTAGGAGCACAAAAAGTTAGAGTAGCTGAAGTTAGCAGTGCTAGAATTCAGTTTGACCAAGTGTTGATGTGAGTAAGAAGAAGAAGCAGTGAAAGGAAGGATATTGTGAATTGGTCTTGGAGAGGTTGGTTTGTCGAGGGTCTTGGTCATGGTCTTAGTATTTGTCAATTGAAGTCTCTATAAGAAGAATAATTTGTTTGGGTTTTCCTCTCAAGTTGGAGAGGTTTTGGCTCTTGATGATTTCCTACATTCTATTTCTCTTATCTCTTTATTGTTTATGCTTTGGTAACTATTTTATGAAGAAGATCATTATAATAATCTAAGTAAAGAAAAGATCCTAATCTAAAGAAATAAAAATCATTCACAAGCAATTCTCATTGAAGAGAAATCTCCTAATCCTAATGCCCTAGATTTCTCAATAATCATTGGGTCATAGTCCCTAGTCCAAGTGGATTATCCTCTTGTATGTGACAAGGAGGCATTGGCAGTGGAAAATAACATGAATGATAGAATGGAGAGATGTTTTGCAACATGTTTAGGGGGATTATGTTCAACTTTGATAGTCTTCAGTGTCAGTCTAGTAGCAAAAGGAAGTGCATGGTGTTGGTGTAGAGGCATAGTGTTTGAGCAGTGTTAACATAAAGACATATTTGGCAACTGATTCTATTATTTCACATATTTATCTTGTTATCTGAGGATCAGTTTGTATCAGCCCTATAGTCATCATGGTGTTGAGTATTTCAGGGGGAGTACTTCTCTCATCCAACCACATATGTTGGCATTTTTCTTTAATGTCAGAATTTTCCTTTGCCATTAATGTCAAAGGGGGAGAGAATTTGGAGTGTTTAGATATCAACCTCATTGTTTGGAGATCAGTTTGAGGTTGGCATCAACACCAAAGGGGGAGCATATGTTGGAAGTAATACTGAGAGGGGGGGGTGAATCAATATTATCAAATCAATAAAACTTTTTCATTTCCATACTTAGATACATATACGCTACTTCAGTTAATGGAACCCGCATGTATACACAACTGTGTCTAATGCAACTAGCGTATATCCAGATACTTTTGATTCAGTTAATCCATTAAATGTTGATCTTTAGTTAGTGCATCAGAGCTTCATTAACCATATGAACAGTAAGCAGGTGCAGTAAAATAGAACAGATCATCACACACAAGAAGCACACATGAACACCATGATATAAGGTGGAAACCCAATGTGGGTGAAAACCACCTGCTGCAAGTCATCTCTATCTTCCTTTAATAAGAAACTTCATTTTACAATATTTCTGTATTGGTGCAGTCTTATACCAGTACACAAGCTTCTACCTGCAGAAGGCTACAACCTTCTCTCGTTCTCCAGACTCTCCTGGATGGGAGCTACAACCCCCTTAGCTCTTGTACTAGCTGATCCATTTACTAGTACGTAGGTGCCTGCCTACTGAATGATCCAATCTTCACTTGTTCTCTAGCTGCTACTGGAAGGGAGCTACTACCCCCTTTGCTCTTGTACTAGTTGATGTACTAGTACGTAGGCGCTGGCCTACAATCTCCTTTCATCCTCCAAGGACCACATTTCATACATTTTTAGACTGGATACTCCTGAAGCACAACACTATAATCTGAAGGCCACATTTCATCAAATTTTCATACTGGACCCATAAATATCATTGAAGCACAAAACAATTAATACTAGCATCATCAATTTCTGAATCACTGAAACTCTGAAACCCTGTCAACAACACAGTCACCAGAACACAGAGCAGAACACTGAACTCTGCAACAATATTCAGAACCAATTGTATCATCAAAATCATGCATCAAAGTGCATACGCTACTTGGAAGTGTTGAACCAGCGTGTATACGTAACTTCACCAAGGTGAACCAGTGTATATGTCATCAATTACTTACTTATAACTTGATGCACTTCTTGACTTCAGACATATCCAGATTATTACAGATACAAGGATAATATGTGTTCTAGCACCCAGATCTAGTCCATCAGATCACATAAATATGAGTCATTATGATCCTGATCCAATATTAGTTCTCATCCATCAATACTGAAGCTAAACACAATCAACCAAATAGGATATGTAGAATACTAACACCATTAAATCGTCATCAGAACTCATCAAAAACCAGAACCACCTGTAACTTCAAACATCAAAGCTCAAATGGTATACGCTACTACCATGAACCAAACCCGCGTACATATGCACTTACACCAAAGCCAACCCGCGTACAGATCCATAAATATTCAATCATGACTTGCAGCGATTTCAAACTTACGTTATACCCAGTTCAGATCATTACATGTGTCAGTATACAGATCTAGAATAAACATAATCAATCATATAGAGATAGTTCATTTCAAACCATTTGACCCCGATCTCTCCTTAGATCTTGTTCTCCATCAACCGGTGAGATCCCTCCTTAGCTCAGATCAAGCAATGCATCATCAACCCATAACTTGCATACTGGATCTCATACTTCATCAGATATTCAAGACTTTTTCCATACACTTGCCTAATGATCTTCTTCTCCTTTTATAGTCTTAGGCCTTTCTCAATACCATGGTCCAAAACCATAACAAAACAATACCATGGACCCAATACTTGGGATCAACACTTCTGACGAGATACCATGGTCCAAAACCATAGGTTCAAATACCAAGGACTAAATACCATGGACCAAACATAAGTTCTCCAACATGTACGCGCTTTTCCTTGCGTGAAAGTGTGTGTATACGCATACGCGTCTTTTCAACGACTAACCTGCATGTATACGCGGCTTCGCTTCACTGAACTTGCGTATATATATTTTCTCTTCATTCTTGTAGTCTGATCATCAAATCCTTGCTGTTGACCTGCTGCACTATGATCTGTCATCTGTATGATTTTCCATCAAGGACATCACTTGTCTCATAATGCCAACAATCTCCCCCTTTGGACTTGATGGCAAAGCTAACTTGTCATACTGAGAACTGTCATCTGATTCCTTTGAGTTGTCCTGCATCCCATGCATTCAGTCACATCTAATATCTCTTCTGTAGATTCATCTATATGTAGATAAGTGAGTTGTTCTTCTACGAGAGGGTTGCCATCAAGTACAACACATGCATCATAATGCCAACAATCTCCCCCTTTGGACTTGATGGCAACAACACCACATCACTCTCCCCCTTTGACATCAAGGGCAAAGGGCGAACCAAGATATTCTCTTTCCTAGATAAACATTCCGCTGTCCATACTCCCCCTGAGTTCCTGCTGAAATCTTTGAATGAGCTCCCCCTTTGTATATGCCAAGGTGTACCAATCTGTCCATGCTACATGTTGAAATCTCTGCTCTTGTCTATAAGCAAGGTCTGCAAAAAGATGTTCTACAAGAACATGGCTCTATACATCATAAGTGACCTTCCTAGCACCAAAGACTCATACATACATCCATCTCCCAACCAAGTGGGTATATACCAGAATTGACTCATCTACCCAACCAAGTGGGTATACACCAGAAGTTTACATATGAAAAATAAGTACATTACATTATTCATCCCAGGCATAGTGGGGAAACCAACATAGGCCGTTACATGACCTTGATAAGAAAAGATATGCATGACATAGAGACGAAATATTTAAAAACAATTCTATGAAAGTCATCAACAGCATCTGTCAATCATCATTCAGATCAGCTACCATGTTCTCCTTCTGCACCTGTTCCACCTGAAATCAAACCAACCTATAGGCGACTATATCCACAGAAACAGGCGTATATACGCAGATGTTCTTCATAAAACTCACATACAACCACTTCCATATCAACAACTTGTAAATGTCCTGTAACAAGGTATGTCTGCATATAGATATCAACTCATCCTTTTGAACATCATTATAAAATCATTCACATTATATCATATGTGAAAAACACCATAGTCATCTCATCATCATCAAGATGATCTTATATACCATCCATGTAACATTACACGGGAATATCCCTTATCTGATAATCATCAATCAACATATGTGAGTATCAACCTATCATCATATAGGTAAGAACTCATCATCATCATATCTCCAACAATGCAACTCCATGTATCCAGCACTATGTATCTAGAGCTCAAGACTTCTTGATATCATCAACAGCCACAATCCTCATCCATGTGAGTGCCAGGAACTATAGTAATCCTGCATCATAACTGTATTATATGATCTTTATGCATATGACAACAGCAGCATATGAGTGGCTCATCACCAAGTACTTTGTACTTCTCCTTATCCTTATGAAGATCACCATGTAAGCACCATATATGCATCATCAAAGAATCAACCACAAATCTGAATTAAACACCAACTATGTAACCCCAAGAATCATATGAGATGGACAACTCATAACCATATCATAGCAAGATATATCATTTAGCCATACAAGCATCATCACCAAGGACTATTAACCATAATGCCAACGATGCATTATTAAAGGCATATGCTCCCCCTCAACCTGTGCCATCTGTTTACTGTTAGATCTGATCATGCATATATCAGCAATAAGCATCAAGGCATCATCATCATCAAGTTAGGATCTTACAAGTATCAAGACATTACCACACATCCTCAGCAGATTGTAACTATTAACCAATAGAGCAAATAATGGACTGAATCATATCAGACCCTTTTTCTGAGCCTGTCCCCACTGCTTTTCCTCAGACTGACATATACGCGACTGTGCAGTGTCTAACTCGCGTATATACGTGACTTCCCCTTATGAAACTTGCGTATGAGATTTAGGACACTGAAGTTTTACACTTTCAGCTCCCCCTGAGTCTGTTATGTCTGTGTTGTGCTGTGTCTGAGTATATTGTGTTGTGCCACATCTTTTTGACTGTACTTCCTTCTTCTTCCATATCTTCAAGTGTGATGATGTTTTCTCCTTTTGGTGTGGTGCCCGAACCTTCTTCCTGCATTCCTTTGCTATATGTCCAAGCTTGTTACATGCATAACATCTCATATGTTTCATATTCCTCCTGTAGCAATCAACAGCTTTGTGACCAAACATATTGCAAGAAAAACAATATCCCTGAAAGTACCTGGAATGTGATGATCTTGAACCATTCTTCTTCTACATCTAGCTACAACATGTCCAAGATTATGACATACATAACATTCAACATTATGCATTGGAGGAGTAAAAGATTTCCTTTGAAGAATTTCTTTCCTTGGCTGTTGATGGGGTTTTCTTCTCATCTCTTCGTTGTGCATTTCAGATTTCTCATTAGAGTTTCTTGCCTCTCCTTTTGAGCTAGATTCACTTTTAGTGGATTCATAAAAACCAAGACCAGTTTTGATAGCAGGAGACCTTTGACTACTAAGTATATCATCCAAGATCTTAGTACTATCTTGAAATCGTAAGAGCTTATCCTTTTCTTCTAATTTATCATTTAGAATATTTACCTCAACCTGAAGATGCTCTTCCTTTTCACGATGGTGATTCTTCATGTCTTCTTCAGCTTTCCTTCCTTCTTCCAACTGATGCCTTAATTCAAGAACTTCGTTTTCTTGTTTTTCAAGAGCTTGGAGTAGGTCTTTATTCTGCTTCTTTGATTCTTCAAGATCTTCCTTTAGCGAGCGGATCGTAGCTTCAAGGCTTTCATAATAACTGGATCTATCTCTGAGTTTCTTGATGATTGAGCTCCTTTCATTGACTTCATTTCTTAATGATGTCACTTCATCCTGCAACTTTTGACATTGGTCTTCCTTGTTCTTGAATAATTTCCTTACCTTGTTTCCTTCCTCTAGTTGAGCTTTTAGATTGGTAGCTTCTTCTTTGAAAGCACATTCCCTTTTGTTCAATAGATCTTGTTGATCTCTAATTTTGTCTGTAAGCCTTTTAAATTTTGTCTCTATTTGATATCTTTCTTTCTCACCCATAAGTGCAAATTCAGTTACTTCGCTATCACATTCATCGTCTTTAAGAGGATAAATAGATGTATCACCAGAGGATAACAAATTCATACCTGATAGATCTTGTTCATCTTCATTCTGAAGTGATTTTGAATCTGATGTGCTCCTTCCACATATTCCCCAATCAATACACCCACTGTCATAGTTCTTTTGAGATGCCTTCTTCTTCTTAGGTGCTTTCTTCGTAAGCTTCTTTCCCATAGTTCCATGGATCTCCTTCAAGCGATCAAGCTTCTACCAAAGGACCTGCTCTGATACCAATTGTTGGAAATAATACTGAGAGGGGGGGGTGAATCAGTATTATCAAATCAATAAAACTTTTTCATTTCCATACTTAGATACATATACGCTACTTCAGTTAATGGAACCCGCGTGTATACGCAACTGTGTCTAATGCAACTAGCGTATATCCAGAATACTTATGATTCAGTTAATCCATTAAATGTTGATCTTTAGTTAGTGCATCAGAACTTCATTAACCATATGAACAGTAAGCAGGTGCAGTAAAACAGAACAGATCATCACACACAAGAAGCACACATGAACACCATGATATAAGGTGGAAACCCAATGTGGGTGAAAACCACCTGCTGCAAGTCATCTCTATCTTCCTTTAATAAGAAACTTCATTTTACAATATTTCTGTACTGGTGCAGTCTTATACCAGTACACAGGCTTCTACCTGCAGAAGGCTACAACCTTCTCTCGTTCTCCAGACTCTCCTGGATGGGAGCTACAACCCCCTTAGCTCTTGTACTAGCTGATCCATTTACTAGTACGTAGGTGCCTGCCTACTGAATGCTCCAATCTTCACTTGTTCTCTAGCTGCTACTGGAAGGGAGCTACCACCCCCTTTGCTCTTGTACTAGCTGATGTACTAGTACGTAGGCGCCGGCCTACAATCTCCTTTCATCCTCCAGGGACCACATTTCATACATTTTTAGACTGGATACTCCTGAAGCACAACACTATAATCTGAAGGCCACGTTTCATCAAATTTTCATACTGGACCCATAAATATCATTGAAGCACAAAACAATCAATACTAGCATCATCAATTTCTGAATCACTGAAACACTGAAACCCTGTCAACAACACAGTCACCAGAACACAGAGCAGAACACTGAACTCTACAACAATATTCAGAACCAACTGTATCATCAAAATCATGCATCAGAGTGCATACGCTACTTGGAAGTGCTGAACCAGCGTGTATATGCAACTTCACCAAGGTGAACCAGCGTATATGTCATCAATTACTTACTTATAACTTGATGCACTTCCTAACTTCAGACATATCCAGATTATTACATATACAAGGATAATATGTGTGCTAGCACCCAGATCTAGTCCATCAGATCACATAAATATGATTCATTATGATCCTGATCCAATATTAGTTCTCATCCATCAATACTGAAGCTAAACACAATCAACCAAACAGGATATGCAGAATACTGACACCATTAAATTGTCATCAGAACTCATCAACAACCAGAACCACCTGTAACTTCAAACATCAAAGCTCAAATGGTATACGCTACTACCATGAACCAAACCCGCGTACATACGCGCTTACACCAAAGCCAACCCGCATACAGATCTATAAATATTCAATCATGACTTGCAGCGATTTCAAACTTACGTTATACCCAGTTCAGATCATTACATGTGTCAGTATACAGATCTAGAATAAACATAATCAATCATATAGAGATAGTTCATTTCAAACCATTTGATCCCAATCTATCCTTAGATCTTGTTCTCCATCAACCGGTGAGATCCCTCCTTAGCTCAGATCAAGCAATGCATCATCAACCCATAACCTGCATACTGGATCTCATACTTCATCAGATATTCAAGACTTTTTCCACACACTTGCCTAATGATCTTCTTCTCCTTTTATAGTCTTAGGCCTTTCTCAATACCATGGTCCAAAACCATAACAAAACAATACCATGGACCCAATACTTGGGATCAACACTTCTGACGAGATACCATGGTCCAAAACCATAGGTTCAAATACCAAGGACTAAATACCATGGACCAAACATAAGTTCTCCAACATGTACGCGCTTTCTCTTGCGTGAAAGTGTGTGTATACGCATATGCGTC
Source organism: Pinus tabuliformis (assembly GCA_031772625.1). Taxonomy (NCBI): domain Eukaryota; kingdom Viridiplantae; phylum Streptophyta; class Pinopsida; order Pinales; family Pinaceae; genus Pinus; species Pinus tabuliformis. The sequence goes on along the minus strand of CM062819.1, from coordinate 934,409,828 downwards.
TTTTCAATAACTAACCTGCATGTATACACTGCTTCGCTTCACTGAACCTGCGTATATATATTTTCTCTTCATTCTTGTAGTCTGATCATCAAATCCTTGCTGCTGACCTACTGCACTATGATCTATCAATCATCTGTGTGATTTGCCATCAAGGACAACAATTGTCTCATAATGCCAACAATCTCCCCCTTTGGACTTGATGGCAAAGCTAACTTGTCATACTGAGAACTGTCATCTGATTCCTTTGAGCTGTCCTGCATCCCATGCATTCAGTCACATCTGATATCTCTTCTGTAGATTCATCTATATGTATATAAGTGAGTTGTTCTTCTACGAGAGGGTTGCCATCAAGTACAACACATGCATCATAATGCCAACAGCATATTGGAATTGATGTCAATAGGGAATTATAAATGATGGTATTATCATTGATGTAAACTTGATGATTGTAGCCCTCATGATTTGTGATGATTGATCACGGATTTGATGCAAAGATCCTGTTTTGATGAAGAGATGTTGACTCATGTTGAGGAGATTGGCCAACTAGTTCTTCATGATCCTAGCTTGTTTCATAGGTGGTTGGAAATTATGAAGATTGTTTTGATGATGTAGAGGAGTTACAGGTGCTTGGAGAGGTCCTACAAGTGTTGAAGAAGGTGTCCCAGAAGTTGGAAGCATTTTCCTTGTGGTTTGATTGAGTTTTGGGCTAAAAAATAGGGTAACTTGAGTCTCTTGAAGACAACCTATGTTAGTAACTCGAGTTGGCTTAATGAAACTTGTGTTACCCCTTCAAGTAACACTTTTCCCAAAGGCAAGACCTACATTACTTCATATAGGTGATATTTCCTACATTCCTTGCGCATGCCAGTGAATTCGAGATTTGTCTTACTAGAGTTGTCTTCATCGTTTTGTATGGAAACTTCTGTTGACTTAACTTATAGCTCAAATACATGATTATGGTGTGAATACATTGATCATTTGAGTAGTGAAGAATATGGATCAAAGACGTTAAATAGATGAGCAGGTCTACTAATTTGGTGTTAGATAGTGTGCCCAATGACTTGCAGAAGTTGATGTAGAAGCTACAGGTTGAGCTCCTGAAGGAGGTAAATACACATAAGTTAATGGAATATATTAGAGGCTAGTATGATGCATGGAGAGGATATCACAGTGATAGAATTTGTGATGGATGGGAATAGATTGAACTGAATATTATGACAAAGATGCAAGGATTGTAAGAGAAGTAAATCAAATGTAGAATATTTGAATCAAAGATTGCTGGATGAGATAGAGTTTAGAGCATTTTGTAGAAGAATTTGATGAATAGCAAATAGCTCCAGATTAGATTTGGTTTTGTTGTAGCAAAGGTGAAAATATTGATGATTAAGGATAGAAATTTGTGTAGTTGTTTGGTCATAAGACCAATGTTTTGTGTTTGTAGGGGCAGAGACATTTTTATGCCTTTGTTAATGTGTATTTTAGTATGTTTGTGGTTGATTTATTTGGGTGCATATTACTGCTATGTATTGTCTGTATAATTTGTATTTTGTAGTGAGGAGTTTTGATTCAATTGTATGTGAGAGTTTTGATATGGAAGATTGTATGAGAGCTATCATTGGTATGTTGTCGATTGATGTTGAGAGTTGAGTTGTTGAGATATGATATGTTTTTGTTGTGTTGATGATTATTTGTTGAGGTTGTTGATGGTTGTAGTTCAGAGTTAGATTGTTGAGTTGATCATTTGTCATATGAGTGGGTTTTTTATTGAGGTGTTTAGCATAGAATTGGTGTGAGTCCAATGTGAAAATTGATGAAAATAGGCTCACTAATTTGTTGTATGCATAGTACTTGGTTCATAGTTTTAAAATAAATGAAATTAGGTCCATGAGATGTGCTGAAGGTTGGGGCCTTTGGTGAGGAAGTGGTGGCTTGCATATTGGCATTGTAGAGACATCCTTTAGGTGGTGGAATGAGAAAATGGAAGTGGGGGATAGATAGTTCAGTGGTGTCTAGGCAAGGTTTATTAGGAGTGGTATCTTCCAGCAAGTGGTGGCCTGCAAAGTCGAGGGAGTGGTGGCTTCCAACAAGTGGTGGTATGCAAAGTTCTTCATGGATGTTGTTTGGAGCAAGTAGTGGCTCACATGATTAGCAAGTGGCGCCTTTCACACTGGTGGTGGCTAGTGAATCAAATCTAAATCATTTTTACATAATAGAAGAGAGGATGGTGAAGACTATCTGCTGAGGGTGGTTTTTACCCTTGTGATTTCTACCTTAGACCTAGTGTCTTAATGTATGATTGTTCTTTGATGTGTTGATCTTATGTGTTGTGATGTTTTATGGTTTATACATTATTGATATCATGATATATGTTTATTAGTTTGTTTCTCATATGATCATGGTTATACATATGCTACTAATACATTTTGATGTGGTGTTAATCAAGTGTGTGATTCAATCAAATTTCAATAAAGGGTAAAAAATGGTCATAAGTCACACTATTGATTCCCCCACACACCACCACCACCACCCCCCCGCACTGCCTCTCAGTAGTGCTCAAGGCTTCTAACAATAAATAAAGTGATTCTTTATTTAATAATTTTTGCATGCTAAATAATCCATTAATTAATACATGCCAAAATTTAATTTTAGATTTTGGTGCAAATATATAATTTATAATTGAATATGGCCCACTTGATAAGGCATCAATTGGACTTTGGGGACGTGCTTTTTATACAATATGCAGGGAAATACTTAATGATTTTCATACCATTTTGATTGTTCCATATAGTCTCATCACACCAAGAGTAAGCCTCACCATTTAGCTACACATGTAGTTAGATAAAGATGAGAGCATAGGCACAACTCACATCCCCCTAGGTGCAACAAAATAACATGTTTCTTGGATCATGTCTTATTATATCATAGACAAACATACCTCTTTAAGATACTAATAAAAACAAAGCTAATTATTAATCTTGATTATGAAACTAATAATAAGGAACCAACCCTCAACCACCATAATAAATTGCCACCTATTAATGTTAAACTTCTTTCACCTACTTTATAACTATAACATATCTATTTTCAACTTTTATATTTTACTTTTAATACTCATAATTGTAATATATAAACAAACAATCATAACATATTAACTCATAAATTAATTGAACTATAAATATTATTTCAACATTACATTAAGCCATCATCACATCACATACATAATTGTAATGAAAAATAACAAGAGGAATAACTACAATGCAACAAAGTCCCTACCTATATCGCTAATTAATTGATCAAATCTTGTGCAGAGTGTGGAGAAAACTTTGCACAATGAAATATTTCCGCACAGAAATATCTACATAATGAAATCTCTTCGCACATAACTCTTTGCATAATGAAACTTCTTTGCACAAAGCTCCACACAGAACTCTCCACACAAATCTCTACCGCTAATTAATTGATTAAAGGTTGCGTATTCCGCAAAATGAAATCTCTTTGCACCAAAGTCTATGCACAATGAAATATCTTTGCATAGTGAAATCTGTTGAACAAAACTTTCTGCACAATGAAAGATCTCCACACAAAGCTCTCTACACAGTGAAATCTATTTGTATAGTGAAATCTCTTTGCACAACACAGAAGTAGCCAAAAAATCTAACTAATTGATTAACTTATGCACTCCATGTAGTATTGGTAATATCTTAATACCAAATAATGCATATATCCATTATGGCAGAGTAAAGGGATGTGTAGAAAGCAATATGTGCAGCAAAATCTTTATTCATTGTTTATGAAATATCTCTGCACAAAGATCTACCGCTAATTAATTGATTAAAGGTTGTGTACTCTACACAATGAAATATTTTTTCATAGTGAAAGCTCTATGGATAGTGAATTAATTGATTAAAGGTTGTGTGGAGTGCGGAAAAAAAAAATCCGCACAATGAAATCTCATCCTAGGTGGCACCGCATGATTTGCATGTCGTTTGAGAAATCAGATATGTGAAGCGATTTCAACAATCAATTAGGTGTCCTCAGCTAGAGTTGCATGCATCCACAATATTTCATGCGGAATTTGCTAAATGATAGTTACCCATATGATCCGGATTTAAGCAGGAACGCAATAGATTATAGAGTTAACCATAAATACAGAGATGCGATAACCATAAAAACAGAGATGCAGCAGAAATAATACTTCATTTCATTAATGGAGAATAATGAAATATGCTTACAAATAGAAATAACCCAGCTAGGGCGATGGTAGCTTATCTCTGAGAAGAGATGTGTCGGCTACATGCTCTGAACTGTTTCGAACTGTCTTTACAGTGAGGCTCGAAGGCCTATTTATTATTGAGAAACCATGGAAAACCCTTCACATTCCAAAACCTAACCCTAGAATATGAAACGCCAAATTGTGGGCCCCGTTTTGGGGTGAGTTGGATAGCGAACTTCCCGGGGTCGCGAATTGGACGTCTTATCTCCATTTGACGCGCATGATAGCCCGTTGGAAAGATCTCTCCGAGGACTACGACGGAAAAGACGATTTTTATTAAAAAAATCGCTGGCGGTGGATTTCCCAAAAAACGTCGTTTAGGGCCTCAAAACGGCTCCGGAAGTTTCGGACCCGAAAAACTGCTAAAAATAGTAAAGTGCACTATAATTAAAGAAAGTGAAAAACTGAAAGAGAAAGTTGTGGGGGTCCAAATGGGATAGGTGGGTGGCCACCAACATCCACCTGGATCATTCCTCCCCCCTTAGGAAGCAATGGTCCCCATTGCGTTGAGTTCCTCCCTGAGATGAGGAAGCTTCTGTTGAGCTGGGTCTCTGGTGAGCTGTTCTGCAATCTCTAATGTGTCCAGAAATGGTGGGAAGCATGGTCGACGACGGTCCACATTGAACACTCGATGCAAGTGAAGGAATGGAGGAATGCTTTGCTTCAAAGCATTGTTTCCCGTAGCCTTGGTACTGGTGTAAGGACCATGTCAGAGTGGCCTGAGCTTCTGATGGGTTCTGGTAAGGCGTTCTTTCTGTCGATGCAACCAAACTTTGTTCCCCACCTGAAACTTGTGTGGTACCCTCGTGGGTGAGAAGAAGTTGTTCCTGTGTTCTGTTCTGACTGTATCCCTCTGTTGCTGTTGCTGCGTGGAGGAACCCTTCGTGGGGGTCATGGATGTAGCAACGATCTTCCCCTTACTTTGGGAGCGAACTAGACAGAAAATAAATTTCCTAGTCTGTGAGATGAGCTTGCTGCCTTTCTTAGCAGTGATCAAAGAGGTGGCAGTAGGTGGGGCTACCTCCGGTATCCTGTATAATGAATTATCCAAAGAAATAATGACAGCGCGAGGCCTTGACTCATACACAGCATGTCGCCTCCACAAGTATGGCTGGCCTAAGAGTACATCACAAACATCCAGAGGTGTAACATCACATAATACCTCGTCTGTGAAGGGCTTGATGCTGTAGGGAAGGCGGCACTGCTGGCGAACTTTGAGATCTCGTCCTTCGTGAAGCCACCCGATACTGTACGGCTGCGGGTGTGGTGTAGTCTATAGGCCCAACCGCTTCACGACCTCTGCTGAAATGAGGTTCTTTTGGCTGCCACTGTCGACAATGAATTGCAGTGGCGAACCCTTCACCCACATTTGTGAGTGGAAAAGACGTTCCCCCTCCTCTGGCTCTTCGGGCTCATTCTTCTGGATCTTGGCAATGGCAAGAGTGGCACTAGGATCTGCATCAATGATCTGCTTCCCTTTGCCATTCCCCTTGTCGGGTTCTGGCTCAGAGTCGGAACATGCATCTGATTCAGAAGCCTTCAACTCGACCACCAGCGACTGCTTGGTCCAACACTCACTTGTGTTATGAGTGGGACTCTTGTGGAACTCACACCACTTTCCTGTGTCCTTCTTCGGCTTCGTGGTGGTGTTCTTTTCTTGCGGCTTCGAGGGGTTGTCTTGGGTCACCCCACCTTGGCTTTGTCCTTTAAGCTTCGGATTTGTAGATCCAAAGTCTCGCTTCTTCTGTTTGAACTTTTGCTCGATTTTGACAGCGTATCGGTATGCTATGCCGAGTGAGGAGATGTTCAAGAACTCCATCTCTTCCTGGATGTATCTGTGTAGGCAGCCGCGGTATTTGAGTACCAGATGCAGCTCAGAATCTTTGATACCCAACTGTGTGCGAAGGGTATGAAAAATATTTGTGAACTCTGGCACATCTTGGTCTCGTCCCTGCCGTAGTGTGGTCCATTTGATGTATTTGTCCTCATAGCTTTTGACAGGGTAGTACTGCTCCTTGATGGCATCCCGGAAGTCATTCCAAGTGGGGGCGGCTGAAAACAGTGAGCCTGTACTTTCATCCTTCTACTCGCAGTATGTTTCCCACCAGTCCTTGACGTGGGGGGCTGCTTTGAGAAGAGCCAAAATAATCTTTTCCCGACTTGAAAATTCATGAACAGAAAAATACCCATCTAGCAGATTTAACCATTTATCTACGGCATCTGCATCTATTTGACCCTCGAAGATGGGGATTTCAAAATTAACTTGTACCTTAAATGGTGTGGCGTTTCCAGAGTAGCTGTTGGAAGCCGATGCGTCGCCTCTGGGTAGCCGCTGAAGGATCTGCGCAAAGCTATCCATCATCGCGTCCCTTTGCCGCTCGAGGGCTTCTTCGAGCAAGATTCTGATAGGACCTCCTGCCCCCCGTCTTTCTTCTCATCTGCCATGGGAGGTCGTTGAGATTTACGAGGCTGGTCTTGCAAAGGTTCGCCCAATTCAAGCCCTAACTCCTTATATCCCGACCTCGTTGGGGACATGCAAAGAAAAATAAAGAAAAAGCAGACCGCTCTGATACCACTGATCCGGATTTAAGCAGGAATGCAATAGATTATAGAGTTAACCATAAATACAGAGATGCGATAACCATAAAAACAGAGATGCAGCGGAAATAATACTTCATTTCATTAATGGAGAATACTGAAATATGCTTACAAATAGAAATAACCCAGCTAGGGCGATGGTAGCTTATCTCTGAGAAGAGATGTGTCGGCTACATGCCTCTGAACTGTTTCGAACTGTCTTTACAATGAGGCTCGAAGGCCTATTTATTATTGAGAAACCATGGAAAACCCTTCACATTCCAAAACCTAACCCTAGAATATGAAACGCCAAATTGTGGGCCCCGTTTTGGGGTGAGTTGGACAGCAAACTTCCCGGGGTCGCGAATTGGACGTCTTATCTCCGTTTGACGCGCATGATAGCCCGTTGGAAAGATCTCTCCGAGGACTACGACGGAAAAGACAATTTTTATTAGAAAAATCGCTGGCGGTGGATTTCTAAAAAAACGTCGTTTAGGGCCTCAAAACGGCTCCGGAAGTTTCGGACCCGAAAAACTGCTAAAAATAGTAAACTGCACTATAATTAAAGAAAGTGAAAAACTGAAAGAGACAATTGTGGGGGTCCAAATGGGATAGGTGGGTGGCCACCAACATCCACCTGGATCACCATCCTATTTAACGTTTTGTCAATAATGATTCAATGGTCACACTGCATCCATCCACAATATTCTACGCATTATTTTCTAAATGATAATTTCCCATTGCTTCCTAGTCTAAATATTTCACCATGAACTTCTTGTGAAATGGAAATGTGGATGTGGAGGAGAGCTAATTGCACATAGCTTCTGCACTCCGTGTACTATTGGTAATATTTTAATACTAAATAATGCATATCTTTGTTATGGAAAAGTAAAGGGATTTTTTGAAAGCAATATATGCAGCATAATCTTCATTCATTGTTTATGAAATATCTCAGCACGATGGAAGCTCTCTGCACAAATCTCTACCAGTAATTAATTGATAAAATGTTGTGTACTCTATAGAATGAAGGTGTTCCAGGCAATGCAATCTCTCTTCACAAAACTTTCCGCACAATGAAAGCTTTTTGCATAGTGAAAGCTTTATACATAGTGAATTAATTGATTAAAGGTTGTGTGGAATGTGGAGAAAATTCTGCACAATGAAATCTCATCCTAGGTGGCACTGCATGATTTACATATTCTTCGAGAAATTAGATACGTGAAGAAATTTCAACAATCAATTCCTTTGTAGCTTTATTTTTATTCTGTCACAAGATGCTTCAAAAGATGTAGAATCCTCCTAGAGACAACCCCCAGATTGAAGGAAAGGGTTAGTTCCTAGGGTATTCAAGAGGAGTGCTTTTGAAGACTCTCTGAGGCTTGAATGCTGCACTCCATATGTCACACAATTTGAAGTAAGATAATTCAGATCTTGGTTCAATATCCCTTCACCAAGGTAGGCTCAAGCAGACACACAATTGTATATACATATGGGTAGATATGACTCATCTCAAGGAGGAATGTCCTAATCCTAGAGGCCAACACACAGGAAAATGCAACTTAATATTGGTGTTGTAGTAAAAATTAAGAGGAGGAAAGAATGGAAGGAATTTGATCTAGAAGGATGGATAAAACACTGAATCCTAAGCAACAAATTCCAGCAGAAATATGGAAGACTGAAGAGGTGAAAACGCAGAAATAGTGGAGCACAATTTAAGGTTTCTAGCTCTATACCTCATGGACACATTTTGTCACCAAATAGCATTAGTAAATCTGTGCTCACACAGGTATTGCAGGCTATAAAATAACACAAGTAAATCTGTCATTTACACAGGTATTGTTTTCTACTTCATAGCATGCATACAACCATAAGTGAGAGTGAAACTGACAGCTTCATTACACAATTTCAGAGGAGGAAAAACATATATGAAATGATATACATAATGGAAAACATATTGCACATTACTCCTCTTGGAATCAACAGAAATGCTTCATTAATCTTTGAAGATAGAGTCCAAATACCCAATCCATCATAGTTAACATTTGTATAAGCCCGAGCACCTCATGAACAACCAAATTGAGCCAAAAGTGTAACCGCTTTCTCTACAAAGAGAGCTCAGAACTTGCAAAAATAGAATTCAAGCCTCTAGAATGTAGAATTCAGGAACCTTTCTAAAGAGTTTCTTCCCTCTTTTTATAGGGAGAACCCAAGAAAAACAATTTACAAAATATCTTCTAATGCCCCAGCTGTCTGAACTACTAGTTGTCTTGGCATGTGAATGTCCTAATGATTCTCAAACAGATATGATTCTTTTCTTTAAAATGTAAAAATCAATAAAATATGAAAAATCAAGGTGTCATGATGGATACTGAAAAATATATCCATGCCATTTCTTATGATTGCCTCTCATTAGGCCACGTGTCTGCCACCATTTTCCTCCACAATTATTGGACGATATGCCTATCGCTTCCCCCCTTAACTGCTTGAATTCCCCACTTTCTGAGCTGGAAGCAATCAACTGTGGTGGCCTAAGTGGTGCTCTGTAATATAGTTTATGACTCATCCATATTTTATTACTTCTGCTTTACATGATTGGATCCCAATACATCCTATAATATTACCATAGTGCCACTTCGGAGCCGCAACTCATCATAACTTTATTTAAAGTGACATTACAAAAACACAACGCTCTGATGTCTTCAACCCTCTTGTGCTTAGCTCCTTATGTATTCTCAACCATGGGACCACTCCCTGTGACCGAAGGCTTAAAGCATAGGGGCTAAAATATTGGAGCCTTCTCTCCTCGTAACTTCATTTGAAATAACCTTCCGAAAACATAAAGTTTTGATGCCACCAAGCTCCTTTTCCATTGGCCCTCTTTTTGCGTATCCCATAGGACTGGGTGGTGTGACCAGAGGCTTAAATCGTAGGGGTTGAAATATCAGAGCCTTTTATCCTCGTAACTTTGTTTGAAATAATCTTCCAAAATCATAAAGTTTTGATGCCACCAAGCTCCTTTTCCATTGGCCCTCTTCCTATGTATCCCATAAGACCAGGTGTCGGTTTGCATCAGAAGCCCTCTTCATCGGAAGTTTCCAATTTAATAGTTAACATTGAAGTTATGTTATGTTGCACTTTTGATGAGCTCATAGCTCTTGGTGCTCAGCCCCAGCTCTATGCCTTTGGTTCCCTGAAGTTTGTGTGACCAACTGCCACCTGATTTTGGAGCTCCTTCCATTAGAGGCTCTTCCAATAAAAGTTTCGATGTCATTTCCCTTTGAAATGCTTTATAATGTTTGGGTGCTTGGCCTTAGTTCAAGCCCTTGGTTCTACTGATTCTTCGTGACCAAGTGCCAACATACATCGAAGCTCCTCTTTGTCAGAATATTTTCAAAAAGGAATTAAAAGAGTTTTGATGCCACCATCCTCCGAAATTCCATCTTAGCACTTAGGCACTCCAGCTAGCCCTGTGCCCTTGGTCCCTTTGGATTTCCATGACCGGGTGCTAGTAGATTTTGGAGCCCCTCTCATCGGAAGTGTTAAAATTGGAATTAACCTTGGAGTTATGATGACTCCCACTTCTGATGAGCTCATCTTAACACTTAGGTGCTATGGCTAGCTCTCTCTTGAGGGTGGATAAAATTTTCACATGAATGCTAGACCTACAAAATATCTACATGGTGAATCTAAGAACTTGCAGATGGCACATCAAGTGAAAGAGCACACAACCCAACAAAGATAATGCAACTTGCTTCTTGGGCATACTAAACAAGAAGTCGATTCCAGTGAGATGGAGTTTGATCATTACATTTGTTGTGTGATATGATCTGGTAAGCTTTGGTTCTGAAGGATACATCATGTGATTTAAGCCATGGTGTGTAATGGATTTCATTTATTGGGTGAAGGAAAAGTTAAAATCTTAGCAAAACGAAGTTAAAAACTCGACAAAATTGATAGATGGGTCAAACAGAGAAAATTATGTCATGGAATTCTGGTGTTGCAACCATTTTTCCATTTTTTTTCCAGAGAAGTTGATGTATGGCATATCTTGTTATTTATGGAATGTTGTTGGCATATGTTGTGCAAGTTTTGTGATTGGCTTACATCAGTCTCCATTGGGTTGTGTTTAGATGATGTCCAGTTCCACTGGAGTAGGATGGGTGTAATTTTTTGTCCACCATAGATCCCCAAGGATCTCTCATACCAGTGAATAAAAATTTTGAATTTAAATTTCATGACTAGGAGATTTTCTTTTTGGAAACAATTTAGGTGTTCAGAGAGAACCTTTCATTTAAATCATCTTGCATTTGCAGCAGCACCTCCAGCAAGAACAACTTCCTAAAGATCACGAACAGTTTGGCTCAACATCCATTTTTGGCCTTTAGTTTCTCCCAATTATCCTGAAGAAAATTATTTGATTTCCAAAGATGAGACTTTCACTTATTTATACACAAGCAGATGCTCTAGCTAATCTGTTGGAAGAAGAAAAACCTAAAATTAATGAATGCATGTTTTTACCCTCGTTGATATAGACATGTATTGTAAGACCCTTAACCCTTTTTCAACACCACTTGAAGAGACAACTGAATTGACCAAAAGACCTTGAAACCAAACAACCCCAAACCTTGCTTTCAATAGTAAGTGGAGAGAACCATAAGAAAATCATGGCTACCTCTAAAACGATAAAGGAATCAAGATCGATTCAAGGGTACCATATCTTCCTCCAACCATGAAACAATCCTGCACAACAAAAGAATTAGGAGAATAATTAGAGAAAGAAACAATCATGCACAGAAAAATAATCAGGAGCATAATTACAGAGAAAACATGGTTACTATGCAAAGAGTGGAGGGTCTAGATCAGTTTTGATGGAAAGAAAGCACATACCTCAGAAGAAACACAATCCTTTGTTAGAATAAGAGCAAGAACCCTAGCACGACTGAACTTAGAATAGACACCTGGAAGACACAAAAGACGACACCTAGTGGACGACGAAATTTCATCGATTTAAACATAGGAACATGCTCTAGTTAATATGCTAGAAGAACAAAAACCTAAATTTAATGAATGCATGCTTTTTTCCCTGGTCGATATAGACTTATACTATAAGACCCTTAACCCTTTTTCAACACCACTTGAAGAGAAGATTGAATTGACCAAAAGACCCTGAAACCAAACAACTCCAAACCCTGCTTTTAGTAGTACGCGAAGAGAACCCTAAGAAAATCATGACTACCTCTAAAAGAAAAATGAATCTAGATCGATTCAAGGGTAGAATCTCTTCCTCCAGCCAGGCAGAGAGGGTCCACTGTTGCAAGTGAAACACTTCTAGCTCTGATCGGAAACAATCCTTCACAACAAAAGAATCATGAGCATAATTAGAGAAAGAAATAGTCATGCACAACAAAAGAATCAGGAGCATAATTACAGAGAAAAACGTGGTTACCATGCGAGTAGGTTATTGCCAAGATCCATATATCCCATCTAAGATAAATTACCAAGCACTGACCGAATTTTCCCATCCAGAATGTCATTAAAACCAATATCCGTAGCCTCCCTAATTTACCCAAATCCTCTGGTATCTCACCATAAGCAAACGGGTTTGTCTTTAAATTCAAACTTACCAGATTCATTAAATTCCCAAGGAACACATGAATCGTAACATGCAGCAAATTCAAGGGCAAACTCCTCAATCTTGCTTAACATTCCAAACCCCAGATGAATTCGACCTGCATGATGTCATCTGAATTTGTACAATAGTTAACGACGAATTTGTAGAGTGCCCCTAAAAAGAACCTCACTATAAAAACGCTTATTAACTTAATTATTTTATTCTTTCAAGATAAATAATTTATATATACTTCTTCAATTTAGATGGTAGGGAGAAAGAGCTTTTGAATTCACGATAATAATTAACGGGAGCAATGATCAGAAAGCCGCGTCCCTATCTTTAAACCATACTCTCTGATTTTTAAAAATTAATAAAACAAACAAAATAAAAATTATGGCACAATTTATTCAAATTTTAAAATGTTATTAAACAAGTAATTTTGTTATTAATCTTCACAATTTTGAGGAATTATTACATGAAAATTCTACTTTAGATTACAAAGAAAAGGCATCACATGTAACTCATATGGCTCCATTACGACTAAACTTTAGTAATGCATCACACTATACCCTTTGTGCATAACGATGAGCATCAATACTTGTCTTCAATTGTCGAGGTCCATATAGTCAGAGACTTGTCTTTCTTTTCCTTCTAATTTTCATTAATGCATGGCTATGTGTCAATTTCAAAGCCACATACTCAAATTTTAATTTTATTTTATTACTAATGGTTTTAAAGTAAATGTAATGTCTAATTAACCATAGGTATTGACTTCAATCAAATCTTCTAACTATTGAAAAAATATTTAATTAATTTTTACAAATTTCAAAAAATAATTTTAAATTTCAAAAAAATCAATTTAACGAGAGATAAACATTAAACCGTTTTTAGTCACTGATTTCTATACTCTCAACTATTGTAGAGATTAATAATGAAATAAAAGTATCAACCATCTTTTAAAGATTTAATATTTCAAAAACAAATGGGTTTGAACAGTGATAATGATTTATGATTAGATATTTAATGGTAATCATTAGAGATTTCATGTCATCAGAGTCGAAACTTGCCAATTTAAATTTTATAGAATATGTTAAAGAGCCACTTGGTAGGAGTTGAATTTGATAAAATTTCATACTACCAATATTATAAGTGTTGAACTTTGAAGTGGACAACTAAATAAATTGCAATGTCCAAACTAAACAAGTTTTTCTATGAACAAAGGAGGGGGAGAGAGAATATCAAAAGGGTTTGAACATTAACAATGATTGGAGATTCAATGGTAATCATTAGAGCCCTCCTATCATGAAAGAAACTTGCCAATCTAAAGCTTATAGAATTTGTCAAAGAATCACATTGGTGGGACTTGGATTCAATCAAATTTTATATTATTGATATTGCAAGTGTTAAACCTTGAAATGGATAACTATGGAAATTGCAGGCTCCAAATTAAACAAGTCAATCTATGAAAAAAGGAGGGGGGGAGAGAATCCATGTCCATGTGCCTCCCCCCCATCTCCATGTGTCAAGGTATAAGAATGGGGGCTCCCTTTTGATAGAGGAGGGGGAGAGAGAGTCCATCTCCACATGCACCCTCATGCCCCACCCCACCATGATATTCCAAGGTATAAGAATGGGGGCTCGCTTTTGTCACATCTATTAAGTCTCCCTCCTACCACCCTAGACGTGCCAATGTTGTAAGAATGGGGGCTCCATTTTGTTACATTTATTAAGTCACCCTGCCATGATGTGCCAAGTTATAAGAATGGGGGCTCCCTTTTTTCACATTTGTTAAGTCTCGAGGGTAAAAAATGGCCCCATTTCCTCCCTCTTCATATGTATGTATCCTTCCCTTACTCTCTAAAGAATTGTGCCTTTGTGGCCATGACTTATGCATGTGGGATGAACTAGTCATAATTTATGATTTAATGCTTACCCTTTTAGACATTGAACCTATCATTATAGAGAAGGATAATAGATTTAACGGACAACTAGGATGACATAACTCATTCTTGTTATATGCTTTGAGTCTTTTTGCTCCTCCCTGGTCTCCTAATGCTAACTAGTCTAATAGTTGTGGATTGAGAAGTGCCAAAAAGTATTAATGTTGCTATAATGGTTGATGCATCCTTTGAAATCTTAGAGGTTTAAGGAAGGGACTTCCCCAATGACAAGAGAGATATGTAGCAATAGCTAAATGGATTTTGGAATCCTCAATGTCATAATGGGAAAAATAAAAATTTGTATATAAGGTAATGAATTTGGCAAAAAATCATTTCAATGACTAATTCACTTTGGAAACAAGGATCCCTTACTCAATTTAAGGAATTAGGACATTGAATCTCAAGCCTCCTTAACCTATTCTAAAAAGGATAAATTGGAAATGGCCTTCAATTAACATCTTTGTAAACCTTAGCTGGGTGTATAGCAACTCACTTGAACCTCCCTCTAGAGGCCTTTCTCTCTCCCCTTATTGACCCTAATAGAAACTCCTCAAACTTTTCCTCGCAAATCTCCTAACACTTCAAAGGAATTGATTATGGCCTTACTAATCAACACTTCAAAGTTGGAAAATGTTGACGTTGTGGATTTTGGTGTAACTATTAATATTGGTTTTGGTATTGCTATTACCTTGTGATTTAGGTGGAATTAGATATTTAATCCCTTATATGGGTAATAGTAATTAGTTTTACTTTTTCAATTAATTTTGTGAATGTTTCAACAAATAATATTTTTATTAAGAAAAATTATTAAGCACTATACCTCCAAACCTTTTAGTTTGGAAAATTGGAGTGGCCTTCACAACGTAACTTTTTAAAGGCTTGCACCTATATGCAGATTTTAGGATTTGGCTATCGAAAAAACATGCATTTTTGTATCTCTATGTCTTATGGTTCGGCTGTAATTATTTTAATATAAAAATTACTTATTATTATGAAAAAAATATAAATTTCAATATATATGTATGAACACTCTTGCACCGCACATCATGGAAATATTCAACATCATCATTTAACAAGGATTCCCAAGAGATTGGACAACTAGCCTAGCAATACCCCTTTTTAAAAGTGGAGACATTAATAATCCTTCCAATTATAGAGCCATTATGATCAATCCTTTGTTTGCAAAGATTTTCGACAGCATGGTAGAAAATAGATTCAGTAAGTGGGTAAAAGTAAAAGAAAAGAGGGAAAAAGGGCAAGCGGGTTTTAGGTCGAAGTGTTCTACATTGAATCATGGTATCACGCTGAGACACATCATTGAAAAGGTTTGGGGGGACAAAGAAGAATTATTTTCCTTCTTTGTGGTCTTTAAAAAGGAATTTGACACAGTCCCTAGAGATAAGTTGTGGCATAGAATGGAAGAACTTGAAATTCCTTTGCATTATAGAGCCACTGTCCATAGACTTTATGAAGAGGTGAAAGTCAAAATTATAACCTCAACGGGTATTTCAGAAAGCTTTAGAAGTGACATTGGAGTCAAGTAAGGTTTCCCTCTATCCCCTACTCTTTTTGGTTTATATATTGATAAACTAGAAGAGTGGCTAAATCTACAAGGTGGAGATGGTGTTCGGTTGGGGGAGTTTGTGATAAAGATTCTTTTATATGTTGATGATCTTGTATTGATTGCTAAATCAACCCATGGATTGCAGATGCACCTATATGCCCTTGAGCATTTTTATAGAGCAGTGGGGATGCAAGTCAATACTAGTAAGACCAAAATAATGATTTTCTCTAATAAAAGGAAGCAAAGCCAACATACATTATTCTTTGAAGGAAACATTCTTGAAGAAGTAAATGAGTACAAGTACCTAAAGATTGATTTCAACAACAAGCTTAATTGGGAGGACTGTAGAAAGAAGAGAATTTTAGGAGGTTGGAAAGCATTATATGCTCTTAAAAACAGATGTAGGGAGGCAAATTTATGGGATTGGAAAATGATTAAAGTTATTTTTGGACTCCTAGTTTGTCCAATGATGTTATAAGGGTGTGTGGGCTAGCAACACCCCTGTCTCAAAATGGAAACAAATTGAGAAAATCCAAAAATGCTTGATCATGAGCAAGTTCAAAATAAAAAGTTTGGTATCTTATGAGATAATGTTGAGTGAAATAGGAGAAACTCCCATCGAAGCAATTGCTATGGTGAAGCTCATAAGATATCTAAAAAGAATTGAGCAAATGAGAGTAGGTAGATGGCATAATGTTATCCTCAATGAAGGCATGAGTGAAAGAAAGAAAACAAGGATGAGACAAAACTACACAGGGATGCAAAAATCGAATATCTACCTCAATGTTTGTCGCACAAATAACATGGAGCTAAAGAATTTTTTTATGGAGAAGTTTCGTAAACAGGTGTGGGGAAAAGATTTGGGTAGAAAGAAGAAGTACTACATTGAGGAATTCAACTCTACGTGTGATCTCCAACAAAAAAATTACATTGGAGCTAGCATTTCGTGGAAGGAAAAGGTTCTTATTTCTCGATTAAGACCCAACTCACATCAACTTCAGTGTGAAAGGAAAAGGCCTAAAGAAGCTTGGGAAGAATGGGTGTGTATATTTTGCATGTCTGGGACAGTGGAATCGTAAAAACATTTCATTTTGGAATGTGAAGCGTTCAAAAACATCAGAGAAAGTTATGGGAATATGTTAGCATTGATTTCTTGGCATTGCCTTTTTAGCGAGGGGATTGTTAGAAGGTTGGGCCAACTCATCATCAATTAGAATAAGAAAAAGATTGAATTGAAAAAGGCGAAAAAACAAGGAACTAGTGGTCTTATACACTATTTTTAGTCTCGTAGACATTAAAATATCATTTCATTATGAAAAAATAATAATTTCCAACTTAAAATAATAATTTAATTTTATTAAAAAATTATTATCATTAGTGATAAAATAATAGTAATGTTCATTTCATTATGGTTTTAATTTATGGGTGATATTTGCAAGCTACTCATAATAGTTTGTTTTTCATTGTGGTTAGCCTCACTATATCCACCTTAGGCATGGTAGATAGTGTTTCCAAAAAGTTGACCACCTATAAATTGTAGTTAGTCCAAAACATGTATGTTTAATAATATTTCCACTGAAAATGTTTTTCAATTTTGTAGTGGATTTTACAAGAAGTCATAGTTTTAGTTAATTGATGGGAAATTTTATCATGAAATAGCCTTTAAGAGTTTTGATACATTTTAAAATGATTCACATCATTGGAATTTTGGAAAAAAGGAAAATATCAAAATAGAGTTTTACCTCATCGAAAAAAAAATATCACTAATAAAATTGATTTTTGAGAGATTTTTCGGCATAAATCACAAGATCTATCATTTGTCGATGTATTTCGAACCAACTAGTGTGGTTCATTGTCAGGACAAGTTGAAGAACCAGATCCAGCTTTGCATGATAAATAGCTTGAGCAGAGCCTCCAACGACTAACTAGGCCAACGGCTAAATTGGACTAGGGACCTTACCTCTAAATATAAATAATTTATTTTAATTGGAAGTTAGTTATAATAACCTTACCTCTAAATAAATATAAAAATAATTTAATTTAACTGGTTATTCATTGTTTAATAAATACATAGAAAAATATTAGAATAAAACGTATAATTAACTATTTATAGAGTTACTAACTAATTTACTAAATACATAGAAAATATAAATAATGTAATAAAACGTATGATTAACTATTTATAGAGATTAAAAATTGGTTGTTAAGTTATACATATAAACAAAATAATAATATAATAAAAAATTAATTAAATAAATAAATATATATTAGAATAAAATAATATTAAATTAAAATAAATAAATAATAATAATATAAAAATAAATAAAATATATATATACAATGGAATAAAATAATATTAAGTAAAAAAATTAAAAAATAAATAAATAAATAAATAATAAAAATATAAAAATAAATAAAAAATATCTATATACAATGGAATAAAATAATATTAATTAAAAAAATAATAATAAAATAAAAATAAGAATAAAAATAAATATTAATTTGTAAATATTAACTTAATATAAAAATAAAAATAAATAAAATCAGATAAAAACTTGTAAATATTAACTTAATAGAAAATTAAAAATAAAAAGAGGAGACAAGAAACAAAGGAAGGGGGGAGGAGGAGGGGCGGAAAGGAAGAAAGCGACTAGGAAGAGAGAGCAAGGACCCAACATCTATTGACCTTCCAGCCATCTTCTCTATTGAGATTGCTCGGCCTCTTTTCAATCTCCAGAGCTTCCCTAAATTTCCGATGATGGAACTGTGAAACTCTAGCAATGACGCTAGCCTCCTCAATACAAACATGATGATTGGTTTTTTCCGCATGCTCAGCTAAAGCCGAAGACTTTGATCTCCTATGTTTAAGGTCAGTTGCATGCTCACTAATCCTTTAATTGATGGAGCGACCTGTCTCACCAATGTCCCATAGGAACAAGGGATAATATACACCCCTTTCATATCCTTGGGATCAATAGGATCCTTTGCTGATCTGAGGGACATACGAATGGTATTAAGGGGTCTAAAGGTAACAGGGACACTATGCATCTTGAGAATCCTTGCAATCTTATCAGTGGTCCCCTGAACAAACGGAAGATGGACACCTGGAATCCGCTCCTTCGGTTCCCTTTTAGCAAGAGAATTCTTGGCAACTTTTAGGAAAGCCTTCTGTCCCATGTATCTACTATAACCATTCTCAACGAAGACATCAAGGAGATGAGATTTTTCTTTCTCAAAACTCTTTTTATCCGAGATCCTTAAGGCCCTAGTAGCAAGGGTATTGAGAACCCCCATCTTCTGAGAACAATATGATTCATTTGAGGGATTGGAATTCCTACCTTAAAAGTATTTATGAATCACTTGATATTGTGGATAACATTCAAACCCATTTTTTCTATAGAAGACATAGATTTTAGGGTCAAGTGGCTCATAAAAGGGAAAGCTAAGGATATTGATGAATACCAAGCATAAATTTTAAAAATTGGAGGGCCTACCCACAATGTTTATATCCACAAGCTCTTTAATTTAGCGTTCAAGCATAAATTCTCTAAACCTTGGACTCAAAGCCTCATTGTACCTACTTTTTAATGCGGGGATAAAAGAAATCCCTCTAAATATAAGGCCATTATGATTAGCCCTCTTTATACAAGCTATATGGAATTATTTTGGAAAAGATTCTCACCATATGGCTAGAAAACCATGGAAAAGGACATAGAGGCCAAAACCATGTTTAGAAGCCATCATTCGACTATTGACCACCCTATTACACTTAGGATCATTGTAAAGAAGGGTTACATAATGAAACAAATCTCCTATGTTGGTTTTTTGACTTTAAAAATATTTTGACATAGTGCTCGGGACTATCCTCTGGAATAGGCTAGAGGAGCTTGTTGTGGTAAGGTTGTATAATAATGTTAATGCCAAGTTTAGGAACATTAATAACAATTAGTAGGAAGAAATTAAATATAGTATATGGTTAAACAAGGATGTCCCTTGTCCCCTACCCTTTTTGGCATATACATTAATAAATTAGAGGGTTGTTTGGAAGAAGCAAGTTGTGTTGACCCAATTCTAGCTCATACAGTCACAATCTTCCTTATTTACGATGATGATATTGGCCTTAGGTTGAGTAGTCCCTATGATCTTGACAAGCAAATAAATTTTCTCCAATATTTCTACTCTAGTATAGGTATGACTATTAACATTGACAAAACAAAGGTTATGATAACTAATCCAAAAAATGTCAATTATGATAATTGTACACATGGCAACGATAGCTTGGAAAAGTGAATTCATACAATATCTCAAAATTAATCTTCGTCATAAGCTCAATTGGACTATAACATTGAGAAAATGATAAATGGAAGGTGGAATGCTTATTATGGGCCTAAGAACAATTGTAAATGAGTGGCTTTGACTATGGGATGGGAAGAAACTCCTTTTTGAGGCTCTCATCACTATTGTTTTCTTATATGGTTTTGAAGTTTGGGGTTGCAACATCTTCAGATAATTTTGGAGAAAGATAGAGAAAATCCAAAAGTGTTTTATAACTTGTAATTTCATAATCAAAAGAAATGCACCCTATCCTATCCTCCCCAGAGAAGTGAGTATTCCCTGATTCGGAGCATGCCTCTGACTAGGTATTTGATGTACAAAGTCAAGGTAAACAATGTAGAAGACATGAGGCTTCTTAAGATTGCTTCAAACTCCAATCAAAAGCACTTGCAACTCAAGCGAGGTTGGCATAAGGATGCCAAATATTAGTTAATTATTAGCAAATGAATGAAGAGATGACTATACAAAATAATGATAATAGTATGTATATTTTTGCATCTAAATTTAAGGAGAAAAAGTGATGTAATAAAGAGTTAGAGGATAAGAGAAAATTAAGATACTATAAGGAGGTGATCAACCCAAATCTAGAAGAGATCAAAAGTATCTATTTGTTTTGATTGGACAATTCCTAAAACATTATGGGTCAAAAGAATTTATCATCTTTGTGACAGTAAGAAAGTTGAAGATACAAGCACTTTCTCTTAAATTATTTTGTATACACCACATTTTCACTCATTAAAGCTATGGTGATTTAGGAATGCTTATTTAAAAGTTTTTCGAGCACAAAAATATAATTCTAAAAAACCATAAGTAATTTCTTTAGCTTTCTTATAATTCAATAACTTAGTGGACATTCCATAATGAAAATTATGAAACTACTATTTGTGGAAAACCAGAAGAATAGATAAAAGGCAATCAATTTATCTCACGAGACATAGATTAATTGATTTGTGTGAAGGTGTAGTCCTTGTTAGGTCATTGTTTCAAATCTTATGAAGAATAGATAAAAGACAATCAAATCAACACATAAGGCATAGATTAATTGATTTGTGTGAAGGTGTAGTCCCTGTTAGGTCACTTATTCAAATCTTATGAACAACAGATAAAAGACAATCAAATTAACTCATGAAGCATAGATTAATCGATTTGTGTAAAGTTGCAGTCCTGTTAGGTTACTAGTTTAAATCTCATGGAAAGGGGTTGAGGGTGGGAGCCATATGTGGAGATAAAAATTATACATGGAAAGTCTACACTTAATTGAGCTTTATATAATTATGGTAACAACATCTAACAAGTGGGCAAATCATTCTTCCATTCAACATTAATGCTACCTAAACTCAACCACCATTAAGCCACAATTTTTCCCAAAAAACCTATGGGAATTCCAATAAGATTTTGAAAAAATTCAACATTTTTTTTGGCAAATCAAATTATTTAAAATTAAAAAATGATTCAAACACTTCTATAATTAAATTTCTTGAATTTCGTCTTCCAAATAAAACTGCAGCCTCGGTCAAAAACACCAAACTCAGCCTAATTAAAAAAAATGAATAATCACAACTAAATTTAAAATAAAAATGATAATCACCTTCCTTCCATCACGGACACAAACACGTGGCAACCCGTACTCATTTACTAAGGTTCACTTGTTTTTAATTGCGGCATGTGCACGTACACTTATTTCCAACGGAATCCTCTGGGAAGAGTTTAAATTTGCATTTTCTGAGCAGCTCTCTGTAATGACTTTGACTTTCACTAACATGGAAAAATAGAGCATTCACACTCCCATGGAAAAAAAAAAAAAAAAAGTACGTGAAGATTTTAAGAGACAACACGTCCATTGAAGATTGCCAACAAATCTTCCAAAGTTTGTTTGTTGGGAATACTATAAAGGGAATAAATCTAAAGTCAATGGAAGTGGCAGCAACTAAACTCTATATATATATCCTTGGATTTATTGAATTTTTTTAATAAAGTATTTATTTATGTACCAGCAACATTTGGTAATGTAATTAATGTTGTTAAGATGTCATTAATGAAGTATTTGTCTAATTCTAATAAGGTTGGTTTAAATAGCAGCGACATGTTTGTGAAGGCAAGGTATTGTTAAAAAGGTGTTGAGGATAAATCCAATGCAAGTAAGTTAATGAGATAAAATCGATATTATTTAATTTAAAAATGAAATAATTTTTTTATTGGAATTTGATCTTTAAGTAAGTTTGTGATTTTTTGTTATTTAAAATATATTTTTGAATGTATAAATAGATTTAACAACTTAATTTCTTTAAGGCACTGGAATTTTGCAAATTAAACAATTTAAACTCAATTTTTTTAAAATAAAGCATTCACACTCCAATGGAAAAAAAAATACGTGAAGCTTTTAAGAGAGCACACGTCCATTGAAGATTGCCAACAAATCTTCCAAAGTTTGTTCGTTGGGAATACTATAAAGGAAATAAATCTAAAGCCAATGGAAGTGGCAGCACCTAAACTCTATATAGATCCTTCGATTTATTGAATTTTTTTAATAAAGTATTTATTTATGTACCAGCAACATTTGGTACCAGATTTATTGTTTTTTTTTTAAATAAAATATTTATTTGTGTATCAGCAAAGGAAGTGGCAGCATCTAAACTCTATATATATCCTTGGATTTATTGCTTTTCTTAAATAAAGTATTTATTTGTGTACCAGCAACGGAAGTGACAGCACCTAAACTCTATATATATCCTTCGAAGATGGTGTGGCAGCATGATGTTTCATCTTAATAAATGGTGCTTTGTTGCTCGAGGTAGGTGTGCAAGTTAGTAGGTGAGTTTTGATTTATTTTATAATCATCCTGTGACATTTTCATTATCTAAATATATATGCTATGAAGGTTTTTAAGCCTTTATCTATTCGTTGGTATGGATCATTAATGGCGAGAAGTGCATGTATCTCATAGAATTTTATATTTGAAGACACTTAAAATTTTATTTTTAGAGGTGGGGGGCTTGAATGTGTGATAACCCCAATTATTTACAATGTAAACATTTTGGTAAAAAAAAAAATGGGATGAGTTATGGGACACAAGTTTTAGAGGGATGGGGTGATTACTTGTTGAAAAATAATATTAATGTACAAAACTAATTCAAATGAGGGGATTTAAAAGGTCAAAGGAATGTGAATAGTAAAAAAAAAGGAAAATTGAATTGTTGGAAAAATATTTGGAGTAGCAAGGAAAAAAAAAGGAAGAAGGAAACAGGGAGAGTTGGAAAAGAAAAGGAGGAGAGAGGCAGCGTGATAACATAGAAATTGGAATTACCAAGAAAGCCTGAACAACAGAAAGGAATGATGATTTCAGTTGGTAAAGGAGCATGAAGAAATCAACAAGTGGGGATTGATTTCCTTTGAAGTCCCTGTTGACCTAGAGGGTGGACTTGATGTTTCTCAGGAAATCCCTAAGAGCTAGGGTGGAGGAATTGATCCTGGAAAATTCTTGGAGGATTTCTGAAGGTTTATTTGTTGTATGTTAATTTTATTGTGGGTTCTGGAATCCCTGCATTGGATGAGATCATAGTGTTAAGTTTTGAAGGGTGGAGACAATTAGTCTCTAGAATCCCTGTGCATTTGCTAGTTTCAAATTTAGTTGGTGGGTGGGGATGGGTGAATCTTTGGAGTCCCTGTCTCAGTTGATGGATGTATTTGATCCCCGAAGTAAAAAGATCCCTCGAACTCTAGAATCTGGCTTGAGGGTAATAACCACAAGAGAGAGTTGGTTGTAGGTGTCTATGGTTGGGTGGAGAGTCATAGTCCCAGACTCAGTTGCCCATTAGTTTGAGATAAGTATCTCTCATGTTCTCAGGAATTCAAGAATATCCTATTGTCATTACCAATCTAAAAATGATGTTTACTGATGGCATGGTTCATGATTTATTTAACTTTATGAATTTACCAATGTGTTGTTGTTATTGTGTAAAAGTTGTTGGAACAACATGTGGCATAATTGATTTAGTTCTTGCAGCAATTATATGGAATCTTCCTTATGGCGGTGATATGATTTTGCTTAAATTATAGGATCGTGTAGGTTACTGTGTAAAATTCAAGCTACATGAGTATGTGAAAGCACAAATGCATGAGATGCATGGTCTTGTACTAACATATTGAATGCAGGGGTTACTTTGCTATGATGGTCTTGGGTTGCACTGGTAGAGATAAGTGTTCAATTGTGTGAATATAGTGTAAAATGAATTGTAATTTGGACTTTGATTGCATGTTTAAATTGTTGTATATGTAATGGCAGATTTGTTGCATGTTAGTGGGTGTTGGCAGAAAATTATATAGGATAGAGACCTTGGGTTTAGGCATACGGGACAACAAAGATCCATTGTAGTCTAGTGCAACGTCGACATTTTCACCTTTCCCAAGAGGAGTAAGGCATCTCACCCAAGGCGTGCCACGGCCTTGCTAAGATAGGGATTGGGACCAGGGATCAAGGAGAGTTGTGTAAAGAATATCATTTCCATCTACCCCAGAAATCATAGAATCTGACATATACCATCACAAAGTTTAACATGCAAAGAATCCAAGAGACAGAAGAAATACACATTCATTCATAACAATTATTTTTAAAGAGGCCCATGCAACTAACACATTTAGAACCATAAGGAAATTCCACAACTCTTTCCATTAACTTAAGCATCAGTACATTCTGGCTCTATAGCCATTTAGATCGGAACATGAGAACCAATATACAAAATATACCAGAATTAGATGAACAAATTGTTAACAATGTTAAGCCCGATAGACTTAGCGGAATCATCTTGGCATATGAGAATCCTCTCTAAACTTCTGGTTTCCTTTTCCTTTAACTTTCATAAGCTTCACTTGCCTGAACTGCCCGTTTCTTCCTTGGATGCCACGTGCTTTCCTCCTTGATTAGCTTCTATGGCTTGGTTGCGACTGCTCCATCTCTCATTAACGATCGTTGCAACTCGATTGTGATTGCATGTCCCTATGTTTTTCGCTTTCTAACTTCAGTGTCTGACAAATCCTGGTAGATTTCCTCTCTTTCCCTCATTTTTCTTTCGTAACTACCTTTTGTCCAAACTTGGTCAAAAAGTGTCAAAAACTCTCTCCCCCAAAAACAAAGGACCCAACAGGACCCGACCACAATCACTTGATTCATCCCTAATTCAATCCTTTGCTAATGATGTTATTTCTTCTTGTTGTTGTGGGGCTCTTTCTTGTGTTGCTTGTTCTTGGACTGTTCCTTCATGTGTTGTAGGTTCTCCTTCAAATGAAGGACCCAACTCTGGGACAAATTGGATAAATGCGGTATTGAGAGTGCTAGCTTGCTCAATAAATTGCGTGATAAGTTCAGTTGTTTGTTTTTTGGGTCTTGCATTTAATATATCATTCCAATGAGTATCTGCTTCTACAGTGAGATGTTGTAGTTTCTAAAAATGAACCTTGGCTAGGGGCTTCAGGCCGCGAAGAAAAACCTTGGTTGCACATGAGTCATACTCAATCCACTAGATCTGCTTCTCAAGTATGTCGGCCTATGCAAGAAGATCTTGTTGCTGGTTGAGGTCGGGTGTGGTCAAGGCTTGATTGAACAACTAGTGAGCTTGTTGTAGCAAAGTATATACTGGTTTATTTTTCTTGGCCAAGAACCCCAACCAATCATGAATATGGGTGAATATTTGTTTCGCCTCTCTAGTAGCCTGATGAAGGGAGGCCTTCAGAGAAGCCACACCAGTGATATTCTTCTCAACATCACTGGTGTACAGGGTTGCTGGATCATGGAGCACTCTTTGGATGGCTATGAGCACTCTGTGGATTCTGTATTGGGTTTCTGGATCAACCTCTGAAGCTCCTTGTTTGCTGAAACAAGGTCAGTGCATGAAGTTTTGATGTGATCACCACAGTCTGAGAGAGTGCGGGATGAGAAGTCTTTTGGTGTGTTTGGTACTACCTCAGCAATGGTAGGCCAAAGATCCTAGAATTTAGCATTGATATCATCAACCTGTTGTTGTAGCACTTGATTTTCTTGGAAAATTTGTTGTTGATGTTACTCATGCTCGGTTGTCAAGGTATTGTGTAGGGCCTCTACTTGGCAAGCAACCAATTGAATAAAAGTAAATAACTTAGAGGATGACTAGTTCTGAAGGTCATCGAGTGTCATGGTATTAGGTGTAGGGTATCGTGCTTCCAATGGTTACCCATTGGAAACCGATTTCTTAGATTGCTCGTGGGGTGAAGTTTCCTGCTGTAGGGTCTCGACAGTGTGGGTGATGGTGTGGTTTAGAAAAAATGTGGTGGAAAAATGGGAGTGAGGTTGGTTGTTGGAGGTAAGATGTTCACAACTTCTTGGCCCTACGAACTAGAGTGAATATGTTGACTGGTTGCTAGTTGTGGGATTAATGCTAGTACAAAGATAACATAGGTATGTTAACCAACTCAATGGCTGTAGGGGTAACAATGAGTGCATCTTGGTTATCATTGGTGATGGATTGAATTACGGAATCAACCTCCATCTCAGTTTCGTACTAAGGAGGTTGTTGGTCAGAGGAAGGTTTGAAATGGTTTCGAAGGGGGAGGTTGTTTGGGGTGATGGGTTGTGAGACATGGGAGACACAGTGGAGGTGGATTGTAGGATTTCCTTAATGATTTAGGTGTTGGTGAGAGAGTGTGATTCTTCCCCGCTGATATCAATGACCTGGGTAGAGGTAACTGTAATGAGCTGTCGGGGAAGCGACAGAGGTTGGGTAGTAATCAGATGGGTGTCCTCGAATGTGGGCTCAGTAACAGAATGAGGGCCCACTAGGGGAAGTGAGGCAACCATAGGGTTGAATGATAAAGTACTATTAAGAAATTCAGAGAACATGGGCAGGGAACTTACTGATGATCCGAGACCCTCTAGGGTGTTGCGAACTGATATCATCATTGTCTTGAATCTCTTCAAGATAGGATTGAGCGTCTCTTCTACTACTTGCTTTTGGGAGGCGGAGGCAATCTCACCAAGTAGTGGTCATGGCAGCATCCCTTCAAATTAATATGTCTTCTAGTTGTCCCTAACCTCACCAAATACTTTAGGCTATGATAGGACTTTAGTGTGGAATGCCTCTTCCAAGAGAATGAAGGCAGAGCACGCATCCGGAATGTGTTCGGGTTGAAAACCTTAAGGAAAATCTAAGTGGTGTCGTGCCGAACACCAAACCATATGGCATGCGAATAGTCATCTAAAAGAGACTGTGAGATTCTGGGGATAAATTTGCTAACAACGAGCATCTTTTCATACCATCCCGTGAAGGAGGCCTTGTTGATTTCCTTGTTGTTTGGGTCCCTTGAGGTCTGCCATGGGGAGTACCTGAGTGCTAGGGGCTGATCTTCAGAGACTTGGGCTAGGAGGACACCATTTCATCATTTCCATAGAGACAATGAGATATCCATAGATGAAGTATGTCGCCCGCTTGTACACATCCTCATGGGCTTCAAAAATTTCATTCAACAAGAAACTGCTCCAATTCAATTATTCCTCCCTTTCATAGGCTTCCACCATTGAGATGGTATCTAGAGTGCATTCACCCTTTGTATAATGGTGCATTATTTTCCCAACAATTATGTAACAGGAAAATTTGATGGAGGGAAAAATAATTGGGTTAATGTTGGCTCCTTTGTCGCTGCGTTGAGTAGCATACTTGGTATAATAGTTGTTGTCACTTGTTTTCTTCCCACGCTTAGAGGTATTCTGGAACATAGACGACATTGTGGCTTCCGCAACAGATAGCTATGTAAATTGTTGAATTTCACTAGTGTGTGTGGGGAATTCCTTATCGAGCCAGAGGGAACCTCCATCCAGCTAGCTGATAAGGAATTTGGTGCATTGCATGGTTGTGCCTGAAGTGCCAAAGACAAGTAAATTTCATAAATTCTGTAGTGTTGTCTGATGTATTCCTTGGAAACCCTATTTTATTCTGGAAGAGTGGATGTCATCTTGTCTGGTTGCATTCTCTATGAAAACTTCACTCTTGAGCACGGGGGAATGAAAGGAGTCTGATAGGTCGTTGTCGATGAGAGTGGCTTTCTAGTATTTACCAAGGAGACTTTCAATCTCTATCACTCTTGGATTGGATTGTGGGGTGGGAATAACAGCTTTGGATACCTTATTTGTGATTGTAACTCGATGACTATACACAATAGACACATGGGACTTGAATTTAGACTGAGAACTAGGGGAATTCCATAATGAAGCCAGAGTGAGTAGCTCGACCACATAAGCCTTTACAATGAAGAGCTCAACATTTCCATGCAAACTACAAGAAAGGATTAAAATCATGCTTGTGATTAGACTGTTTAACTAATTAATATGATAACTTGCTATACTCGATTTAAATCATGGCATTAATGGTGACTATGATTTGGACCTAATCTGGATGACGCAAAAAACTCAAAAGGAGGATGATCATGATGGTCATTTGCTACAAGATGATGGAAAAATTCAAAAAGTTGATGACCAAACTATGTTAGGGATATGAGATATTTAACCCAAATTCGAAAATATGCAGGGAATTATTATTAATTATGATAGATAATAGAACTGCCACATGCGTTTCCTCGACAAAAATCAGTTGCGGCGGGATTGCACTCAAGTAATCAACAAACTTAACAACAGTAATTTTATTCGCAACTGACATAACTAATGCAAATGACATAGCTGACTTGAATTTAAATTTAACTAACTGACTCTATCTTGAACCTAACTATGATCCCCTTTTAGAGATCAAATCAATTTGATTAAGAAGAGGATGGGCCATGGAAGGGCTTCAGGCATGTGCCATTCACCCACCCAAGCAATATAATTCCTTCCAGTTATGCGAGTTTAATAGTTCCCAATTCCCACACTTCTGCAACAATAAATGGTCCCAACCAGTGCATTTTGAACTTACCAAGATGTTTCAGAAACTTGTTGTTGTATAGGAGAACCTTGTCCCCTAATGAAAATGACTTCCTCTTGATGTGCTAGTTGTGCCACACTTTCTGTGTCTCATTCTCAATAGTTTGATGAAAATCTACCATAAACCTAGCTTCATCCAACTCCCAAAGTTCATCCAACAATTTTGCAATTAACTCATCATTTGACATCTAAGTGGCTCGCGTAATAAAGAGGTTAGGGATGATGAACTCGATAGGTACTATGACTTATTGACCATAAATAATCTGGAACAACGTATATTTATGAAAGTGTTTGACAATGGCATAGTAGGCCCATAAGGTAGCCAGTACCCTCTCGTCCCAGTCATCTCAGTTGGCAGAACATATCTTAGTTAGACCCTTCTTTAGGATTTTGTTGAAAGCTTCAACAATGTCGTTTTCTTGAGGGTGGTAGGGGTTTCTTTATGATGTTGGATCATGAAGTTTTGTAGTAATACAATGACTGTATCATTAATGAATTAGGTCCCCTAGTCACCCATCAGGCTCTAGGGGCACCCGAATCGAGTGATGATATTTTTTAAGATGAACCAGGCAGCGATGTATGTAGTGTAATATTTAACTGGCACAACTTTGACCCATCTGGTGAGATAATCTATAGTAGTGATAATGTACCTGGCATGTGAATGATGCACTTGTGAGTTAATAGGTCCCACAAAGTCCAAAACCCACTCTTCTAATGCCTGGAGTACCCGTATAGGCTGTAGAGGAAGTTCATCCCTGTGTGATGGTTGTCTCACATGTTGGCAAACATCACAATTCTTAACATATTCCTTCGCATCCTTGAAAAGTGTGGGCACCAGAGTCTAGCTTGCAGTACTTTCCTTGTGGTGGATTTTTCCCCTATGTGACCTCTCGCAACTACCAGATGGCATTCCCATAACACATCTTGTTGTTCATGGTTGAGGACACACCGTTTCAATATCTGGTCAAGATCCATCTTGTACAACTGCCCTGCAATCAGTTGGTAGTCCACGGCTCGAACCACCATATTCTTTCCCTATGTTGTGTACTCATCCGGACATTTTCCAAAGGATAGAAATAGTGCAATGTCTTCTAAATAGTCGGGGATGGATTCAACCCAAAATAGATTAGCATCTGACAGTCGGTCATCTATTGATCCCCCACTTCACCTTACTCCAACCAGAGGATATGATCAAACCCTACATTCATTCTTCGTGGCTTCATAATGAATTTAAATGTAAACTCCTGGAACATTAGGAGCCATCTACAAATTCTCCCTTCAAGCACAAGATTATTTACCAGGTACTTCAAAGTAGATTTGTCAGTAAAGAACTTGAATGATCCACCCAGGAGTAGTGCCTAAACTTATGCAGCAAGTACACCATCACAAGAGCTTCTCGTTCAGTGATGGTGTAGTTTCTTTTGTAGTGGAAAGTTTCGTGCTGATGAAATAAATCGGGTGATTTGGGTTACTGTCTCTGGGCTGGGCCAAAAAAACTCCTAGAGCAATTCCTGATGCATCAATATGGACATGAAATTCTTTATTCCAATCCAGGTGAAACGAGATTGGTGCACTTGCTAGCTTCTCTTTTAGCACATTGAAGGTAGCGTCACATTCATCAGACCAATAAATCATTATATTTCTTTAACAACTCCAGTGGTGCAGTGATTAGGGCATAATTACAAATGAACCTCTGACATTATCCTGTGTGGTCAAGAGTCTATATTAGTTGCTTGAAACTAGCCAATGGGGGCATATTCAAGATCACCACAAGCTTGAAAGGCTCAAAAAACACTCCTTCTTTGCAGACTATAAGCCCCAAGAACGTTCCAAAAGGGACAACGAAAATTCATTTCTTCAAGTTCAAGGAAATATGCAGTTGCCTGCAGTGATCGAACATCACTTTGAGCAAGCTGGAGTATCTTTTCAATAATTTTCAGGCAGTCCAATCATCCATATAAACCTCCAGTAACCTGTGGATATAGTCACGAAAGGTACTAATTACAATCCTTGAAAATACTGATGCCACATTTTTCAACCCAAATGAGATAACATGGTAGGCATAAGAGCCCCATTCTATCGTGAAAGTGGTTTTCTTCTTGTCTTCCTCTGCAATACGAAGTTGGTGATAACTAGAGAACCCATCTATGAAGGAGTAGGCTTCATTACCTTATCAAGGAATTCATAATTTAACGGAGTGGGAAAGGGGTCATGAATGCAGGCATTGTTCAAGCTCTTGTAATCTACACAAACCCAAATTTCTTGAGAATCTTTTTTGTTATGGATGACAATAAGAATGATCCACTTAGCTTCATCAACTAGGAATATGAGTCCCACTGCCAACATTTGGTCAATCTCCCTCTTCACCTTATCTTTAACCCTTGGTTTTAGTTGATACGACCAATGTTTCACTAGTCTGACATCGGGTTTCAACATGATCTTAATTTCACACGAATCTCCCTTAATTCCTTTAACCTTTGCAACAAATGAAGGGAATAGGTCCTCATACTCCCTTAAAAGGTCAAAGATTTCCTTGGTGGTCTATTCATCACAATAGTCCCCAATGGAGGCCCATTTGTAGTTTCTCTTCAGTGCCAATGTCTTGCTTCTACAACTTTAGAGGTTGTAGCTGTGTACCAACTATTACATGCCCATCTTCTACATTTCATTCCCCTTCATATTCATTAAAGGTCAAGTGTCTTAACCCTCTTAAGCTGTCTCCATCAAATTCAAGATTTATCTTCTTGCAAGGCACAACCTGATGAAATCAAGATTCATATATATGATTGAAGGCATCTTGGTCGCGATAGTCTTTAGTAAGGTCTCTTGCTGGGAACATGACCCTCTTGACTACTATCAAGGAAAATGTTATCCTCTCATCATCATCAGCAAAGGAGAAATCATAGATGAATTGGGCTGAGATGAGGTCCCATTCACTGGTCTACCTTCTTATTTCTTCCGTAAGGCACCACACCTGGGGGAATGTCCCCAGAATGTGGACAAAGCTATGCACCCATAGAATCTCATGAATTCCTTCCCTGGTCCACCTGTCTTTATAGCTCTATATATGTTGGTGATGATCAATTTACCCTTTGTGCTTAGTGAGATTGAGCGAATAGTTTTCTAGAATCCTGAATCTACATAGTAATGTTGATTTAATCGTCTCCCACTACCGGTGATGGTTGCGATGGGAATCTCACCACCTTGTTGGTGTCTCTTGAAGGGAAACATCCAGTAAGATCACCTTGCATGCTTCCAAAATGTTTAAATCAACTTTTTTGAATAAATCATTCCATTAAAAATAAAAAATTCTCGTACGTCTTTACCAACCTAGTGGATACGATGGATTGTTTCACATCACCTAGAGTGGATCCCATGGCCTCTTTGCTGCCAATCATCCCACATATATTTTGAACCGAATTTGGAGCTTTAAACACTTATCTAGATAATCAACCCATCCATTGTAGGATTGATGTAGTCTTCTCTCTTTCCTATTGTGATCTAGTGTAATTGATCCAGTAACTCAGGTTCCTCCTTGTCATCCACTCGCTCAGTGAACCTAGGGCCTTGATAGGAATCTTAGGGTTGAGCCCCCCTAACTCCATCCACCTTAAAAGTCATTTTTTCCCTCTTTAGGTCAATCACTACATAATTTTCGAAGGCCCAATCTATCCCCAACAATGCCAGATATGGGTCTTTATCTCCCATGATGTCTATGAATTCAAAATTTTCATATGTCTTCACCCTTGATATGTCTACTTTTGAATCTTCCAGGCATCCAATTGGGAGGATAAAGTACTGATTCACCATATGAAATAGAATCAGAGAGAATGAAAGCTTAGGTCTTCCCAGGGATTCCTAGGTCCTCCTTGGTAAAATATTCACGTCTGAACCCAATCTAGCATAATATCCTCAATCTGGAACCCTGTGATTTGGGCATCGACACAAAATTCCATCCCTATCCTTTTCTTGTTCCTCTTCACTCACCTCGAATGCCATTCGGGAAAGTTAGAAGATATTTTCCCTTCCAAGGGATCCCAATCCTTTACAACAACTTTGAGCTTCTTCCTCAATTTCCTCGACATCTGCTTGTCATTCATG
This sequence comes from Pinus tabuliformis, assembly GCA_031772625.1. Taxonomy (NCBI): domain Eukaryota; kingdom Viridiplantae; phylum Streptophyta; class Pinopsida; order Pinales; family Pinaceae; genus Pinus; species Pinus tabuliformis. Next base: position 934,376,489 of record CM062819.1, on the reverse strand, counting down.
ATTTCCAAGAACAACTTGAACGGTTCTACTATAGATTGGGAGTTGGCCTGTGGCAATGTTGGGCTTCTAGGCTTCAAAAGCTATTGTTTTTGTCCTTGGGTGCCAGCAATCAAAACCAGTTGGTTTGATATCTTCGCGACATCTTGATAGTACTGCTTCTATTGGTTGGAATCATAAGAACGCTTTAGTGAGGAAGGATATATGATCCTTTATTAAGCGGCGGTCCTCGAGTCAGCTTTGGTGCTCTCTCCCTTGAGTGAATATGAGGATGTTTTCCATTAAAGCTGGTTCATATCATCATGGTTATGCATTGATCAAAATTTCTCCCCTTTTCTAGTTGCGCTCCTCCCATCTGGCGACTAGTTCTAGGCAATCCTCTGTTATGTGCGTGTTGACTCTGCATTGTGAACATCAATGTCTTCAGGGTAGCGGGCAATATATTGCAACATGGCTCTCTTGATCACAATTGTAATAGTTGATAGGACCTCGACCCCCCTGCTCTTCCCCCCCTTGTTTCTCCACCTCCTCAACCTCGAGGAGCTTCATTAATCCTAAAGGAAGAACAATCTAACCTGTCAGCTAGAGCATCCAATGCCCTACACTAATCAGTGTGGTAAGTCGGAAAGTTGTAAAATTCATAGAAAAAATTGTTTAGGACATTTTAGTATTTTTGTAGGATTGAACAAATTTGTGGAAGATGCTCATATGTTTTACATATTTCGTAGTATTCTTTCAAAGATGCACCCTACTAGTTGGGAAAGGCATGAAACTGCGTGTGGCCTGGATATAAACCTTGCATACCAATCTGTGCAACTCTAGCATCAGGGAAGGATGTAGAGGGCCCCACTGGTACGGAAGTAGTCCTCAGCCCCCTTAGTCTTGGGAACTCTTTGGCATGATGCCGCTCAATGTGGAAGTTGGTACACCACATGTGAGGTCGCGCGAGTTGTGATGGGTGCATGTCCCTTAGTATCTCTGTCATATCAACAATTTGATGTGGTAATCCTATGAGAGTAGGATCATAGGAACTCATTCCTCCTCGATGTTCATGTGGATGTCCTACCATAGAATAAATTTGGTTGCTTGTTTATGTGTGTCTTGGAGGGTGCCAATATTCTGCTGAGTCATCGACATGCGGGTGAGTGGCAACAATTCTTTGATGAACCAATCCCGCTAGTGATTGGGATCAATGGGGTAATTCAACTTGCCAATGGAATCCTTAAACCTTTACATCATTTCACATGTGGTTTCTCCCTCTCTTTTCTTGATTTCCAACAATTTAGATAACCCCTATTGGTTGTTCTATGAAAGTTTGAATTCTTGAATGAATTCCCGTCGAACTTCATTTATTATCAGATCTTTCTATAGGGAAGATGACTTGATGAACCATCTTAGTGTTTTTCTCGGAGAGTGGTTTGAAATTCAATTAGTTTCATGGAATCCAAAGTTTTGTGAGCCCTCTAGATATCCTCACACAAGTACCAATGTTGTTCGACATCCTCATTCCCTTTCCTAAAGAACTCATGATATTGGGTAAAAGATCTCACCATGTTTCCATCCATACACGATCAAACCGGTGAGACAAGTATGAATCCTTGTGAAATAGGTTGCGATGAACCTTGGAGACTTGAGTTACAACTACTATTTCTTCCATCAGATATCCCAGTCTGGTAGGTACTATGCACCTTGTGAACCTTCATAATTTTAACTAGCTCAGAGAGAAATTGAATAGGATTTTGATAAAGTACCTGGGGAAGGTTGGGGGAAGTGTCACTTGAACTGCTGAGCAATGATCCAGTATTCTCGGGAAACACATCATCTTTAGAAAAACAAAACCTCTTCATGGCGAAGTGCATGTCATCATCTGGGCCCTCCCTTTGGCCTGTAGGGCTTGACCCATTGGGCATCTCCATCTATGCTGGCGGGAGGGAATCTCTACTACTTCTTTCCACCTACGTCACCATAGTGGTCCCAACCTCTCCTGTTGGGACATGATTCACTTTATATTTATCGCCATTGTTCGGCAACTCTAACTAAATTACTCCTCTTTCTCATGCTTTTGGGATACTCAACACCACTCATACTTCATGTGGCTCCCTTTGTCATCTATGGATCTCCTGTAAAGTCGTCTCCTGCCATTATTCAACTATCTATGCCATCCTTTATGCCCTTAGATCTCTATCCTTTTTAAATTCATCTATTTCCATCTCTCCAACATTTTCATAGTCCGCAGCCAGGTAACATTCCTCCCCCTATACCCCTCCCCCAGTACCGGGGCTTTAAGTGGCCATGGATTGGCCTTGAACCACAAGCAAGTTCTCTTCCACCATTAAAACTTTAACCTAAAATGGAATCTCCTTCAACAGTCTTCCCTGAAACCCTAACTTAAACATGGAATCAATCTTGGAAAAGGGCAGATGGCCCTCTACAAACAACTCAATAATGTATCCTTATAAAGTAGCTTGTATCCAAAAATTGATGGCCCGAGTTAGGTCCATATCAAGCTGGTGTAACTCAACTAGGTTAGCCTGAGTCTAGGTATGGGGAGGTATACTCTGGCCATCGGTATTTTATTTTATCTACAACCTTCTCAACGAATCGTAAAGGTCTTCTGGGAACTTACACCAAAAAATATCGTACTAATCGCTCACACGCTCTTCATACAAAATTTCTTCTTTCACTCGCTTCACACTTTTGCGATAGCGCTGTGCTTGTTGAGAAATGAATCACTCCACTTGCTCATGCCACCAATCTTGAAGATCCTTCTTAAAAATCCTTGACACCATATCTAGATCCATTCAATAAATTTCAGGTCACAGCAATAAAACCATTTATTGGCAAAAAATTATACAGGTTAAAGACCTTGAGTTTAGGCATAGGTGCTAACAAAGATTCGATACAGTCTAGTGCAACACCGGCATTTTCACCTTAATAAGGAGGAGTAAAGTGTCTCACCCGAGGCGTGTTGTGACCATATTAAGATAGGGATTGGGACTAGGGATCAAGGAGAGTTGTTCAAAGACTATCATTTCCATATACTCTATAAATCATAACATCTAACATATACCATCAAAATGTGTAACATGCAAAGCATCTAAGAGACAAAAGACATACACATTCATTCATAAGATTTTTTTTTAAAGAGGCCCATGAAACTAACACATTCAAAAACATAAAGCAATCCCATAACTCTTTCCATTAACTTAAGTATCATTACATTCTGGCTCTATAGCCATTCAGATCGAAACAGGAGAACCAACATAAAAAATATCTCAGAATCATATGAAGACATAAAAATGATATGCTTGATAGACTTAGCATCAACATATCGACATACGAGTGTCCTCTCTCTTCTGGTTTCCTTTTCCTTTAACTTTTATAATCTTTTCTCGTCTGAATTGTCAGTTTCTTTCTCGTATGCCACACCCTTTCCTCCTTAGCTTCTTTTGTGGCTCGACTGCGACTACTCCATCTCCTATTGACGGCTGCTTCAACTGTGATGCACTTGCATGTCCCTATGATTTTCACTTGTTGACTTCAGTGTCTGATGAATCCTAGTGAATTTCCTCTCATTCTCTTGCTTTTTCTTCCGCAACTACCTTTTGGTTAGACTTGGTCAAAACATGTAAAAAAATATGTCCCCCAAAAAACAAAGGACCTAACCATGGGTATATTCTTGATGCAGAGAGGGAGGCCTTACTTCCATCCCTTGTAGTCTCTGAGACTTGATCATTTATTGACTCTATTGATAGGGATGTTGAGCCAAGAAAATAAGTTTTCTACTTTGTTAATGAGTTGTTACAACTCTCTGCATTTTTGTAAAGAATTTACTTGAAAATGCCATTAAATTGCTACAATTCCTATACTTGAATGTTTCTTAGGTTTTTTTCATAAATTCCTTATGATTTTAATGATTTTCTAGTATTGGAAGTATTTCTCAAAGATAAAAATTACGTGAAGATAAAAATTATCCATGGAAAGTCTACACTCAATTGAGCTTTATATGATTATGGTAACAACATCTAACAAGTGGGCAAATCATTCTTCCATCCAAAATTAAGGCTACCTAAACTCAGCCACCGTTAAGCCATAATTTTTCTCGAAAAACCTATAGAAATTCTAGTAAAATTTTGAGAAAATTCAACAAATTTTTTTGGCAAATCAAAATATTTAAAATTAAAAAATGATTCAAACACTTCCATAATTATATTTCTTGAATTTCATCTTCCAAATAAAACTGCAGCCTCGGTGAAAAACACCAAACTCATCCTAATTAAAAAAAAAATCACAACTAAATTTAAAATAAAAATGATAATCACCTACCTTCCATCACAGACACAAACATGTGGCAACCTGTACTCATTTACTAAGGTTCACTTGTTTTTAGTTGCGGCATGTGCACGTCCACTTATTTCCAACAGAATCTCTGTAATGACTTTGACTTTCAGTAACATGGAAAAATAGAGCATTCACACTCCAATTTAATATGTGATTTGAAAATCACCCTTGAGTGATCTCAGTTAAATAATTATTGAACAAAGGTATTACAGACTCATGTGGTGGTGTGTGTCTATGTTATTTTAGGAAACGGATCGATCAGATTGCAAAATACACAGACACTGGAAAATGGAAAACAACAAGAGAAACACAGTAAGAAAATACAAGAACACAACAAATTAATAAGGAGTTCACCCTATTCTCTAGGGCTACATCTCCGGTCTAGATTTCAGTGGTGGTCTTCTTTTATTGTGTCTTTAAAGCAGAGATTTACAATGAGGAGCTCAATATGAGTCTCTTGAAACAGAATAATGTTTGGTAGGGTGGTTCTTGGATACCCCAACCCACTAGAGTGCATAGACTCTGTCCTTACCATATCTTGACCTCTCTCGTCTTTAATGGAAGGAGCCCAATGTGGTGCTCAATTCCCGACATATTCTCTCAGGGATGGCTTGAACCTCTCAAGCTTTATGTCTGCTCGATGCTGCCTTATGTCAGCTTGACTCTTTGTTTCTGCTTCTTGCTTTACTGTCTTTTCTTCGCTCTCGCTTTCTCTGTCTTCGTTCTCCTCTCTGTGTCCTCTGTTCTCTGTCTATTCATGGCTTAAAGCCAATCTATCCCTGACTGCTCGCTTCCTCTTCCACCCCCATCAGATCGCCTGCTGTTGCTCGCTTGGAGTTCCCTGTCTCTGCGTCATCGCCAACGGCTCACAGGGAGTGGCCACTTGTCCTTTTGCGAACTGTGCCAGCTCTTCCTCGTTGGTTCAGTTTTCCAGTTACACTGTGGTATGACTCATCCACCATCTTAGCATCAAATCAAACTTCAGAATTTATTTATGCCGCGGCTTAATCCCCTGTCAAATCCGGTTCCTCCATCGGGCGCGATCTCCGCCGTTAGATCTGGAGCCCCCAGATCCTACGATATTTGCTCATTTCGCGCGGTTGACTTGCTCCACTGTTAATGCGTGATGAATGGTGGTTTTCTCTCTCATCCGCCTGCCACGCATTGGGCACTGAATGGAATCGCTCGTTTTTCTCCAAATCCGCTTATTTCCCAAGGATGCCCCCGATATACTGCTGGTTTTGGAGTGCGGGTCCTGCCTTTTGCCTTAGCGCTTTCCCCACAAATTTCCCGGCTTCCATGTGACTGAGCGCTTCGGGGCCTTTCCTTCTCAAGGGGTTTTTCCCAGCAATGCACATCAGAAATGGCCTCCTTTTCCCGATTCGGGCTTCCCAAGTGCCAGTTTTTCCTCTTGCGCGGTCTCCATGGGCCTCGGTCAACGCACTTTGATCTAGGTCCTCATTGTTCCTTGCTGGATGCAAATTGCCACTGTCCAGAGGTCTTCCTGATCGCTCTGTGTTCATAATTTGAAGTATGTCTTGTTTTGATACAGTCATGGCACTTGATAATCTTTCATGGATCCAATTTGGATCACGACCTTCCCACTGAAAAAGCTTTTGGATCACCAAAAGTTGGTTTTCAAGCATCGACTAAGTGAGGGTACAACTGTCTCACTTGTCCAATCTCAATCCACTTTGCACTGCTTGACTTTGAACCCTTGAGCCCAATTCTGAGGTACTCAACATCTCCTGTGCGTGTCATCCTCACCTTCCTATCCAGAACTGTGTATTCCTGCAATTCATTAAGATATTCAGGTAGCACGTCATCAATAGAAGGCAATTGACTCTGCTCTTCGGGATCCTTAAGCTGGTAGATCAAGGAAAAAAGCATTCTCACCAATTTTCTCAAGTATTTGTAAAGGTCCATACCTGATAGGCTTTAGCTTCTTACCTTCACCTTGCATCTTGTCCTTGCTGATATACAGCCAGACTTGGTCACCAACTTGGAAACTATGCTCCATCCTATGCTTCTCATGCCTTGCCTTGTATTTGGCTTGGCTCTTTTCCAACTGTTCCTGTACTGCCTGGTGGATCTCTTGGATTTGTTCAATGAACCTAGTTGCCCTGTCCACATCATTGTGTCCCTAAACTATGGTGTCTTTACCAAAGACAAAATCCAAAGGAGACCTTGGTGTGAAACCAAAACAGGTCTCAAAAGGAGATCTCTGTGTAGAAGAATGTTTTGCTTTGTTGTAAGCATGCTGCACATAACAAAAATGTTCATCCCAAAGCTTAGGATGTTTGTTGCAATACCCTCTGAGTAACTGGATCACTGTCCTGTTAAATACTTATGTCTAGCCATCAGTTTGTGGATGAAAAGTTTTGCTCTTCTTCAGTTTGGTGTCCATCAGTTCCCATAGACTTGACCAAAACTTCCGACAAATTGGGTGTCTCGATAAGATACAATGGAAGTGGGTAATCCAAAATGATCCCATACATGTTCAAAGAACAGTTTTGCAGTTTGTTCAGTTGTAATCTGTTTATTACAGGGTATCAAGACACACATTTTGTTGAACCTATCCACAACAACATACAGATAATCATGACCTTTCCTAGATTTAGGAAGTCCTCCAACAAAATCCATGGAAACACTTTCCCAAGGGTGAGAAGGAACTGGTAATGAAGTGTACAAGCCTAGTTTTCTATTGTTGGGCTTGCTTTTAGCACACATAGTACACCCTCTTACATGTCTAGAAACTATCTCATTCATTTTTGGCCAATAACAAAATCTTTGCAGCGGTGCAATTGTTTTACTTACCCCAAAGTGACCTGATATTAGAGAAGTGTGTGCTTCTCGAATTATATTTACTCTTTCAATTTCTGAAATGCATAACTTTCCACAATGGTATAAGAGTCAGTCCTTTACATGATAGTCCAATTCTTCTACTCGTTTTCCTTGACTTAAAGTTTCATATACATCTTTAAAGTCTATATCTTGAGCGTATTATTCAATGTAACTCTCATGTAACACAGAATTATGCTTAAGTATAGTAGATGCATTTATAATGGGTCTAGATAGCATGTCTGCAACTTTATTATGTATGCCCTTTTTATATCTGATGACTAAATGAAACTGTTGTAGAAAACCCATCCATCTATAGTGTCTTGATTGCTGCAACTTAGTTTGGGAGTGTAGATATTGAAGTAGTTGATGATCAATATGTATTATTGTCTCTTTGCCCATTAAGTAATGTTTCCACTTTTTCACACTCTGTACTAATGCATACAATTGTTTGTCATATGTAGGATAGTTAACCACTGCAGAATTAAATGTCTCAGAATGATAACATATGGGTTTACCGTGGTGTGTCAACACTGCTCCCATGGCATAGTCACTGGCATCTGTTTGGATTTCAAATGGTCTTTGAAGATCAGGCAGTGCTAGTACAGGTGTTGTACTAATCTTTTCTTTCAAGGTGTCGAAGGCTTTTTGATGTTTGCCTCCCCACTGAAACACCTTGTTCAATCTTGTTAAAGCATGTAAGGGAGCTGCAATTGAGGAAAAGTTAGAAATGAACTTTCTCCAGTATTGTGCTGCTTCTAAGAAGCTTCTAACTTCTGTAGTAGATTTAGGTTTTGGCCAGTTTACAATGACTGCCACCTTAGAGGGATCTATCTTCAATTCACCACCCCCTACTATATGACCCAAATAATTCAGAGATGTTTTTCCAAATTCACATTTTGAGAGTTTAAAATAAAGTTTTTCTCTTTTCAAAACATCTAGTGTCTGATTAACATGCTTTAAGTGTTCTTCCCATGTTTTGCTAAAAATCAAAATGTCATCCAGATACACAATAACAAGATCATCAAGAAAAGGTCTGAGTACATCATTCATTAATCTCATGAAAGTAACAGGAGCATTAGTTAAGCCAAAAGGCATAACCAGCCACTCATATAATCCCTGCTTTGTTTTGAAAGCAGTCTTCCATGCATCTTGTTTTGCAACTCTGACTTGATGGTATCCACTGTGCAAGTCTAGCTTAGAAAAATAAACAGCTTCTTTCAATTAATCTAGAAGATCATCTATGCGAGGAAGGGGATAACAATTTTTGATTGTTATCTTATTTAGTGCTCAGTAATCAATGCACATTCTCCACGAGCCATCTTTCTTTCTCACCAAAACGATTGGTGACCCACATGGTGATGTGCTAGGTATGATGAACCCTTTCTCGAGCAACTCCTGCACTTGCTTCTTGATTTCAGCATTCTCTAAAGCAGACAACCTATACATTCCAATGTTAAGCAAAGGAGCATCTTGCTGCAAAATAATATCATGTACTATTTCCTTTTTGGGTGGCAGACCTTTAGGTTCTTGAAACAAGATATCATACTTTGAAACAACCTTTTCTAAATCAACTTGCTGCTTAGCATTACAACCCTCAAATACATTGGTTTTTTCAGGTTTCTTTTCCTTTAAAACCATTAGTAAGAATTGTTTACATGAATTTATCATTCTTTTCATCTACCCTGAGTTTATGAGAGTATAATTATTCTTGAGCTTATGAGTTCTTACAAAGTATTTGATTCCATATTTAACAAGTAGATACTTGTTCTCAACTCTATAGAAAATGGCTTTTCTGTCATACAAGTAAGGACTTCCTAAAACAATTCCACATATGTCCAAAGGAATTATGTCTAACTCAACCTCATCTACAAATGCTGACCCAAAAGAAAACTTGAGTTTGCACTGTCTAGTCACTTGTAGTTGTGCTTTATCATTCAACCATCCTAATGGGTATGGTTTCTTGTGAGGTGTAGTTACTAATCCCAACTTCTTTACAATTGCTTCAGAAATTAAATTTACTTGTGAGCCACTATCAAACAAAGTATCAATATTTTGATGTTTGGAAATAACTCAAATATGGAAAAGCTCATGTCTTTTTGTCTCATTTTCTTCATCAATAGTAGATTGTGCAGAATTACTAGTAGATGCTTCAGAATTCTTACTTTTTATACCTATGGCTACAATGGTTGTTTCATTTCCTGAGTCTGACCCCAAATCTTTCTGAATAGCTGCAACAATCTTCTCCTTCTTGCCCTCAAACTTCTTAGGTCTCAGCTCTGGATGCAGAATCCAACAATGCTCGTCATCATGCCCATACTTTTTACAGTGAGTGCATGAAGCCTTGCTCTTCTGTGCAGTGTTAGCCTTCCTTGCTTTCCATTTCTGCTTTCTTTTCTCTTTATTCTTGCTTGCAGTGGGTTGGGATGACCCCCCAACTTCTGGATTTCCATTCTTTCCTCTAGCTTCTAGATGAGTACCCTATACAGATACCTCATCTATACTAGTGGGATTAAACATGAGGATAGTATGTCTCATGTAACTGTGTAGACCACCAATGTACTTCAACAATGTCTCTGGAGAGTCTAATGAGATTCCTAGAATCAATGCTCTCTTTCTAAATTCTTGAGTGTACCCTTGCACACTTTGCCCTTTCAACTGTCAAAGAGTTTGCCAACTCATCATGGCTTGCTGCATGTAGGCCACTGGGTAGAACTACTTTTTGATTGCAGAAACAAATTCACTCCAGACAGGGATGGTCTTACCATGCCTTTTCATGTCAGCTTGGGTCCTACCTTCCCACCAAACCAAAGCAGTGCCTCCAAGGGGTAGGGTTTCCAGCTGAATCTTGCTCTTGTCTGAATCGATATTCTGTACTCTGCAATAAACATCAATTTGTCTAATCTAATTGTCCAACTTTTCTGCATTCAACTCTCCATCATATATAGGTAGATCAAATTTAACATCTAGTTTGATCAAATATGCTTTCTTTTTGTGTTCAGGGCTGTTAGGAGGTGTGAGAAAGCTTTCCTCTTTCCCTTTTCCTTTTGAGTGGTCATGGAAGTGAGACTCATCTTCTCCTTTGTCTTGCTTTAACACTGATGAATCTTCCTCATGTTTTCTAAAGTCCCTATACATTTCCTCTGCCATGGACTTTATGGCTAGGAAACTGTCTATGAATTGAGGGTCTGGTCCTATAGAACCTTCTTCTAACATTGTATTTTGAGGATAGACTCTCCCAATTTCAGGATTAGTTTCAACCAACTCTCTGTCTCCTAACTTGAGCTTTGATCTAGTTAGCATTCAACAGCTAAACAAACACAAGCTTGTATAACCTTAACAGCCTAAGCTCTAATACCATTTGATCTGAAAATCACCCTTGAGTGATCTTAGTTAAATAATTATTGAACAAAGGTATTACATACTCATGTGCTGGTGTGTGTCTATGTTATTTTAGGCAACGAATCGATCAGATTGCAAAATACACAAACAATGGAAAATGGAAAACAACAAGAGAAACACAGTAAGCAAATACAACACAACAAATTAATAAGGAGTTCACCCTATTCTCCAGGGCTACCTCTCTGGTCCAACTTTTAGTGGTGGTCTTCTTTTATTGTGTCTTTAAAGCAAAGATTTACAATGATGAGCTCAATTTGAGTCTCCTGAAATAGAATAATGTTTGGTAGGGTGGTTCTTGGATCCCCCAAGCCACTAGAGTGCACAGACTTTGTCCTTACCAAATCTTGAACTCTCTCGTCTTTAATGGAAGGAGCCCAATGTCATGCTCAATTCCTGATAGATCCTCTTAGGGATGGCTTGAACCTCTCAAGCTCTCTGTCTGCTCGATGCTGCCTTAGGTCAGCTCGGCTCTCTGTTTCTACTTCTTGCTTTACTATCTTTTCTTTGCTCTCGCTTTCTCTATCTTCGTTCTCCTCTCCATGTCTTTTGTTCTGTGTCTATTCATGGCTTAAAGCCAATCTATCCCTGACTGCTCGCTTCCTCTTCCGCCCCTGTCGGATCGCCTGCTGCTGCTCGCTTGGAGTTCCCTGTCTCCGTGTCATTGCCAATGGCTCACAGGAGTGGCCATTTGTCCTTTCACGAACTGCACCAACTCTTCCTCGTCGGTTCGGTTTTCCAGTTACACTGTGGTATGACTCATCCACCATCTCAACATCAAATCGGACTTCAGAATTTCTTTATGCCATGGCTTAATCCCCTATCAAATATTATTCCTCCATCGGGCGCGATCTCCACTGTCAGATTTGGAGCCCCCAAATCCTACGATATTCGTTCATTTCGTGCGGTTGACTTGCTTGACTGTTAGCACGAGATGAGCGGTGGTTTTCGCTCTCATCCGCCTGCCACGCATTGGGCGCTGAATGGAATCACTCATTTTTCTCCAAATCCACTTACCACCCAAGGATGCCCTCGATATACTGCTAGTTTTGGAGTGCCGGTCCCGCCTTTCGCCTTAGCGCTTTCCCCATGGTTTTCCCGGCTTCCATGCGACCAAGCACTTCGGGGCCTTTCCTTCTCGAGGGGTTTTGCCCAGCGATGCACGATTAGCGCTAATCGTGCATCAGAAATGGCCTCCTTTTCCTGATCTGGGCTTCCCAAGTGCCAGTTTTGCCTCATGCGGAGTCTCCATTGGCCTCAGTCAGCGCGCTTTGACCGAGGTCCTTGTTGTTTATGGCTGGCTGCAAACTTCCACTGTCCAGAGGTCTTCCTGATCGCTCTGTGTTCATAATTCGAAGTCTGTCCTGCTTTGATATAGTCATGGCACTTGATAATTTTTCATGGATCCAATTCGGATCAATATGTGTCAAAAAGAAAAGAAAAAGTACGTGAAGCTTTTAAGAGACAAACGAGACACCAATCCGTTGAAGATTGTCAATAAATCTTTCGAACCTTTTAAGTTTGTTTGTTGGGAACATACTATAAATGGAATAAATCTAAAGTGAATGGAAGTGGCAGCACCTAAACTCTATGTATATCCTTGGATTTATTGATTTTTTTTAATAAAGTATTTATTTTTTTACCAACAACATTTGTTAATGTAATTAAAGTTGTCAAGTTGTCAATTGTATTATTAAAAGTCAATATTCATGAAGCATTTGTCTAATTCTAATTAAGTTTGTTTAAAGAGCATTGATATGTTTGTGAAGGCAAGGTATTGTTAAAGTTTTTTAGTAGTATGTCGTTATATTATTAAGGTGTAGTTGTTAAATCCAATGCAATTAAGTAAAGTTGATCTAATTTAATTTAGAGATAAAATTGTTTTTTTAATTGGAATTTGACGATATAATTTTAAGTTTTTGTTTTTTTGTTGTTTAAAATACATTTTTGGATGCATAAATGGATTCAACATCTAGAAAAAAAAATTGAGCACTGGAATTTTGTACATTAAACAACTTAAATTCAAGTTTTTAAAAATCTCTACTAATTTTTTATTAAAATTAATAAAAAATACATGTCATTTCAGAATATGTATGACAAAATTCAACATGATGTTTCATCCTTCATGGTGCTTTGTTGCTAGAGGTAGGTGTGCAAGTTAGTAGGTGAGTTTTGATTTATTCTATAATCATCATGTGACATTTTCATTACCTAAATATATATGTTAAGAAGGTTTTTAAGGCTTTATCTATTTGTTCGTATGGATCATTAATGGCAAGAAGTGCGCATGTCTCATAGAATTTTATATTTGAAGATACTTAAAATTGTATTTTTAGAGGTGGGGGTTTGAATGTGTGATAATACTAAATGTAATATAAATATTTTGGTAAAATGAAAAAAGTGAGATGAGTAATGGAATACAAGTTTTAAGGGATGGGGTGATTACTTGTTGAAAAATAATATTAATGTACAAAAAAAATTCAAATTAGGGAATTTGAAAGGTCAAGGGAATGTGAATAGTCAAAAAGAGGAAAATTGAATTGTTGGAAAAATATTTGGAGCAGCAAGAAAGAAAGAAAAAATGGAATAGAAAAAAAGGAAAAAGGGAGAGTTGGAAAAGAATAGCAAGAGAGAGACAGCGTGATAACATAGAAATTGGAATTACCAAGAGAGGTTGAACAACAGAAAGGAACGATGATTTCGGTTCGTAAAGGAGCATGAAGAAATCACCTAGTGGGAATTGATTTCCTTTGAATTCCTCGTTTGCCTAGAGGGTGGATTTGATGTTTCTTAGGAAATCCCTAAGGGCTAGGGTGGAAGAATTGATCCTGGAAAATTCCTGGAGGATTTATGAATGTTTATTTGTTGTATGTTAATTTTACTATGGGTTCTGGAATCCCTGCATCGGGTGGAACCACAGTGTTATGTTTTGAAGGGTGGAGACAATTAGTCTCTAGAATCCCTGTGCATTTGTTGGTTTCAAATTCAGTTGGTGGGTGGAGATGGGTGAAGCTTTGGATTCCCTGTTTTAGTTGATGGATGTATTTGATCCCCGAAGCAAAAAGATCCCTCAAACTCTGGAATCTGGCTCGAGGGTGACAACTACAAGTGAGATTTGGTTGTAGTTGTCTATGGTTGGTTGGAGATTCATAGTCCCAAACTCAGTTGCCCATTAGTTTGAGATAAGTATCTTTCATGTTCTCAAGAATTCAAGAATATCCTATTATCATTACCAGTCTGAAAATGATGTTTATTGATGGCATGGTTCATGATTTCTTTAACTTTATGAATTTACCAATGTGTTGTTGTTATTGTGTAAAAGGTGTTGGGACAACATGTGGAATAATTGATTTAGTTCTTGCAGTAATTAGCATGAAATCTTCCTTATGGTGGTGATATGATTTTGTTTAAATTATAGGATCATGCAGGTTACTGTGTAAAATTCAAGCTACACAAGGATGTGAAAGAATAAATGCATGAGATGCATGGTCTTGTACTGACATATTGAATGTAGGGGTTACTTCACTATGATGGTCTTGGGTTGCACTGGCAGAGATGACTGTTCAATTGTGTGAATAGATAGTGTAAAATGAATTGTAATTTGGACTTTGATTGCATGTTTAAATTGTTGTATATGTAATGGCAGATTTGTTGCATATTAGTGGGTGTTGGCAGAAAATTATACAGGATAGAGACCTTGGGTTTAGGCACAGGGGACAACAAAGATCCATTGTAGTCTAGTGCAACACTGGCATTTTCACCTTACCCAAGAGGAGTAAGGCGTCTCACCCAAGGCGTGACATGACCTTGCTAAGATAGGGCTTGGGACTAGGGATCAAGGAAAGTTGTGCAAAGACTATCATTTCCATCTACTCTAGAAATCATAGAATCTGACATATACCATCGCAAAGTTTAACATGCAAAGAATCCAATAGACAGAAGAAATACACATTCATTCATAACAATTATTTTTAAAGAGGCTCATGCAACTAACACATTTAGAACCATAAAGAAATTCCACAACTCCTTCCATTTACTTAAGCATCATTACATTCTGGCTCTATAACAATTCAGATCGGAACATGAGAACCAATATACAAGATATATCAGAATTAGATGAACACATTGTTAACAATGTTAAGCCCAATAGACTCAGCATAATCATCTTGGCATACGAGAATCCTCTCTAAACTTCTGGTTTCCTTTTCCTTTAACTTTTATAAGCTTCACTCACTTGAACTGCTAGTTTCTTCCTTTGATGCCACGTGCTTTCCTCCTTGACTGCTTCTATGGCTTGGTTGTGACTGCTCCATCTCTCATTAATGATTGTTGTGGCTCGACTGTGATTGCATGTCCCTATGTTTTTCGCTTTCTAACTTCAGTGTCTGACAAATCCTAGTATATTTCCTCTCTTTCCCTCATTTTTCTTCTGCAACTACCTTTTGTCTAGACTTGGTCAAAAAGTGTCAAAAACTCTCCACCCCAAAAACAAAGGACCCAACAGGACCTAACCGCAATCGCTTGAATCATCCCTAATTCAATCCTCTGCTAATGATATTATTTCTTCTTGTTGTTGTGGGAATCTTGCTTGTGTTGCTTGTTCTTGGAATGTTCCTTCATGTGTTGTAGGTTCTCCTTCAAATAAAGGACCCAACTCTGGGACAGATTGGATAAATGCGGTCTTGAATTGTGTATATTTAGCAAAGGTCGACCATCAGGGATCTGTGAGAGTGCTAGCTTGCTTAATAAATTGTGTGATAAGTTCAGTTGTTGGTTTTTTGGGTCTTACATTTAGTAGATTATTCCACTAAGTATCTGCTTCTACAGTGAGATGTTGTAGTTTCTAGAAATGAACCTTGGTTAGGGGCTTCAGGCCGTGGAAAAAAACCTTAGTCGTACATGAGTCATCCTCAATCCACTAGATCTTCTTCTTAAGTATGTCAGCCTGTGCAAGAAGATTTTGTTGCTGGTTGAGGTTGGGTGTGGTCCAGGTTTGGTTGAACCACTAGTGAGCTTGTTGTAGTAGGGTATAAATTGGTTTATTTTTCTTGGCCAGGAACCCCAACCAATCATGAATCTGGGTGAATATTTGTTTCGCCTCTCTAGTAGCCTGATGAAGGGAGGCCTTCCACACCAGTGATATTCTTCTCATCATCACTGGTGTATAGGGTTGCTGGATCATGGAGCACTCTTTGGATGGTTGTGAGCACTCTGTGGAGTTTGTATTGGGTTGTTGGATCAACCTATGAAGCTCCTTGTTTACTAAAACAAGGTCAGTGCATGAAGTTTTGATGTGATCACCATAGTCTGAGAGATTGCGGGATGAGAAGTCTTCTGGTGCGTTTGGTACTACCTCAACAATGGTAGGCTAAAGATCTTAGAATTTAGTGTTGATATCATCAACATGTTGTTGTAGCACTTGCTTTTGTTGGAGAATTTGTTGTTGATGTTACTCATGCTCGGTTGTCAAGGTATTGTGCAGTGCCTCTACTTGGCAAGCAACCAATTGAATAAAAGTAAATAACTTAGAGGATGACCAGTTCTGAAGGTCATTGAGTGTCATGGTATTAGGTGTAGGGTACCATGCTTGCAGTGGTTATCCACTGGCAACCGATTTCTCAGATTTCTCGTGGGGTGAAGTTTCCTACTGTAGGGTCTCAGAAGTGTGGGTGATGGTGTGGTTTAGAAAAAAATGTGGTGGAAAAATGGGAGTGAGGTTGGTTGTCGGAGGTAAGATGTTCAAAACTTCTTGGCCCTACGAATTAGAGTGAATATGTTGACCGGTTTCCAGTTGTGGGATTAATTCTAGTACAAAGATAACATAGGTATGTTAACTGACTCAATGGTTGTAGGGGGAACAATGAGTTCATATTGGTTATCATTGGTGATGGATTGAATTACGGAATCAACCTCCATCTCGGTTTCGTACTAAGGAGGTTGTTGGTCAGAGGAATGTTTGAAATGGTTGCGGAGGGGGAGGTTGTTCGGGGTGATGGGTTGTGAGATGTGGGAGACACGGTGGAGTGGATTGCAGGATTTCCTTAATGATTTAGGTGTTGGTGAGAGAGTGTGATTCTTCCCGGATGAGATCAATGACCTGGGTAGAGGTAACTATAATGAGTTGTTGGGGAAGCGATAGAGGTCGGGTAGTAATTGGATGGGTGTCCTCATGTGGGCTCAGTAACAGAATAAGGGCCCACTGGGGGAAGTGAGGCAACCATAGGGTTGAATGATAAAGTACTATTAAGAAATTCAGAGAACATTGGCAGGGAACTTACTGAGATCCGAGACCCTCTAGGGTGTTGCGAACTGATATCATCATTGTCTCAAGTCTCTTCAAGATAGGATTGGGGGTCTCTTCTACTACTTTCTTTTGGGAGGCGGAGGCGGTCTCACCAAGTAGTGGTCATGGCAGCATCCCTTCAAAATAATATGTCTTCTAGTTGTCCCTAACCTCACCAAATACTTCAGGCTAAGATAGGACTTAGTGTGGAATGCCTCTTCCAAGAGAATGAAGGCAGAGAACGCATCTGGAATGTGTCTGGGTTGACAACCTTAAGGCAAATCTAAGTGGTGTCATGTCGAACACCAAACCAGATGGCACATGAATAGTCATCTAAAAGAGACTGTGAGATTCTGGGGATAAATTTGGTGACAACGAGCATTTTTTCATACCATCCTGCGAAGTAGGCCTTGTTGATTTCCTTGTTGTTTGGGTCCCTCGAGATCAGCCATGGGGAGTACCTGAGTGCCAAGGGTTGAACTTCAGAGACTGGGGCTAGGAGGACACCATTTCATCATTTCCATAGAGACAACGAGATATCCATAGATGAAGTATGTCGCCCACTTGTACACATCCTCATGGGCTTCAAAAATTTCATTCAATAAGAAACTGCTCCAGTTCAATTATTCCCCCATTTCATAGGCTTTCACCACTGAGATGGTATCTAGAGTGCATTCACCCTTTGTATAATGGCGCATTATTTTCCCAGCAATTATGTAACAGGCAAATTTGATGGAGGGAAAATAATTAGGTTAATGTTGGCTCCTTTTTCGCCTCATTGAGTAGCATACTTGATATAATAGTTTTTGTCACTTGTTTTCTTCCCACACTTAGAGGTATTCTGGAACATAGACGACATTGTGGCTTCTGCAACAGATAGCTCCGTAAATTGTTGAATTTCACTAGCGTGTGTGGGGAATTCCTTATTGAGCCAGAGGGAACCTCCATCCAACTAGTTGATAAGGAACTTGGTGCATTGCATGGTTGTGCCTGAAATTCCAAAGACAAGTAAATTTTATAAATTCTACAGTGTGGTCTGATGTATTCCTTGGAAATCCTGTTTTATTCCGGAAGAGTGGATGTCATCTTGTTTGGTTGCATTCTCTATGAAAACTTCACTCTTGAGCACATGGGAATGAAAGGAATCTGATAGGTCGTTGTTGATGAGAGTGGCTTTGTCGTATTTACTAAGGAGACTTTCAATCTCTATCACTCTTGGATTGGATTTTGGGGTGGGAATAATAGCTTTGGATACCTTATTCGTGACTGTAACTCGACAGCTATACACAACAGACACATGGGACTTGAATTTAGGCTGAGAACTAGGGGAATTCCATAATGAAGCCGGAGTGAGTAGCTCGACCACATAAGCCTTTACAATGAAGAGCTCAAGATTGCCATGAAAACTATAAGAAAGGATTAAAATCATGCTTGTGATTATACCGTTTAACTAATTAATATGATAAATTGCTATACTCGATTTAAATCATGACATTAATGGTGACTATGACCTGGACCTAATCTGGATGACACAAAAAACTCAAAAGGAGGATGATCATGATGGTCATTTGCTACAAGATGATGGAAAAATTCAAAAATTTGATGACCAAACTATGTCAGGGATATGAGATATTTAACCAAAATTCAAAAAGATGCAGGGAATTATTGCTAATTATGATAGATAAGATGATTTCCACATGTGTTTCCTCGACAAAAATCAGTTGCGGCAGGGTCACACTCAACTAACCAACAAACTTGACAGAGGTAATTTTATTCGCAACTGACATAACTTATGCAAATGACATAGCTGACTTGAATTTAAATTTAACTAACTGACTTTATCTTGAACCTAAATATGATCCCCTTTTAGAGATCAAATCAATTTGATTAAGAATGGGTTGGGACATGGAAGGGCTTCAGGCATGTGCCATTCACCCACCTAGACAATATAATTCCTTCCAGTTATGCGAGTTTAATAGCTCCCAATTCCTGCACTTCTGCAACAATAAATGGTCCCAACTAGTGCATTTGGAACTTACCAGGATGTTTCAGAAACTTGCTGTTGTATAGGAGAAGCTTGTACCCTAATGAAAATGACTTCCTCTTGATGTGCTGGTTGTGCCACACTTTTTGTGTCTCGTTCTCAATAGTTTGATGAAAATCTACCATAAACCTAGCTTAATCCAACTCCCAAAGTTCATCCAACCATTTTGCAATTAACTCATCATTTGAAATTTGAGTGGCTCATGTAATAAAGAGGTTAGGGATGATGAACTCGATAGGTACTATGACTTATTGACCATAAATAATCTGGAATGACGTATATTTATGAAAGTGTTTGACAATGGTATAGTAGGCCCATAAGGTAGCCAGTACCCTCTCGTCCCAGTCATCTCAGTTGGCAGAACATATCTTAGTGAGACCCTTCGTTAGGATTTTGTTGAAATCTTCGACAATGTCATTTTCTTGAGGGTGGTAGTGGTTGCTTTATGATGTTGGATCATGAAGTTCTGCAGTAATACAATGACTGTATCATTAATGAATTGGATCCCCTAGTCACCCATTAGGCTCTAGGGGCACCCGAATCAAGTGATGATATTTTTTAAGATGAACCAGGCAGCAATGTCTGTAGTGTAATCTTTAACTGGCGCAACTTTGCCCATCTGGTGTGATAATCTATAGTAGTGATAATGTACCTGGCATGTGAATGATGCACTAGTGGATTAATAGGTCCCACAAAGTCCAAAACTCGCTTTTTGAATTCCTGGAGTACCCGTACAAGCTGTAGAGGAAGTTCATCCCTATGCAATGGTCGTCTCACCTATTGGAAAACATCACAATTCTTAACATATTCCTTCGCATACTTAAAAAGCGTGGGCACCAGAGTTCAGCTTGCAGTACTTTCCTTGTGGTGGATTGTTCCCATATGTGACCTCTTGGAACTACCGGATGGGATTCCCATAACACATCTTGTTGTTCATGGTTGAGGACACATCGTTGCAATATCTAGTCGAGACCCATCTTGTACAACTGCCCTATAATCAGTTGGTAGTCCGCATCTCGAACCACCATATTCTTTCTCTGTGTTGTGTACTCATCTAGACATTTTCCAAAGGATAGAAATAGTGCGATGTCTTCTAAATAGTAGGGGATGGATTAAACCCAAAATAGATTAGCATCTGACAGTTGGTCATCTATTAACCCCCCCCCGCCCCCCGCTTCACCCGACTGCAACCAGAAGATATGATCAAACCCTACATTCATTCTTCCTGGCTTCACAATGAATTTAAATGTAAACTCCTAGAACATTAGGAGTCATCTGCAAATTATCCCTTCAAGTACAAGATTATTTACTAGGTACTTCAAATTAGATTTGTCAGTAAAGAACTTGAATGGTCCACCTGGGAGTAGTGCCTGAACATATGCAGCAAGTACACCATCACAAGAGCTTCTTGTTCAATGATGGTGCAGTTTCTTTTGTAGTGGAAAGTTTCATGTTGGTGAAATAAATTGGGTGATCTAGGTTACTGTCTCTAGGCTGGGCTAAAACAACTCCTCGAGAAATTCCTGATGCATCAATATGAACATGAAATTCTTTATTCCAATCCAGGTAAAACGGGATTTGTGCACTTTCTAGATTCTCTTTTAGCACATTGAAGACAACGTCACATTCATCGGACCAAGAAAACCATTATATTTCTTTAACAACTCCAGTGGTGCAGTGATCAGGGCATAATTACAAATGAACCTCCGACATTATCCTGTGTGGTCAGATTCGATATTAGTTTCTTGACACTGGCCAATGGGGGCATATTCAGGATCACCACAAGCTTGAAAGGCTCAAAAAACATTCCTTCTCTGCAGACTATAAGCCCCAAGAATGTTCCAAAAGGGACAACGAAAATGCATTTGTTCAAGTTCAAGGAATTATGCAGTTGCCTACAGTGATTGAACATCACTTTGAGCAAGCTGGAGTATCTTTTCAATAATTTGCAGGTAGTCCAACCATCCATATATACCTCCAATAACCTGTGGATATAGTCGTGAAAGGTACTAATTACAATCCTTGAAAATACTGATGCCACATTTTTCAGCCCAAACAAGATAACATGGTAGGCGTAAGAGCCCAATACTATCATCAAAGTGGTTTTCTTCTTGTCTTCCTCTGCAATACGAAGTTGGTGATAACTAGAGAACCCATCAGTGAAGGAGTAGGCTTCATTACCTTATCAAGGAATTCATAATTGAATGGAGTGGGAAAGGGGTCATGAATGCAGGCATTGTTCAAGCTCTTGTAATCTACACAGACCCAAATTTCTTGAGAATCTTTTTTGCTATGGATGACAATAAGAATGATCCACTTAGCTTCATCAACTAGGAAGATGAGTCCCACTGCCAACATTTGGTTAATCTCCCTCTTCACCTTCTCTTTAACCCTTGGTTTTAGTTGATACAACCAATGTTTCACTAGTCTCACATTGGGTTTCAACATGATCTTAATTTCACCTGAATCTCCCTTAATTCCTTTAACCTTTGCAACAGATGAAGGGAACAGGTCCTCATTCTCCATCAAAGGTTCGAAGATTTCCTTAGTGGTCTATTCCTTGCAATAGTCCCCAATGGAGGCCCATTTATAGCTTCTCTTCAGTGCCAATGTTGTGCTTCTACAACTTCAGAGGTTGTAGCTGTGGACCAACTATTACAGTCCCATCTTCTACATTTCATTCCCCTTCATATTCATTAAAGGTCAAGTGTCTTAACCCTCTTAAGCCGTCTCCATCAAATTCAATATTTATCTTCTCGCAAGGCCCAACCTCATGAAATCAAGATTCATATATATGATTGAAGGCATCTTGGTCGCGATAGTCTTTAGTAAGGTGGGAACATGACCCTCTTGACTACTTTCAAGGAAAATGCTATCCTCTCATCATCATCAGCAAAGGATAAATCACAGATGAATTGAGTTGAGATGAGGTCCCATTCATTGGTCTACCTCCTTATTTCTTCCTTAAGGTACCACACCTGGGAAAATGTCCCCAAAATGTGGACAAAGCTATGCACCCATAGAATCTCATGAAGTCCTTCCCTGGTCCACGTGTCTTTATAGCTCTATATATGTTGGTGATGATCAATTTTCCCTTCGTACTTAGTGAGATTGAGCGAACAATTTTCTAGAATCCTGAATCTACATAGTAATGTTGATTTAATCGTCTCCCACTCCCGGTGATGGTTGCGATGGGAATCTCACCACCTTGTTGGTGTCTCTCGAAGGGAAACATCTAGTAAGATCACCTTGCATGCTTCCAAAACATTTAAATCAACTTTTTTGATTAAATCAATAACATAACCC
The DNA here is from genome assembly GCA_031772625.1 of Pinus tabuliformis. NCBI lineage: Eukaryota > Viridiplantae > Streptophyta > Pinopsida > Pinales > Pinaceae > Pinus > Pinus tabuliformis. Next base: position 934,354,278 of record CM062819.1, on the reverse strand, counting down.
ACACCATTAAAAACAAGAAATTCTCGTACCTCTTTACCAACCCAGTGGATACGATGGATTGTTTCACATCACCTAGAGTGGATCCTATGGCCTATTTGTTGCCAATCATCCCACTCATATTTTGAACCAAATTTGGAGCTTTAAACACTTCTCTAGCTAATCGACTCATCCATTGTAGGATTGATGTAGTCTTTTCTCTTTCCTGTTGTGAGCCAATATAATTGATCCAGTAACTCAGGTTCCTCCCTGTCGTCCACTAGCTTAGTGAACCTAGGGCCTTGATAGGAATCTCAGGGTTGAGCCCCCTTGACCCCATCCACCTTTAAAGTCATTTTTTTCCCTCTTTAGGTAAATGACTACATAATTTTCGATGGCCCAACCTATCCCCAACAATGCTAAATATGGGTTTTTATCTCCCATGATGTCTATGACTTCAAAGTTTGCATATGTCTTAACCCTTGATATGTCTACTTTTGAATCTTCCAGGCATCCGACTGGGAGGATAGAGTACTGATTCACAATATGAAATTGAATCAGAGAAAATGAAAGCTTAGGTCTTCCCAAGGATTCCTAGGCTCCCTTTGTCATCTATGGACCTCCTGCAAAGTCATCTCCTGCCATTATTCAACTATCTACGCCCTCGTTTGTGCCCTAAGATCTCTATCCTTTTGAAATTCATCTATTTCCATCTCTCCAACATTTTCATATTCCCAACCAGGTAATGTTCCTCCCCCTATACCCCTCCCCCAGTACCGGTGCTTTAAATGGCCATGGACTGGCCTTGAACCACAAGCAAGTTCTCTTCCACCATTAAAGCTTTAAATTAAAATGGAATCTCCTTCAATAGTCTTCCCTGAAACCCTAACTTAAACATGGCATCAACCTTGGAAAAGTGTAGATGAACCTCTGCAAACAACTCGATAATGTATCCTTATAAAGTAGCTTGTACCCAGAAATCAATGGCCCGAGTTAGGTCCATATCAAGCTGGTGTAACTAAACTAGGTTAGCCTGAGTCTAGGTATGGGGAGATATACTCTGGCCATCGGTGTTCTATTTTATCTGCAACCTTCTCAACGAATCGTAAAGGTCTTCTGGAAACTTACACCAAAAAATATCGTACTAATCGCTCACAAGCTCGTCATACAAAATTTCTTCTTTCACTCTCTTCACACTTTTGTGATAGAGTTGTGCTTGTTGAGAAATGAATCACTCCACCTGCTCATGCCACCAATCTTGAAGGTCCTTCTTAAAAATCCTTGACACCATATCTGGATCCCTTCAATAAACTTTAGGTCACAATAATAAAACCATTTGTTGGCAGAAAATTATACAGGTTAAAGACCTTGAGTTCAGGCATAGGTGTTAACAAAGAGTTAATACAGTCTAGTGCAACGCTGACATTTTCAGCTTACCAAGGAGGAGTAGAGTGTCTCACCCGAGGCGTGCTATGACCATATTAAGATAGGGATTGGGACTAAGGATCAAGGAGAGTTGTGCAAAGACTATCATTTCCATCTACTCTATGAATCATAGCATCTAACATATACCATTGCAAAGTGTAACATGCAAAGCATCTAAGAGACAAAAGACATACACATTCATTCATAAGATTTTTTTATTTTTTTTTCTTTAAAGCAGCCCATGCAACTAACACATTCAGAAACATAAAGTAATCCCACAACTCTTTCCATTAACTTAAGCATCATTACATTTTGGCTCTATAGCCATTTAGACCAGAACATGAGAACCAACATACAAAATATATCAAAATCATATGAACATAGAAAAATGCTATGCGTGATAGACTTAGTGGCAATATATCAACATACGAGTGTCCTCTCTCTTCTAGTTTCATTTTCCTTTAACTTTTATAATCTTTTCTCACCTGAATTGTCAGTTTCTTTCTCGTATGCCACACCCTTTCCTCCTTAGCTTCTTTTGTGGCTCGACTGCGACTACTCCATCTTCTATTGATGACTATTTAGACTCTGATGCACTTGCATGTCCCTATGATTTTCACTTGCTGACTTCAGTGTCTGATGAATCCTAGTGGATTTCCTCTCATTCCCTTGCATTTTCTTCCACAACTACCTTTTGGTTAGACTTGGTCAAAACGTGTAAAAAAACATGTCCCCAAAAAAACAAAGGACCTAACCATGGGTATATTCTTGATGCAAAGAGGGAGGCCTTACTTCCATCCCTTGTAGTCTCTGAGGCTTGATCATTTATTGACTCTATTGATAGCAATGTTGAGCCAAGAAAATATTTTTTCTACTTTGTTAATGAGTTGTTACAACTCTATGTATTTTTGTAAAGAATTTACTTGAAAATGCCATTAAATTGCTACCATTCCTATAATTGAATGTTTCTTAGGTTTTTTCATAAATTCCTTATGATTTTTATGCTTTTCTACTATTGGAAGTATTTCTTGAAAAGTTTGAAAAATAAAGAAAAATTATGCTCCATTGAAGTGGTGGAAAACAACTAAAAATCTAACTTAAAATTTAATTTTTTTCTTGTAGGTTGGAGGTCAAGAGGTTAAACTAGAAGGCTTGACCTCTGGCGGGCTTTTCCTCCTGACCTTCAACGAGCCAACCTAACTCTCTTCACTCGTAGGTCAGGAGGTTGGAGGGTTGGGAAGTTGGAGTGGTCGGGGGGTTGAAACCACTCGACCCTTTGTATTTTAAACACTGGTGGAACTGGGCCAATCCAGACTTAGGTCAAACATTGAAGGTCAGGCCTTGCCGTTCAAATTTTTAAACCATGTCTATGCAAGGAGGGATGACCCTGAACCTCCTTGGGATTTGTGCCCTCCACATGGGCATGTACATGGTAGATGTGTGCCAGGCACCACGTGGCCCATGGTGGGTTTGTGTGCCACACCACCTGCCACATGGGCATATGTGAGGCTACCACATGGAGTTCATGGTGACGTAGTGACATGTGATGGGTCCATTTTTAGAGGGTCGTAACTTTTGATCTATAAGTCAAATTGTAGAAATTCCCACTGTAGATCAACAGATTATGCAATATACTAAAGAAAAATACAAGATTTACTTCTACAACAAACTTGCGGAAGCTTAATCGAATTTGTGCAAGATCAATTAGAACACATATCACTGAGAATGAGAAAGCAATCACACATGAACATAGAAGAATACTCTGGGGAAAGCCTCAGCTAAAAACCCCAATATCTGTATTATCATACAAGTGGAAATATGTTCAGATTACACAAAAAATCAGCTCACAAGCTATCCTGTTCTCTCTGCAATCCAACAATACAACTCACATACTGAATAGACACAAGATATTCCTTCCCTCAGCCCTCCAAACCTCCTATTTCCTTGTGCAGTTTTTCTTGGGGTCCAGTGATGCCACCTGTGTGAATTGGTCTCATCACACTCACTAAACTGAAGAAGTAATTGTGTAATCTCTAAGGAATGAATTCCTTCTGCATGCAAGAGATATTCACAATGGAATATTCCTGCAACTGATAGTACACTGTCCCTCCATCTGATCTCAACAGGGTCTTTGACTGAATTGACATGCATGAGTTATTTATGAGAGAATCTTTAGTTATCTGAAGTGCAGTAGTTACATGCATGCATGCATTAACTAACTAAACTCACAATTAGTTCAAAAAACTATTTGAACTAATCTAACTGGACTTAACTCAGTTAATTGAACTAACTAATTACAACTTAAATTACAACTCATCCTTATCTCTTTAACTGAGGGATAAATTCCTCAATCAATGGGATAACTGTTGCATGTCCTCACATAGACTTCATGTTTGATTTTCTACAACTAATTAACTCAAAATGAATTAATTAATTAATTTACAAACAACTAGTAAGATCAAATTCAAATTTTACTTCTCTATTTTAGTTCAGGGACTAATTGAAATAGGAAGGTATCCTGAAATACTATTTATGGCAGTGCTATTTTTAGCGCTTCTATATTTAGCATTTCTTGTTGCTATTTTCAACACTCCCTCTCAACAATAACCCCAATCCTATCTCTGTGGAACTCGAACTTGCATTTTGACAATGCCTTCGTCAAAATATCTACATCCTGTTCCTCGGTCGAAACATACCGCAACAGCATGATTCTCTTGACCACATAGTCTCGAAGATGGTGATATCAGATATCAATGTGCTTGGACCTGTCATGAAAAACTGGATTCTCAGAGAGTTTGATACAACTCTGATTATCGCAGTAGATCACAGTTGGATCCATCCTCTGACCAAACAATCCCACTAGAATCTTCCGCATCCAAATGGCCTCACATGTAGCCTGACTAGCAACCATGTATTCAGCCTCTACTGAGCTAAGTGCAACTAACCTCTATTTCCTGCTGTACCAGGAAACTACAGCTGAACCAAGGTTGAAGATTCCTCCAGAAGTGCTCTTCCGGTCTGATGGACTCCTTGCCCAATCTGCATCTGTGAAGCCTTGAAGCTTCACTCCCTCTGTCCGTCTATACCACAATCCATACTGAGATGTGCCTCTGAGGTATCTCAGCACATGCTTCGCTACCTTCCAAAATAGCTTGGTAGGTTGAACCATAGCTTGACTCAGCTGGTTCACCGCAAAGCATAAGTCTGGTCGTGTGTTCACTAGATACATAAATGAACCCACAAGATGGCGATAAATAGGAGTAGCTACTACCTCACTTGAAGTAGCATCCTCCTTCCTCCAGTTCCCAGCTAGAGGAGTTTGCATGGGCTTGTACTTCTCCATGTGAAAGCACCTGAGTATCTCATTGGAATACTTGTCTTGAGACACAAATACTTCACCATCTTTCTACCACACCTCCATGCCTAGAAAGTAGTGCATAAGACCCATGTCTTTCATCTCGAACTCTCTTGCAAGGTCCTCCTTGCAAGACTGGATCAGCTAATCATCACCTGTCAAAATCAGATCATCGACATAAAGAACAATGATCAATGGCTTACACACTCCCCAACCAGGGCCATGTAACCAGTGTACTGCTCGGGTGACCTCCTCTATCTACGCTGAGAAGATGGCTATTCCACATTCTCCCGCGCATCCAGCATCAACCTGTCAGCTTCCCTTGAGCATTTCCGCCCATCTCTGGAAGTCTCAACATGAGTGTATGTCTCCACTCTCGGATCCTCTACATGCGGTTGCTCCACATCAATCTGAGGCTCCTCCTCCTTAGGAGCTTAAAGTTCCTCCTCTGCATGTAACTTGAGCTCCCTCTCAAGTGATACTCGGATGGATTTTTGCTCGTCGAACTTTAGATCCCTACATACCACTGTCCTCTGACTGGTAGGCAGGTACGCCCGATAGTTGAGGGGTGTATGCATGTACCCCACAAGTATTCCCAACTCAGCCATTGGATCCAGCTTCTTCAAGGCATGTTTGGTCACATGGTAGTAAACCGATGATCCAAAGATTCGGAAGTGACTCACATTTGCTCGCTTCTCGGAAAAGGCCTCCATAGGTGTCTTCATTCCCAGTATACGGTGTGGGCTTCTGTCCTGTAAGTATACTGCTGTATTGCATGCCTCAACCCACAAATGCGGTGGTAGGCTTTGGTCATGCAACATCGCTCGAGCCGCTCCCATAATCGATATGTTCTTCCTTTCAGACACCCAATTTTGCTGTGGGTTATGGGGTGCCGTCAACTCCTGTTTAATTCCTTTTGTAGCGCAAAAGACCTTAAACTATTGGGGGACACACTCTTCGCCATTTTGCTATGCAAGGCTTTTATTTTATTTCCATATCCTTTCTCTGCCAAGGCTTAAACTCACAAAACCTCAAGAAGGTCTGATCCTTGTTTTTCATAAAGTAGATCCACCATCTACGAGAAAAATCATCAACAAAAATAACATAGTACCTTTGTTTAGCAGTGGAGGCTATAGAGAATGGTCCACAAACATCTGAGTGAACTCGCTCCAAGATTGCTCCAGCTCTACTGTCTTGATCTGGAAAGGAAGATTTCAGATACTTACCCAAGGCACAACCTTTGCATGTATTAGTCTGCTCCAGTTTTCCCTTGGGAAATCCGGTAGAAATCTGCTGCATGATCTTCAGGGCTCCATGGTGCAAGTGGCCCAATCTTCTATGACATAGCTCACCAACATCTTGGCTCTACACCATCTCAGCTTTGGAACTCAATGTAGCACAATTGTCTACCTCCAGCTTGTAGATATTATTTACTCGAATCTCAATTCACTTAGACTGTCCAGTGCCGATATGCCTCAGGAATACCTTTCCTTTACTAAAGACTACATCATATCCTTTATCTTCTACCATAGCAATGGACACAAGATTCTTCTTTAGACCTGGTACATACTTTACATTAGTCAGGGTGAGGGAAGCTCCATGCTTCCTCTGAAACACATCCATACCTTCACCTGAAACACAGTACTTTCCATCATCGCCCATCTCGATTCGCATTTAGGGATCCTTCTCCTCCAAGGTACTAAAAATATTCTTGTCACCTGACATGTGGAATGAAGCTCCATGTCCAGTTACCACACACATCCCACCATGGATGAAACCATGCATGCGATAAGAGAGAAATCCAACTCAAACTATGAGGCTAGTGCCTCACCATCAGATCCCTTCAAGGATACCTTCTTGGATTTCTTCTGTGGACAATTTGTAGCATAATGGCCCACTTCATGACAATGAAAGCACTGCACTTTTGATTTGTCAAACTTCTTCCCACCATGGGGAGAACCAGAAATGGGATGGGATGCCTTCCCTTTCCCTTTCCTCACCTTACTCGCTAAGGCTATATTTTCCTCATCATCTTGCTTTGATGAAGATCCATGTCTGGTGCTTCTTCTTATTTCCTCCTACATCAGATCTGACCAAAGTTGTTCCTAATCTGGCAGTTTTTCTCTTCCATTAACCGAGTCTTGGTACCTATGCTAGCTCTTAGAAAGACCGAGGAGTGCAAGACTCACCATGTCATCATCATCTATCATGATTCCTACACTTCCAAGTAACCCCAAAGAGTATTGCTTTCCTCTATGACTAGTTCCTTGCTCATGTTGCCTTTGTCTCTGCAACCCTGAGAGGATTTGCAGTATGATTGCATTCATCTCCAATTTCTTTTCTTGAGTCTCGATCAACCTTTCATTATCTGCTTTGTAGCTTCATATCTCATCCTTCAAGATTCTCAATGTGTCCATCCAATAAGGAGAATTTACCCCTCCCCCTTAGCCAACTGATATTTCTTCTTCTATCATCCTTACTTCTTCATATCCATGTTGTAACTTATCAAAGATGTATTGTACCATTCCTATCCTCATTTCTTTGTCTTTCCCTATCTTTTATTGCTTGTGATGTGTTATCATTCACATGCAATTTTTAGACACATGATAATATAAATAAATAACAATAAATATTGCCATGAACTTGCTTTTGCAGAGCTGTCATAATAAGGCCAATTGTAACAAACATCCATGCATGCATATCCAACAACATATTTCTATCAACACAAATTGTTAGCTCATCAATAATAGTAAAAACATATTAATCATGCATGCATGCATTCAATCATTCACACAAGCAACTAAACATGTTTCTTTTTTGCTCATGGTAGAGCCCAACCAATCCAAGTGTTGAACCTAGATGCTCTAATATCACCTGTAAACACACTCCTCCTAACCCCAAACTGAACTAAAGTTAGAAGGAGGTGGCTACTATAATGACCCATCTCCCAAAGTATATTTATGAGAATGATAGCTAAATTTTTTTACTTTTTCAATTTTTCTATAATTTAAATTTTCAGCATCATCAAGTTAGTCTCATCGAACCGATTCCAAAGATATAAATTTCACCTCAATTTCTGTTGAAAATAGCAACAAGGAATGCTAAAAATAGCACTGCCATAAATAGAATTTCTGGATACCTTCCTATTTTAGTTAGTCCCTGAACTAAAATAGAGAAGTAAAATTTGAATTTAATCTTAGCAGTTGTTTGTAAAATAATCAATTAATTCATATTGAGTTAATTAGTTGTAGATAATCAAACATGAAGTCCATGTGAGGACATGCAACAATTATCCCATTGATTGAGGAATTTATCCCTCAATTAAAGAGATAAGGATGAGTTGTAATTTGAGTTGTAATTAGTTAGCTTAGTTAACTGAGTTAAGTCCAGTTAGATTAGTTCAAATAGTTTGTTGAACTAATTGTGAGTTTAGTTAGTTAATGCATGCATGCATGTAACTGCTGCACTTCAGATAACTGAATATTATCTCATAAATAACTCATGCATGTCAGTTCAGTCAGAGACCCAGTTGAGATCAGATGGAGGGATAGTGTACTATCAATTGTAGGAATATTCCATTGTGAATATATCTTGCATGTAGAAGGAATTCATTCCTTAGAGATTGCACAGTTACGTCTTCAATTTAGTGAGTGTGATGAGGCCAATTCATACACGTGGCATCACTGGACCCCAAGAAAAACTGTGCAAGGAAATAGGAGATTGGAGGGCTGAGTGAAGGCATATCTTGTGTCTATTCAGTCTGTGAGTTGTATTGTTGGATTGCAGAGAGAGCAGGATAGCTTGTGAGCTGATTCTTTTTGTAATCTGAACATATTTCCACTTGTATGATAATACAGAGATTGGGGTTTTTAGCTGAGGCTTTCCCCAGAGTATTCTTCTGTGTTCATGTGTGATTGCTTTCTCATTCTCAGTTATATGTGTTCTATTTGATCTTGCTCAAATTCGATTAAGCTTCTGCAAGTTTGTTGTAGAAGTAGATCTTGTATTTTGCTTTAGTATATTGCATAATTTGTTGATCTACAGTGGGAATTTCTACATGGTATCGGAGCAAAGGTGATCAAAGGAGAGAACAATATATAAGAAGGAGAAGTTTGAAGTTTGAGGTTCCTGAATATAGAAATCGAGTTCTTATCACATCTCAATTTCACCAATGGCGTTCAACAGTTTAAGACTCGAGTATGCCCTTGATGGCAGCTCAAATTATATAGCCTGGAAGGATCACATGGAAGCAATATTAGAGGATAACAGTCTAAAGGACTTCATTGATCAAGAAGTCCCCAAACCCATAGCAACTAATGCTACATAATTGGCGGAATGGAAGAAATGTGTGGCTAGACCAAGGAGAATCCTCCCTTAGGGAGTTCGAGACCACATTGTCTCGAGCCTCCATGGGAAGGAGACACCATTTTCGATGTGGAAAACATTGAAACATCTATATCAGAATAGTAGCGATCAGAAGAAGCTGGCGCTGAAAGACAAGCTTCAGAAAATCAAGTGTGAAAAGGGCGACACGATCTCTACATATCTGAACAAGCTCACCACCTGCAAGATGGGGTAGATGGTGGCAGACCTAGGAAGAGGCACGAAGGTGAAAGTAATGAAATTGTGAGAGGATATGCACCATTGAGCACACTAGAAAGAAAAACCAACACTCATGGGCATCACTCTGGTAGACATTCTAGATCTGCTACCAGGAGATATCGTCACCATTCTCATCATTACCATCATCAGAGAAGAAGAGAAAAGGACTATATTCCTGAAGAATTTAAGAAGGAAAAACCACCTACATTTGATGGAGAGATGAAGAAATATGAAGATGAAAAAGCATGGTTACTTGGCATGAATGCTTTTCTTAGAATCCATGATTATTCCGAAAACATGAAAGAAAAAGTGGCCACCTATAATTTGAAAGGAAAAACAAATATATGGTGGGAGGATTTGAAGAATGTAAAAGGAATAACTGAAGAGAGGTTGACATGGAGTGAGTTTGAGAGATTATTCAAAGACAAATACTTATCACAAATATATATTATGACAACAAGGAAAAGGAGTTTTATGAGCTGGAAATGGGATAGTTGTTAGATGAAGAATACATTACCATATTTCTAGAATTGTTGAGATATGTGCCATATCTCAAGGAGGAGAAGGAAAAATTTCAGTGATTTATTAATGGATTGTCTATTTCTTTTAAAGATCTCATAGAATTTTATGAACCACAAACTCTAATGCCATAACGAAATTCAGCCACTATTATGAACAAGCAAAGCACAAGCTATAATTTAAAAGCGATTGGAAAGTAAGGAACAACATTAAGGATAAGAAGAAATAGCCCAAGAAAACTGATCCAAAATGGATCTAACATAAACTTCAAAGTCTATGAATTCTCCTCATAGAGGAAAAATGAAAGTCAAAGGATGCTCTTGGAAATAGTCTCATTGCAGAGATCTCTTCATTCTGAATCTAACACAATTTGAATGGGCTAAAACAGACTTTAGATGAAGAAGTTATTGTAAAAAGAAGATTGCCCATTATCCTTAGAAAAGGAGGAAAATTCTTATTAAATGGGACTTAAGAGAAATAAAGGCTTTCTATGAGAAAATCACATCGGAAAGGTTTAAAGGGTAGAGCAACAGGCCTTAAGGGCTCACCAATAGTGATCTCCGATATATCGCATCGGAGGAAGGCCTTCGTGCGATATCGGGACCCTGGGCGAGCCGATTGCGATATGCGATGGTTGGTGATCGGTGATTGGCACAGTCAAAGGGAAGACCCCCGGGGCTATTGCGATTGCAATATGTGACATGCGATTGGGGCTGATAACGATGCACTGATATCGACGATTGGTGATTGGCGAATCCCCGATACAATGGCCGTTGCGACTTGCGACATATGATTGCGATATGCGATGCACCGAGATCGGTGATCAGCGATCATAGGCATTGACATATGCTTGTTTCGATTGCGATTAGCGACCAAAGCACGAACCCAATGAGGTTTATGAATGCAATTACATATAATTTGAAGTCCGGGCTTAAAGCCCATGATGTGTTTTCATGTGTTTCCTGTGTATTTCCGTTATTTGGCTATTTCGGGAGTGAAGGCCATAGAAAGGGTTGCCGATTCCTTTGTAAACTATCCCTATTCATGAATCACCTGTGCCATGCTGTAAGTGGGTGTTTTGTAATAGGAATGCATTATACGCAGAGAGCCACAGAGCCACAGAGCTAGATGGCCAGTCGCAGAGCCAGAGAGCCAAAGAGTTAGAGGGCCAATCGAAGAGACAGAGGGATGATTACACATATAGAAACGGACGGGAAGCCGTAGAGCCGGAAGGATGCATCACAAAAGCTAGAGAGCACAATTGACTGGGGGATCTTGGAGTTGTTTGGAGGTCAAGTGAAATCAGAGAGCTCAACTGACGGGAGTTGCTTGGAGGTCGAGCGAACCTAGAAGCTCATGAGAGCCAGAGTTGAGAGCTAGAGCTAGAGCCAGAGCCAGAGCAAGAGCCAGAGCTAGAGCGAGTACCAAGAGCGAGAGCGAGAGCCGAGAGCGAGAGCCAAGAGCGAGAGCGAGAGCCGAGAGCCAGAGCTAGAGCCAAGAGCCAAATGGCCAGGGATAAGATGGTATTCTAAACCCATAGGTTCAGTTGTAAACCAATGGAGTTGAGCGTGGAGCTTGTAAAAGAATTTAAGCCATAATCCAAAAGAGCCTAGTCGAGTTGATTAGAGCTCAAGGAGACGTAGCCCAAGATATCAGGGTGAAATCCATATTGCATTGTTGTCTCATGTGTTTGCTTATTTGCTAATTTTATTTACTGTTATCTGAGTTTTATTTCAGCATAAGAAAATGAACTCAAAACACATAAACAGTCAATGACAAACACAAGAATACACCTATCTCAAGTTCTTTTAATTCCGCATTTATCAATTATAAGCATATATCTTGGGAATATATAAGCTTTGGAGTGGGATAGGTTCTTGTAAGCTTGACAAGAAGCCTTTAGGTCCCCATTTCAGATCAAAAACTATGGACAAGAAGTAAGGAATGCATTCAAATAGTGAAATTCAATTTCAACAAAATTCTAATCTAGCTTCCAAAGGAAGTATGCATCAGCAAGAAGGGGAACAAAGAAAATATGAAAATAAACAGTAGTTGAAATACTGGAATTGTGGGGAAATCATTGAAACATGGACTAATCACACCAGAAAAATGCAAATCCAAAAATTTACAGTGCCTAGGAATATCTAACTATGGGGGATGTGGCATAGAGTCTTTTTGGAATCTATGTAGCTGTGGATAATCACTAGGCATGCCACCAGACATCCAACATTGAGATAGAAGGTAAGCCATGTAATTATATCATTTCTATTTTAATTGATCCCAGTTCTAATTTCAGTTATATTAATTCGATTCTAATGGAAAAGTGCAACCTATCCAAATAATTGCACGCAAAACCTTGGTTAGTACAGTTGGAAATAAGAACAAGGATAAAAATCAGTTATTGGGTGAAATCATGTGCATTTGAGATTAGCGATATGCCAATAAAAACACATTAAAACTTGCTTTCATTGGGTGCATACAACATGTTATTGGGCATGGACTAGTTGTACATGCACATAACTAAGGTTGAATACTATGAAAAGAAAATTAAATGCTTAGATGATGTCAGAGAAAGAAAAATAGTGTAGGCTAAGCAAAATCCAACTTTAGTGAGACTAATTACAACCATGCAAGCTAAGCGTAGTTGCTAAAAAGGTTTCAAATTATTTGTCGTATAATTTTTTTGCAATGGAAAAGTTAATGACAACGATGGGAAAGAGGATATTGAAATGATGGAGAAGTATCCCATGTTGCAGATATTGAGAGATGTGTTTCTAGTTGATATTCTGGGACTACTTCCTCATAGAGAAGTTTATTTCTCTATTGAATTAGTGTCTGGAGCAGCACCAACATCCAAGGCACTGTACCAAATGATTACATTTGATTTGGTTGAATTAAATATATAACTAAAAGATATGCTTGATAAAGGTTACATATGGCTAATTGTGTCACCGTGGGGAGCTCCAATATTGTTTGTGAAGAAAAATGATGGGATACTCAAACTTTGCATTAATTATCAAAAGTTGAATAAAGTGACAATCAAGAATTGGTATCTGTTACCAAAGATTGATGACTTATTTGATTAGTTGATAGGAGTAGTGATCTTCTCCAAGATAGATTTGATGTCTAGGTATCATCAAGTATGCATAAAAAAGGAAGACATTCATAAGACTACTTTTCAGACAAGATAAGAGCACTATGAGTTTGTAGTGGTACCCTTTGGGCTTACTAATTCCACTGTCACTTTCATGTGTTTCATGAACAATGTGTTGTGTCCTTACTTGGAAAACTTTGCGATTTTCTTTGTTGATGGCATATTGGTGTATTTAAAGATTGAAGAATGTAGGTTTTAACCCTGTACAAAAATTACCTGCATACGAATTCTAAAACACAAAAAATAAATAATGCAAGAGCAAAACACATAAAAAACATATACACAGAGATTTCCCCTGAATCCAAAAACCAGGACTACCAGCATGATTTTTCATTATGTTCCTTTCAATGTTATAATACATATTTATACATGCCAAAGCATCCAATACCATGGATAGAAAAACCATCACATCCAATACCATGGACCGAAAACCATCACGTCCAAAAAACATGTGCGAAAATCATGCACAAAACCATAGGTGGATTCGCCCAACCTAACATAGGGTCCAAAACCAAAATTTTCTGGGGTGCTGCCCCGGACCCCATAAAGTGGGGTTACGAGTGCCCCTCAAACCCCCTGTTAACTATGTGAAAAGAATAGAACACAACCCAACATTCTCCCACTTGTTGTTTTCTTTCCACAGGAGGCCACAAGAGAGCTTAGTCATTTTTCCAGCCCTGAAATGCCCATTGTCTCTCTACACCAAGAGAACTTCTTAGAGCTCACAGATTTTGTAAATGCATCTGCGGTATTCTTCAAAGTGTCCACCTTTACTAGCAACACCTTTTTGTCTTCTATCATATCCCTCACAAAGTGATACTGAACATCAATGTGCTTTGTCTTTGAATGATATGCGGGGTTCTTTGCCAAGAAAATTGCACTTTGTATGTCACAATCTATCCTTATAGCTTCCTATACTAACCCCATACTTGGACACAATCTCTGCAACCAAACTGCTTCCTTTCTTGCATGAGTGGCTGCCATGTATTCTACCTCTGTAGTTGACAGTGCCACTATAGATTGTTTCTTACTCATCCAATTGACCGCACCTCCAAATAGGTTAAACACATACCCACTTGTAGATCTTCTCTGATCCATATCTCCAGCCCAGTTTGCATCAACAAAGCCATGAATATCCAACACTCTGTCAAATCCTGGTCTTCCTTGGTAGCACAAACCATAATCACTAGTGCCACGCAAATACCTGAAAACCCGCTTCACTGTTGTCTAGTGCTCCTTCCCTGGTTTTGACATAAACCTGCTCAATACTCCCACTGCATGTACAATTTTTGGTCTAGTATAGACCATTTCATACATCAGGCTACCGACTGCACTTGCATATGGAACATGGGACATGTCCTCTTCCTCTTCTTGTGTCTTGCAACACTGTCTAGCAGATAACCTCACACCTAGAGGAATAGGAACCTTCACCGGTTTACTATCTTGCATATTAAACCTCTGCAATATTGTCTCGACATACTTCCTCTTTGCCCAATCTCTTTTAATTTCCATGCCCAAAATATAGTTTGCAACACTAAGATCTTTCATGTCGAATTTGGAGGACAGTTGGGTCTTCAAATCCTGGATAACTTCTTTGTCATTTCCAACCAACAACATATCATCCACATACAAGACCAGATAAATAGCACGGTCACCAATTAATTTAAAATACACACAGTGATCTGCTTTGTTTCTGGTGAGGCCAAGTCCCCGTATAAATGTATCAAATTTCTGATACCACATCCTTGGTGACTATTTTAACCCATATAGAGACTTCTTTAACTTACATACCAGTTCTTTCTTACCCTTCACCGCAAAGCCTTCAGGTTGCTTCATGTAAATCTCTTCTTCCAGATCCCTGTGAAGAAATGCTGTCTTCACATCCATCTGTTCTACCTCAAAATCAAAAGCAGCAACAACATATAAAAGTAATCTAATAAAAGTTACCTTGGCAACAGGAGAAAAAATATCACCAAAATCAATTCGCGGCACCTGGGAATAACCTTTTGCTATCAACCAAGCTTTGTATTTCTCCACTTTTCCTTCTATATTTGTCTTCTTTTTGAACACCCATTTGCTGCCAATGGGGTTCCTTCCAGCTGACAACTCCACCAGATCCCAAGCCTCATTTTTGTGCAAAGATGCCATTTCATCAACCATGGTCTATTTCCAGAGTTTTCCATCCTCTGAATCCACTGCTCCCTTCACAGTTCTGGGATCATCATCAGTAACAGACAAAGCAAAATTTGAATAGAAAGCAGATGGAATATACCTTTTTGGTTGCCTTCTTTCTCAAACTGATATTCTCACGGCCAGAGTTTGTGGCTCTTCATCTTCTGATTCCTCCTCTGCTGTAGAGTCTGATTCTTCTTCCTTTAGCTCAAACTCTATCTTCTCAGGTTCCTTTGGTTGGACTTCATGTTTAATAACATATTTCACCTCTCTGAACACCACATCTCGACTATACATAACCTTCCTTGTTACTGGGTTCCAAAGCTTATAACCCTTTAAAGCATCCTTATACCCAATAAAGATGCACTTTTCAAATTTACTATCGAACTTTGTTCTTTTCTCCTTTGGAACATGTACATATGCATCACATCCAAAGATCCTCAGATGTGAAAGAGAGGGTTTCTTACCAGTCCATAACTCTTGTGGAGTCTTATCCTCCAACGTTGATGAAGGTGACCTGTTGACTAGGTAACATGCAGTATCTACCGCCTCTCCCCAGAATTCCTGTCCTAACCCAACACCACTGAGCATGCTTCTTGCCCTTTCCATCAACATCTTGTTCATTCTTTCTGCAACTGCATTTTGCTGAGGTGTATATGGAGTAGTCTTTTGCCGTGCTATACCACACTTCTTGTAGAATTCTTCAAATTCATTACTGCAAAAATCTCCACCATTATCTGTCCTCAGCACCTTTATCTTCTTCTCTGTTTGGTTTTCCACTAGAGCCTTAAATTCTTTAAACCCATCAAAGACTTCAGATTTCTTCTTAAGGAAATATTTCCATGTATTCCTTGAGAAGTCATCTATAAATGATACATAATACATAGACTTACCCAGTGATGGAACCTTCATAGGTCCAAACACATCACTGTGCACAAGCTCTAATATATGTTTCTCCCTCTTACCACCAGAGGGGAAACTCACTCGATTCTGCTTCCTGTATACACAATTTTCACGGAAATCAAAATCCAGAGAGCTATTACTCATACATTCTACCATACCTTTACCATGAAGTATTCGAAGACCCTTCTCTCCAATATGTCCAAGCCTTTGATGCCACAGCATGGTCTTTTCTCTAGAGACCACTAGATTTTCTGCTCCACTTTCAGGAACCACGGAATTGTTGCATCCATCAACAACAGTGCTACCTTGCAGCTTGTACAGAGTTCCAATCTGAAATCCCTGCATCAATACCAGTGCTCCCCAAATCATCTTGCAGGTATCCTTCTCGAACACTGTTTTTACACCTGCATCATCTAGCTTACTAACAAAAATCAGATTTCTGGCTAATGCAGGAATATAAAAAACACCCAGAAGTGTTCTAACCCTTCCACCTTGCAGCTTCAACTTTACTTTTCCACGACCAATGATTCTAGCCTTCCTGTCATCCCCCAAGATGACATCACCACCATCATATTTCTCATACTCACAGAACCACTCTCTATGGGGAGTGAAGTGAAAGGATGCACCTGAGTCAATCAACCATGCCTCATGATCTACATGTGTACTTGAAGAAGCCACGTACACATCCCCACCTTCATCTGAGATGGTTTTTGTCTTTGCAGAAGGAGCCTCATTAGATCCCTTTCCTTTGTCACGGGCTTTAGATTTACAGTCCCTTTTGAAGTGGCCTTCCTTTCCGCATTTCCAGCACACCACCTTTACAGGTTTTCCTGGATATTTAGATCTCCCACTCGATTACTTATTTTTGTTTCTATTCTGGGACCGTCCTCGTACAGACAAGGCATCACCATTTTGGCTCTCCATATTTTTTTGTCTCATCTCCTCCGTCAGTAAGGCTGAGACTATTTCATCAAACTGCAAGGCAATTGCATTGCTACCTATTGCAATAACCAGACTATCCCACAAATCTAGTAGAGAACACAACAAATTGATGCACTTATCTTCATCTGAAATTTTAATATCAACAGATGCTAACTGACTTACCACAGTATTAAATGCATTCAGATGCTCCATCACCGAGTCTCCATCTTTTATCCTTAGGTTATACAGCTTTTTGCGTAGGAACAGTTTATTCACTAGAGACTTAGATTGGTACAAAGTCTCTAACTTGTCCCACAAAGCCTTTGCTGTAGCTTCCCCTGATACGTTCAGCAATACTGAATCTAAGACACACAATCGTATTGTGCTCTTTGCCTTCCGATCCAACTTCTTACATTCTTCATTGGACACTCTCGTTGGTTTAGTACCCGTATCTACCACGATCCACTGATCTTTAACCACCAAAAGATCCTCCATCTTGAGTTTCCACAACTCAAAACTCTGACCATTAAATTTCTCGATCTCTATCTTTCCACTGCTCGCCATCTTCTTTCACCACCGAAATCGATCTCGCAGATCTCCCACTGAACAGGGTCTACCACAGGCCCGAGCAAAAGCCCTCAGCAATAAAGGCATTCCCTTGAAGCCAAATCTGCTCTGATACCAAATGCAGGTTTTAACCCGTACAAAAATTACCTACATACGAATTCTAAAACACAAAAAGTAAATAATGCAAGAGCAGAACACATAAAACACATATACATAGATATTTTCCCATGTATCCCAAAACTGGGACTACCAGCTTGATTTTTCATTATGTTCCTTTCAATATTATAATACATATTTATACATGCCGAAGCATCCAATACCATGGACTAAAAAACCATCGCGTCCAAAAAACATGTGCGAAAATCATGCACAAAACCATAGGTGGGTCCGCCCAACCTAACATAGGGTCCAAAACCAAAATTTTCTGGGGCGCTGCCCTAGACCCCATAAACTGGGGTTATGGGTGCCCCTCAAACACCTTGTTAACTACGTGGAAAGAATATAACACAACCCAACATTCTTCGACTTGTTGTTTTCTTTCCACAGGGGGCCACAAGAGAGCTTAGTCATATGAAATGTCCATTGTCTCTCTACACCAAGAGAACTTCTTAGAGCTCACAGCTTTTTTCAATGCATCTGTAGTATTCTTCAAAGTGTCCACCTTTACCAGCAACACCCTTTTGTCTTCTATCATATCCCTCACAAAGTGATACTGAACATCAATGTGCTTTGTCTTTGAATGATATGCGGGGTTCTTTGCCAAGAAAATTGCACTTTGGCTGTCACAGTCTATCCTTATAGCTTCCTATACTAACTCCATACTTGAACACAATCTCTGCAACCAAACTGCTTCCTTGCTTGCATGAGTGGCTGCCATGTATTCTGCCTCTGTAGTTGACAGTGCCACTACAGATTATTTCTTACTCATCCAATTGACTGCACCTCCAAATAGGTTAAACACATACCCACTTGTAGATCTTCTCTGATCCAGAACTCCAGCCCAGTTTGCATCAACAAAGCCATGAATATCCAACACTCTGTCCAATCCTGGTCTTCCTTGGTAGCACAAACCATAATCACTAATGCCACACAAATACCTGAAAACCCGCTTCACTACTGTCCAATGCTCCTTCCCTGGTTTTGACATAAACCTGCTCAATACTCCCACTGCATGTGCAATGTTTGGTCTAGTACAGACCATTGCATACATCAGGCTACCGACTGCACTTACATATGGAACATGGGACATGTCCTCTTCCTCTTCTTGTGTCTTGGGACATTGTTTAGCAGATAACCTCACACTTACAGGAATAGGAACCTTCACCGGTTTACTATCCTGCATATTAAACCTCTGCAATATTGTCTCGACATACTTCCTCTGGTTTAACCAAAGCTTCCTCTTTGCCCAATCTCTTTTAATTTCCATGCCCAAAATATAGTTTGTAGCACCAAGATCTTTCATGTCGAATTTGGAGGACAATTGGGTCTTCAAATCCTGGATAACTTCTTTGTCATTTCCAACCAACAACATATCATCCACATACAAGACCAGATAAATAACACGGTCACCAATTAATTTAAAATACACACATTGATCTGCTTTGCTTCTGGTGAAGCCAAGTCCCTGTATAAATGTATCAAAATTCTGATACCACATCCTTGGTGACTGTTTTAACCCATATAGAGACTTCTTTAACTTACATACCAGTTCTTTCTTACCCTTCACCACAAAGCCTTCAGGTTGCTTCACGTAGATCTCTTCTTCCAGATCCCCATGAAGAAATGTTGTCTTCACATCCATCTGTTCTACCTCAAAATCAAAAGCAGCAACAACAGATAAAAGTAATCTAATAGAAGTTACCTTGGCAATAGGAGAAAAATATCACCAAAATCAATTCCCGGCACCTCAGAATAACCTTTTGCTATCAACCAAGCTTTGTGTTTCTCCACTTTTCCTTCTACATTTGTCTTCTTTTTGAACACCCATTTGCTACCAATGGGTTTCCTTCCAGCCGGCAACTCCACCAGATCCCAAGCCTCATTTTTGTGCAAAGATGCCATTTCATCAACCATGGCCTATTTCCAGAGTTTTCCATCCTCTAAATCCACTTCTCCCTTCACAGTTCTGGGATCATCATCAGTAATAGACAAAGAAAAATTTGAACAGAAAGCAGATGGACTATACCTTTCTGGCTGCCTTCTTTCTCAAACTGATCTTCTCACAGCTGGAGTTTGTGGCTCTTCATCTTCTGATTCCTCCTCTGTTGTAGAGTCTGATTCTTCCTCCTTTAGCTCAAACTCTATCTTCTCAAGTTCCTTTGGTTGGACTTCATGTTTAATAACATCTTTCACCTCTCTGAACACCACATCTCGGCTGTACATAACCTTCCTTATTACTGGGTTCCAAAGCTTATAGCCCTTTAAAACATCCTTATACCCAATAAAGATGCACTTTTCAAATTTACTATCCAACTTTGTTCTTTTCTCCTTTGGAACATGTACATATGCATCACATCCAAATACCCTCAGATGTGAAAGAGAGGGTTTCTTACCAGTCCATACCTCTTGCGGAGTCTTATCCTCCAACGCTGATGAAGGTGACCTATTGACCAGGTAACATGCAATATCCACCGCCTCTACCCAGAATTCCTATCCCAACTTGGCACCACTGAGCATGCTTCTTTCCCTTTCCATCAACGTCTTGTTCATTCTTTCTACAATTGCATTTTGCTGAGGTGTATATGGAATAGTCTTCTACTTTGCTATACCACACTTCTTGTAGAATTCTTCAAATTCCTTACTACAAAACTCTCCACCATTATCTATCCTCAACACCTTTATCTTCTTCTCTGTCTGGTTTTCCGCTAGAGCCTTAAATTCTTTAAACCTATCAAAGACTTCAGATTTCTTCTTAAGGAAATATTTCCATGTATTCCTTGAGAAGTCATCTATAAATGATACGTAGTACATAGACTTACCCAGTGATGGAACCTTCACAGGTCCAAACACATCATTATGCACAAGCTCTAATATATGTTTCGCCCTCTTACCACTAGAGGGGAAACTCACCCGATTTTGCTTCCCGTATACACAATTTTCACGGAAATCAAAATCCAGAGAGCTATTACTCATACCTTCTACCATACCTTTACCATGAAGTATTCAAAGGCCCTTCTCTCCAATATGTCCAAGCCTTTGATGCCACAGCATGGTATTTTCTCTAGAGACCACTAGATTTTCTGCTCCACTTTCATGAACCATGGAACTATTGCACCCATCAACAACAGTGCTACGTTGCAGCGTGTACAGAGTTCCAATCCGAACTCCCCGCATCAATACCAGTGCTCCCCGAACCATCTTGCAGGTATCCTTCTCGAACACTGTTTTTACACCTGCATCATCCAACTTAATAACAGAGATTAGATTTCTGGCTAATGCAGGAATACGCAGAACACCCGGAAGTGTTCTAACCCTTCCACCTTGCAGCTTCAACTTTACTTTTCCATGACCAATGATTCTAGCCTTCTTGTCATCCCCCAAGAAGACATCACCACCATCATATTTCTCATGCTCACAGAACCACTCTCTATGGGGAGTGAAGTGAAAGGATGCACCTGAGTCAATCAACCATGCCTCATGATCTACATGTGTACTTGAAAAAGCCACGTATACATCCCCACCTTCATCTGAGATGGTTTTCGCCTTTGCAGAAGGAGCCTCATTAGATCCCTTTCCTTTGTCAAGGGCTTTAGATTTACAGTCCCTTTTGAAGTGGCCTTCCTTTCCGCATTTCCAGCACACCACCTTTACAGGTTTTCCTGGATATTTAGATCTCCCACTCGATGACTTATTTTGTTTCTGTTCTTGCACCGTCCTCGTACAGACAAGGCATCATCATTTTGGCTCTCCATATTTTTCTGTCTCATCTCCTCTGTCAGTAAGGCTGAGACTATTTCATCAAACTACAAGGCAGTTGCATTGCTACCTATTGCAATAACCAGACTATCCCACGAATATGGTAGAGAACACAACAAACTGATGCACTTATCTTCATCTGAAATTTTAATATCAATAGATGCTAACTAACTTACCACAGTATTAAATGCATTCAGATTTTCCATCACCGAGTCTCCATCTTTCATCCTCAGGTTATATAGCTTTTTGCACAGGAACAGTTTATTCACCAGAGACTTAGATTGGTACAAAGTCCCTAACTTGTCCCACAAATCCTTTGCTGTAGCTTCCCCTGATACATTCAGCAATGCTGAGTCTAAGACACACAATGGTATTGTGCTCTTTGCCTTCCGATCCAACTTCTTCCACTCTTCATCAGACACTCCTGTTGGTTTAGTACCCCGATCTACCATGATCCATTGATATTTATCCACCAACAGATCCTCCATCTTGAGTTTCCACAACTCAAAACTCTGACCATTAAATTTCTCGATCTCTATCTTTCCACCACTCGCCATCTTCTTTCACCACCCAAATCGATCTCGCAGATCTCCCACTGAACAGGGTCTACCACAGGCCCGAGCGAAACCCCTCAGCAATAAAGGCATCCCCTTGAAGCCAAATCTGCTCTGATACAAAATTTAGGTTTTAACCCCGTACAGAAATTACCTGCATACGAATTCTAAAACATAGAAAATAAATAATGCGAGAGCAGAACACATAAAACACATATACACAGAGATTTTCCCCTGGATCCCAAAACCAGGACTACCAGCTTGATTTTTCATTATGTTCCTTTCAATGTTATAATACATATTTATACATGCCAAAGCATCCAATACCATGGACCAAAAAACCATTGCGTCCAATACCATGGACTGAAAACCATTGCGTCCAAAAAACATGTGCGAAAAATCATGCACAAAACCATAGGTGGGTCTGCCCAACCTAACATATGGTCCAAAACCAAAATTTTCTGGGGCACTGCCCTAGACCCCATAAAGTGCGGTTATGGGTGCCCCTCAAACCCCCTGTTAACTACGTGGAAAGAATATAACACAACCCAACAAAGAAGAGCATGATAAACACCTAGTTGTAGTACTACAATTGCTGAGGGAACATAAGCTTTATGCAAAGCTCAACAAGTGTGATTTCTTCCAAACACAGATACACTATTTGGGGCACATTGTCTCCAAGGAAGGTGTTGAAAATAATACTGAGAGGGGGGTGAATCAGTATTATCAGATCAATAATTTTATTTCCCAAACAGATTTATATACGCTACTTTAGTGAAGTGAACTAGCATGTACATGCAACTGTGATTAGAGAAACTAGCGTATATCCAGAGAACTTGTGATTTAGACAATTTATCATGTGTTGATCTTAAACTAGTACATCAGTAACTTATTAGACAGTGCAGTAAAAGCAGAATAAAGCATCACACATAAGCAACACACATGAAGATTTAAGGTGGAAACCCAATGTGGGTGAAAACCAACTGTTGTTGTCGTCTCTGTCTTCTTTTAATAATAATAAAATCTGTTTACAATCTTGTACTAGTGTAGACTCATACCAGTACGCAGGCACCCACCTGCAGAAGGCTACAACCTTCTCTCGTTTTCTAGCTTCTACTGGAAGGGAGCTGTAACCCCCTAGCTCTTGTATAAGTCAATTTGTTTACTAGTATGTAGGCTCCGACCTACAGAAGTATACGACCTTCTTTCTTCCTCTAGGGACCACGTTTCATGAATTTTCAGATTGGATACTCTTGGATCACAACACCACAATCTGAAGGCCACATTTCATCCAATTTTCATACTGGACCCATAAAAAACTTTTAAACTTAAACTGCATCACCCAACATTCAGTTAATCTGAACAATAAGATCACTGACACCAAAAAACTGTGCTAAACCCAGAAACTTGCATCATCATTCAGAACCAAATGTAACCCCAAAAACCATGCATCAGAGTGTATATGCTATTTGGCTGAACCCAAACTGAGTGTATACGCTACTTCCGTTAATCAAACTTGCATATACCTTCAAAACTACTGCAAACATAAACTTTTGAATCAAGTCTGTACCAACCAGCAATATATTGAATATCTACTGTCAACTTACAGAGCTTTACACAGGCAGTGACTCATGCATTCAGTTTTACATTCAGATCTAAGAAGACTTCATTGACATACAATAGTAAAACAACAGAATTTGATCAGATAGATCAGTTAGATCTGAAAAAGAAGATTTTCTTTTGTACACACTATTTTGAAGGGTATAACCTGCGTGTACATGTGCTTTTGAAGAGATGAACCAATGTACATATTTGCAAATATCAACTCATAACTTTGCTGCACTTCTGAACTTCAGACAAACCTAGATCATGACATTTAAAGAATAAAACAGGTGTACACAGTCAGATCTAGCCCAATCAATATCAAATCATCTAATAATAAGTCACTTCAGGTCTCATGATCCTGATCCAACATTGAATTCAAGGTGCACAAATTATTTTAGATCAAATCACAAACATAGCCCCTGCAACATAAAATATACTTCAGATAGAAGTATTCCTTAGAAACCCATACACTTGCACACTTGGCCTTATGATCTTCTCCTCCTTATATAGCTTTAGGCCCTTTGTCAATACCTTGGACCAAAACCACTTAGGACCAATACCTTGGACCAAATACCTAGGGTCAATACCACAGACCAAATACCTCGGACCAAAACCTAGGTTTTCCAATCATGTATGTGTTTTTCTTTCTGTGGGAGTGCGTGTATACGTATACACTCTTTTTGTTATGTGGAATAACGTATATGCATTGTTTTTACTAAGTGGACCAGCATGTATCAACTTTTTCCTTTACCTTCTTTATTCTGATCAGTAGACCTTAGTTCCATCTTCCTGTTCTTCTGTACCATTGCCCTGTAACCTCTGAATATACCTGTTGTACTATGAGTTGCCTTTTACCAAAACTAAATTGACCTGTGAGTGAGTTGCCATCAAGGACAACACTTGTATCATAATGCCAACAATCTCCCCCTTTGGACTTGATGGCAACCATGATGGTGTTGATTTTTGCAAGCTATAGAAACTGTTAGAGATAACAAGCAACACCAAAATTCTCTCCCCCTTTGACATCAAGGGCAAAGGGAAAACCAGGATACTCTTCATATCTGAACAACTGAATATGATCATGCTCCCCCTAGGCACATGCTGAATTCCTTGATTAAACTCCCTCTATGTGCATGCTCTGATATAATTGTACATGCTGTGATGCACTAACCATCCATGCTCCCCCTGAGCACATGCAGAGTTTGCAAAAATAGTTTCCAAAAGAATAACATGACTCAAGCATTAACATGACTCAAGAATAGCATAACTCAACTATCTAAGTTTGACCTTCCTATCACCAATGACTCATACATACATCAATCTCCCAATCAAGTGGGGATACAAATTACATAATTTGTCCAATAGGACTCATTAAAATGTATGAGAAGTCATATCACACCCTAGACTTTTACATGACTTAGGAAACAAATGGTATAAATATTTGAAGCCATAGCTGGACTCAGCAACCATAATGCCAACAATGCAAAATGCGTGTGAAGGCTAATGCTCCCCCTAAACTTGTGCTACCTATACATTGTTAACAAGTCATTAATCAAGGCATCTTTGTCAATCAGATAAAAATTAATGAACAAAGCATATTGTTAGACTGTAATCATCAACATCAGACAGAGCACCCATATCAGAGTCTAACCCACTATTTTTCCTGTCAGAAAAACATATACACTTCTTCAGCCACAAAAACCCGCATGTATACGCGACTATACTTCATGAAACCCACGTATAATAACCTTCCTCTGAAAAACTGGATTTAACAGCAGGATGATGCAGCAACTACTCCCAGCTTTTGTCTAAGATATTCAAATGTTTCTCTGGGTAGTGGTTTAGTGAATATATCAACAACCTATTCTTTGGAGGGAACATACTCAAATTTGGCCTTTTGTTCAAGCACTTTTTCTCATAGAAATTGGTACTTGATGGGTATGTGCTTGGTATTGAAGTGCATGACTGGATTTTTTGAAACACTGATGGCACTTGTATTATCACATAGAATGGAGGTGGGTGGAGTATATGTGATCTGAATCTCTTTCAAATTTTTCATCATCCAAAGTAGTTGTGTGAAGCAAGATGCAATAGCCACATATTCTGCTTCAACTATAGATAAAGCAATCGAACTTTGTTTCTTGCTGAACCAAGATACTTATCGAGAACCCATATGGAATGCACCACCACTAGTGCTCTTTCGATCATCAACACTTCTTGTCCAATCAACATCTGTATATGCATGAAGAGTAAGGTCTATATCTTTAGGATACCATAGTCCAAAGTCCTGAGTTCCTTGAAGATATTTGAAAATTATTTTGACTACCTAGAGATGTGATTGCTTTGGATTTTCTTGGAACCTTCCAATAGTTCCTATTGCATGCATGATGTCAGGTCTGGTACTTGTAAGATAAAGTAGACTTCCAATCATAGATTTGTAAGTTAGTTGGTTTACTACTGGTGATTCATCATTAGAGCTAAGACTGCATCCTATTACCATTGGAGTACATACTGGTTTAGAATCTTCCATTCCATACTTTTTCAAGATCTTCCTGAGATATTTGGTTTGTGAGATAAAGATATCATCTTTTGTTTGCTGAACTTGTAGACCAAGAAAATAAGTAAGTTCACCAAGTCATGACATTTCAAATTCTTGCTGCATTACCGAAGAAAAATTCTGACTCATGGATTCTTCATTGCTACTAAAAATGATATCATCAACATAAACAACAATAATTAGCAATTTATCATTTTCAATCTTTGTGTATAAATTGTATCTGTAGAACTTTTTGTAAAGCCTTGTTGTTGTAGATGTTTTTCAAGGTGGTAATACCAAGCCATTGGAGCCAGTTTTAGACCATAGAGAGCCTTTTTGAGTCTGCATACAAGTTTTGCATCATTTCGAAGAATGAATCCTTCTAATTGTTCAATATAAACTTCTTCTTCTAAATCTCCATTAAGAAAGGTTGATTTTACATCCATTTGATATACTTTGAATTTTTGAAAACTAGAAAGAGAAAGAAACATCCTTATGGCTTCAAGTTTGGCAATAGGTGCAAAAGTTTCTTCAAAATCTATACCTTATTGTTGGGCATACCCTTTGCAAACAAGTATTGCCTTGTTTCTAATAACTTCTCCATTTTCATTCAGTTTATTATTAAATATCCATTTTTTTCCTATAATATTTTTATCATGAGGTCTAGGAACTAACTCCCAAGTATCATTCTTTTCAATTTGATCTAATTCTTCATCCATGGCCTTGACCCAACATTCATCTTTACAGGCTTCATTTACATTCTGAGGTTCTGTGGAGGATAGTAATGCTATATAACTTGAGGTTCCTGTAAGAGTTATTCTTGTCTATACTCCAGACCCTTTTTCTCCTAGAATTTGAGATTCTAGATGATTCTTCTGAACATACTTGGATGGAGTCTTTTCTCTATCTGTTGTATCCTCTTCTGGTGCTTCATTGGTTTCTTCTTCAATATCATTTTGATTTGATGTGGGAAAGCAATCCCAATCTTCCTCATTGTCATATTCCTCTGTTCTAGATTTCTGCATGCTTCATCAACTACAACATCAATGCTTTCAACAATTTTCCGAAGTCTTTTATTATAACATTTGTATCCTTTACTTCTGGAAGAATAGCCGAGAGGAATACCTTCGTCTGCTTTGGGTTCAAACTTACCAAGTTTTCCATCAGTCCTTTTGATAAAACATTTGCTTCCAAAAACTTTAAAGTATTTTACAGTAGGAGGCTTACCATACCAAAGTTCATGTGGAGTTTGAGTGCTATTTACCCGAACATTTGCTTTGTTGAGAATAGTCACAGCAGCAAATGCAGCTTCACCCCAGAAGGTTGCAGGAGTTCCAGATTCATCTAGCATAGCTCGAGCCATTTGTTGAACTATTTTGTTCATCCTTTCTACCACACCATTTTGCTGAGGAGTTCTTGTGGTGGAGAATTGCCTTTTTATTCCATGTTGCTCACAAAAGTCAAAGAATTCATCTGATATGAATTCTCCCCCTCGATCAGATCTGAGACATTTGATTTTTCGATCTAATTCATTTTCAACCAAAGCTTTGAAGGCTTTAAACTTTTCAAATGCTTCATCTTTATGCTTTAGAAGACCTATCCAACACATTTTGGAAAAATCATCAATAAACAAAATAAAGTATTCTTCTCCACGAGGTGACTTTTTCCTTGTTGGTCCACATAAATTAGTATGGATAAGTTCAAGAGGCTTACTTGCTGACCCTTCCTTTTCAATGAAGTGAACTCTAGTTTTCTTACCGATTTGACATGGTTTGCATATGGTATTTTCTGGGATGCTGATATTTGGAAGATCATGAACTGCCTTGAGCCTGCATGCTTTTCTTATTTGAGAAAAGATTAGATGTCCCAATCTTCTATGCCACAGCCAATTTTCATCTGTTTTGCTTAGATAATATTGTTGTTGTCCTCCTTTGAGTATGTATAAGTTGTTTGGAGTTCTTGTACCTTTGATCACGATCTTTCCTGTATCAAGCTCACGAACAACACATCCATTTGATTGAAACACCACTTCATTTCCTTGATCACACATTTGACTGACACTCAACAGATTATGCTTTAAACCATCTACATACATAACATTTCCAGCTTTAACCTTTTCTTTCAAGAAAACAAAACCTTTACCTTTAATGACAGCTGGAGTGTCATTTCCAAATGAGACATTCTTTTCTTTTTCTAAAGCATTATATGAGTGAAGTTTCTCTTTATCACCTGTCATGTGTTTGGAGCATCCACTGTCGATGTACCACTGATTTTCTTGTCCTTTTGCATACAAGGCTATACCACATCTTTCTGATTGAGATTCCTTCCTTCTCCATATCTTGGGATTTAATGGAGTTTGCTCCATTTGAAGTGTTCACCGAAATTTTCTCCTGCATTCAGATTCTTCATGACCAAAGTTGTTACAAATCGAGCATTCTATTTCATTTTCAAGAGGATAAAAATTATTAAAGGAAATTTTCTTGGTTCCTGTTACACTCCTTTCATTTCGTGCTTCTCTAGTCATGATGGTTTTGTAAGCAACACATTGAGCAGCCTTGTGCCCAATGTTATGACATGAAAAACATTGCCCATTAAAGAAGTTTCTGCGACCATCGAATCTTTTGACATTGTTTACCTGTTGGTTGCGGCTTCTATTGATATTCATCCTTGGAGTAAATTGAGTATGATTTACCTGATAATGGGTTTTAGGCCTTTGCTGACGATTGACATACTATTCACTGGTCTTTGCTGCATCAAGATAGCTTCTGGTGGAGGTTGACGGCTTCTGTGATTGAGATGATTCTTCAGTATATCCAAGACCCATCTTTATTAGAGGAGAACACTGAACTTTGATAATTTCATTTAAAGCTTCTAATCCTTTAGACAATCTAATATTGAGAGATTTTGTCTTCTCAAGGTCTTTTCTTAGACCCACAATTTCACATTCTAGATTTTCATTGTGTTTTTCTCTTTCAACAAGTTGGTGTGTCAAAGTATCTATGATCATATTCTTTTCTTCTAAACATATTTTGAGTTTAATGATTTCTTCATGAAAGTATTCTTCTTCTAATGCATCCAAAAAATCATCATTGTCTTAGGCCATGAGAAGTCTATAATCTTGTTTAGTTTCATCTTCATCACTATTAGATAAACCATCACTATCTTCATGCGTATAGTAACTCCTTCTATTCACAACCTATTTCCTATTTCCTTTTTCATATTCCTTCCCTTTTTCATATTTATCTTTATGAGGACGTTTTGCAACATAATGACTAACTCTACCACATGAAAAGCATTTGAAAGGTAGCTTACCTCTGAACCTTCCAAAACCCCGTTGAAGCTTCTTGACAAAATTTACCTCATCTTCTTCTTCAGAAATGTGTCCTGATTCATTGTTCTCTTCCTTTTCTTTTCCCTTTGTTGATGCTTTAAATGCGGATTCTCTCATATCTGATGGACTTCCTTTTCTAATTTCAAAGGCAGTTAGGATTCCATGAAGTTGAGTCATAGTGATAGATTGAAGATCCCGTTTTTCTTCTATGGCAGACACTTTTGACTCAAATTCAGAAGACAAAGATCTCAAATTTTTTTCAACTAAAGTAACTTCCTTTATTTCTTCACCCAGATTCTTTATACAATTAACAATCTCATCTATACGTAAAAAGTAACTAGCTACACTCTCATCATTATGCATCTTAAGAGTTTCATATTGAATTCTAAGAGTTTGAAGCTTAACACGTTTTACCTGAGAGTCTCCTTCGTAGCTCTGAATGATTTTCTCCCATATTTCTTTGGCTGTCTTGAGTTGCATGACCTTGACAAATGCTAATTCTGACAGACTTCCTAGCAATGTATTGACAACTTTGGCATTAGTTTCATATAACTTCTTACCTGCAGAGTCTGTAGGAATTGCTCCTGGAAATTGATATCCTCCTTCCACAATTTCCCAAACATTAGTTCCAAGCGATTGTAGATAGGCTCTGGTTCTTATTTTCCAATATACTAAGTTGCTCCAATTGAAGGTTGGTGGTCTGATGGATCCCATTCCTTTGTGATTATTCATCTTGAAATATCTTCCTTCAAGTGATCAAGCTTCTTGTGAAGGACCTGCTCTGATACCAATTGTTGGAAATAATACTGAGAGGGGGGCGAATCAGTATTATCAGATCAATAATTTTATTTCCTAAATAGATTAATATACGCTACTTCAGTGAAGTGAACTAACGTGTACATGCAACTGTGATTAGAGAAACCAACGTATATCTATATAACTTGTGATTTAGACAATTTATCATGTGTTGATCTTAAACCGGCACATCAGTAACTTATTAGAAAGTGCAGTAAAAGCAGAATAAATAATCACACATAAGAAGCACACATGAACACCAAGATTTAAGGTGGAAACCCAATGTGGGTGAAAACCACCTGCTGCTGTCGTCTATGTCTTCTTTTAATAATAAGAAAATCTATTTACAATCTTGTACTGGTGCAGACTCATACCAGTATGTAGGAACCCACCTGCAGAAGGCTACAACTTTCTCTCATTTTATATCTTCTATTGGAAGGGAACTGCAACCCCTTGGCTCTTGTACAAGCCAATTTGTTTACTAGTACGTAGGCACCAACCTACAAAAGGATACGACCTTCTTTCTTCCTCCAGGGACCATGTTTCATGAATTTTCAGACTGGATACTCCTGGATCACAACACCACAATATGAAGGCCATGTTTCATCCAATTTTCATATTGGACCCATAAAAAAATTTTAAACTTAAACTGCATCAACCAACATTCAGTTAATATGAACAATCAGATCACTAACACCAGAACACTGTACTGAACCCAAAAACCTGCATCATCATTCAGAACTAGTTGTAACATCAAAAACCATGCACCAGAGTGTATACGATATTTGGATGAATCCAAACTGTGTGTATATGCTACTTCCGTTAATAAAACCTGCGTATACCTTCAAAACTACTGCAAACATAAACTTTTGAATCAAGTTTGTAGAAACCAGCAATATACTAAATATCTACTGTCAACTTACAGAGCTTTACATAGGTAGCAATAGAGATCACTTCTTCTCACTTATACAATCAATCAATCAAATACCAGCCTCCTTATGCATTCAGTTTTACATTCAAGTCTAAGAAGACTTCATTGACAGACAGTAGTAAAAACAAGAAAATTTGATCAGATAGATCAGTCAGATCTGAGAAAGAAGCCTTTCTTTAGTACACGCTATTTTGAAGGGTATAACCTACGCGTACATGCACTTTTGAAGAAACGAACCAGCATACATATTTGCAAATATCAAATCATAACTTTGTTGCACTTCTGAACTTCGGGCAAACCCAGATCACGACATTTAAAGAATAAAACAGGTGTACACAGTTAGATCTAGCCCAACCAATATCAGATCATCCAATAATAAGTCACTTCAGGTCTCATGATCCCAATCCAACATTGAATTCAAGGTGCACATAGTATTTTATATCAAATCACAAAAATAGCCCCTGCAACATAAAATATACTTAAGATAGAAGTATTCCTTAGAAACCCATACACTTGCACACTTGGCCTTATGATCTTCTCCTCCTTATATAGATTTAGGCCCTTTGTCAATACCTTGGAACAAAACCACTTAGGATCAATACCTTGGGCCAAATACCTAGGGTCAATACCATGGACCAAATACCTAGGGTCAATACCACGGACCAAATACCTCGGACCAAGACCTAGGTTTTCCAATCATGTACATGCTTTTCTTTCTATGGGAGTGCGTGTATATGCATACACTCTTTTTGTTATGTGGAACAGCGTGTATGCGCTGTTTTTCCTAATTGGACTAGCATGTATCAGCTTTTTCCTTTACCTTATTTATTCTGATCAGTAGACCTTAGTTCCATCTTCCTGTTCTTCTGTACCATTGCCCTGTAACCTTTGAATATACCTGTTGTACTATGAGTTGCCCTTTACCAAAACTGAATTGACCTATGAGTGAGTTGCTATCAAGGAAAACACTTGTATCATAATGCCAACAGAAGGGATATCCATTGATCCAGAAAACGTCAAAGCTGTCATGGAATAGCCAACAGTGAAAGATGTGAATGATATTAGATCATTCAAGAGATTAGTAGGCTAATACATGAGGTTCATTAGAAACTTCTCTAAGATAGGCCTTCCAATCACATCCTTGCAGAGCAAGGGAAAGAAGTTTGAATGGACAACTAAATGTGCAACAAGGTTTGAACAGTTGAAACAATTTCTCACTAATGCATCTATGTTGAGGATTGCAGATCTGGACAAAGATTTTTTCATTTGCAAATATGCCCACAAAAAAGGTTTCTATGGAGTTTTAATGTAGGAAGGAAAGGTAGTACGCTATGGTTCATGAAAATTAAATGAGCATGAGACAAACTATGTGAGTCGTGATTTGTAGCTAGCAGCCATTATTCATGTATTGAATATGTGGAGACATTACATTCTGGACATGAATTTCACGCTCATGACAGATCATGGTGGACTCAAATATTTATTTGATTACCCTAATCTGAATTCAAGGAAATCTAGATTGCTAGCTATACTTAGTGAATTTGGCTTTGAGATCAAGTACATCAAAGGAAAGGAGAACAAGGTTGTTGATGCACTCAGTAGAAGAATCCAATTTAATCACATAGCAGCCATAAGTTCTTATAGAGTGGATCTCATAGAATGTATTAAGTATGTATGACAACATGAAAAGAAATATCAGCAAGTAAAGGAAAAACTACAATAAGATGGTGAGGATGAGGAATATCATCTCACAAATGAGGGTCTAATTAGATTTAAGAACATAATCTATGTACCAGATAATGATGATTTGAAGAGGCTTATAATGAAAGAGTTTCATGAAAAACCATATTTTTGCCACCCAGGATACTAAAAGACTCTCATAGCCATCAAAAAGTTTTATTATTAGCTTAATTTGAAAAAGGAGGTGGCTGATTTTGTTGCAAAATTCATAGAATTTCGATAGGTGAAGGTTGAATGTAAACATCCAATATGAGCCCATTTAAGGAATTATATGGAAGGAGTTGTAATACTCCTATCAACTGGAGTGATCTAGTGAACAGGGTCCTTGTTGGACCTGATATGCTAAAGGAAATGGAACAAAAAATGCATATCATTAACCATAATTTAAAAGAGGCACATGATAGACAAAAGAGTTATGCAGATGAACATAGGGTGCATAAGGAATTTCAAGTTTGCGAACATGTTTACTTAAGGGTTAAACCCAAGAAATATCCCTTGAAGATTGGGTCATGTGCCAAGTTGGCACCATGGTTTTGTGGGCCTTTTGAGATACTTGAAAGGGTAGGACCAGTGGACTATAGGATGGCCTTAATTTCATCATTTAAATTCCATGATGTCTTCTATGTTTCTTTTCCTAAAGGATATGTACAAGATTTTAATCATTTGATTGATTGGTTTGTGCTACAGGTGGAACTAGAGGATAATTCTAGCCAGAGCCACTACATGTTCTAGACCGAAGGATCCTAATGCTCCAGAATTGATCAATAGAGAAAACAAAGGTGTAGTGGAGGAAATTTGGGCCCAAGGAAGCCACTTGAAAAATGAATGACTCGATGAGGGTAGAATATGCTTTTTTGTTTGTTTGTTGAAGAAAATGTGTATAGCTGTAAAACTGAATAGAATTGTGTTGATAAAGCTCCATAAAAAATATGTGCTTGTTTCTAAGCTTGTTTTTGTTGTTTCATATGGAATAAGAATACCCAGGATGGTGTTACCCCAGGGGGATGGGTTTGTGACAAGCCCAATTAGTTACATTTATGTATGCAATGTAAAAATTTTGGTAAAAAGAAAAAAATAGGTTGAGTAATGAGACACAAATTCTAGAGGGATGGGGCGATTAATTGCTGAAAAATAATATTAAAGTAAAAAAAATTCAAATGAGGGAATTTGCAAGGTCAAAAAAAAGAAAATTGAAATGTTGGAAAAGAAATTGGAGCAGCAAGAAAGAAAGAAAAAAAAACAGAAAAAAAGGAAAAAAGGGAGAGCTAGAAAGGAAGAGCGGGAGAGAGGTAGCAAGAGAACAAAGAAATTGGAATTACTAAGAGAGGCTGAAAAACATAAAGGAATGATGATTTCGGTTGGAAAAGGAGTAGGAAGAAATCACCAGGTGGGGAATTGATTACCTCTCGATTTTGTGTTGTCCCGGAGAGTGGAGATGGTGTTTCTTACGAAATCCCTAAGGGATGGGGTGGAGGAAACGATCTTGGAATATTCTTGGAGGATTTCTCGATGTTTCTTTGTTTTATGTTGATTTTACTGTGGATTTTGGAATCCTTGCATTGGGTGGAACCATACTATTGAGTTTTGAAGGGTGGATACAATTGGTTTCTACAATCCTTGTGCATTTGTTGGTTTCAAATTCATTTGGTGGGTGGAGATGGGTGAATTTATGGAGTCCCTGTTTCAGCTTATGGATGTATTTGATCTCTAAAGAAAAAATATACCTCAACCTATGGAATCTAGCTCAGGGATGAAAACTACAATTGAGAGTTGGTTGTAGTTGTCTATGGTTGGGTGGAGAGTGATAGTCCCAAACTCAGTTTCTAGTTAGTTTGAGATAAGTTTCTCTCATGTTATCGAGAATTCAAGAATATATATATATATATATATATATATATATATATATATATATATATATATATATATATATATATATATATATATATATATATATATATATATATATATATATAATTGGTATGAAAATGATGTTTATTGATGGCATGGTTCATGGTTTCTTTAAATTTATGAATTGACCAATGTGTTGTTGTTACTGTATAAAAGGTGTTGGAACATGTGGTAGAATTGATTTAGTTTTTACAGTAACTAGCATGCAGTATTCTGTTGGGTGTGGAGCCTGATTATCTTCTTTATTCATATTTATCACCGCATTGGATCCTAGCTCGTAATGTGGCAGCAACATTGCCTGTAATATTTTCACTACAAGGGGGATCCAGGCAGGGGGGCTACGATCTTTGGGAGCCCCCCCTTGGCAAGGGATCAAGGGCAGTGCCCTCGAAGCTAAAAATAGATGTAATTTTTCCTTGTAAAATGTTGTAATTTCGTAGTCAATTTGGGGCGTTCATTAGGCGGAGATTTGACGGTAGCAGTTATGTTTAATTTAGGGATTTTTTCCCTAGAAGGAAACCCCTTGCTATATATGAGGGAATTGTATTGCGTCTACGTAGATCTGACGATAGCAGTTATGTTTAATTTAGGGTTTTTTTCCCTAGAAGGAAACCCCTCGCTATATATGAGGGAATTGTATTGCGTCTACGTAGATATGTATTCTGAGTGAGAAAGAGAGAGGAGATTGTGTGAGAGCGAAGAGGGAATTATAACGGATCTGTTGTAGGTTGTATCTCTTCATTTTGCTGGATAATATAAAAGGAAGGACTAGTTGTTTCTCCGTGGACGTAGCCCAAATTGGGTGAACCACGTATATCTGTGTCTCTCTTATTTTATGTGTTTTTTGTGTTTATATTTCTACAATATATTTTATGTATTCCATTGCTCTATAATATATAATTTTCTAACATATTCCTTATTGCAATGATATGATTTTGTTTAAATTATAGAACTGTGCATGCTATTGTGTAAATTTCAAGCTACATGAAGATGTGAAAGTATAAATGCATGAGATACATGGTATTTTACTAACATATTGAATGCAAGGGTTAGTTCACTATGATGGTGTTGGGTTGCACTGGTAGAAATGAGTGCTCAATTGTGTGAATAGATAGTGTAAAATGAATTGTAATATGGAATTTGGTTGAATGTCTAAATTTTTGTTAATGTAATGGTAGATTTGTTGTATGTTCATGGGTACATTCCTAAATGAAGGGAGGGATTCCATACTACCATCCCTTGTAGTCTCTAAGACTTGATCATTTATTAGCTATGTTGACAGGGTTGTTGAGTGTTATGCAACCAGATCACAAAACAAAAGAAAAGATAGATCAATGTCTTGAAAATTAGCCTCTTCGAGGGAGAAACATCCTTTACATCACATAAATGAACAATTCTTGGATGATACAAATGACAATACATCCTTGGTATATATAGGATTCTAAGGGGTCATAATATAATCAGAGCCTACATAAAAATAATAATGTAAGGGAACAACAATAATAATAGTGGGTTTCTATGGGGCACAACAATAACAATATGGGGGCTACATGGGCACAACAATAAAAATAAGGGGGCTACACTAGTATTGTAGGGAACTAACATGAATCTCTCCTTAAAAATAGTGTTGTCCTCAATGTTTGAGTAGTATGGATGCTTGTGTATAAAATTCGCATCCTCCCAAGTGGAATCTTTAGTAGGTAAGTTGTTCCATTTAATGAGATACTCTAAAATTGATCGATTACGTAGTTGTCAGGTTCTTGTTTGCATGATTGCTTCAGGATCCAATATGATTTTCCCTTCTTTTTCAAGTTTTAGCAATATTGTTTGAACTGGGAGCTTGTCATTGATAACCTTCTTTTAGCATGAAACATGGAAAATAGGGTGTACTCGGGAAGATATCAGAAGCTCCAATTTGTATGCCATAGTACCAATATTTTACAACACTTTGTAAGGACCATAATACTTGGGTGATAATTTATTCTATCCTTCTTAGCTTACATAAGGGACATTTATTTGTATGGTTTTGGCATTAAAAATACCCAGTCACCTACATCAAAACTTCTTTCAATGCGATGTTGATTTCCCTATTGTTTCATTCAATTCTACGCTAGACTGAGGTTATACTTTAAGAGTTGGAGAACTTGTTGTTGATGCTCGATGTGATATTCCACTGGTTGAACCTTAGAAATTTTTCTTAAAGATGATGTGATGGACAATGGATTATACCCATAAAGTTCCATAAATGGGGTCATTTTTCCTGCAGTATGGAAGGAAGTGTTATACCACCATTCAACCAAAGGTAAACACCTGACCCATTGTGTTTGTTTATCAGATACAAAGAAATTAAGATATCCTTCCAAACATTTGTTCACTATCTCATTTTTCTCGTCAAATTGAGGATGATAAGATGAGCTATGAGATAATTTAGTACCAAGACAAGAGAATAATTTCGTCCAAAAATTTCTAGTGAAAATTGGATCTTTGTCACTTAAGATAATCTTTGGTTTTACATGTAGCTTTTGAACTATTTATGTAAATGCAGTAACAACAATGTTGGCTTTAAAAGGATGAGATAATGCACATAAGTGTGAATACTTAGTAAGTATATCAACTACCACCATGATGACACTCTTCCCTTCAGACTTGGGTAAGCCTATGATAAAATCCATTGATACCTCCTCCCAACATTGACTTGGAATGGCTAAAGGTTGTAATAGACCCGAGATTTTAATTGTTTCAACTTTATTTTGTTGGAAAGCCAAACATTCTTGATCCGGATTTAAACAGGAGCGCAACAAATTATAGAGATAACCATATACACAAAGATGCAGCGGAAATAATATTTCATTTCATTAATGGAAAATACTGAAATATGCTTACAACCAGAAATGGAAATAAACCAGCTAGGGCGATGGTAGCTTATCTCTGAGAAGAGATGTGGTGGCTACATGCCTCTGAACTGTTCTAAAATAGTGTTACAATGAGGCTCGAAGCCTATTTATTGTTGAGAAACAATGGAAAACCCTTAACATTCCAAAACCTAACCCTAGAAGATGAAATGCCAAATTGTGGGCCCCGTTTGGGTAAATTGGTACATCAATTTCCTGGGGTCGTAACTTTGGCATACGATCTCTGTTTGATGTGTACAATAGCTCGTTAGAAAGATCTATCCAAGCAATACCACTTTGGGAGGCAACATCGGGCCATGGACCTAGGTTGCCCCAGATTTCCCAAAAAACGTCGTTTAGGGCCTCAAAACGGCTCCGGAAGTTCATGACTCGAAAAACTACTAAAAATAGTAAGTTGTGCTACAATTAAGGAAACTGAAAATGCTGAAAGAGACAGTTGTGGGGGTCCAAATGGGATAGGTGGGTGGCCACCAACATCCACCTGGATCATTCCTCCCCCCTTAGGAAGCAATGGTCCCCATTGCGTTGAGTTCCTCCCTGAGATGAGGAAGCTTTTGCTGAGCTGGTTCTCTGGTGAGCTGTTCTGCAATCTCTGCTGTGACCAGAAATCATGGGAAGCATGGTCGACGATGGTCCACATTGAACACTCGGTGAAAGCAAAGGAATGGAGGATTGCTGTGCTTCAAAGCATTGTTTCTCGTAGCCTTGGTACTGGTGTAAGGACCATGTCGGAGTGGTCAGAGCTTCTGATCGGCTCTTGTAAGGCATTCTTTCTGCAGATGTAACCAAACTTTGTCGCCCACCTGAAACTTATGTGGTACCCCTATGGGTGAGGAGAAGTTGTTCCTGTGTTCTGTCATGACCGTATCCCTTTGCTGCTGCTGCTGCGTGGAGGAACCCTTTACAGGGGTCATGGATGTAGCAAAGCTCTTCCCCTTACTTTGGGAGTGAACTAGACAGATGAATTTCCTGGTCTGGGAGATGAGCTTGCTGCCTTTCTTAGTAGTGATCAAAGAGGTGGTAGTAGGTGGGGCTACCTCTGGTATCCTATATAATGAATTATTCAAAGAAATAATGACAGCGCGAGGCCTTGACTCATACACAGCATGTCGCCTCCACAAGTATGGCTGGCCTAATAGTACATCACAAACATCCAGAGGTGTAACATCACACAATACCTCGTCTGTGAAGGGCTTGATGTTGTAGGGAAGGCGGCACTGCTGGCAAACTTTGAGATCTCGTCCTTCATGAAGCCACCTGATACTGTACAGCTACGAGTGTGGTTTAGTCGGTAGGCCCAACTGCTTCACGACCACTGCTGAAATGAGGTTCTTTTGGCTGCTACTGTTGACAATGAATTGCAGCAGTGAACCCTTCACCCACATATGTGAGTGGAAAATACGTTCCCCCTCCTCTGGTTCTTCGGGCTCATTCTTTTGGATCTTGGCAGTGGCAACAGTGGCGCTGGGATCCGCATAAATAATATGCTTCCCTTTGCCATTCCCCTTGTCGGGTTCTGGCTCAGGGTTAGAACATGCATCTGATTCTGAAGCCTTCAATTCGGTCACCAGCAACTGCTTGGTCCGACACTCACTTGTGTTATGAGTGGGACTCTTGTGGAACTCACACCACTTTCCTGTGTCCTTCTTCGGCTTCGTGGTGTTGCTCTTTTCTTGCGGCTTCGACGGGTTGTCTTGGGTCACCCCGCCTTGGCTTTGTCCTTTGGGCTTCGGATTTGCAGATCCAAAGTCTCTCTTCTTCTGTTTGAACTTTTGCTCAATTTTGACAGCGTATCGGTATGCTGTGCTGAGTGAGGAGATGTTCAAGAACTCCATCTCTTCCTGGATGTATCTGTGTAGGCAGCTGTGGTATTTGAGTACCAGATGTAGCTCAGAATCTTTGATACCCAACTGTGTGCAAAGGGATGAAAAATGTTTGTGAACTCTGGCACATCTTGGTCTCGTCCTTGCCGCAGTGTGGTCCATTTGATGTATTTGTCCTCATAGATTTTGACGGGGTAGTACTACTCCTTGATGGCATCTCGGAAGTCATTCCAAGTGGGTGCGGCTGAAAATAGTGAGGCTGTGCTTTCATCCTTCTGCTCGCAGTAGGTTTCCCACCAGTCCTTGACGTGCGGGGTTGTTTTGAGAAGAGCGAAAACAATATTTTCCCGACTCGAAAATTCAAGAACAGAAAAATACCCTTCTAGCAAATTTAACCATTTATCTACGGCATTTGCATCTATTTGACCCTCGACGATGGGGATTTCAAAATTAACTTGTACCTTGAAGGGTGTGGCATTTCCAGAGTAGCTGTTGGAAGCTGATGCGTCGCCTCTAGGTAGCTGCTGAAGAATCTGCGCAAAGTTATCGATCATCGCGTTCCTTTGTCGCTCGAGGGCTTCTTCGAGCAATATTTTGATAGGATCTCCTGCCCCCTCATCTTTCTTCTCATCCGCCTCGGGAGGCCGTCGGGATTTGCGAGGTTGGTCTCGCAAAGGTGCGACCAATTCAAGCCCTAACCCCTTATATCCCGACCTCGTTGGGGACATGCAAAGAAAAATAGAGAAAAAGCAGACCGCTCTGATACCACTGATCTGGATTTAAATAGGAACGCAACAAATTACGGAGATA
Organism: Pinus tabuliformis; assembly: GCA_031772625.1. Taxonomy (NCBI): domain Eukaryota; kingdom Viridiplantae; phylum Streptophyta; class Pinopsida; order Pinales; family Pinaceae; genus Pinus; species Pinus tabuliformis. The sequence continues at coordinate 934,313,824 of CM062819.1, read as the reverse complement.
ACCATATACACAAAGATGCAGCAGAAATAATACTTCATTTCATTAATGGAAAATACTGAAATATGCTTACAACCAGAAATGGAAATAAACCAGCTAGGGCGATGGTAGCTTATCTCTGAGAAGAGATGTGGCGGCTACATGCCTCTGAACTGTTCTAAAACTATGTTACAATGAGGCTTGAAGGCCTATTTATTGTTGAGAAACAATGCAAAACCCTTAACATTCCAAAACCTAACCCTAGAAGATGAAACGCCAATTTGTGGGCCTCGTTTGGGTAAATTGGTACATCAATTTCCCGGGGTCGTAACTTTGGCATACGATCTCCGTTTGACGTGTACAATAGCTCGTTAGAAATATCTATCCGAGCAATATCACTTTGGGAGGCAACATCAGTCCCTAGACCCATGTTGCCCCATATTTCCCAAAAAACGTCGTTTAGGGCCTCAAAATAGCTCCAGAAGTTTAGGACCCGAAAAACTGCTAAAAATAGTAAGTTGTGCTACAATTAAGGAAACTGAAAATGCTGAAAGAGACAGTTGTGGGGGTCCAAATGGGATAGGTGGGTGGCCACCAACATCCACCTAGATCAATTCTGCCACAAACTTCTGAATATCAAATTTAAGACCATAATAAAAAATAATCCTTCTTGATCTTGTGATAAGCTCTTAAAAATCTTGAGTGCCCTCCTAAGGGGGAGGTGTGAAATTCCAAAAGAATATTTTGTTTGAGTTAGGAATTCCTACAGAGATATAAGTGATCTTTGTACCATAATGAATAATTTTTCCAGCTAAATGTATCAAATTTACTAGGATCTTGCTGCAAATTTTGAATGAGTGTCCACACCTCTTCGTCATTCTTCCATTCATCCCTTTCTTCAGTTATCCAATTAGGTTGGATAATAGAATTGGAACAGAGAAATGCTTCCACATCCTCATCCTTTCTTGACAGTGTATCTGCAAAAACATTTTGCTTCCCTTTTTTGTAGATGATTTCAAATTCATAACCCAACATCTTTGTGACCCATTTTTGTTTCTCTTCTAAAGAAAATCTTTGTTCCAAAACGTATTTAAGACTATCATGATTTGTTTTTACCTTGAATGGTCTTCCCATTAGGTAAGGTCACCATTACTTTAGTGTATGATGTCTTACCAACATTTCCTTCTCATAAATAGGTTTGTGTAAATACTTTCCCTTGATTGGACGACTTTCAAAAGCAACGAGTCTTCCTTCTTGCATTAAAACAACACCAATTCCATTTCCTACGGCATCACATTCCACAATAAATGTTTTTTGCGAAGTTTGATATAGCTAATACTAGTGCTTGGCACATTGCCTCTTTAAGATGTTCAAAGGACTTAGTTGCTTATGGAGTCCAAGAAAATGCATCTTTCTTCACTAATGTTGTTAGAGGTGCTTCTGTTCTCCCATAATTTTAACAAACTTGTGATAAGACCCTGTCAACCTGAGAAATCCTCAAATATGCTTTAGGGTTGTGGGGATTTTCCATTCCTTAATTGATTTAATTTTATTAGGTAAGTGATTTAATTTTATTAGGGTCTATTGTAACATCCTCATGAGATACAATATGACCCAAATATTCCACCTCCTGTACTCCAAAGAAAAATTTGGAGGTTTTTTCATATAATTGTTTCTCCTCCAATAGTTTGAGCACCATGTCAACATGTTTTACATGATCCTTCCAAGGCTTGTTATAGATTAGTATATCATCAAAAAATACTAACACAAATTTTCTAAGGAAGGGTTTGAAAATGGAATTCATCAAACCTTGAAATGTGGAAGGTGCATTAGTAAGCCCAAAAGGGATGACCAAAAATTCATAATGACCTTCATGAGTTCTGAATGTTTTTTTCGAAATGTCTTCAATATTCATTCTAATTCATCCAACAATTCATCAATGACAGGAATGGGAAATTTATCTTTAATAGTGAGCTTGCTTGAGCTCCCTATAATTCAGAAGCATACACCATGATCCATCCTTCTTGTGCACCAATACTACTAGAGCAGAGAAAGAAATTTGACTAGGTTGAATTATACTGACCTCTATCATTTCTAAAACCATATGTTTATTTTCACTCTTTTGGGCATAGGGATATTTGTAAGGCCTAATGTTTGGAGGAAAACTTCCTGGAATCAAGAGAATAGCATGATAATAATCACAAATAAGTGGGCAGCCTTTGGGAGTCTCAAATACCTTTGAATGATTGTCCGAGACTTTTTGAAGATCTGGATAAGTAGATGATTTCAATGTTTGAACCTCTAGTGAGAATAAGTATGAAATTGCACCTCGTTATTCTTTCTTCAAAATCTTTGTCATGCCATTAGAGTTGATTATCTTTCCTAGTTTCCTTATGATACCCCTTAATTCAATTTCCTTTTCTTCCCAAAAAAATTTCAATAAGAGTTATTGAAAATAAAAATCTATTGTCTCCAAATATTGTAACCATTAGATTCCTAGTACAATATCAACACCACCCATTGGAATGGAAATCATTGGACTATTAAATGCATATTCCCCCATGGTTAGTTTGATATTATGACACTTTCCAAATAAATTTATAGTTCCTCCATTTGCAACCATCACTTGACACTTTGGTGTTGGATACAGAAAGCAATTCAATTCCTTGGCTATCTTACAATGAATAAAATTATGGCTACTACCAAAATCAATCAACGCGGTTACCTTTTTATTCTTGATATATCCTTCTATATTGAGAGTTTGAGGAGGGGTAATTCTCGCCCATGCATTACAAGATATGGTATTATTTATTTCCTCTTTCTATGGGGTTGCTTCTTGGTGTATGTCCTCTTCTTTTGATGTTTGATGTTCTTTTATTCCTCCTCTTCACAATATATGTAAAATAATTTCTTCTCAACACACTTATGACCTTTAGTATATTTTCTATCACAACTGTAACACAAACCTTTTTGTATTTTTTCTTCCAATTTTTGTGTTTTCAACCTTGTAGGTTATGGAAGGCTAGGAGAAACAACACTTCCATCTTTATAGTTGTGAGTGGTAGACTTCCTTGTTCCATAAGTTTGCTTTCAACTTTTCTTTCCACCCTGAATGCCTTCTCCAATGAATCAAGTTCCCAAAGGTGAACCTCATGTTGGATGTTATCCTTTAAAGTCCCTACGAAGACATCAATCCTATGCTCCTCTGGAATATCAGTTACCCTGATATTCAATTTTTGGAAGTCGTCAATGTGCTCTGCCATTGAAATATTTTGAATCAAGTTCCCAAAGGTGAACCTCATGTTGGATGTTATCCTTTAAATTCCCTATGAAGACATCAATCCTATGCTCCTCTGGAATATCAGTTACCCTGATATTCAATTTTTGGAAGTCCTCAATGTGTTATGCCATTGAACTCTTTTTCTTGAACTCTTTTCAATTGGCTAAAGGAGGTGTTTCTCTTTGTATCCTCATAATGTGTTGTCATTTCCTCCATAAAAATTTACCAAGTGACAAGTGGTTTACGAGAAAAAAATTCATCGATACCATACAAACTAATTGGGTTCTAATTATAAAGATGCAATGCGTACCTTTTGTGTTTGTTGCACATCATGTAGATCAAAATATTGCTCCATCTGTAGTATCTATGTTATAGGATCCTTGTCATCAAGCTTACTCATATTGATCTTTGGAATATGGTTGGTCTTCAATCCAAAATTAGAGTCTCTAAAATCATGATTAACACTCCTTATGTTCTCATCATGAGTTTCATGAAATACCTTTTCACCATTAGGAAGCATTTATTGTAACAACTTTATCAAATCTTCCTTCAAACCTTCAATTTTTTATTTTAAACCATTCATGTCACATTTTATTTATGCTTTTAAACCATCCATGTCACCTTGTATTTATGCTTTTAAGCCATCCATGTCCCCTTTAAGCCATCCATGTTAGGTCCCTAGAATACTAATGTAGCCCCTTCTTGTTATTGTTGTGCTCACGTAGCCCCCATATTATTATTGTTGTGCCCCATAGAACCCAACTATTGTAATTGTTGTGCCCTTACATTATTATTGTTATGTAGGCTCTTATTAATAATATTGTGACCCCTTAAAATCCCATATATACCAAGGAGGTCTTGTCATTTGAATCATCCAAGAATTGTTCATTTATGTGATGTAAAGGAGGATTCCCTCTTGAAGAGGCTAATTTTCAAGTTATTGATCTATATTTTCTTCTATTTTTTGATTTTGTTGGATAACATTTGGTATCAAAGCTTTGGATTCCAGGGTTTCACTGCTTCACACAAGACATCTTTGAGTTTTCGCTATAAATTTTTTTATACAAAGATTCAAAAGCTTAAATTTTAACCACGCGGATTAGAAATATTGGTGAACTTTGTGTATAAATTTCAGATCTTGGTTCACTATATTTTTTGAGATATAGTTCGAAGAAGTTATGGTTTTTGCATGCTTTAGAATAAAGTGTCAAACAGGTGACCTAGGGAAAATCGTCACAACACTCTATATGAGCATCAAATTTGAATTTCATAAAAAGTGGCTGAAACAGAATGGACTTCAGTTCTTCATCTATTATTTTTATGGCCCAAGGTTGAAACAGTGACGTGAAATAGCGTACACGTTCGCTCTACTGAACCAGTCCATAACTAGGTCATTGTGGGAGATTAGTTATAAATTTATCTTGAGGAATCCAATCTTAGTCTGACTTGTGGCATTGGAAAGAAGACTTAGATATATACTACGGGACTAAATGTCAGACCTCAGAGAGCCAAAATTATAGAGTTACAACCATTTCAATATCGAGCTAGTAAAAGCAAGAAAAAGGTGTGTGTTTTTTAAAAATTGCATAACTTTTATTTGAAAAATCAATTTGAAGTGCTTCCAAGGGAATAATGAAGCATATATATTAGTATTGTTTCTAAAATGCCTACTTACAGCTAACTCTCTATGCTCGAAGGTTAGGAGGTCAGTGGGTCTAGAAGTTGAGGTGGTTGGGGGCGTGGATGTGCCCAACCCTTTGTATTGTAAACATTAGAGAAACCAGGTATTGGGTGATTTAATTGCGAGTTAAATCCCTATCATTAATTTTCAACCTGAGGTTCATAGAATTGACGAGGTATACATGTACTATATATAAAGCTGGTTATTTATTAGAATATATTAATCTAACGCAATTAAAACTAATTTACGAAACAAATTAAATCAATCTAATCCAAATCAAATCAAACATAAAGAAATTGAAATCACACTTGCATAAATGAAATCACACTTTATTGAAAATGAAATCACACTTGAATAAATGAAATCAAACCACACTTACATAAATGAAATCACACTTGCAGAATTGAAATCACACATGCTGAATTGAAATCACACTCACACCTGCTGAAATTAAATGAAATGAAACAACTACACTATGTTACCAATATGTACAAAGGTGTGCAAACTGTGGTTGATGGGGGCCTCCATTCCTCAGCAAGCACACTGAATCAACTATCACATCTTGAAGATCAAAGTGGCAGTATGTATTTCATAAAAATGAAGTTACAAGATATCACAAGAATTATTTATCCTCACTTTACAAATTACATCTAGAAATTGGAACCTATAACTAGCAGCTAGAAACTAACACTAACACTCACAACTTCTAACTTGCATCTAACAACTTGACAACCCTTTGTATGAAGGGTGCACTCTTATTTATACAAAAATTAGGGATAACTATTCAATAAATATATATCCTTAGATCTCTCCTAAATCCACATTTATCTCTTGTGGTTACAACCAATCTCCTCAAAATGTAAGATACAAATCCTCTCATCCATGATTCTTGTCCTTTGGATGTGCATAGTTAATCATCCACATCTACAATTATTCCACAAATCCTCATGAGTTGGAATTTGAAATTCGAATTTGTGGTTGGATGACCAAGTAGGACCCTTCTAGAATCTCCAAGTAGGTCTACAATATCACAAAACTCATAACACTTTTATATATCTATATATCTATATATCTATATATCTATATATATATATATAGATATATATGAAAATATGTTAATCTCCTAACATTTAATCACAAATTCACTTATAATACATAAAATCAATGACTTGGAAATTAATAATGATAAAACCATGTAATGATGAAAATGGTTACTTAATGTAGGGTTATGGAGTTATAGAGTTAGAAATAAGGGTAAAATTATGGAAATGAAGGTGAAAGTGGATGACATTTTGGAGACCCAACATACCCCCTAACTAAAGATATTGCATGTCCTCATGCAACTATTGCATTGATTCACTTAATCATAATTTTATCTTCTTGAAATGTTTTGCTTCTTTATGAGCTAAAGCTTTGTATTGATTCTCTTTTAAATTTGCATAATCATATTGTTTGATAACTTTTTATTCTTTCTGCAAACTGTACTTTGAAATACATTTGATTGTAACATATATTTTTATGGTTGGTTCTTGTGTGACAACCAAAATTTTATGAGTATTGGTTCTTGTGTAACAATACTTTTATTATTTTTGTTGCATCAAAATACTTGAAAACATTGAGAATTCCCATAGTAGTTGTTAGCCATTTAATGTGCTCATCAATTGATCATTGCAAAACATATAATTTTTTTGAATAAAAATGCAATAATAGTTGATTTGGGAAAAATATGTTGGTTAGGATGAAATGAAATGTGACATGTGGCATGAAATATGAATATCCATTCCCCCCAACTTAAGGTGTTTTCAGTTTTCTTGCAAATGAGAAAGGAAATATGAATGTGGTGAGGGATTTTCCAAAATCACAATTTTAGCATTTAAGGAATTACATGATTAAAAATTAGAAAATTACATACCTTCACCTACCTAAAAAGTGGACAAGCTATGTATATCGAAGAGTGTGTCTATTGCTATTGGATCATGGAATATGAAGTAAAATAATATAATATGCTTCTTCTTTCCCTTGGTTGTATGAATTGAGGATGAGATTGGAATCTTTATTTCTACTGTTGTTGAATTGAGTCCTGCTGCAAACTGTTGAAATCATGTAGTCTTCATTCATTCCACTCAATGGCATAATTCTTATCTATGTGAATAAATGTGTCAATGTCAAACATAGAAAAGAAATTGTTGGATTATTGACCATTAATGAATTCCATTAACCAACACGAGACGACTCACCATTGATGTCAATGAGAGTCAAGATGCCTAAGTACGTCTTACTAGGTACGAATAGATGTGTCATAGTCAAGTCACCTAGAAGATCCGAAAAACAGGGGACATTGATGTATTTCCATTGTTTATTGGCGAGAGAGCTTGCCATTAAGGCATGCAAGCCTCAAGGTATTTGAAAGATCTCTACTTTTGATCCTAGATGATGTGTTGGAGTCAATGGGTCAAAACTTGTTAGAAGGGAGGCCTTAATGAATCCTCCATCATCTAATGCGAGTATGAAATAATAATTTGAAGAACTATATATGAAAAATTTGCATTGAAGCAAGGTTTATTTGACAAGAAGGAAATGGAAAATGGGATGATTCATCTTTGTAAAGGAGTTGAATGAATTTATTTTTGGGTTAAGGGTAAGTGAAAATTAGGCAGGAAAGTAAGAAGATTGCAAAGGGAAATGAGTTTTTGGTAGTAGGGAGATGAACAATTATGGATCAACTATAGGCTTAAAATGTGTAGCAATGGTAAAATTGGTATCTGTTTAGTAGCAATGGTGTAATGGATCTTATTTGACATTGAATGATCATTCTCTTCTGAAAGAAACTTGGTCTTTTTTTTTAAAGGTACTCGTGCATATAGTGATCTTCTTTCATCGTCTTGTAACCTGCAAAAACTTAGCAGTTTCTACAATAAAATGTAAGACTATCAAAAGAGAGAGGTGGTTAGTCCCTCTTCATTTGATATATACACAAAAAAGTCAGAAATAATACTAATAAAAAAAAATTAAGAACGAAAAATTAAATGCACTTTTACCTAATCAATACCATGCATCACCTGTTATTGTTTTTTTGGTGACTTCTTCATTGTGTTTCTAACCAATTTTGAGCTTGAGACCTCTTCTCCACACACTTAATGCTTCATAAATAAACCATAAACCAAATTTTCATAAGCTATTGAATTGTGTCGATTCTGCAGCTACCAAAAATATAGATCGTTGCATTGCCTTGTCGCTTTACAACTTGCAATTAGACTTAGATGGTGGTTTATTAATTATCATAGTTGGATTTTTAATGTTTACAGGTTTTTATGAAAGTCTAAGTCTGTAACTGTGTTTGTTCTTTTTCTCTAGCGCTCTACCCTTGTCCATGATCTCGTGGATCAAGAAAATGCTCAAAATTCAAAATTCTTGGATTAGATTGAAACCAACACCAAAGCGTAGATCTCATCACCCTAAATACAATGTAATTTATTTCACTAAAATCTGACTCCAGATGATCCCGAAATCGCGTTCTATTCATTTTAGGAAACAACTAAAAAATGAATTTTGAGTTGCAGGAATGCCCAATTAGTAGTTTGTATGATGATTGGTTCATCACGTGGCAAGTTTGACTGTTTCTCATCAGCCTATATATAGTTGACACTTGGCACTATTTTATTGGTTGACACATGACTTCTTTTTACTAGTTCTTGGGTTGCTGTGGTGGGTCAACGAGGAAGTGCCATGTGGACCAACCATTGGTTTCCACGTGGCATCCTCGTGGCAGACTAAAATTTTATGAGGGTGAAAAACCTCCCCATGAATCGAACCCGCGATCTCATGTGTAACAACAAAGCCCTTTACCAACTCACCTACCATTGTTTCTTGTTAAATAAACCTTCCAAATACCTTTTAAATTTAAACCCGTGCACATTTAGGGAAGGGGTCTGGGCTAAGCCCTACCCTCTAACCCTCCAGCGTCATAGAACCACGGGTGGAAAAAAGGGGCTAAGTGTGAATTTTAACCATCCTACAATTTCGACCGCAGATCGGGAATATAGGCCAAGTTTGCGTGCAGTTTCCGTATTCGAGGCGCACAGGCCGAGTTTAGTCTGAATTGTAGGATTATTAACAACAAAATTGGGTAGAAATGTAAAATAGTGATATCTTACTCAATTTTTGGCCAAATGAGGTGCATAAAGAGTCAAAGCAGGGGTTTTTGACAACGATGGATCCATTGGAGATATTATTTTTGTTGTTTGAGCTTTTTAAAAGCTTGTAATTATACTTTTTATTATGAATTTAGATCTCTTATCCAATTTTTATTGCAAAATTTTAAAACTAACTTTGTTCAATTTTGTTTTATGATCTTCCAGGTCGTAGAGAGTGCAAGAAGAGAGCATACTCAGCAATATTGAAACTCTTTATTCATTTGGAATGTGAAATTTAAAAGACAAAGTGAAAGGATTTGATCTCTAACTTCAAATTGTGGCTCTCAAAACTCTATTTGTCTCCTTCTTCTCAAATATTTATTCTCTTTTTACATCTTCCTGCAAATGATTAGTGAGCTAGGTGGCTCTTACAGCACCACCAATAAATAATTTTTCAAATAAAATGAAATCTAACTTAAAAACATAAAAAAAAAAAAAACACATCAGCAAATTTGGTTTTTAGTCATTGATTCTATCCTACTCTACTCTACTGGAAATAGAAAATTGTTTCAATTGTATGCATATTTCCTGTGCAGCCATGTTCGTAACAGGAGTAAAAATATATCCATTCTTAGTTTTTAAAAATATGCATTAAAATACATCAAAGCATGAAAAACCAATTACTTTTATATTGCAATTAAGAAGTAAGGAAGAATGGAAGATTGATGTGACTTGATCCTTGATTGGAACCATTTTTCAATAAGGTCATGACATTCTTGATTCCTTTATTGGTTTAGATCACATTGAATATCCTCCTCTATATCCATTCCTTAGTCTTAGATTCCGTTGGTTGCTCATCAAACGTATTGCATGATTCTTTAGTCTCTTAAATAGATTGATAAGAGGAATAAAAGAGACTTGAAGATCCTCTTGTGGAGGTGGAGAGTAGACATGTTTCTGCATGCAATTAAAATAAACTCTTCTTGAGAGGTAGATGTCCTAGATATTGCTAAGATTCGAGAAAGTTATTCGATGAACATTCTTTAAATTATTAATTGTCTTGTGAATTACTACAATTAGTTGATAATTCCTATCGTGCACACCGATTATTACAATTTTTTGTAAAAAAAATGAAATTTAAAATGAAAAATGATTTTAATATGCTTTTAAACATGCATCTAAAAATGAATGCAACTATAATGAGTTGTCTAAACTTCAAAATAAACACCTATGTATACCTCCCTGACAATGTTGGGTGATTTAATTGCAAGTTAAATTCCTGTCATTAATTGTCAACCCGGGGTTCGTAGAATCGATGAGGTATACTTGTACTAAATGTACTAGGTGGTTATTTATTAGAATAGATTAATCTAATGCAATTAAAACTAATTTACAAAACAAATTAAATCAATCTAATCCAAATCAAAACAAACATAAAGAAATTGAAATCAGACTTGCATAAATGAAATCACACCACACTTGCATAATTGAAATCACACATGCTGAATTGAAATCACACTCACACCTGTTGAAATGAAATGAAATAAAACAACTACACTATGTTACCAATATGTACAAATGTGTGCAAACTGTGGTTGATGGGGGCCCTCCATTCCTCAGCAAGCAAACTGAATCAACTATCACATCTTGAAGATAAAAGTGGTAGTATGAATTTCATAAAAAATAGGTTACAAAATATCACAAGAATTATTTATACTCACTTTAAAAATTACATCTAGAACTTGGAACCTCCAACTAATAGCTAGCAACTAACACTAACACTCACAACTTCTAACTTGCATCTAACAACTTGACAACCCTTTGTATGAAGGGTGCACTCTTATTTATACAAAAATTAAGGATAACTATTCAATAAATATAGATCCTTAGATCTCTCCTAAATCCACATTTATCTCTTGTGGTTACAATCAATCTCCTAAAAATGTAAGATAAAAATCCTCACACATGATTCTTCTCCTTTGGATGTATATAGTTGATGATCCTCATCTTCTACAATTATTCCACAAATCCTCATGAGTTGGAATTTGAAATTCGAATTTGTCATTGGATAGCCAAGTAGGACCCTTCTAGAATCTCCAAGTAGGTCTACAATATCACAAAACTCATAACACTTTTAGATATATATGAAAATATGTTAATTTCCTAACATTTAATCACAAATTCATTTATAATACAGAAAATCAATGACTTGGAAAATAATAATGATAAACCCATGTAATGATGAAAATTGTTAGTTGTAGGGTTATGGAGTTATAGAGTTACAGAATAAGGGTAAAATGATGGAAATGAAGGTGAAAGTGGATGACATTTTGGAGACCCAACACCAAGCCGACTCCACCTTGGGCTGGAGGTTGGGGACTGGGTCTGGGATTTTAAATTGTTAAACCACATCCATGCAAGGAGGGTTGACCTTGATCCTCCTTAGGACTTGTGCCCACTAGTTGGTTGTGTGTCAGGCACAACATAGTTCGTAGTGGGTCTGTGTGCCACATCACCTATCACGTGTGCATTTGTGAGGTAGCCATGTGGAGGTCATGATGATGTGGTGGCATGTGGTTGGTCCATCTTTAGAGGGTTGTAATTTATGATTTGTAAGTCAGATTGAGGTGGAGTTCATATTGTTGAAATTAGATCTACAAGACGAAATCAATGATGCTGAAAATTTAGCTCTCGTTCCCATAACTATACTTTGGAAGTTGGGTCAACAGAGTAACCACCTCCTTCTAAATATTTTTGGGTTTCTGGTTAGGATGGGTTTGTTTATAAAATGAAGTGATTAATGATTAGCAATGGATATCTTCCTTACACATTGTCAAGATTTTACCATACACCTTCATATTTTTGGTATTATATTTTGTTCATACAATTTACTAAATTTAATGTGCTTAGAGGAAATTAAAGAGTTGGTCAATATTTACTCTCTCTTTTTTTAACATGATATTAAAAATAAAATTTGTAACACACCAAAAGTAATAATGTAGATTGTTATAAGTGGTTTTTGTTAAAATACATATTAAAAGGAAATTAGCATAAGATATGGACACTGAAATCTAAGTGAAAGGCTTCTTTCCTTCAGAATCTTTTATAAACACAATAATAATCATAAATAATATTAAGTTAATTAATTAGTGAAAAGTCAAGGGGCACGTACCCTTTCACCTTGTGACCAATTAATGCTAAGTAAATCATCATGAGGGTTGTTGTATCATCATCATTATTATCAATCAAATATTTATATCTATAGAATAATTCTATCTTCAAAATAAATTTATAAGATATATTATCATAGTGAATTCCATTTCGAATTAAAACCAACTATATATACTTCAATATCAAATTCGTTAATTTTATGCCCCCTATACACCGTACACCACACGACAATCACTATTCGACATCATCCAATTGTCGAACACTATACAACCAACATTTTTCTGTCACTTCATGTAATCTTCCATACAACACATCTATATAGTCACCTGCATGTATGTGTATATGAACAACTATTAGTAACACTCTATATGCTTTGTTGACTTGTCTGTTTCATGTATGCTTGTGTATTGTGTGCTCAATCACCCCTGCACTCTGTCATTGTTGTAACGATTGGACAGACCAATTTTGTGCCACTATTGTGCACTATTGTCATCACCTATCATACCATTTTATGATCCATCATAAAATGTTTAATATTTTTTTTAGGGGACAAGTTACAAGGTTACACCTTTTGAAAAGTTATATGTATGTGTGTGTGTGTGTGTTATTTTATATATATAAAAATAGGGTCTCTCAAAAAGAAAGTACATATTATAAAGGTATTTTTTTATAAATTAATCTTATATACCTTTATAGAGTGAGAAAAAAATGAAATACAATACAAAAAAGAACAAAGAAGTACTTACATAATTTAATTGATATAGAGATCAAACCAATAATATAAGACATCATCTCAGTAACATTAACAAGCCACAAAAAGAGTTTCAATTATAATGTAAAAAAGAGTTAGTAGGTAAAATCAATAAACTAATAGAAAACGAAGACAAGATTGATAATTTGATAGTGGGATCTGAGAATCATTAGAAAATTGCATTAAGAATGAGAAATGATGACAAGGATGAAACAACAAGGACACTTAACTACCATATGTTGGAAATAATACTGAGAGGGCGGGGGGGGGGGTGAATCAATATTATCAAGTTCTTTTAATAAATCTTCCTTATTTATTCTTTGAATTATTTTTGCATGTCAGTACCATAAAATAATGAGCATGAACAAAGAAAACAGATAGTCACACCAAAGAACACAAGATGTAAGGTGGAAACCCAATGTGGGTGAAAACCACCTGCTGCAATATGTCTCTATCTTCTTTCAAATTAGAAACTCCTTTTACAATGGTTTTGTACTGGTGCAGTCCTTTACCAGTACGCAAGCTGCAACCTGCAGAGAGCTACAACTCTCTCTCGTTTTCCAGTCTCTCCTGGAAGGGAGCTACAACCCCCTACTTCTTTTCTTTCAAGGACCACTTTTCATAAATTTTCAAACTGGATCCAAGAACATCAAAAACCCATCAACTACACTTGCATCATCAATCTCTGATTTCACCAAAGCCAACTCGCATACAGATATGCAAATATTTCCTTATAACTTTGCAGTTGTTACATCAGACATACCTAGATCATAACATGTGTAAAATAAAACATGCATCAATAATTCAGACCCAGATTATTAGATTTATAGATCTAGTGTATGCCACATATCACAGATCAAAGTCATATAGAGATACCACTATTCCAGCCTTAAGATTTTGACCCATCAATAGAATTTATCCTTCTCCTTACGCTCAGGTTCCTTCTTCATTCAGATCCAGATCTGCACCAAAACCCAATCACAATATTCCAGATCTAGCACTTTATCAAATATTCGATAATTCAGAAGATGCTTTGCCAAATGATCTCCTTCCTCTTTTATAGTCTTAGGCCTTTCACAATACCACGGGCCAAAACCATAGGATTAAAAAAATGTTGGACTAATACCATGAACCAACCATGAAAGTACGTGAGATCAACACTTTTGGATGCAATACCACGGGCCAAAACCATAGGATCAAAAACTGTCGGACTAATACCATGAACCAACCATGAAATTGCGTGAGATCAACACTTTTGACGAGGTACCATGGTCCAAAACCATAGGTTCAAATACCGAGGACTAACTACCATGGACCATAGGTAATTTCTCCAACATATACGCGCTTTTCCTTACATGAAAGTGCGTACCATGGTCCAAAACCATAGGTTCAAATACCAAGGACTAACTACCATGGACCAAAGGTAAGTTCTCCAACATATACGTGCTTTTCCTCATAGGTTCAAATACTAAGGACTAACTACCATGGACCAAAGGTAAGTTCTCCAACATATACGCGCTTTTCCTCATAGGTTCAAATACCAAGGACTAACTACCATGGACCAAAGGTAAATTCTCCAACATATACGCGCTTTTCCTTGCATGAAAATGCGTGAACTTTTTCTCTACATGAAATAAACTTTTCTCTGCATAAAAGTGCGTGAACTTTTCTCTACATGAAATAAACTTTTCTCTGCATAAAAATGCGTGAACTTTTCTCTACATGAAATAAACTTTTCTCTGCATATAAGTGCGTGAACTTTTCTCTACACTATAATTTATTATCTGAGATGAGTGGGTTGCCATCAAGTACAACATATGTATCATAATGCCAACAATCTCCCCCTTTGGACTTGATGGCAACAACAACCAATCACTCTCCCCCTTTGACATCAAGGGCAAAGGGTTATGCTCCCCCTAAGAACATGCTCCCCCTGACTATAAACCAGATCTGCAAAGAAGAACCATAATCCATGACCCTGAAATAGATAGAGACATATTGCAGCAATATTCAGACCAGCATCCATGATCTCCTTCTGTACTTCCTCCATAATGCCAACAATGCATGATATGCTCCCCCTGAACCTGTGCCATTCGATCTTTGACCAATCCGCAACCCATCACATGTACGCATATACTTCAGATGAACCTTGCGTACAACCAACAATCAGAAGAGATTCAACAACAAGATGATGTATCAACAACCCCCAGCTTTTGCCTGAGGTATTCAAAGGTCTCCCTAGGCAATGGTTTGGTGAGTATATTAGCAACCTGTTCCTTAGAAGGAACATACTCCAACTTGACCTTTTGTTCAAGCACTTGTTCCCGGAGAAAGTGATACTTGATTGGTATGTGCTTGGTTTTTGAATGCATGACTGGGTTCTTTGAAATGCTGATTGCACTTGTATTATCACATAAGATGGAGATGGGTGGTGTACAAGTGATTTGAAAATCCTGCAAGGTCTGCATCATCCAAAGGAGTTGAGTGCAACAAGATGCAGCAACAACATATTCTGCTTCAGCTGTAGACAAGGCAATCGAACTCTGTTTCTTGCTGAACCAAGATACTAATCTGGAACCCATAAAGAATGCACCACCACTTGTGCTTTTCCTGTCATCCACGCTTCCGGCCCAATCTGCATCTGTATAAGCATGAAGTGTGAGATCTGTATCTCTAGGATACCATAAGCCATAGTTTTGAGTCCCTTGAAGATATTTGAAGATTCTCTTTACTGCCTGAAGATGAGTTTCCTTTGGATTTGCCTGAAATCTTCCAACTATTCCCACTGCGTGCATGATGTCTGGTCGGGTACCTGTCAAATAAAGTAGACTTCCAATCATAGATCTGTAAGTTGGTTGATGCACTGCTGCTGATTCATCATTTGCGCTGAGGTTACATCCTGTGACCATGGGTGTACATACTAGTTTTGCTTCTTCCATACCATATTTCTTCAAAATCTTCTTGAGATACTTGGTTTGAGACAAGAAGATCCCTCCTTCATTTTGTTGGATTTGCAAACCAAGAAAATATGTCAGTTCTCCCAGCAAGGACATTTCGAATTCTTTTTGCATCACCAAGGCAAAGCTTTGACTCATAGCTTCTTCATTGCTGCCAAAGATAATGTCATCTACATACACAACAAGTATCAGCAATTTGTCATTTTCAACTTTTATATAAAGATTGTTGTCTGCTGATCCTTTTGAAAAACCTTGTTGATGAAGATATTTGTCCAAACGATAGTACCAAGCCCTTGGAGCTTGTTTGAGGCCATAGAGAGCCTTTTTCAATCTGCATACAAGATTTGGATCATTTCCAAGAATGAAACCATTTGGCTGCTCAATGTATACTTCTTCTTCCAAGTCTCCATTCAGAAAGGCTGATTTCACGTCCATTTGAAATACTTTGAAGTTTTGAAAGCTTGAGAGAGCAAGGAACATTCAGATGGCCTCAAGTCTTGCAACAGGAGAAAAAGTTTCTTCAAAATCTATTCCTTCTTGCTGCGCATACCCTTTACAAACAAGTCTGGCCTTTTTTCTAATTTCTTCTCCATTTTCATTCAATTTATTTTTGAAGACCCATTTTGTTCCTATAACATTCTTATCCTTTGGTCTAGGAACCAGCTCCCAAGTGTTGTTCTTTTCGATCTGCTCAAGTTCTTCATCCATTGCTTTGACCCAACATTCATCTTTGCATGCCTCTTTCACATTTTGTGGTTCAGTGGAAGAGAGTAATGCCAAATAGCTTGAAGCTTCTGCAATTGTTCTTCTTGTTTGTACACCTGCTTCTTTCTGTCCCAAAATCTGAGATTCTGGATTATTCTTCTGAACATATCTGGATGGAGTCTTCTCTTCTATCCTTATCTGCTCCTCTGGTTCTTATTGAGGTTCTTCTTCTTCATCATTCTGTCTTTGGGGATGGCCTTCATCTTCTTTGATATCTTCATGATTTACTTGCCTAGGAATGTATCCCTTCTCATCAACCACTACATCAATGTTGTCAACAATTCTTCCAAGTCTTTTATTATAGCACTTGTATGCTTTGCTGTGTGGAGAATAACCAAGAAGGATGCCTTCATCTGCTCTAGGTTCAAGTTTGCCAAGTTGCTCATCAGTATTTTTAATATAGCATTTGCTCCCAAAGATTTTGAAGTGCTTTACCGAAGGAGTCTCACCATACCAGAGCTCATGAGGGGTTTGAGTGCTATTCACTCGGACATTTTTTTTGTTGAGAATAATAACTGCAGCATGTGCTGCTTCACCCCAGAAAGTTGCGGGAGTTCCAGATTCATCAAGCATAGCACGAGCCATTTGTTGGACAGTTCTGTTCATTCTTTCCACCACTCCATTTTGCTGAGGAGTTCTAGCTGTAGAGAATTCTCTTCTTATCCCATGTTCTTCACAGAAATTGAAAAATTCATTTGAGGTAAACTCCCCACCTCTGTCGGATCTAAGACACTTAATTTTGTATCCTGATTCATTTTCAACCAAGGCTTTAAAGGATTTGAATTTTTCGAATGCTTCATCTTTGTGCTTCATAAGTCCTAACCAGACAAACCTGGAGAAATCGTCAATGAATAATATCAAGTATTCTTCTCCTCGAGGTGTCCTTTTCCTGAATGGACCACATGTATCTGTATGTACTAGCTCAAGAGGCATGCTAGCTGATCCTTCCTTTTCCGGAAAGGTAGTTCTGGTTTGCTTTCCAAACTGACATGATTTGCATATGGTGTTGTCTGGAACTTTGATATCTGGAAGACCATGAACTGCCTGATATTTGCATGCTTTCCTTATTTGTGAAAAGCTTAGATGCCCCAACCTCCGGTGCCATAACCAGCTCATCATCCTTGCTCAGATAGCATTGTTGTTGTCCTTCTTCAAATATGTATAGATTATTTTGAGTTCTTTTACCTTTGATCACTGTTTTACCTGTATCAAGATCACGAACAAGACATCCATTTGATCTGAATATCACCTCGGTTCTTTGATCACACATCTGGCTGACACTTAGAAGATTATGTTTCAATCCATCAACATACAAAATATTTCCAGCTTTGACCTTTTCTTTTAACTGAGCAGTGCCTTTTCCTTTTATAGTTGCAGGAGTATCATTTCCAAAAGAAACTTCCTTTCCTTTTTCTAGAGCAGAATATGATTCAAGTTTTTCTTTATCACCTGTCATATGCTTCGAACATCCACTGTCAATGTACCATAGATTTTCCTATCCCTCTGCATAAAATGATATCCCACATCTTTCTGTTTGTGGTTCCTTTATTCTCCATGTTTTGGTGCTTGAGGCTTGTTCCTTTGTCTGCTGAAACCTGCTCCTGCATTCAGAATCTTCATGACCAAAGTTATTGCAAATAGAACATTCAACTTCATTTTCAAGAACCGAAAAGTTGTTATAGGTCCTTTTTGTAATCCCGGTCATACTTCTTTGTTTTTTAGCTTCTCTAGTCATGATCGTTTTATATGCAACACATTGAGCTGCTTTGTGACCAAAGTTATGGCAAGAAAAGCATTGTCCATTGATGAAATTTCTGCAGTTATCAAATCTTCCGGCCAAACGATTGTAATTTCTATTGTCATTCATTCTTGAAGCAAATTGAGAGGATTTTACCTGTGGTTGGTTGTAGCTTTTGTTCATCCTTAAGACAGATTGCCCTTGATTTGCATGATAGTCTTTGTTTGTAATTGGTCCCTGCTTTACTTGGTGATCTCCATTGTGCTTTTGCTCATTCCTTCTTGCTGCATCAAGATAACTCTTTGAGGTGGATGCTTGAGAAGTTTCTCCATTATAGCCCAGACCTATCTTGTTTAGAGGAGAGCGTTGTACATTGATGATCTCATCCAGAGTTTCAGATCCTTTGACAAGCTTAAGATTAATAGCCTTTCTTTTCTCAATCTCCTTTCTAAGACCAACAATTTCGCCTTCTAACTTTTCAAGATATTTTTCTTTTTCATCAATTTGAAGTTGTAGAGTATCAATGATCCTATTCTTTTCTTCTATACATGTGTTGAGTCTAGAAATTTCTTCACAAAAGCTATCCACATCTATAGCATCCATGTAATCATCATCTTCAAATGCCATTAAGAGTTTATAGTCATTACCTCATTCATCTTCGTCACTATTTGATAGACCATCACTATCTTCATGAGTGTAGTAGCTTTTCTTATTTGCAATCTGTTTCTTGTTCCATCTAGCAGGTTCCTTTCCTTTATCCTTATGAGGACATTTTGCAGCATAATGACCTACTCTTCCACAAGCAAAGCATTTAAAAGGTAACTTACCTCTGAACCTTCCAGTTCCCCTTTGAAGATTTCTGACAAAATTTGATTCTTCTTCTTCTTCTTCTGGCACGTGACTTGCTTCATAATAGTCTCCTTTGCCTGAAGCCTTGAAAGCAGCTTCTCTTCTGTCTGATGGACCTCCCTTTCTCATTTCATAAGCAGTTAGAATTCCGTGTAGCTGAGACATAGTAAGAATTCGTAGATTTTCCTTTTCTTCTATTGCAGACACTTTAGATTAAAACTTGGGGGACAATGATCTTAGAACTTTTTCAACCACAATAGCCTCTTTTATTTCTTCACCCAAGTTTTTCATGCAATTAACAATCTCATCTACCCGAAGGAAATAGTTAGCCACACTTTCATCATTACACATTATGAGATTCTCATACTGAATCCTGAGGGTTTGAAGTTTAGCACGCTTTACCTGTTCATCTCCTGCGTAGCTCAAGACAATCTTGTCCCATATTTCTTTTGCGGATTTATATTGCATAACCTTCATGAATTCTGTTTGAGATAAGCATCCCAGCAGAGTATTGACTGCTTTAGCATTTGTTTCATATTTCTTCTTTTCGGCCGTATCTGTAGGAGTAGCTGAAGGAAAAGTGTAGCCTGTATCTATGATATCCCAAACTTCTGTACCAAGAGATTGAAGATAGGCAGTAACTCTTACCTTCCAATAATTGAAGTTTGTCCCATCAAAAATTGGTGGCCTGATTGATGCTTCCCTATCGTAGTTGCTCATGATGAATGATCTTCCTTCAAGCGATCAAGCTTCTCTGAAGGACCTGCTCTGATACCAATTGTTGGAAATAATACTGAGAGGGGGGGGGGGGGGGGTGAATCAGTATTATCAAGTTCTTTTAATAAATCTTCCTTATTTATTCTTTGAATTATTTTTGCATGTCAGTACCATAAAATAATGAGCATGAACAAAGAAAACAGATAGTCACACCAAAGAACACAAGATGTAAGGTGGAAACCCAATGTGGGTGAAAACCACCTGCTGCAATATGTCTCTATCTTCTTTCAAATTAGAAACTCCTTTTACAATGGTTTTGTACTAGTGCAGTCCTTTACCAGTACGCAAGTTGCAACCTGCAGAGAGCTACAACTCTCTCTCGTTTTCTAGTCTCTCCTGGAAGGGAGCTACAACCCCCTACTTCTTTTCTTTCAAGGACCACTTTTCATAAATTTTCAAACTGGATCCAAGAACATCAAAAACCCATCAACTACACTTGCATCATCAATCTCTGATTTCACCAAAGCCAACCCGCATACAGATCTGCAAATATTTCCTTATAACTTTGCAGTTGTTACATCAGACATACCCAGATCATAACATGTGTAAAATAAAACATGCATCAATAATTCAGACCCAAATTATTAGATTTATAGATCTAGTGTATGCCACATATCACAGATCAAAGTCATATAGAGATACCACTATTCCAGCCTTAAGATTTTGACCTATCAATAGAATTTATCCTTCTCCTTACGCTCAGGTTCCTTCTTCATTCAGATCCAGATCTGCACCAAAACCCAATCACAATATTCCAGATCTAGCACTTTATCAGATATTCGATAATTCAGAAGATGCTTTGCCAAATGATCTCCTTCCTCTTTTATAGTCATAGGCCTTTCACAATACCACGGGCCAAAACCATAGGATCAAAAAACTGTTGGACTAATACCATGAACCAACCATGAAAGTACGTGAGATCAAAACTTTTGGATGCAATACCACGGGCCAAAACCATAGGATCAAAAATTGTCGGACTAATACCATGAACCAACCATGAAATTGCGTGAGATCAACACTTTTGACGAGGTACCATGGTCCAAAACCATAGGTTCAAATACCAAGGACTAACTACCATGGACCATAGGTAAGTTCTCCAACATATACGCGCTTTTCCTTGCATGAAAGTGCGTACCATGGTCCAAAACCATAGGTTCAAATACCAAGGACTAACTACCATGGACCAAAGGTAAGTTCTCCAACATATACGTGCTTTTCCTCATAGGTTCAAATACCAAGGACTAACTACCATGGACCAAAGGTAAGTTCTCCAACATATACGCGCTTTTCCTCATAGGTTCAAATACCAAGGACTAACTACCATGGACCAAAGGTAAATTCTCCAACATATACGTGCTTTTCCTTGCATGAAAGTGCGTGAACTTTTTCTCTACATGAAATAAACTTTTCTCTGCATAAAAGTGTGTGAACGTTTCTCTACATGAAATAAACTTTTCTCTGCATAAAAGTGCGTGAACTTTTCTCTACATGAAATAAACTTTTCTCTGCATATAAGTGCGTGAACTTTTCTCTACACTATAATTTATTATCTGAGATGAGTGGGTTTCCATCAAGTACAACATATGTATCATAATGCCAACACCATAGTTAGAAACCAAAAAATACAAATAATCAGGGACATTAAGAAGCACCAAGAGTAATATTTTTAGGCAATAAGTATCACACAAGAATTTTAGATAGATATTATCAAAAGATTAAAAAGGGATATCAAAATATGATGGTAACTACCATAAATGATCAGTCATATAGGTCAACAAAAGGGAGGGTATTTTGTGAATCAAACCTCCCACTCAATGAAAGAGAAAAATAATGATAGTCTCCAATAACTTAGAAGGGAAAGATTACAATTGGTTTATATGGTGGACTAGAAAATGTGACGTTTGTTCCTTTCATATTTCACAATTGTCCTATTAGAAAGGTTTCACGACGAGGAAGATGATGAATTGTACAACAAACCTATAAATAGGAAGTGTAAATGGCTATATGCACAAATGGGAAGTTTTGGAAACAAGATAAAATAGATTCATAGATGAACAATTTCTAAAAATGTACATGTGTGGATTGAAGGATTACAACCATAGTGAAATAAAGCTATGGAACCCTAAAAAAGGTTGAGGATGCTAGACATGCGACAAAACTCATTGAACAAAAGAAAAAGTTCAATAGGGCATCATTTGCTAGGGAAGATCAAAGTTGACACTAGAATTCAAATAAGAAATACATAAATAGATGTATATATTGTGGAGACAAATGGTTGCCAAGGAACAGATGCAAGAATAAGAAATTATATACTCAATAATATAAGGGCTTAGAAACATATAGTTGTGAATTGAATAAAATGAAAAATAAGGAAATAAATTGTCATAAGCATGGAAAAATATGGACACTAGGACATACATGTGAAGAAATGTCACTATGCTATTGTATACAATGGATGGAAAGCAAATTAGAAGTACAAAATCCTTATGATGAAATCACTATAACATACAATGAAAATTTAGACCATGAAAAAACACTAAAAAAAACATCCCTAGTTTCAATCTCATATGGCCAACAAAATAGGAATGAAGAAAATGAAATTCAAAGAAGATAATTACTCCAAAAGACCAAATAAAATCACCAATTTCCAAATATGCTCCACCACATCTTAGAAAGGAGAGAATCCAATCTCTAAGAAAAGAAGAAATCAAGCCTATAGTGCTTCCAATAACCATGACATGGAAACCACAACCTAAGACCCTAAAGCTTAGAGGAATCATAAAATATAAAAATGTCACAACACTTGTCCATTCTTGTAGTACTCACAATGTATAGACATTGTTTTTCTAAAAGACTAAACTTTTTTGGGTACCCCACTAAGGATATCACTACAACATTTGCTAATGGACAAAAGATCAAATAATTATGAAAGTTTCATAAAGTTTCAATTCAAATAAAAGAACAAGAACTACAAGCATAACTCTATGCTCTATCGCTCGAAGATATTGATATATTGCTAGGTGTGAAATGGTTGATGCAGTTGGGAAGTTAAACTACAAACCTTAAAGAATATTTCATGGAGTTTAGTGGGAAAATCCAACATTATAAATTATATGGTGTTGAATCTTCCACTCTCAAGAAGATGCAAACAATACATAGGAATCTCACCAACACTCAAAGCATGAATGAAGTCAAACCCATAAAACTGATAAAATTCATTCCACCACAGAAATGTGCTTAACTAGAGAAGATCCTATTTGTTCTGCTTTGAGGAAAATACATTCCTTAATATGGTGGCAATGTTATAAACATAATAATCATCATAAACAATAATAACTAAATTAATTAATGAAAATTCAAGGGTCACACACCCTTTCACCTTGTAACCAATTACTGCCATAAGTAAACCATCACGAGGGTTGTTGTATCAACATCATTCTTACCAATCATTTTTATCAATTAATATACTTATATCAACAAAATGATTATGTCTTTAAAATAAATAGGGACTATTTATTACATAATCATAATGTTTGAGAGCCTCTAATGAAATAGAAAATTCCTTTTAGCTTGGTTTCTTATTCTACTTTGAAATTTACCTATTGTAGGAGAATGACCAAAATAGATTTTGTTACAACCAAAATGTCATTTATGTAGTAGAATTGAAATCCTTAAGCATCTTTCTTGGTTTTCTCTATTTGTCTTCCCCTTTCATAGCCAACTTATTTCCACATCTAGTACCTAGAAAGTAGCCTTGTTATGTAGAACAACATTGCAACCAATAAGATTAAAACTACTATTTTTGATATAGAATAAAAGAGTGATATTTATATAATAATAACTAGCATGCTAGAAGTTTCTCATAGTATGATATTCCATCAATCCATATATGAAAGTTGAATTTTATATTTTGGTGTTTTGGAAATTCCCCACACCCCTCGTTTGGTCTATGCCTTAGCTATGAACATAAACAAACTAAATATGCCCAAAAGAAAAACAACTTTGCATAGCGGAATATAACATCAATGAGATCAATAACAATACACAATATTTATGGCCCAAATGATCTAGGTGGATATTGGTGGCCACTCACTTATTCCACCTAGACCTCCAGTTGGTTTCATTTGTTTTAGTAGTTTTTCAGGTGCTTAACTTCCGGAGCAATTTTGATCCCCTAAACGATGTTTTTTGAGTACCATAGTAGGCTTGGAGCCGTAAGTAGGGGCCTATCGCAAATCCTGTAGTACTCAGAGAGAAATTTCCAATAAGGTATCATATGCACAAAATGTAAATAATATGACCATGTTACGACCCTGGGAAGTTGGCTACCCAACTAACCCCAACGGGGCCCATAAACTCTTAGAGTTACATCTCCTGGGGTTAGGGTTTTGGTTTTTTCGGGTTTTCTCTTGTTTTTAAATAATAAATAAGCCCTTGATCCTCATTGTAACACAGTTCAGAGGCATGTAGCCGCCACATCTCTTCTTAGAGATAAGCTACCATCGCTCAAGCTAGTTTATTTTCATTATGTTTGTAAGCATATTTCAGTATTTTGATATTAACGAAATGAAGTGTTCTTTCTACCGCATCTATGTATTTATGGTTATATATGTAAGTTGTTGCATTCCTGTTTAAGTTCAGATCAGTGGTATCAAAGTGGTCTACTTTTTCTCTATTTTTCTTTGCATTTCCCCAATGAGGACGGGGTATAAGGAGATAGGGATCGAACTAGTTGAACCTTTGCAAGACCAGCGTCACAATCCCCGGCGGCCTCCCATGGTGGAATAAAGAAATATGAGGGGTAGGATATCCTTTCAAAATATTTCTCGAGGAAACTCTTGAGTGATAGAGGAATGCAATGATGGATAAATTTTCCCTGATCCTCCAACGACTACCCATAGGCGATGCATCTTCATCCAGCAGCCACTCTGGAGGCGCCACTCCTTTTAAGGTACAAGTTAACTTTGATATCAAAATATTTGAGGGCCAGTTAGATGCAGACATTGTAGATAAATGGTTGAGTCTATTGGAAGGATGTTTTTTAATTCATGACTTTTCCAATCAGGAAAATATTACTTTTGCACTTCTAAAATCCACCCCACACGTCAAGGATTGGTGGGAAACCTACCGTGAACAAAGGGATGAGAGGGAATCCTCACTGTGTTTAGTTGCACCCACTTGGGGTTATTTCTGAGATGCCATCAAGGAACAATATTACCTTGTTGGGAGCTATCAAGATAAATACATAAAGTGGACCATGCTACGACAAGGAAGGGACCAACATGTGTCAGAGTTCACAATTTTTTCCATACCCTCCGCACAAAGTTGGGTATCAAGGATTATGAAAGGAATTTGGTACTAAAGTACCACAACTGTCTACATAACTACATCCAAGATGAGAAGGAGTTCATAGAAATCTCCTTGCTCAGCACGACATACCGATATGCTGTCAAGATTGAGCAAAAGTTTAAATAGAAGAGCAAGACTTTGTATCTATGAATCTGAAGCAAGGAAAAGGTGCCCCCAAACCACAAAGAAAAAGAAAAAGTCAAGGCAAGGTGACCCAGGACAAACCATTGAAGCTGCAAGAATAAAAAGCACCACGAAGACAAAGAAGGACATGGGAAAATGGTGTGAGTTACATAAGAGCTCCACTCACAACACAAGTGAGTTTTAGGCCAAGCAGTCACATGTGGCCAAGCTGAAGGCTTCCGATTCAGACACATGTTCCGACTTGGATTCAAAACGCGACAAGGGGAATGAGAAAGGGAAGAAATTCATTGACGCTGAGCCCAATGCCACTTTGACCACCACAAAGATCTAGAAGAATGAGCTTGAAGATATAGAGGAGGGGGAACGCCTCTTCCACTCACATATGTGGGTGAAAGGTTCTCAACTGCAATTCACTGTCGATAGCGGGAGCCAAAATAACCTCATTTCGGTAGAGACCGTGAAGTGGTTGGGCCTACCGACAATAACACACCTGCAACCGTACACCATCAGGTGGCTTCACCAAAGATGAGATCTTCACATTAGCCAGTAGTGTTGCCTTCCCTACAACATCAAGCTCTTCATGGATGAGGTACTATGTGATGTTTCCCCTCTTTAAGTCTGTGATGTTTTATTAGGAAAACCATACTTGTGGAAGTGACATGTTTTATGTGAGTGTAGAACTTGCTCTCTGATTATTATTTTGGGAAATAAGTTGTATAGGATACCGGAGGTAGCCCCGTCTACCGCCATCTCTTTGATGACTACAAAGCAATGCAGTAAGATCATTTCCCAGACTAGGAAATTTGTTTTCCTTATGATTCTCCCTCAGGGAAAGAAGAAGGTTGTGGCCATGACTTCTAGACAGGGATCCTCCATGCAGCAACAACAGATAGACAAGGTCGTGGGGGAGTACAGGGACATGTGCCTCACCTACAAGGGTACCTCTGCATTGTCAAGTCAAGAACTCCATCGATCTGACCCTGGGCGTGCCACTACCCAATGGACCGATCTATCAATGTTCTGTTATGGAGAACTATGATATCAAGAGGAAGATTAAGGAGTCGTTGTAGAAAGGGAACATCAGGCCAAGTTCATCACCTTATGGGAGCTCAATTGTATTGGTACAAAATAAGGATGGGACATGGAGACTCTGCATTGACTATCAGGTGTTGAACAAGATCATTGTCCGAAATAGGTACCCAATCCCACAGATAGATGACCTTCTAGGCCATCTCAAGGGGGGAAATATTTCAGCAATACTGACTTGAATTTTGGTTATCACCAGGTGCCTATCGAACCCTATGATGTGTGAAAGATTTCCTTCAAATCTAAGGGGGGCCTTTTCGAATGGTTGACCATGCCTTTCGGGTTGACAAATGTCCCGCCAACCTTCATGACATTGATGGTCAACATATTGCGACCCTTCATCAATACATTTTTGGTGGTGTATTTAGATGACATCTTGATCTTCATTAAGAGTTGGGAAGAGCACCTCCACCATATTCGACAGGTCCTTAAAACCTCGCAACAACACAAGTTGTATGCCAATTTGGAGAAATACACTTTTGGAATGATCCAGGTTCAATATCTGGAGTACGTCATTAATGAGTAGGGTGTGCATGTGGACCCAACCAAGATACAATTCATTCAAGATTGGCCAACCCTAACCACTCTAACAGAGCTTCACAAATTTTTGTGAGTTGCCAATTTATATCGCAGGTTCGTGTTGGGGTTCTCTCATGTCACTTGGCCTTTAAGTCAAGTCACCAAGGGCGGAGCGAAATAATTTTTTTTTGGTGTGAAATCCAACAGAATGTGTTTTTTGAGTTGAATCATTGCCTCTACGCTGCACCAGTGCTCACATTACCAGACCTGCAACAACCATTTAAGATTGAGAAAGATGCCTCCAACAATGTTATTGGTGCAGTTCTTACTCAGCAGGGGCATCCAGTGGCTTACCACAATGAGACATTTTCAGACACAGTATGAAGGTATCCCACTTATGACAAAGAAATGTATTCCATCATACAAGCCTAATGTCATTACATTCTGGGGAAGGAAATGGTCATCCACACAGACCACCGACCTCTGTAGGTCATACAGACACAAGGGAAGTTGCAGAACGATTGCCATCGGAAATGGTCCACCTACCTGCAATAGTTCCATTTGAAGATTAAGTGCAAGAAGGGAACCACCAATAATGTTCCAGAATGCCTCAATCAATGACCAGTCATGGCACTGATCACTGTGATCCACTCCTATGGGCACGAGACTTCAGGGTGGTTGTGTCGTTATCAGAGCAATCCAGAATTTGGCAGCACATGCCATACACTCCTAGAAAGGAAGCAAGTTCCAAATTTTCACCTTCACAATGCACTATTATGCCACAGGGAAACATTTGTGTTCCTTCAAAATAGTGTGCCAAGATGATTTGGGAGGTGCACTATAGTTAGGACATTGGACATTTTGGAGTAGAGAAAATTGTGGCGGTACTGCAGAAGTATTTTTATTGGCAGAAACTTCGTCAAGATGTGGGGAAGTATAATAGATCCTACACCACTTATGTCATTTCAAAACCAACAATCAAGAAGCAAGGCTTATATACTCCTCTACCTACTCCTAGTTGACATTGGGAATCTATCTCCATGGATTACATGTCGGGCCTTCCTTCTACTAAGCATGACAACGACTTTGTTTTCGTGGTCATCGAAAGATTCTCTAAGATTGTCATCATGGTGGCCTACAAGAAGAGTGTCATAACAGAGGCCACTGTTAAACTCTTATTTGAGTGAGTGTGGGTACACTTTGGGTCCCGCAGTCCATTGTCTCATATTGGGATAGCAGATTCCTGAGTGCATTTTGGTCAAGTCTATGGTTGACGATGGATACAAAACTTACTAAGTCCACGACTTTCCATCCCTAGACTAATGGCCAAACAGAGGTTGTCAACAAGATGACCGTACACATTCTACACATGTATAACTCAAAGCATCCACACACATGGGATGAAAGCCTCCCCTATGTCCAACACAGCTACAACAAAGCACTCCACAACTCAATGGGCCACAACCCCTTTCAGGTAAGGATGGTATTTCAACCATTATGTCCCATTGATGTTGCCATAGAATTTGTATCTACTCAGGAAGATTCATCCCACGCCCATTCTGAAGCCAAAAGGGCTAAAAACTTCATTGAGCGCATTCAACACATTCGCCTATAGGTCCATGATATATTGGACAAAGCCAATGCTATGTACAAGCAGTGCCATGATCAACATCGAGTGCCAGAAAAGTTCCAGGTGGGCGACAAATTTTGGCTACATTGGTAGAAGGAGCACCTCATTGGACCCGAACGCAAGCTTTGCCCTCTCTGATATGGCCATACACCATCACCAAGGCTATAGGTGACAATGCCTTCGAGCTTAGCATCCCACTATTCTTTGGTTTGCACCTAGTTTTCAATGTAGATCTCATTTGACCATACTTTCCACCATTGTTGGACACATCCAACATTGCAGAACAACTTACACCAACAGAGCTCAACCTGGACTGCATGGAATAGGCAATAAATGATGATCTCGTGGACATGTAGATCAAGAACACTTACCAATAGAGGATCCAACTATATCGAGTTGTTAAAGCATGCCAACTCCTTTACCAATGCAAGTGGTTCACCAAGGATTAGGTTCAACAGAAATTTCCCCACCTCATGGAGGCTCTGCATGCAATGGGGACCATTGCCTCCTAAAGGGGGAGGATTGATCCAGGTGGATAATGGTGGTCACCCACCTATTCCACCTAGAACTCTACTCAGTTTCATCTGTTTCCTTGTTTATTTTAGCATTTACTATTTTTAGAGTTTTTTTAGGTCCTGAACTTTCGAAGTAGTTTTGACACCCTAATCAGAGTTTTTTTTAGGTCCGCAGTAGGCCCATATGTAGGCCTACCTCAAACCCTATAGTACTTAGAGAGACCTTTCCAAAAAGGTATCATACGCACCAAACAAAGATAATATGAGAAAGTTACGACCCTGAGAAGTTGGCTTCCCAAATAACCCCAATGGGGCCCACAAACTCTTGGCGTTACATCTCTTGGTGTTAAGGTTTTGGTTGTTTAGCATTTTATCTTGTTGTTCAATAGTAAATAGGCCCTTGAGCCTCATTGTAACATAGTTCAGAGGCATGTAGTCACCACATTTCTTCTCAGAGATAAGCTACCATTGCGAGAGCTAGTTTATTTCCATTCTATTTGTAAGCATATTTCAGTATTTTGATATTAATGAAATGAAGTGTCCTTTCTGCTGCATCTTTGTATTTATGGTTATATTTGTAATTTGTTGCATTCATGTTTAATTTCAGATCAGTGGTATCAGATTGGTCTGCTATTTCTCTATTTTTATTTGCATGTCCCCAACGAGGTTAGGGTATAAGGAGTTAGGGTCGAATTGTTTGAACCTTTGCAAGACCATCCTCACAAACCCTGACGACCTCCCATGGCGGAAGAAAAGAAAGATGAGGGGGCAAGAGATCCTTTCAAAATATTGCTCGAGGAAGCTTTCGAGTGACATAAGAATGCAATGATGGATAAATTTTTCCAGATCCTCAGACGACTACCCACAGGAGACACATCTTCACCCAGCCACCACTCTGGAGGTGCCACTCCTTTTAAGGTACAAGTTAACTTTGATATTCCTATATTTGAGGGCCAGATAGATGCAGACACTATAGATAAATGGTTGAATATGTTGGAAGGAAGTTTTTTAGTTCATGACTTTTCCAATCAAGAAAATATTACTTTTGCACATCTCAAAGTCACCCCGCACGTCAAGGACTAGTGGGAAATGTTGAAAATAGCAACAAGAAATTCTAAATATAGAAGTGCTAAAAATAGCACTGCCATAAATAGTATTTCAGGACACCTTCCTATTTTAGTTAGTCCCTGAACTAAAATAGAGAAGTAAAATTCGAATTTGATCTTAGCAGGTGTTTGTAAAATAATTAATTAATTCATCTTGAGTTAATTAGTTGTAGAAAATCAAACATGAAGTCTATGTGAGGACATGCAACAATTATCCCATTGATTGAGGAATTTATCCCTTAGTTAAAGAGATAAGGATGAGTTGTAATTAGTTAGCTTAGTTAAATGAGTTAAGTCCAGTTAGATTAGTTCAAATAGTTTGTTGAAATAATTGTGAGTTCAGTTAGTTAATGCATGCATGCATGTAACTGCTACACTTCAGATAACTGAATATTCTCTCATAAATAAATCATGCATGTGAGTTCAGTCAGAGACCTAGTTGAGATTAGATGGAGGGACAATGTACATTAGTTGCAGGAATATTCCATTGTGAATATCTCTTGCATGCAGAGGGAGTCCATTCCTTAGATATTACGCAGTTACTTCTTTAGTTTAGTGAGTGTGTGATGAGGCCAATTCACATAGGTGGCATCACTGAACCCCAAGGAAAACTGTGCAAGGAAATAGGAGGCTTGGAGGGCTGAGGGAAGGCATATCTAGTGTCAATTTAGTTTGTGAGTTGTATTGTCTTGATTGCAGATAGAGCAAGATAGCTTGTGAGCTGATTCTTTTGTAATTTAAACATATTTCCACTTGTATGATAATATAGAGATTGGGGTTTTAGGCTGAGGCTTTCCTCGAGTTATTCTTCTGTGTTCATGTGTGATTGATTTCTCTTCATCTGTTATATGTGTTCTATTTGATCTTGCTCATATTAGATTAAGCTTCTGCGAAGTTTGTTGTAGAAGTAGATCTTGTATTTTGCTTTAGTATATTGCATAATCTGTTGATCTACAGTGGGAATTTCTATAGGAAACCTACTTTGAACAAAAGGACAAGAGGGAATCCTCACTATTTTCAGCCTCACTGACTTAGGATTATTTCTGAGGCGCCATCAAGGAACAATATTACCTTGTTGGGAGCTATGAAAATAAATACATAAAGTGGACCATGCTGCGACGGGGAAGGGACAAAGGTGTGCCGAAGTTCACAAATGTTTTCCATACCCTCCGCACGAAGTTGGGTATCAACGATTCTGAAATAAATTTGGTACTCAAGTACCATGGTTGTCTACACAAGTACATTTAGGATGAGATGGAGTTCCTGGACATCTCCTTGCTCAACACAACATACTGATACGCTGTCAAGATTGAGCAGAATTTTAAACAGAAGAAGCGATACTTTGGATCTGTGAATCTAAAGCATGGAAAAGGCGCCCCCAAACCATAGAGAAAAATCCAAAGTCAAGGTGGGGAAACCCAGGACAACCCGCCGAAGTTGCAAGCAAAGAAAAACACCACGAAGACAAAGAAGGTACGAGAAAATGGTGTGAGTTCCATAAGAGCTCCACTCGCAACACAAGTGATTATCGGGCCAAGTAGTCACTTGTGACTGAGCTAAAGGCTTTCAATTCAGATGCATGTTCTAAATCTGAGTCAGAATCTGACAAAGCGAATGACAAAGGGAAGCAGATCATTAATGCTGAGCCCAGTGCCACTGTGGCCACCACAAATATCTAGAAGAATGAGCTTGAGTATCCAGAGGGGGAACACCTCTTCCACTCATAGATGTGTGTGAAAGGTTCTCTGTTGCAGTTCATTATCGACAACGGGAGCCAAAAGAACCTCATTTTAGTAGAGGTCATGAAGCGGTTGGGCCTACATATGACAGCACATCCACAGCGATACACCACTGGGTGGCTTCACCAAGGACGAGATTTTTGTGTTAGCCAGTAGTGCCACCTTCACTACAACATCAAGCCCTTCACAAATGAGGTATTGAGTGATGTTGTTCCTCTTGAATTTTGTGATGTATTTTTAGGAAAACCATACTTGTGGAAGTGACATGATGTATATGAGTATAGACCTTGCTCTGTGATTATTACTTTGCGCAATAAGTTGTATAGGATACTAGAGGTGGCCTCACCTACTGCCATCTCTTTGATCATTACAAAGCAATGCAGTGAGATCATTTCCTAGACTAGGAAATTTGTTTTCCTTATGATTCACCCTTAGGGAAAGAAGACGGTTGTGGCCGCGGTTTCCAAACAAGGCTCCTCCACACAACAACAACAGATGGACAAGGTCATGGAGGAGTACATGGACATTTTTGCCTCACCTACAAGGGTACCTCTACACTGTAAGGTTAAGCACTCCATCAATTTGACCCCAGGCATGCCACTACCCAATGGACCAATCTATCGACACTCTTTTCTGGAGAATGATGAGATCAAGAGGAAGATTCAGGAGCTGCTGCAGAAAAGGCACATCAGGCCAAGTTCATCACCCTATTGGAGCCCCGATTATAACAACCCTGGTGAAAATTCCATGTTATAAAAGTTAAAAACAATAACCACGGTTGATGGGAAACGTGTTCCAAGCTGAATGGTGGGCAAGACATCCTACTATGGGTTTTCATTTGTTTGTTTATGGTGAAGGAAATTGGCAAAGGAAATGGTTAAGGATTTGGAAAGGATAAATGGCATTTTTGGCACATTTATTTATGAAAATAATGGAAATTAGGAGAAAAGGGAGGTGAAAGGTCATAGGTTGCATGTGAGGAGGAAAATGAAGGAAATTAATGGAAAATGAAGAAAATAGAGGCCTCATTCATAAAAAGGATTCTGAGGATTAGTTGGTAACACTTTTTGTCAGTTAAGTTTTGGAGCTCTCTCATTATTCTCTCTCTCATACTCTTGGACACATAGAGTTTCTTGGAGAAATTTTAGCATCTGATCAAGAAAGGCAAAGAAGGCAAGAGGAAGCAAAGATCAATCATGGAAAGGCAGGATCAAGTAGCTACAACATGCTTCATTGCAGTTATCAACTTGCATGTGTATTTTCCTTGCTAGAGTTAGCATGCATGGAATTGCATGTGGTTCTTTTCTATCATGGCATGGGTTTTTCCAAGGGTACCAATGTTTTCAGCCTAGCCTTGCCATTCCTGGATAGCCATGGTGTGATGGGGTTCTCATGTTTTGGTTGAGATCGATTGTCAGATGGATTCAAAGCTGAGTGAGGTGGACCTCTGAAATGATAGAACACATGGCCTAGTAACCTTTGAGTCGGACTGTGGGTTGCAGTAAAGTTGGATTTTGTGTTGCCTGAGATGGCCTAGGAATGCTTACCTATGAATGACAGGATATACTGTAAAGCCAAGAGGTGCGTTTCTCTCTATTGGGCCTAGTAATTCTGGTTTTGGGATATGCGGTAAAGCTTGGAGAGTGGGTCTCAGTTTAGGACCTAGTGATCTGAGTTTGGGTTGCAGTAAATCGTGAGAGACTAGGAGACAGGAAAATTCCTCACAGTGTAGGTGGATAAATCCGATGGCATCCATGCTTATTTAGCATAGTGATCGGGTGGAGATCACTGTAAAGCCTGTTATGATGTGTTCATTGTGTTAGCCTAGTGATACAGGATGGATTACGGTAAGGCCTAGTTTCTATTGATGAGGGATAGGTGGTTTAGCCTTGGTATGCCTTGGTTGGTTCTTTGGTTTGAGTCCCACATTCATGCTTGGAATATGGCACGGGGGTGAATGAATGAAGAGAGATTTGGCTCAGCCATTTTGTGGTCGGGTGGAACGTGGTAGTCCTATCTCCAGTTGATTCATTGCATTCATTAATGAGAAATTAATTCCCTTGATTTTCATGTGAAAATGTATTGATGTACATCTTGATTTTGATGGATGACATATTTATGGTATTTATGTTCCTATTATGTTGGTTATATGTATATTTTATGAAAACAACTATGTATGGCTCTCAGCATGTTTTTACTTGTAAATGAATGGATAGTGTGTCTATGGCCTAATAGATGATAATGGAACAAATGACATGAGGGAACAATGGTTAATAGCAATTCTCAAATAAGTATGAGATACCTATACTTAATTCTGTTGTTTACACCTGTAGGTTACATGTTGATGATATGTTTGACAAAATGCTTGGCATGGCTAGTAGGGGCCTGGTTATGGTCTTGTTCAGCTTATTGCTTTTCTATCATTGTTTCTGTGTATTTTTAATGATTTCAAGCTATCGCTCCATTATGGGCAGTGGTTTGGGCTTTGGGCCTGAAAAAGTGGCTTAAATCTCAGGGTCGTTGGCAGAAAACTAGCAATTTTGTTCCCTGGTAGCTGGAAAGCAAGCCTGTGAGAGTGACCTTAGCTTTCTAGTCGCTCCCTTGCCCATAGAATGAGAAAAACTATTGCCTAAGAGATATAGAACAGTAGTGGGACCAGGGACAAGCTGTTTGAGTGGTTGACTTGTCTCCGAGCATTCTGTTGATGATG
Organism: Pinus tabuliformis; assembly: GCA_031772625.1. Lineage (NCBI taxonomy): Eukaryota > Viridiplantae > Streptophyta > Pinopsida > Pinales > Pinaceae > Pinus > Pinus tabuliformis. The sequence continues at coordinate 934,278,948 of CM062819.1, read as the reverse complement.
TTGGATGATTGTGTGTGATGTTTTTGTCAATTTTGTTAGTGTTAGTCTTGTTAGCCTATCACCTAGATCAAATATGCTTTTACAATGCTTGTCAGGACTATCAAAATCAATTTTTTTATGTCACTAGGTTTACATAATAAAATTTGGTCACTGTTTGGTCAGTCTAGAAATGAAATCAATGTTTTCAAAATTCACTCATGTTGGTCACCTATCACATTTCTATGAAGGTGTCATAATAAAAGAAAGTTAGTTATCATCATCATTCCATTTAGTTTCAAGCCATCCATTAGGTCACTAGGGTTTCCAAGGTCCACCATTTTCATGAATAAATCCAACAGTGAATAGAGCATGACAAGCAACTCTTTGGTATTGATTTGTGAGTTATCACACATTCATCATGTTTTCATGTTTGAAAAGTTCCAGAAGAAGAAATTCGAGTGCTCAGGAAAGTGAAAAGACAGCTCAGGTTTCAGCATTAAAAGTGACTCTATTTTCAAAAGTGAAAAAAATCATTTTTTCAAAGGTTTGTGGGTCCCATTTCTTTTTAAAAAGAGAAATAATTTTGCCTATATAAACTCAAAAGCCCCAAACTTGTTTCATTTACCTCTTATTCACTCTTGAGTATCGAGCTCTCCACTCCAAAAGAGAGAAAAAGTCGATTTTTTAGGCAAAATTGGAAAAAATCTCAAGGCGTTGCGCACAGAGACAAGGCGTTGTGCTTGGAGGCTTGCGCTGCGCACAAATACACTGCGTTGCACTCAACCTAACTGCGCTGCGCACGGGCCAGAGTATCCAGAAAACACCCAAATCTCTCCCAAATTCAATTTTTTGGCTTGTTAACCTGATTTCATTGCTTCCTAAGCCAAGCAACAAGTAAGTACACCATTATTCTTCCTTCTTTTCTTTTCAAAATCATCTCATGCCAATGATTTTTTTCAATTAGGGTTTGTAGTGAAATTTCTCATGGAGAATGATAGGTTGAGGTGACCATTTTTATTTCTTGGTTTCTAAACATGTAAAATGTTTCCCTACACCTATATACATGTTTGATAAACTATTTTAACCACTCAATCAACCTCAAAATAGAATTTTACCTCTCCAAAAGTGAAACCCTAGTTCATTCCTAGGGATTTTTGGGCACTTTCACTAAAAACTCTGTTTTTCCTTCTCACAAGCAGATCATTCCTCCATTGTTGTTCCACTCATTTTCATCAGCTCTCCTTAGTTCATTTCCACCTCTTTCAAACCTCCTTTACCATTTTGTCAAACTCCACCTTCACATCACTTCATTTTCCACTCATACCTCACAGTTTTTCTCATTTTCCTGCTGCTAGGGTTTTTGTGATCATGGAGGCAGAATCTTCACCAGAGAGGAAGAGACATCACAAGGGAGGGAAAATCCTTAGATATGAGCCATCAAATTGCAGTGAAATCAACTCATATCCCTTTATCAAACAATGCTTTGAAGATGCACATTGCTTGGATTTCTGCAACAAGGTGAGTGAGGTGGGTTTTCATGAGAAGTTGACAGATTGGGTGGAAACTCAGTTGAAGGGTGAAAGTGTTGTTATTGCTGGTGTTGAATTCATTTTTTCAGTGGCCTCCATTTCACTTGCTACAGGGCTACTGAACAATGGTGAATATTGGTTCAAGGGAATGAACCTAGATCTTGAATATTATAAGCCTTTCTTAAAAACACCATACAGGGAAAAACATGCTCGCACTATGCCTTTCAGATACTTATTGGAGAAATATGCCCCTTTGATGAAGATTATCATGAAGTTATTTACATGTGAAGGAAGATTCTCTAGGTTGTATGCTTATCATATTCGCCTCCTAATGCACTTCACCTCTCAGAAGCCACTCAACATGTGTAACTACCTATTCAGGAGTATTTCCAAAATGTCAGAGAAGATACAAATGAAGAACAAGGAGCACTACCCAAGCCTATTTCATCATAGTTTGATCAAGACTATAGTACTTCACCAGAAAGTAGAGAAAGGTATGACTTGGGGGACCTTTTTGGAAACAACCTTGAAATGGCATGAAGCCAATGAAGCAACTAAATCCTCTGGCATACCGAAATAGTAAATGGAAGTGGGGTCCTCTAGAAAAATAGTTGAGAAAACTCAAGCACCTAAGCCTGAGGTGACTAGGATGTACAAGAGAAGACAGAGGCTTGTGTTTTCTTTTCATGGTGAGAAATGGGCCAAGCCTTCTACATCAACAAAGCAGGGATCAACAACGCAGGATAAAGACACAGTTGAGCATGAGTTTGAGCTAGTTGATTTAGAGCCAGAGGATCAGACTTCAAGCATGCAACAAACAATCAACGATAAAGACTATCAGATCAAGGAGCTTACAGTCAACATGGAGATAGTTAGATACATCATTTCATTCCTTGAATAGGAGAATAGTCAGCTCAAAGCAAAGCAATTGATCATAGAAAAAGAGCAAACCAAGTTATTGCAGCAGGTTGGCAAGGGCAAAGAAATCATAGAGTCAAGTGAGCCTAAAGGGGAAAAAGGGAAAGTTAAGAGGAAAATTCCAAGAACAAAGAGCCTAAAGGAGGCATTAAAAGAAGAGGAAGAACACATCTTGTTGAATGAAGACATAGACCTAGAGGACATAATTGCTCTTGAGGTCAATCAAGACAAGGAGTATTGGCTCAACAGGGTGAATGAACACTTGGAGAATCTCCTTGAGAAGGAAAATAGGGATAATCAGTTGCTTAGACATATGGCGCACCACTACCAGGCTCAAAACATGATCGCCAATGTCAAGGTCAAGCAGCTTGAAAATAAGCTCAAAGAAGCCAAAAAGGACCAAAAGGATGAGGGAAACTTGGAGATGCTTGCTGAATCATATATGAAGGTTTAACATACATAATTTTACAGCTCCTAGCCAATTTTGAGCACTTTTGGTTTTTGTGACTTTTGGAGCTAAATTTAGAAAATTAGCAGCTCCAGAAGTGCAACACCTTGGCGCTGCGCTTTTTCCTCAGGCATCTATTTCAGGAAAAGCCTACACTTTTAGAAATATGTTTCCATCCTCTAAAAACCCATTTTCTTAGATTTTATAGAGGTGGCTCAGTTTTGGAGAAAAGTGCAAAAAAGTGGCAAAAAACTAGCATTCTGGACCCTTTTTTGACAAGCGCTGCGCTCTTGCAGCGACCTTGGGAGAATGGATTTTTGAAGACCTTCCCATGGGATAAATTCAAACATTCAAATTGTTTTGCAAACTCGACTTGAAGGGCTAGTTGATTGTTCTGTCAAATTTTTATTGGGACCTCAGGAAGGCACTTGAAAATCATCTCAAAGTTGGTGTTGCGCTTTTGCACTTTTCTGTGTTTTAATTTGTAAATTTCACTGTGTAAAATTTCTAGTTTCCAGTTTGACTTGGTCAAAGTCAAACCTCTTTATGTAATGGCACTAGTTTCAAGGCTAGGTGATGTAGGCATGAATAAATGTACATCATAGGTTGTTTTTGATGTTTATTAGGCCTCATAATGGAAGCAAACTCCTAAACAAACCCTCAAAGAAGTGTTTGAGTTTCACCTTCTCACTCCCACTTGCTGGTTGAGAGAATCTTGGAGTCAGTTCCTCCACCAAGGAATTTGACTCCTGAAGGTGGGAAAGTTGTGTAAGAGATTCTATATGTATCATTTCTCTTTCAGAGAGAAGGGTTGGACTTTTTGTGGAGGAGGCTTGCATGTAATCATCTTTCAGCTAATACAGAGACAGTTACAGGTATTTTCAGGGAACTCTAACCCAGTGAGTTCATGGTGTTTTTTCTTCATTCTATTTGTTTTCTAAAGGTTAAAACATGTTTATCTACACGATATCTCTTCTTTATATGGATGCATTACAGTGAAATATACAAAATTCTTGTTTCTTAAGCTTTGTTTATATGGTTTTCTTAGTTATGTTTATGTCTTCCTAAGCTAATGAAATCATGTTTACTTATGCTCATTAGTTTCTTCTACATTTTATCTTCTATACTACACTGGAAATATTCTAAATACACCATGGCTTCTGATATCCAGCTCCTTCTCATATTTTCTCTTGCACTCCTATATCCTAGACCTATTTGTGGCTCCAAACCCTAATTCAGCAAACCCTAAAACCCAAATTTTCACAAACATTTGCTTTAAAGTCATATCACTGATAAGAGACTTAGAGATATCCCTCTCATGCTCAGTACGGCTAGCTACTGAGCTGAAGTGGTTTGAGGTTACCCTTCTCAATTTCCTTTTCAACTTACGAAATTGTAAGGACTAACAGATTCCACTTCCTTAAAGTCACATAGGAGGTTGAATTTGATCATAGTAGCCTCTCATCTAATGTTTACCCGTTGGCATGGTTACTTGGATGGATGTGGGAGCAGAGTGGTTACAGAGTGGTATCAGAGCATGGTTCACCCCTCGGACTGGATGGGCAGTGTGTGTTGGTCATGCATGCATGTCAGTTGCATGTGTGTCTCTTACACTTGCATTCCATGTGCTTGTTGCATTGCATAATGTTGATCATGGTTGTAGTAAGGTTGTCATGAGGAAATTGATGTTGATTTTGTGGAATGCATTGTCATGAGTATATGACTGGTTACATATTGTTATATGTCGCTTACATGTTGTTGTATGTTGCTTGATTACATCCTTGTATGTTAGGTTTCATTCTTGTATGTTTGATTACATGTATCAGTATTGTAGGTTGGTTACAAGTATTGATTGCTTGTGATCGACTACATATGTTCATGTGTATGTGTAGTTGATTATGCATTGCTTATGAATGTTTATGGTTGCATGTGGCAATGCATACAATGGATTAATGGTTGTGACATGCATGAGGCCATGGTTTTTAAAGTTGTTATGGTCATGCATTGATGACTGGATTCTAGCTAGAAGGATGCGTATATGGTTTTGTACTTGTGTTATATGTTTATATGCATTTGTTATGCACGTATGGTCTTGGTTATAGTTATTCATGAATAGTAGGTCAAACTTGCTTTGTGAAGTCATGTATGTAATTTAGGTCATTAGGGTGATATTGGTATGTTATGATGCTAATGTGTTGGCTGAGATATAGCAGGAGATGCGGATCATCAAAGTGAAGTTGCAGCATTGGACCTTGAGGCAAGAGCATGTCGTCATATAGGTTTGTATGTTGGGCATGCAGGTATGTAGGTTAAGGATTGTCATATGCGTTAGGGTTACATACATTAGGTTTATGTACATGTATTTTGATGTTATGGTTAGGTACATGATAGATGATAGTTTATTAGCATAGTCATATGGACATGATTCAGATAGTCAAGAATGATGGTAGCCTATGGTTGTATGCATTGTTATTGTTGTTTTATGTTAGAAAAATTGATGATTAGGTTATATGTTGTTGATAAGCATGATATATAGCTTATTGTTGTTATATGCCATTAACTTGATGATTAGGTTTATTTCATTGAAATCTCGATGTTGTAATTTGGATTGGTCATATGCGTGATGGTTATGTTCATTGCATTGAAGATCTTGATGTTATATGTATTGTGTTAACCTGGTTTGACCTATGCAGATGGTTATGGTTATGATATTTAGGCATGAGCCAACATATTTGTGATATGCTATCGTACTAATCTAGACTGATCGTACATATTTGATTGTTATGCATGAATGACAAATGTTTATAAGTTTATGATGTGAACATGCTAGTTAATGACTATTATGGATATCATGATCTTATTTATGTTTAAGCTGATGTGTTGTGAAGTTATATAATGCTAACTAGATTGATTGTGCAGACAAGATAGCCTCCCCTGAGATATATTAAGGTATGAGTTTACTTATGTCATATATTTGGTGCTTGATTGTTTGATTACATCATCTATTTGTTGTTTGAGTGTTTGGTGTCTATTATGTCGTCTAGTTGCTTTATCTAACATGGTATGTTTGCAAGTGGGTGGAATGTTTTATGAATTGCATAATATGAGTATGTGTTCAAATGATATTGTTTTGAGAGGAGTGTACTAATACATATGTGTGAGTCACTTGATATGTACTAGAGTATAGTAGACGACTGTTGTAACATTATGTCTAATGACTATGAGTTGACTATGGTCCTTGTAAAAGTTGATTTCAAATTCATAGATATGATTGTCTTCATAGTTGGAACATGTGGTTAACATGTGTGAGCAGTTGTAGGAACATGCTTGGTATTAGCATGACAAGGTAATAGTTGATTTGTTTATATAACTAAACGTTGGGTGATGTGACAGTAGATAGTAAGCCTTGATTGCAGAAAGGTAAAATGGTAAAAGGAAGGAATTGGACAAGAATTCCTTAAAAAGGTTTGGAAACCCTAATTCCAAATGAATGATTGCTTTTCATACAGGAAGAATTCTTAACCTTGATTTTGTTTGGCATTACGTGGATATGTGCTAGATTCATGAACATGTACTTGACAAATATGTTAGCTAGTCTCTAGTTACATGTGGATCTGTCAAGGAATTGGAGTTCCATGAGAGATGGCATGGACGTGTTCAGATGTAAGGCAATGTGCTTGACACAAAAAGATAAGGTATATGGTGTATTGTTATATTTATTTATGCACTGATAGTTATGTGTTTATGGTAGTATGATGCAAGGGATTGCATGGAAAAAGGGGTTGCCATGAAATCTTGAAGAAGACTCAGGTTGAGCTTTGCTTGGGAACCATGGGGATTGAGTCATGGTGTCTATTGTTAGTCTTGTTCTTTTAGCATTTTGTGATTGTTGTGCTTGATTTTCAATTTTGAGTGTGTCTGGTGCATATCTATGCCACTTTGTTCATGGTGTCATATCGTTATTGGTTTTCATGGTTTTCTTCTTGTTTGTTTCTTGGCTTGCCTTTTATGTTTTGAGCTTTGGGAATTGGGTTGGGGAAGAGGAAAAGTTGATGGAGCTTGGGGAGAGCTACATGGAACTAAACAGGTAATGTAAGATTTAGATGAAGCTCTGTGCATAAGTAAGCACAATGGAAGGTACAACTATGATAGTCGGTTGGACTGGCTGGGTCCATTGTGGTAAATGGATGGTGGCAGTAAAGTCATGAGAAAGGTAACCAAAAAGGTAAAGTAAATGGATCTGAGGCATCAAATGCCTTGGTTATGTTGGGAACGACTATTCTTAATGTTGCGCATGTGTTGCATGAATAAAGGAAGTTCTCTTAAACCTTGACCTTGATATCTGGTAATTATGTTATGATCATGATTATGCTGATGTTTATATATGTATACATGTAGGTGTATGTATGTCATGTTTGACAAGGTCATCATGGATCATGATTATTAACACTAATATTTATGTGTATATATATGTATGTATGCATATCGTTGTTTGATAGGATCATGATTGTTTATGCTAATGTTTACATATATGTATGTATGTATCCATGTATCTATGTCACTGTCTGACAGATCATCAAGAATCGTTCTTGTGGCAGAATGATTTCTTATGCAAGTGAATGGCATGAAGAAGTTCCTGGCTATGAGGAATCAAGTGGAAGTGTAGTCATGACAAATATATGAGGTCAGTATTGTGTGAATATGAATTTATATTGTACGCTTGTATTATGTGTATGCTTATGTTATGGACATGTTATATTGAGGGATAAATCAGCAAAATGAAATCAGTGTGGTTTGCGGCATGCTAAGACAAGCATGGATAAGACACTGGAAGTAGGGCTGCTTGGTAGAGTTAGTGTGGTTTTGAATGTGTGGTACTACTCTTGTGCATATGTTGTATATGTTGTACAAGTTACGTTTGTGATGCTGTGTGCATGCGGTGGGGTGTATACTTAGTGTGTGTAACTATTGTTTATGCAATGTTATGTACAAGGTGTTAGTACAAATAGTGTTGTATGAATGTTGCATATTTAGTGCTCGGTATAGGTGGTACTATGTACATATGGTGTTGCATGCATGTTGTACATGTGGTGCTATGTACATATGGTGTGGTGTGCATGATTGTACAAGTGGTGTTGTGTGCATGTGGTGATGTGTACATGTTGTACAAGTGGCATTGTGTGCAGGTGGTGTTGTGTACATGTCATGCATGTGGCGCTATGTACATGTGGTGTCGCATACATGCCGTGTGTGTGGTAATGTGTACATGTGGTATTGTGTACACGTTGTACAGTGGTTCAACATACATATGACATTGTGTACACGTTGTGCAGGTGGTGTCATGTACATCTAATGTTGTTCACACGTTGTGCATGTGGTTCTTGGTACATGTGGCACTCGTGTATGTGTGGGATTGAGTGCATGTTATACATGCTGTGTTGCGAGCATGCACTACTATGTATGTGCATTGTGTAGTCACAGTATCGTGACATGTGTATTCATTGTGTTGTACTCTGTGTGGGTACATTTATTGTGTGGTGTTGTACATCAGGTATAGACATATGAGTTGTGTTGTATATCGGGTGTATGTGTATGCATTTTGTGGTGTCTCACGTTGTGTGCGGATGTATGTCTTTTGATGTACATTGTGTACATATACGTGTTGTGTTGTGTCATACACCAAACGTAGGAGTATGTATTGTGTTGTGTTATGCACTGCGTGTAGGTGTATATATTGTGTTTTGCAGTGGGTGTAGTTATATGCGTTGTATGTAAGGTGTGGATGCATGTATTGCATGATGTTGTATGTCATGTGTGGATTGTACGGGTGTGATTTACACTACGTGTGTGTGCACATAGTTGAGGAGAAGTCACTGAGTGTTGTCAGGTGTGACAATCGATCCAGTGTGTGTACAGAAAGAACAAAGGCAGAAGTAAGGATCGATGAAGGATAAGTATTGCTATTTTATTTCAGCTTTATTATGCATGTGATTTATGATTTTGGTTTATGATGGTTACATGTGATTTATGATGTTGATCTATGATGGTTATGTTTTGAGCTAAATTGATGTGATATGTTTATACGTGATGATTTGATCAAAGATGTTAGTTTGATTTGTGATGACAAGAAGTAAACAGGATTACAAGTGTACCTTATTGATGAGCTACTAATGAGGTATGATGTGAGTTTATTTTAATTTATTTTAAATCTAATAGAAGTTATGTGCTTGTTATAGGAAGCATGAACATGCCCAGTGGGTGATTGAAATCGACTGCAAGAATTAGCAGCAATAACAAAAGGAATTATAAAATGCAACAGTATACTAGTAAAGCATTCAGGAACAGGGCCATTGTGGGACACTGGTATCTAATAGTGTCCATTGATTTCCATGAGCATGATATAGCCAGTATGATGATTTTGAGGCAGGTATATGCCTTGGTTGTTTTATATTCCGATGCGAGGAAGCCTTGCCAAGGGATGGATCACCCAGGATGGGGGTGACAACAAAACTTGGAAGGTGAGTGACTGCACAGAAGGGGTGACCGGATTCTCGAGGGACTATGTAGCAGAGAATGGAAGGTCATAAATGGATTTGTTTTGGTCATTAGCATTACCAAATGGAATCAAATGCAAATTGGGAGTGCACCCTATGACAATGAGCTAGTAACTGTACGCTGAGAGGACAAGTGGTGCAGGACTATAGCACTAGACACTAGATGCAGATTTGACTTTGAAGTGGATTCTGGACTTCCTCGGAAGGAGGTGAATCCTGGTATTACTTTGAGGATGGAGGTGTGATCCTCTGGATTCCCTTGTTGATTGGTATGGGCATCGTATCCTTTTATTTGTTGGTTTAGAAAATGTGCATATGTGTATATGTGGTCATTGTAAATATTGTAATGAGTTGTGTTATAAAGCTCCACTATGCGGTATGTTAATCATGTTGTAATGATGTTTTTTTTTTAGCAGATATTTCATTGTAAATAATGCATTGAGCTGTGTTATAAAGCTCTAAGAGCAGTATGTCTTCTTTTAGCAAGTTGCTGAGGTATATGTGTGATTGAACACTGAGGATGGTGTCCCCCATGGGGGAGGGTTCTGTAACAGCCCTAGTGAAAATTCCATGTTTTAAAAGTTAAAAACAATAACCACAGTTGATGGGACACGTATTCCAAGTTGAATGGTGGGCAAGACATCCTAGTATGGGTGTTCATTTGGTTGTTTATGGCTAAGTAAATTTGCAAAGGCAATGGCTAAGGCTTTGGAAAGGCAAAATGGCATTTTTGGCACATTTGTTTATGAAAATAAAGGAAATCGGGAGAAAAGGTAGGTGAAAGGTCACAGGGTGCATGTGAGGAGGAAATTGAAGGACAATAATGGAAAATGAAGAAAATAGAGGCCTAATTCATAAAAGCGCTTCTGAGGATCAGTTGGTAACCTTTTTGTCATTTGATTTGGCATGCATGGCATTGCATGTGGTTATTTCATGGCATGGGTTTTTCCAGGTGTAACAGTGTTTTCATCCTAGCCTTACCATTTTTGAATAGCCATGGTGTGATGGGGTTCTCATGTTTTGGTTGAGATGGATTGTCGAATGGATTCAAAGCTGAGTGAGGTGGATCCCCGAAATGATAGAACACATGGCCTAGTAACCCCTGAGCCGAATTGTGGGTTGCGGTAAAGCTAGATTTTGTGTTGCCTTAGATGGCCTAGGAATCCTTGCTAGTGAATGGCAGGATATACGGTAAAGACAAGAGGTGGTTTTCTCTCCGTTGGGCCTAGTAATCTTGGGTTCGGGGTATGCAGTAAAGCCTAGAGAGTGGGTCTTTGTTTAGGGTCTAGTGATACAGGTTTGGATCGTGGTAAAGCCTGAGAGACTAGGAGGCTGGAAAATTCCTCACAGTGTAGGTGGAGAAATTTGGTGACATCCATGCTTGTTTGGCCTAGTGATCGGGTGGAGATCACAGTAAAGATTGTTATGATGTGTTCATTGTGTTGACCTAGTGATCTAGGATGGATTATGGTAAAGCCTAGTTTCTATTGATGAGGGTGAGGTGGTTTAGACTCGGTATTCCCTAGTTGGTTATTTTGGTTTGAGTCCCACATTCATGCTTGGAATATGGCATAGGGGTGAATGGCTAAAGAGATATTTGGCTCAGCCATTCTATGGTCAGGTGGAATGTGGTAGTCCCATCTCCAGTTAATTCATTACATTCATTAATGATAAATTCATTCCCTTGATTTTCATGTGCAAATGTATTAATGTATATGTGGATTTTTATGGCTGACATGTTTATGGTATTTATGTTTCTATTATGCTGGTTATATGTATATCTTATGATAGCAGCTATGTATGGCTCTCATCATTCTTTTACTTGTAAATGAATGGATAGTGTATATATGGCATAATAGATGATAATTCAGTAAATGACATGAGGGAACAACGGTTCATAATGGTTCTCAAATAAGTATAAGATCCCTACACTTAGTTCTATTGTTTACACTTATAGGTTACATGTTGATGATATGTTTGACGAAATGTTTGGCATGGCTACTAGGGGTATGGTTATGTTCTTGTTTAACTTATTGCTTTTGCATCATTGTTTCCCTATATTTTTAATATTACTCCTTTCTAGGCACTGGCCTAGGCTCTCGACCTGAAAAAGTGGCTTAAATCCCAAGGTCACTAGCATAGAACTAGCAATTTTGGTCCCTGGTCACTGGCAGGAAAGATTGTGAGAGAAACTTTAGGTTGTTGGTCTCTCCCTTTCCCATAGCATGAGAGGGACTATGGCCTAAGAGATCTAGAACAACAATGGGACCCAAGGATAGGCTGTCTGAGTGGTTGACTTGTCTCCTAAGTGCTATGTTAATGATGTTGGATGACTATGTGTGATATTTTTGTTGATTCCTCTTCCTTAAAGTCACAAAGGAGGTCAAATATTATCATATTAGCCTCTCGTCTCATGTTTACCTATTTGGCATGGTTACTTAGGTGGATGTGGGAGGAGGGTGTTACACCGATTGTATTGTTACATAAGAGGGACGAGGCTTGGAGACTATGTATTGACTATTGGGCATTGAACAAGATCAATGTTTGAAATAGGTACCCAAACCCATGGATAGATTACCTTTTGGACTAGCTCAAGGGGGGCAAATATTTCAGCAAGATTGACTTGAAGTATGGTTATCACTAGGTGCTGATAAAACCCTCCGATGTGTGGAAGATTGCCTTCAAATCCAAGGAGGGCCTTTTTGAATCGTTTTTCATGCCTTTCGGGTTGATGAATTCCCACAAAAACTTCATGAGATTGATGGAAGCCATCTTGCGACCCTTCACCAATGCATTTGTGGTGGTTTATTTAGATGACATCTTGATCTTCAACCATAGTTGGGAAGAGCACCTCCACCATATTCGTCAGATCCTTAAAACCCTGCGACAACACAAGTTGTGTGCCAATTTGGAGAAATGCACTTTTTGGCATGACCCAGGTTCAATATCTGGGGTACATCATTAATGAGTAGGGTGTGAATGTGGACCCAACCAAGATACAAGTCATTCGGGATTGGCCAGCCCCAACCACTCTAATAGAGCTCCGCAGCTTTCTGGGTCTTGCCAATTTCTACCATAGGTTCGTGTTGGGGTTCTCTCATATCACTTGGCCTTTAAGTCAAGTCAAGTTTGAGTTGAAGCATCACCTCTGCTCTGCAAAAATGCTCACATTACCAGACCTGCAATAACCATTTGAGATTGAGACAAATTCCTTTGACTATGCTATTGGTGCAGTTCTTACTCAACAAGGGAATCTAGTGGGTTACCATAGTGAGACACTTTTAGACACAATCCAAAGGTATCCCACTTATGACAAAGAAATTTATCTAGCATGCAAGCCTGCCATCAATGGACGAATTATATTCTGTGTAGGAAACGATCATCCACACAGACCACTGACCCCTGCAGTTCATACAAATGCAAGAAAAGTTGTAGAACGATCAACATTAGAAATAGTCCACCTACCTGCAATAGTTCCATTTGAACATTAAGTACAAGAAGGGCATCACTAATAATGTTTCAAACTCCCTCAGCTGACCACCAGTCATGACATTGATCACTGTGCTCAACTCTTGCGGGCACGAGACTCTGGGGTGGCCACATCTTAACCAGAGCGATCCAGAATTTGGCAGCACATACTAGACACTCCTGGAAGGGAAGCAAGTTCCAAATTTTCACCTTCACAATGCATTGTTATGGCACCTGGGAAACATTTGTGTTCCTTCAAATGAGTGTGGCAAGATGATTTTGGAGGCACACTACAATTAGGTCGCTGGACATTTCAAAGTAGAGAAAATAGTGGTGATACTGCAGAAGTATTTTTATTTTTTGAAACTTCGTCAAGATGTGGGGAAGTACATTAGATCCTGCATCGCCTGCGTCATTGTCAAACCAATCATCAAGAAGCAAGGCCCATATACTCCTCTACCTACTCCTAGTCGACCTTGGGAATATATCTCCATGGATTATATGTCAGGCCTTCCTTCTATTAAGAATGACAATGACTGTGTTTTCATGGTCGTCGACAGATTCTCTAAGATGGCCATCATGGTGACCTACAAGAAGAGTATCATAAAAGAGGCCACTGCTAAGATTTTCTTTGAGCGAGTGTGGGTACAATTTTGGATCCCACAGTCCATTGTCTCAAATTGGGACAACAGATTCCTGAGTGCATTTTAGTCAAGTCTCTGGTTGATGATGGATACAAAACTTACTAATTCCACAGCTTTCCATCCCCAAATGGATGGCCAAACAGAGGTTGTCAATAGGATGATCGTACACATTCTGCACATGTACAACTTGAAGCATCCATGCACATGAGATGAAAGCCTCCCCTATGTCCAACACAGCTACAATAGATCTCTCCACATCTCAACGAGCCACAACCCCTTTTAGGTAGGGCTGGGATTTCAACCATTATGTCCCATTTATGTGGCCATACCATTTGCAGCTACTCAAATAGATTTGACTCATGTCCAGTCCGAAGCTGACATGGCTAACAAATTCATTGAGAATATTCAACACATCCTCCAGCAGGTCCATGATATATTGTACAAAGCCAATGCTAAGTACAAGTAGCGCATGATCAAGATTGAGTTGCACACAAGTCCTAGGTGGGAGACAAAGTTTGGCTACATTTGTAGAAGGAGTGCCTCGCCAAAACCCAACGCAAGCTTCGCCAGCTCGGATATGGGCCATACGTCATCACCAAGGTTGTAGGTGATGATGTGTTCGATCTCAACATCCCACCGTTCCTTCGTCTGCACCTAGTGTTCAATGTAGACAGCCTTCTACCATACTTTCCATCATTGTTGGACACATCCGACATTGCAGAAAAACTCACACCAACTGATCTCAACCCAGACTGCATGGAACAGGCCACAACTGATCAACTTGTGAACATGCATATCAATAACACTCGCCAACATAGGATCCAACTATATCGAGTTGTCAAAGTAGGTTAACTCCTTCACCAGGGCAAGTGGTTCACTAGGGACCAGGTTCAATAGAAATTTCCTCACCTCATGGAGGCTCTGCACATAATGGGACAATTTATTCCTAAGGGGGGAGGACTAATCCAGGTGGATATTGGTGGCCACCCACCTATTTCACCTAGACCTCTAGTTGATTTCATATGTTTCCTTATTTATTTTAGCATTTACTATTTTTAGCAGTTTTTGGGTCCCGAACTTCCAAAGTAGTTTTGACCCCCTAAATGACATTTTTTTAGGTCCGTAATAATCCCATTGTGATTGGCAAGGGCCTATCACAAATCTTGTAGTACTTAGATATACCTTTCCAACAAGGTATCATACATGACAAACAGAGATAATATGACCAAGTTACGACCCCAAGAAGTTGGTTGCCCAACTTACCCCAACGGGGCCCACAAACTCTTGGTGTTACATCTTCCGAGGTTAGTGTTTTGGTTGTTTAGGGTTTTCTCTTGTTTTTCAATAAAAAATAGTCTCTTGAGCCTCATTTTAACATAGCTCAAAGGCATGTAGCTGCCACATCTATTCTCAGAGATAAAATACCATCATCTGAGCTAGTTTATTTCCATTCTATTTGTAAGCATATTTCATCTTTGTTGTGTATTAAGGATCACCAAAATATGTTCCTATTATTCCTTCAATAAGAAAACCTTAGGGCTCCCATACCAGGGATCATTGTCCTTTACAAATGCTAGAACATTGCTATGATACAAAGTCATTCCTTTAACCAAATAACTAGGGTTGAGGCCAATTCCTTTAGGTTCTCATATTCTCACAATACGAATGCATTTAAAGCTATCAAATCCGATAGTTGTAGCATTACCTAGTGCTTAACTAGCCCACAATAAATCATCAAACAACAAACTACTTACCTAGGAATTCTCCTTTAGCCCATGGTTCTCTTTTTGTCCACAAGGTAAACTCCTTTAGACCCCTGCTCCACTTGTTGCTCTTGCAATCAACCTTACTAGTCCTTTAGTAGGCCTCCTTACCATCTCAACCTCTGCCAACTACCATTTGCTGCTACAACCTTCTGACAACTCAACCAACCCTTTTTCTCCTTGATCAGCCCTGTGACCAACCACCTGATTTCCCTCAGCCTCCTCCTTGACTCCTATCCATATATTTTTGGATATTTTAGGCCTCAATTACCTTACTATAGGCCTCAACCTACCCTCATTAGCCCTCAACTAAATTTAACTCTAGCCCTAAAGCTCTTGGCCATACTGACCCTTCTTGTGACCCTATAGCTTCCTCTTGCGACCCTAACAACGACCCATTCCTATGACCTAGTGGCTCCCTCTTGCATCCCTAATATAAGCCTACTTTAGATCTCCAAACAGACCATCGCCCATTCCTTAGAACCACATACCAGCTCTAAGATCTAGGGCATGCCCCTCTATAACCCTCTATGTCTCTCCATGTCCCTCTGCAGCCTTTGGTATGTGGGTAGACTCCTTAACTCGACCTTCTTTACTCGCAAATCTCCTTTCTGCAACTTCCAACCTTTAATTGGCCTCTCTCCAGCTTGTTACAACTCTTATGGGGTTGTCCTGCGACTCCTTTGATGCCCATGGTAAGTCCTTTTAGCCTCCTCTCTTAGAAGTGAAGTCATTTTCACTTGATGCACAATAGCCTCTCCATTGTTTTATACTTATATGTTTCCTTTCGGTTACTTAGGAGCCCTCCTTTTCCTTCAAGAGACCCCACTACACCATTCAACAATAAGTTAGAATATACAATTTATTTTCTTAGGTTCCAAGCCCACTCCTTTGGGTAAAAACCCTAAAATTTGGTTTCCATGCCCACAAATCCCCCAAATTATTTTCCACTCAAAAATACCTTCCGAGCTACAAAATTTCAACACTCCCCCTTAGTGAGGAGAGTATGTCCACAACTAACTGGAAGTGACCCTGCCCTTAAGTTTGATCTGCAACCACATCCTTCTGGAAGACTTGGATATTCAAAGACACCATTCTCCTAGAAGCTTATCACTTCAGATCATCCAACATGGTCATCCAAACCATGAATTTCCTTGTTCCTCTAACTCCATGACTTTTCCTTGCATGGCCATGAATTCCTTGCATATGCCATGACTTTTCCTTGCATGATCATGACTTTCAATTGCATGATGCATGACTTCCTTACATGTACCATGACTTTTCCTTGCATGCACTGTGACTTCCTTGCATGGTCTATGAATTTACTTGCATGTCCTAGAAAACTCCACTTTCTCTTTTGAAACTGAAGGTTAGACTTCCATTGGGAAGTTGACTCTCCCTCTGAAGCCAGACTCTCTCTAAGAAACTACACTTGTGTCCTTTCAAGGTTAGTCCTGAGTTATGGCTAAACACTTTGGCCTAGTCCACTCTATACCAACATAACTCAACTCTGCAAGTGTCCTAATCCTCCTAGATCAAACACCTCATATGCACATGGCTCAACTACTGGTTGTGCAACTCTAAAACCCAATGAAGATATTATCATGTAATCATCTTTCCATCCACATGAAGCTACCTCGTCCAAGCCAAAGCACTCCCTGCTAAGGCACCTGAGATGTATCAACTTACTTTGACAAGTTAATATAATTCCATCAACAATGTTGGAAATTTTCCACACAACATACTATTGTGCATCGAGTTCTCCACCAATATACCCAAAATCCCACCCAATCTTATCACCCATCCAGTCCAGACCACTTCTCCAACTTGTTCTTTGTTGAACCCCAAGTTTTCCAACATATCCATAGCTCCTTATATAAACCTTCGACTCCATGTCTAGCCAATTCACTTGGAAACACTTTTTCTTCTTGCAATAGTCTCACAACTGCCTCCTAGAGATGACACCTGTGCACACTTTGATTTAGTTTCCCTTCAAAGTTGTGCTGGTACCATGTTGGAAATTCGACACACCCTAGGTCCGGCCTATGCCTTAGCTAGGAACATGAAAGCACTGAAGAAACCAAAAAAAACTTTGCATAGTGGAATATAACAACAATGCATAAGATTTATGGCCCAAAACATGTTCCTTATTATTCCTTCAATAAGAAAACCTTAGGGCTCTCATACTAGAGATCACGACCCTTTAAAAATCTTAGCACAATGATATAATACAAGGTCAATCCTTTGACAAAATAACTAGGGCTGAGGCCAATTCCTTTAGGCTCTCATCTGTCCACAATACAAATGCATATATGTAACACTACTTGGGGCTTAATGAGACTACTATAAATCATAAAACATTAAACTACTTACCTGGGCATGCTCCTTTTGCTCACAACCCTCTTGTTGTCCACACGGTCTACTCCTTGAAATCTTTTATCCATTTGTTTTTATTCCTATAAGCCTTACCAGTCCTTTGATAAGCCTCCTTAGCATCTCAGCCTCCAAACCAACCTCTTCCAACCCTTTTCCATACCTTTGCCAACTCCCCTTTAGTACTACAAATTTCTAACAACTCAACCAGCCTTTTTTCTCCTTGATCAACCCTACGACCAACCACCTAATTGCCCTTAGTCTCCCCCTTTAATTATATCTATTCATTCTGGGCACTTCTAGGCTTCGACTTCCCTAGTATAGGCCTTGAACTTATACCCTTAATAGCCCTTCATTGAATTTAACTCTATCCCTAACAATCTCGGCCCCACTACCTCTTCCTATGACCTTGTAGCTTCCTTCTACAAACCAAACAACAACCCTTCCTATAGCCTAGTGGCTCCCTCTCGTGGCCATAACAAGGACCTGCTTCAAATGTCCAAAAAGACCCTCGATCCTTCCTCAGAACCACATACAAGCTCTCAGATCTAGGGCACATCCCTCTGTAGCCCTTTGTGGGCTTCTTGTGACTATCTGTCGCCCTCTACAGCCTGCCCACGATCCTTTGTGGCCTGTGGTCTGTGAGTAGACTCCTTAACTTGACTTTCTTCACTCACATAACTCCTTGTTGTGGATTCCAACCTTTACTTGTCCTCTCTCCAACTTGTTGTGACTCTTTTAGGGTTGTTTTGCAGTTCCTTTGTTGCTTAGGCTAAGTCCTTTTAGCCTCCTCTCTCACAAGTGAAGTCCTTCTCACTTGATGCACAATAGCCCATCCATTGGTCTATACTTATATGTTTCCTTTAGGTGACTTAAGATCCCTCTTTGTCCTTCAAGAGACCCCACTACACCACTCAACAATAAATTAGAATATAAAATTCATTTTCTTGGGTTCCAAGTCTACCCCTTTGGGTCAAAACCCCAAACTTTGAGTTCCTTGCCCACAAAGCCCCCAAAGGAATTTCCGCTCAGAATACCTTTCAAGCTACCAAATTTCAACATGGTGCAAATATAAAAGGTAAAATTAGATATGGCCCTCTTAATTAGGCATCAACTAGACTTTTGGGGAGGTGCTGCCTATATGCCATGTGAGGAGACATAATGCTTCTCTCACCACAATGCTTCTCTCGCCGATTATACTTCACATCCAATGTAAGCCTCACCATTGAACTAAATATGTAGTAAGATAAAGATGAGAGCAAGCACAACTAGCCTTCCTCTCGAGTGCAATAAAATAATAATAACTTTTATTATATCTTACTATATTAAAAATATTTTTTCAAATTATTAATAAAAATGAGAGTTAATAATCCAATGTAAGCCTCACCATTGAACTAAATATGTAGTAAGATAAAGATGAGAGCAAGCACAACTAGCCTTCCTCTCGAGTGCAATAAAATAATAATAACTTTTATTATATCTTACTATATTAAAAATATTTTTTCAAATTATTAATAAAAATGAGAGTTAATTATTATTAGTCTTCACCTAAATTTAAGAATAAGGAACCAACCCTTAATGACCATAATAAGATATCACCTAATGTTAAAACTTCTTTCATGTAAATTATAACTATAACATATTTATTTATCTTTATATTTCAATTATAATACACATAATAATATATATAAAATAATCATAATACAATCACTCATAGTTTAATTCCATTCAAAATATTATACCACTATCGTGACATTAGGGCATCATCACATAACATTGCACTTTCGTAAAAGAAACAACTACCAATATATACCTACAAGCACGAACCAAGACAAGCATATCAAATGATTTCTACGAGTATCTAAGTCAATCCTCATTAGGTCCACAAGTCATTAGGGATACGCTTGCTTCTTGAAACCACTATGATAGATGGGAACTAATTATTATTAATCTTGAACCTAATATTGATGGGTAGGAGCAAACCCTGTGGATTATGATAACATGCCACTTGATGTTGGATTTATCAAGTGCTTTATAATTATAACATATTTTCAACTTTTAATGTGAGACATTCACATATTATATATTTTTAAATTTTGATATTATTCTCTATACTTGAGAATAACGAGTGACCAAGTTTGTTTCCTAATGTTTATAATTAATATTAAATACAATTGAAATCTATAGCTAATAAATTATATAAATTAATAATTATTATTTTAAATCAGGCCAAGAACCATGATAATAAAAATAATATCAAAATACAAATTATAATATATAATTAATGAATTATTTTAGAAACCAATTTTAATAAATTATATATATTTATTTGAAATTAAAAGAATTAGTAATTTATTGGGATTAATTAGGCGAGGCTTAGGTTTAAAGCTTATATCTAACACTGTAAGTTTTAGGCTAGTGCTAACAACTCATAAACCAATATCTAGCCAGAAACTTTCCTACTTTCCAGGAATCATCCCACCCCCTTGCTTTTAAATGGGTCCTTCTACCGTTATAACTTTGTCAACCACAACATGATTATAAAGCGTTCTCCACCACAACATCATCATTAACCCTAGATGCGACTTGCAAAATCTCAATATTAAGATTTTAAATTTTATCATGTTATCTTCTATGACCTTTTAACTAACATTTGAAATCATTTAAAAACGTTTTTTTAAGTATTTTTTTCCCTTGATCTTATCTCACCCTGCATAAAGTCTCCCATGCTGTAATTTTTTTCCTTTCAAAAGTAGACCTCTATTTCCTAATTCAAGATAATGTAGAAACATGGGGCAACCCAGCTACCTTTAGCTTTACATAAAAAAATCATCAAATCTAACTTTACGAAACACTCGTTTTTATATTTTTTAATTATCTAAATCAATTTTAGATAATCATCTGACAGGGAGAAAGTGATTTTTTTATTCCTTTTTATGTTATTTGTTAGGATATCTAAAATGAAATTTTGTTTTTTTTAATGAAAAGTGGTTGCATTATTAGTCGTAATATCAATGATTTGGATAATTCTAATTGGATATTAATAATTTGGATAGATTTAAGTCATGACTTTGTGATTTATTATAATCAATAACGTGTCTTTAATAGATAGTTGGATCAATTAAATTAGTTTTTAAAATATATTAACTTAATATAAATTTATTTGTATTATTAAATATTTCAATCCTTTAAAATATTTAAGTTAAAAATAGTTTAACTTTTAGTGATAACAACGAATCATTTTAAGATATTATATTTTCTTTAAACTTATACCCTATAACTTCTTTACTGATAAGACATTTTTAATAAATGATTTAACTCATTAAAATAATGTATAACTTTTTTTTAAATTTTTATTTATACTATTAAAATATTTAATTTGTAAATTTATTTGTGGTTGTTGTTTATGATGGTTAATGAGAAATAAGAAAATTTTGAGATTACAGTAATTTTGTTTACTTAAATAATCAAGAAGATTCGTAATATGATAAATATTTTGAAAATTAAATCTAATATAAGTATAAGATGAACAATTTAAGAGAAAATGATTTTCATCTTCTACTTTCTTAATATGGAAAATGTGACAAACTCTTTCATCTCATGGTGTTTTGAGAATTGATCAACACCCAATTTCACTATGAAGCTCATGAGAATTAGTTCTTATCTTAGTAATGTTCATTTTCTTAACACTAGTCAAGACAGATATATGTTTTGATTTATCGAGATTAGGGTTGATCACCTCGTTATAATAACTTAGTTTCATTTTTCTCCTTAAATTTTGAAGCAATTGTATTTTTAATATTATCCTTATTTTGCATAATGGTCTCTTCCTTTATCTCCTAATGGTCTAGCCAATACTAGGCATCCTTATGTCACTCTCACTTAAGTCAAAGGTGGGAGTTTTGGCTAGAGTAAAAAACAATTTTAGGAAATCTCTTGGCTTCCATGGTGTATAACTTCTTCTTATACATTAGATACCTAGTTATAGCCATACTTTCAACGAAGGAAAAACTTGCTTCAATAAGAAGATATGGTAGGGAGTATTTCCTTGTTTTAGATTTTCTAATAATTAAATAGTAATCAAGGAGCAATTATTAATTTATTTGAAGAGGTTAAATCTAAAGAAATGTAAAAAAAAAAGTACTTTAAATTAATTAAAAGATAAAGAACTGTTAAAAAATTGAATAAATGAATTTGTCTAATAACAAGAAAAGAAAATTATTATTATTATTATTTTGATTGAAAATATATAAAATAAGGTCAATTCAAGGAAGAATGTAAAATATACAACAATAAAAATCTACTATTCTTTAAGGAAAATGGTCAAAATTAAAAAGAATTTTTGGATTGTTAAATAAAAAAAAAAAAACTTAGTGAGATGGAATTAATGAAGAAATTGAAAAGAATATAATAATCATTAAGATGGAATTAACGAAGAAATTGAAAAGAATATAATAATCATTAAAATATTATCAATATTAAAACATATATTAGAATATTAATTAGTAATATTAATTAAAATTAAGATCAGGTTAAAATGTTTGATTTAAGTTGGGAATCACAAAGCAAGAAATAATTAGGAAGAACTAAGATTAATTAGGAAAGAGGTTAATTTGATTAGGAATTAGATTTTAATTTTAAATTTTAATTAACTAAATAAAAGAAAAGTAATTAAATTAAATTCTCATATTATTATTAATAAGAATTAGATCTGCCCATGGGGCTTTGGATTGACGGTGAATGGGTGCCTTGTTAAGGCACTCCTTGGGATAGGTCACCGGTTCAAATCCCCCATGGGTACTTAGGTTAGTCTTAACTAGAAAAAAATAAAATAAGAATTAGATCTAAATTAAATTGAGATTAAAATTTTAATGAAAACAATAAGACAAATTAAATGAGGAAAGAAGGGAACAAGGGGGAGGTTAAGACAGGTCAAGACATGAAATTTAGGGTCGACGTTTAGAGATAAGAAAATGAATAGTGGGTTTCCAAGATTAGCTTAAATGATAACTATCACCTTGATTAAAGTTGTTGGGGTGCTTTTCAATCTCGAGAGCTTCCCTAATGACTCAGTTGGAATGGAAGGGAACAAAGGCTAAGATTTTAGTTTTATCAAAACTAATAAGGCGTTGGGTATTATGGGAATGTTCAACGATGGTAGATTTTGTAATGCGGTTGTGGTAGGAGTCAGCCATATGTTCTTTGAGATGAGCTTTGAAGGACATATGAGTTTTCCCTATGTAAGACATTCTACAAGAGCAAGGAATTTCATAGACTCTGGGGTCTAGCATTGGGTTGTTTCTGTCCTTAGCTAAGGACAACTAAGGACATAAATGACCCAATGATAGACCCCAGAGTCTATGAAATTCCTGCTCTTGTGGAATGTCTTACATAGGGAAAATTGGTAGGTCCTTTGAAGCTTGTCTCAAAGAACATATGACAGACACCTACCACGACTGCATTACAAAATCCGCCATCGCCAAATATTCCCATAATACCCAACACCTTATTAGTTTTATGAAAACTAAAATCTTAGACTATGTTCCCTTCCATTACAATTGAGTCACTAAGGAAGCTCTCGAGATTGAAAAACATCCCAACAACTTTAATTGGGATGATCGATATCATTTAAGCCAATCTTGGAAACCCACTATTCAATTCCTTACCTCTAAACATCCACCCTAAATTTCATGTCTTGATCCTTATTAACCCCCTTTATTCCCTTCTTTCCTTGTTTAATTTGTCTTATTGTTTACATTCTAATTTTAATCTTAATTTAATTTAAATCTAATTACTATTCATAACATTATGGGAAATTAGTTTAATTATTTTTCTTTTATTTAGTTAATTTAAAATTAAAATTAAAATTTAATTTCTAATCAAATTAACCCCTTTCCTAATTATTCTCCTTCTTAATTATTTCATGCTTTCTAATTCCCAACTTAAATCAAATATTTTAACCTAATCTTAATTTTAATTAATATTATTAATTAATATTCTAATATATATTTTAATATTTTTAATATTGATAATAATTTAATGATCATTATATTCTTTTCCATTTTCTCATTAATTCCATTTTAATGGGTTTATTTTTCTTAACAATCCAAAAAATTGTTTTAATATTTTTACATTATTCCTTGAATTGACCTTACCTAATATATTTTCAGTAAAAAATTAATAATAATAATAATAATAATTTCATTTTCTTGCTATTAGAGTCAAATTCATTTATTTATTTATTTAACAAATTGTTATCCTTTAATTAATTTAAAATACTTTTTATTTTTACATTCCCTCATATTTGACCTCTTCAAATAAATTAATAATTGGTCCTTTATTATTGATCTAGGTCTGGGTGTGACGAAGGACCATTCCAAGACCTTTTACTTTCGTGATGTGTTAAATTGCATTATTAAAGAACATAAATGAATACATTTGCATGCTGTAAAGAAGAGGAACAAGACAATCATCAACACATGAAAACATAAGCGTTGATAACGGAGTTCATCCAGGAGGGACTACATCTTCGGGCCCCGGTCTCAAGATGGTGTAGGCCGCTGCATTAAGTGCTTGTCAATAGTGATGATGTATACAAGAGATGATGTCGCGATCATACAAGGAAAATGCCCTCATGCAGGAGTGGCTCTAAGAGTTGTTCCACTATAGGAACTCTCAGTCAAAAGACTCCTATCAGTATGACACAAAAACATGCATGATGAACATCCTGCCAACATGGCATAAAAGGGATCTCAAAAACATGCATGACGACAACAAGAGTATCCCATCAACATGCAACAAGGGATCTCAACACATAACATGACGAATCATGACAGCAAGTACATCACATAGATGATTCCACATCACATCAAGCAAGGAATCATAAAAAACATGTAAGAAACAAGATCCTTCATCAACATCAATTAAGGATCTGTGCAGCACAATGCATAAAGAAGAAGTACATGAACACTACATCTACCTCACAACCAAGGGCCATCTGAAGAAGCGGATGTCAAACTACTGATGCTGTTTGGACCATCGATCTCACGGCATCAATCAAATGAAAATGACTGCTCGCACATGAATGTTGACACCTGCATTCCACTTAGAAAGGTGGTTGAAGAATAGAATGAGAGAATGAGAAATCTGAATGCACCATCAGATTTGCAGTGTTGAGTAGTGCAAAATCAACTATCCAAAATCTGAAATCTGAGAAGTTGAGAATTTGGGGCTCAAGGAATATTTTAGAT
Organism: Pinus tabuliformis; assembly: GCA_031772625.1. Taxonomy (NCBI): domain Eukaryota; kingdom Viridiplantae; phylum Streptophyta; class Pinopsida; order Pinales; family Pinaceae; genus Pinus; species Pinus tabuliformis. Next base: position 934,254,022 of record CM062819.1, on the reverse strand, counting down.
TCCCCTAGGATTCCTCAAAGATTCTACTCCATGGGTGGACTGGAAATCTGCAACTCAGATGGTGAATCTGATCTCGCCATTACGATCCTTGCGGAAAACCATGAAAAACAAGTATAAACTTGACTATATTCCGACATGGCAAAATTTTGCCTCCTCGGAAAAATTTCAAGGCTCATGGTTCTGCTCCTTGTTTTTGCAACAATCATGGTTCCATCGTCATCCTGAAAATGGATGAAAAATATAGAACTCTGATGGAGAAACAGACAGTGCCATTATGTTCATGGCGACGAGAGGTGTTGAATCCATACAAAATTTGTCAAAATTTGATAAAGTGGAAATTTGGCCCTCCTGCAAAATTCATGGTTCCTGAATTAAAAAATAATTAATTTTCCTCGATTTACGTTCCCACTCCTGGTTTCCCCATCTCGGTCTCGAACTACGTGCAATGGTAATTATGGGTTTAAATCAATTTTCACCGGCAGATTTTTCAATAAGCCCATTTGGGCGAATTGGTATAACCTTTGTTTATTATGGGGGAGGTCGAGTGGTCAAATCTCGCCTCCACCCAAAATTTGTTAACTAATATAATTTTTTTGTTTAAAAAAAAAACAACTCTCGGGTGGCTGGGCCTGCCTTGGGCGGCCCGCCCCCGTACCCTCCTCCGTTGTAACGTATACACATGGTGTATGTGGCTTAGGTTTGGTCGTATTAATGTTTGATTTTAGTTTTGGGGCCACCCACTTGGGGGTCGGCCACATGGGCTGGGCAAGTTCGACCGTCACCGGTCGCGTATCAAATGTGATGACGCATTGTATTAAGTAGGTGGTTAGGTGTTGGGGTATGGGCCAGGGCCACCGCCGGTGGCCCACCCACCCCATTAAAACAATTGTTAAACGATATATGTGGCGGCGGTTTCAGAGGGTCCGACGGGGTCATGGCCACCGACCCAATTAAATAATATTTTTTGTTATACAGTGGAGGTTGCGGAAGGGCCGGTGGGGGTGATGGCCCATCGGCCAAAACAATTTTTTAAAATTGGTTATGAGATATATATTCGGGGGAGGCAGGGGTGGTGGCCCACCACCATAACATATATATATTATTTTATTTTTATAATGAGGGGTTGTTTTGAAACTTCTATAAAATAAGTGTCATTAGGCAAATTATTGAGGCCGCAATTTCGACCGATTTCAGGAGCTAGGTTTATGCCTCAGGGTCGATCAAATTGTAGGACACTTAAACTTGGCCCACAAACCAACTTTGACCAAAACTTTGACTGGCCTGTTCTCCCTCATACAAGCTCGGATTGACGAACCGTTCACACCTCTACGATCAGGACGACGAGATCTACACTCTGGTCCTTGGTCGAATTCATTCTGAGCACTTTGATTTTCAAGCGTTCATAAGCCCTCTTTGTCCTATATGTCTCTCTGGAGCCACCTGGATCAATTATTATTTAATTGTTCAATAATTTACATCCATTATTTGATTATTCTTCTAAAATCAAATTTATTCAACAATTCTTTCCTATATGATTTATTTACCTTGGAACAGTTAAATTTTAACCCCATCCTCTATTTAAAGTGGTCTAGCACTCTTTATATCATTAGTAAGCTTCAAGCACCTGAAGATGGGTGAAGGGTTCAATCGAAACCTTCGACAATCATATGATTTTGACACAGTTTTCCAGAAGTCTTCATCATCAACAATTATTATTGTTTTTTTAAAGTAACGTTGCGCACAATATCTCTCGCATATACATATATTATCCGACACACACACACACACACACACACACACACATATATATATATATATATAATTTGTAATTTTTTTAATGTAATGTTACATGACAACATCTCCCTCGTGTATTCGGTTGTAGAGCACCTCTCGGTGCAACTACTTTTAGTTACTTAAAATATAATTTTCTTAGTTATTAATAGCACAAATTTACATACTCTTACTTTGAATCATGCAACCCTTTCCAAATCATATTAAGTACACATTGGTGTTTACTCAGGAACACATTATAGCCCTAAGTTAAATCTCTAATGACACACATTTGTGTGTTTTGCAACTTAGGCATTCTCATGCAATAGTCCTATAAACAAAGTCAACAACTCTAACGTTCAACCCAATTTTTTTTGAGTCCACAAAATCTTGAGATCCCATTATTATGGGATACAAAAAAATGTTTCTCATAAAATTGTAGAGACCATATAAGAAACTTGTGTATATTTCATCATTGTAAGAAAATTACATAACAACTAATTATTCTTTCCCTTTTCTTTAGCAGTGGGAAATATTATCTTAATTTAGTTGTCAAACTAGTAGTGAGGATAATTATCACTAGGTGCTATCTGTGATTGCATGTTGAATCCTCACTATTACTTAAGGATAACCATGCCACTTGGAATTACCCGCTAGTGGTCCGTAAGGGGGTTGAATTTCACTCCTACTAGATGCCTCTGAGTCTTGAGTTGTTAACCTATTCCCTTACGTCCAAGAAAGGTGATCTCTTAGCGAAGAAAAATCAATTTTAAACTAATTCTTACTTTATTTTAAAGCATAATATTTTATTTTAATTTAATATATGTGTGTGTGTATGTGTTAATATCAATATACACTAATAATATATACTTCTTCTTATTTAATATAGTGTTGAATAACATTATTGAATTTTATTATTTTGTAACTAGTTTAATTATATAAATCAAGTGATTTTGGCTTGAAGTATGCCCTAAACTACTTCGTCTTGACCAAGAGGCATCTGGCATGAGCAAAATCCTACCCCCTTACGGACCACCAAAAGGTAATTACAAGTGGTTGGCATGAGTGAAATCCTTCCCGTTACAGACCACAAGTGGGTAACTATAGGTGGTATGGTTTCCTTGAATAACAATGATGACTCAACTTGCATTTGCAGATAGAAACGAGTGATGGTTGTCCCACTGTTGGTTTAACAACTGAGTTATGATAGGTTTTCCCACTGTATTAAAAAATAATAAATTAATTAAAAGACTAGTAAATATTGATAAATATCAATTTATGATAAGATTACTTAAGAGCGCAAGACAGCTACTCTAATCCAAAACATCAACTTGTCAACTTACCAGATTTGAACCTGGGTGAGGGAGGATAACAACTATTCAACCCAATTGCCCAAGCTAAATTCAATTGAAATAATAAACACACACACACACACACACACACACACACACATACTATGGTTTTTGCTCAATAATGTCTCATACTCATGACATTTGATCATTCTTAAGATGATATTAAATTCTAATTCTAATTTATACTTCCCTTATATGGTATTGATCACTTTTATAAATCATTTTCTTTGATTATTAACTTGAATTGTAAAATACCAACATATAGATATCTTGAGCCCATATCTATCAAGTGCCCATAGGAATCAATTCTCTTAAGATGCAAACTTCGTTTAGAGTGTAAAATTGGAAAAAGGGTTTGCACCTCTAGAGGTTTGATCACTATCCGCCCTTGATAGATTGCGGCTTAAGATCGATCTATGATGGTTTATATATATATATATATATATATATATATATATATATATATATATATATATATATATATATATATATATATATATATATATCCCTAGTAAATTGTGAATATTCTATTTACTTTTGCTAAAGTTACTTGGCAAACTATGGGCCCATTCTAAAGGCCTGCTATGAATAAGTGATGAACATAAATGTTTATTTTTTAATTCTACATTAATAAAATATTGCATCTAGTCAACCATGAAAATTACGCTGGGAAAATATGTTGAAAGAGAGTTTCACATTCCAAACAGTTAAAATATAGTTATGGGAAGAGGTGGTTGCCTTCCCAAATTCTTATCCCTAGATATAAATTATCTCAATTAGGGAAAAGGGAGCCAAGAGGGTGAGAGGGAAAAAATCCCGAGGAAACCTTGTGAACTTGGAACTTGGTTGGAGGGGGCCCAAGAGAGGAAAATGAAAGTTGTTTAGCTTGATGCCCTTAAAATAGGAACGTTGTTGAGAGAGGTAGGACACTGCCATAGTAAGGAATTTTTGAGTTGGTTGGCTAGCGAAATTCCAAAATGAACCGTCTGTGGTAAGTTAAACCCTAGACTAGACTTGGTGGGGTCAGAGAAAGTCCTAGGTTGGACATGGTATGGTCCATGTCATGAAAAATATTCTAGATGTGAAGTTGGCTTGGGGGGAGTCTGGGTAGAGGATATTAGTTCTCGTTAGTTATGTGGAGCATTATTTTACCTTGTGATTTGTAGAAATTAATGTGTAGATTCAATCCAACTCATGAAATTTACTAGATCACAAGACTTGAAGCTACTCTATTGATCTATGGAAGTTAATTCACCATCTAGAACAAGAATCATAGACATGCAAAAGGAAACATCACATATGCACAAAGATTTTTCTAGGGAGCAAACCCCTTACTATCTATATTTCATTAATCAGAGAATAGAGATGAAATACATATGCTTTCTCAAGCCTAAGAAAACATTGCAAGTGTAAAGTCTATCCCTCTATTTGACTGACTGACTTTGGCCAACACTTATCTAAATTTCAATCTCTCCAAGCTCCTATTTCCTTGCGTTGTTCCCTTGGGAAATTTCGCATATTTTTTAGGAATTTCACACCAAGGAATTGTACAATTACCTTAGGTCCTTCCTCTGACTACATGCACCACCTATACACATGGGAATATGCTACAACTGATAGTACACTGCCTAGGAATCTCCATCTCAACTGGGTAACTCAATTCTCTCCATGCAGCAATTATTTTGGGTTTATTGATCAATTAAATAGTTGATCACTCAGTGTGGTTGAAGTTCCACTTCCACAACTTGACCTCCACTAGTTTGTCTGACAATTAGAACTAGTTAAACTTGAAATAACTCAAACTAACTTAAATAGATTGCTACAAATTAGCAATCAACCATACTGAACTGAACTCAAGCTTCCTCAACTCGAATTAACTAAGTTAACTAAGTGACAAGTGCCATGTCACCTCAGTTAACTACCTCCAAGTATTCTGCTAAAATAGAAATTTGAATTTTCTCTAGTTTGACCAAGGAAAAGTCAAACTGAGAATTTCTTGTTGCATTTTCAACATGATTTTCATGGTAGACACAAATACTTGAAAGAAGAAAAGTGAAACATGTTTTGGAATGGTTTTCTTAGATGCATTTATTTTCTACTATGATGTGCAATGTTTTATTTTTGGAATTTAATTTATGATACTAGAAATGGTCATATAATACTGCTTGATTAGGTCAGTTTTAAGCCTCAACTGACGAGCATCCATTAGCCCAGAAAAATCCTAAACCCTTATTACTTAGTCTGGGAGGAAATGACAGGTCCCAGAGCTAGGACCCACTAGTCTCCCATATTTTAAATAATAATAATATTGTGAGGTGTTATCTTCCGGAGCCATCACATTTATATTTGTTATAATAAATGTTTCAAACCAACCTCCGTGGTTCATCATCGCGATTAGATCCATGAGAGAAAAATTTAGAACCCCATCGGGTAATAAATAAGGCTAGGATAGGGATAGGAATGATGTTTGAGAAAGGTGAGAGCTGACTTTTTTTAGCAATCAATGATCTGAATCATTTACTAGTGATCTGAATCATTTACTAGAACGATTTAGATCACTGATTGCTAGAAAGAAGTCAGATCTCACCTTTTCGAAATGCCATTCCCATCCCTACCCTAGCCTCATTTATTACCTGATGGGGTCCTGACTTTTTCTCTCATGGATCTAATCCTGATGATGAACCACGAAGGTTGGTTTGAAACGTCGATTATAACAAATATAAATGTGATGAATCCGGAAGATAACAACTCACAAAATAATATAGATCACAGAAGCCTCAAATCAATAATTTTCAACCTGTATGAGAGGGAGAAATCAAAAGAAGTTTGTTTACTAGAACGATTCAGATCATTGATTGCTAAAAAGAAGTCAGATCTCACCTTTCTCTAATGTCATTCCCATCCCTACCCTAGCCTTATTTATTACTGAATGGGGTTTCGACTTTTTCTCTCATGGATCTAATCTTGATGATGAACCACAGAGGTTGGTTCGAAACATTTGTTATAAAAAATATAAATGCGTTGACTCTGGAAGATAACATCTCACAAAATAATATAGATTGCAGAAGCCTCAAATCAATAATTTTCAACCTATGAGGGGGAAATCACAAGAAGATCGTTTACTAGAATGATTCAAATCACTGATTGCTAAAGATAAGTCAGATCTCACCTTTCTCAAATGTCATTCCCATCCCTACCCTAGCCTTATTTATTACCCAATGGGGTTCTGACTTTTTCTCTCATGGATCTAATCCTGATGATGAACCACGGAGGTTGGTTCAAAACATCGATTATAACAAATATAAATGTGATGACTCTGGAAGATAACACCTCACAAAATAATATAGATCGTAGAAGCCTCAAATCAATAAATTTCAACCTTTACGGGAGGGAGCAATCACAAGAAGTTCGTTTACTAGAACGATTCAAATCACTGATTGCTAAAAGGAAGTCAGATCTCACCTTTCTCAAATGTCATTCCCATCCCTACCTTAGCCTTATTTATTACTCGACCGGGTTCTGGATTTTTCTCTCATGGATCTAGTCCTAATGATGAACCACGGAGGTTGGTTCGAAACATCGATTATAACAAATATAAATGCGATGACTCTAGAAGATAACACCTCACAAAATAATATAGATCGCAGAAGCCTCAAATCAATAATTTTCAACCTATACGGGAGGGAGAAATCACAAGAAGTTCGTTTACTTGAATGATTCAGATCACTGATTGCTAAAAATAAGTCAGATCTCACCTTTCTCAAATGTCATTCCCATCCCTATCCTAGCCTTATTTATTACCCAATGGGGTTCTGACTTTTTCTCTCATGGATATAATCCTGATGATGAACCATGGAGGTTGGTTCGAAACGTTTATTATAACAAATATAAATGCGATTACTCCAAAAGATAACACCTCACAAAATAATATAGATCACAGAAGCCTCAAATCAATAATTTTCAACCTGTATGGGAGGGAGAAATCACAAGTTCGTTTACTAGAATGATTCAGATCATTGATTTCTAAAAAGAAGTCCAATCTCACCTTTCTCAAATGTCATTCCCATCCCTACCCTAGCCTTATTTATTACCTGATGGGGTTATGACTTTTTCTCTCATGGATCTAATCCCGATGATGAACCATGGAGGTTGGTTCAAAACATCGATTATAACAAATATAAATGTGGTGACTCTGGAAGATAACACCTCACAAAATAATATAGATCGTAGAAGCCTCAAATCAATAATTTTCAACCTGTATGGGAGGGATAAATCACAAGAAGTTCGCTTACTAGAATGATTCAGGTCACTGACTGCTAAAAATAAGTTAGATTTCACCTTTCTCAAATGTCATTCCCATCCCTACCCTAGCCTTATTTATTACTCGATGGGTTTCTGACTTTTTCTCTCATGGATCTAATCCTGATGATGAACCACAAAGGTTGGTTCGAAATGTCGATTACAACTAATATAAATGTAATGACTCCGGAAGATAACACCTCACAAAATAGTATATATCACAGAAGCCTCAAATCAATGATAATGTTGTTCTATAAATATAAACATAACAGTAGCTATTATTAAATATAAGTTTATGTCATGCCACTAATATAAGAACTTACTTTGATTTACAAAAAGGAAATGAAGTACAATAAAGAGTCAAAATTAAGACTCAACATTTAAACAATGATATATAAATTTTAGATAAAAACCAAACCCTTTAGGATTAGTAAAAATAAGAAAGATGTAATAGTCAACAATTATACACTGATTCCATGAACAGTTTGAGAACAATGTCCACTATAAACAAAAGAAATATATATATATATATATATATATATATGTGTGTGTGTGTGTGTGTGTATTTTGCAAGGAAATTACAAATTTGTTTGAAATGCAATTTCACACAAGATTCAAATCTACCCTTCAAGTTTTGATAGATGGTCTTAGGTCATAGTTACCATCCGTCAAACCCTTGGAGAAGACCCCAGATACCCAAGAACATAACCAACTTTAAGTCTCCTAATATTTAACAGTAAAATGAAATTGCATTTGGCAGCTGAAGGCCATAAGTCATAACTTAAATTCATTCAAATAAGTGTTCAGGGCCACATGGCCGACAGCTAGTCTATAAACATTCTACCCAATTAAAATTCGAGCCCGAATGGGTGCCATACCAAACTTAGCCTAGAAAATTTAGTTCACTATTTGGTCTTGGCCTCTTCGAAACATGAAATAATGTAAAGGAATAGAGGGTTTTATAAGAACCTAGAGAGATCATAGCATGGAAAACGACGGCAACCAAAACTTTGTTCCCAAGTGTAATCTAAAATACTAACTTGCGATTTTTTTCCAAAGTGAAAAAAAACTAACTGGTAAGGCTCACAACCAAAGAAATAAAATTGGAAATAAATATACGAAGGGTTAGGATACTGATTTCGATCGGTGAGCATTAACTAGAAGACGGGCATAACCATACAACCCTGCACAAAACAAGTAAGTTAATAATCATAATGGAAAGTTAATAATCATAATGGATCTAAGCACAAGGAACTAAGAGTCCATACATTTGAAGCCACATGAAATAAATTACTATTCAAATTATATCAGACCCCATTCATTATGAAGGTCAGGGTGAGGAATCTCTTCCTTCAAGAAGTAACGCTTCACGAGATATGTATCAAACAGTCCATACCATGAATAAAATGGGAGAGAAAATCGACCTGCAACAGAACCATTACTGTGCTCAGTAAGAAAAAAAATAAAATTAAAAAGAATGAATTAAGAAACTTGGAGAGGAAGTTCCCTATTGTCTTCCACTTCCAGAATGAATTTAATGTTGTCCATTTGGTTGTTCATATGGTCCAAGAATTATTTAAGATTCTCTCTTCCATGAGGCCAAATGAAATGGGTATCATCAACAAATCTTCTCCATTGTATAGGCTTTAGAGAAAATGAGTTTGTGGCTTTCTCTTCAAAGGATTCCATGAAAATATTTACCACCAAAGGGGAGAGTGGAGAACCCATAATAATGCCATTTGTTTACCCACATATGTTGGTCATCTGAATGAACATTTAAGATTCTTCCATAGATCTCCTGATGATGGGCTGTGATACTTATCCTAAAACGTCTATAACAAAAATTTACCACACAAGACTCCAAACATTCTCCAATGCATACCTATGAAAACACAAGAAGACTAATCGCATAGGTATGTTTAAGAGAGAAGGCAAGGTGTTGTATTTGAAATCACCCTAAAAAGTATAGGATTATCTGTATGATGATTGCAAAAAAATTGTTTCCATGCATAATTTATAAGAATAATATTCATAAAGATGTCTTATGCTAAACATCTAGTATATATTGTCAAGGAAGTAGACATGTAGAAAAAGGGGTTGGGGTGAGGGGGTGGTAAAAGGTACTATTGGTGCCAAAGTAAGTAATATTTCATTGTTAGACTAGATACATTCGGAAAGTAATCACTTGATTGGTATAAAATACCTCCTTGCACATATATCATATGTTGACCAAGAACCTTGCTGAAAGAGTGAATGAAGGAAATACTTGATGGTAAAAATAAACTTTCAAATCCTAACGAAAGAGTAATCTTACTCGTGTATGGGAAGCTAAGTGAAAAAAGAAGGATGCTATATAGAAACATTGTGAAACACTCAAAATAATAAGTGCATTGTATGTTTAAAAAAACATAATTAGTGGAAACCCATTGCAAGTAATAAAAAAAAGAGAGAATAAACACAAAATAAAGTGTATATAGAAATCAAAAAAGGGAAAAGGGACTAAAAACCCTGTAATACATAAAACAAAATATAGGTTGTATTGGTATATCCGAGGAAGCCATTTGGGCATAATTAATGATAACTTTTGTAGAATTGGAATGGAGAAATAAAACACTTATTATTACAAAAAAAATATGTATAAATATGAGTCAATTGGGGTTATCTTGGGTGATTGATAGGAATGGTCGGAATCCTTCTCACCAAATTAAGCACTAGCAAGTGATATGATAGATATCGACAGTGGTGACAATAAAATATAAAATCTATATGTCAATAGTATAACTCGGGTATAAATAAGTCCAATATAGTAATAATCGACTAGTATGAGTAAGCTTGGATTTCATGATTGATGAAAAAAAAATTGGTAAGGGAATTAATGAAATTTCTCACCGGGAAGTCTTTTCATGAAGGGAGCCATAGAAATATTGGTTACAATAGTATAATAATCAGCACAAACCATTAGCATGGAGGATTGTATATCAGTTAATACATTTGATAAAATTTGAAAATTGTAAGGTTTCTTGTGTGTAGTGCGATGTTATGGCATATTACAATTGTTAGATTTTGAAAGAGATATATTTTCGTCCTCCTTTAGTAAAAGAAATCGTAAGAATCAATCTTTTGATAATTGGAACTTTAGTGTATGTGAATTAAATGAAGGGTAATTTTTCCCAAACAAGTTACATAAGAAGTCAAGAATTGGGGCACAGAGAATGATCAATAAGTTTTCTTAAAAAAAAAACAAAAAGTAAAGTAATTGAGAACTATAGTAGAATTGTCAAATAAAATTCCTATTTAAGAACAAGAAAAATGGAGGTAAGTTGTGATAAAACATTTATATATTTTTGATGGAAGAAGATTAGTCTTAGAAATCATGAAGTAAGTAGCATAAATGATACTTTTAAGTTGAAATTGACATGAAAATACTATCTTGGTTACTCCAAGGCACCAAATAAACATGGAAGCACTTCAAAACAATGTTGTTGATACTTAGAAAGATACCAACTTTACACTAAATTTAATAAGTATAAAGTGAGAAAGATTGGAGTCAATTTCAAAAATATGGAAATTTATTAGGAAGGTAATGCAATGATCCCTAAAATATATAAAAAGAGAATCTAGATAGCTTTCGAATTTCTGGTACTTGATGGACGTAGAGGGCTCGAAGGTTGTTGTGAGTTATAGCCTTGTAACACAAAATCATGGAGAAGTTTTCTAATTGGTCTATTTTATAACCACTTCATGATTGGAAAAGGTTAAATTGATCTGAGTTGGTGCAATAAGATGAACAAGAATAGATGCATGCTAGATTCCATGAACAATTTAGTAGAATTGCGGTATATATATATATATATATATATGTATATATATATATATGTATCTATATATATATGTATATATATATGTATATATGTATATATATATATATGTGTATATATATATATATATATATACACACACACACACACACACACACATATATATATATATATATATATATATATATATATATATATATATATATATATATATATATATATATATATATATATATATATAATGTCATATGATAAAACTACAAACTACTAGGGGGGGAATCTTAACTGGTATGTTAGGTACACATGACAATGAATGTGTATATTAAATACTCCAAGGAGTTTGTTGTCTTAACGTGACTTGAAGGATTAATAGTGGGTATAGGTAAAATGTGATCAGAAACAGGTGGATAGCCAAGTAAGGTAACCAAAGAAAATGTGGCACATAATCTTAAGAAAAAATAAAGTTTTGATAAAGAGAATGCTAGTAGCATATTGGTTCAAGTGTTACCTATGCATATTGTCATGTGATGTGCCAACATAGAAAGTGTAGTGTCCCACTAGTCAATGGTACCTAAGATAAGTACCTTAAAGAACTTCAATATGACTTTTATAGACACAAATGAAGTTTCATCAAATGGTTGATTAGAATGAACATATGCTTACAAAATATTTATGTCAAGATAACCACACTAACATGATTTCTGAGGTAGTTGATAGGCAAGAAGATGCAACGGGGAAGGACCCCATAACTGATTGCACCTAAACAAAAAAAGGGGAAACATGTAACCTCCAGGCATCTTGATCAATAATTTGCAAAATAGATAGGAATGCAAACCTGAAGAAGAGAGTTGTAAGAAACTCATAGGTGAGGTGTGCTAGAGAAGTACGGTTGTAAGATTTAGTGATGTAATTTTATTGTTATCTTTTGTTGATTTTAAGCATGCCCGTACTAGTTCATGTTGTGCCCTTGAATTGTCATAGTGGTTTCTTTTAATATTGCCTTGTTCCTTTCCCCTTAATGGTCTACTGGGAAAGATCAGAAGGAAAATAATAAAATATGGAAAACCAATTGAATTATAAAACCCTGATCAAGACTTTTTCATGAAACAATTGACATATAATGGGTCCACTCTAACAAAGGACAATGATAATAGTAATTTTCCTCAAATCTTGGTAGTGTTTTGTTGTGACATATTTGATATTATGAAGTTTGATGCTGCCTAAAGGTTGGATCATTGGCGGTGAGCCATCATGGAGACAAGGAAAGAGATATTCCTTGAAAAAAAATGATAATGATAACAAATATGATTATTGTGTGAGTGATATAATAAGGTAATGAATTAATCCTATATCGGGATTGGGAAATAAAGACGATTAATAGAATTTCCATTAGATAAAGGTGCATGATAATATATTGTTGTTTATTGCAATTAATGATGTGATTATATTGTGGACTCAATAGAAGATGCACCTACAAAGAGTTTCCAATAGGAGATCATGTGTACGTAAAGGTTAAACCATTCAAAAAGAAAGAAAGGAGCACTTTAAGGTGGGGAACCTGTGCGAAACTGGCTCCCAGATTCTGTGGCCCTTTTGAAATATTTGCCAGGATTGTGCCTGTGGCTTATCAACTGACTTCACCTAGTCATAGACACATATACAATGAATTTGATGTTTCTTTGTTAAAGAAATGCATACATGATCCTAGGCATATTGTTAATTAGCAGGATGTCCAAGTAAAAAAATATTTTGAAATGATTATATATATATGTTTCTTAAACAATGATTGATGGAAAACTAATGAAAGCCACAATGATTATGGATGTAGGTCGAACTAGACAGAGTATTCTTGGTTGAGCCTCTGCGCATTCTTGATCAAAGAGAAATTATGCTATGGAATCGAGCAATCACCCAAGTTAAAGTGCAATGGCATCACTTCAACCCAAAAGAGGCTAATTGGGAGGATGAGAATTTTATTCACAAGGCATATCCCAACCTATTTAAGGGCTAGGAAAATACCGTGGACAATGTTTTGCTTGACGGGAGGGAATGTAATACCCCTAGTAAATTGTGAATATTCTATTTACTTTTTCTAAAGTTACTTGATAGACAATGTGCCCATGCTAAAGGCCTAGTATGAATAAGTGATGAACATAAATGTTCACTTTCTAATTGTACATTAATAAAATATTGCATCTAGTTTGTCATGAAAATTACGGTGGGAAAAGATGTTGAGAGAGAGTTTCACATTCCATGCAGTTAAAAGACAATTATGGCTATAGGTGGTTTCCTACCTAGATTCCTCTCCCTAGAGATAAATTATTGTAGTTAGGGAAAAGGGATCCAAGAGGGTGAGAGGGAAAAGGCCTAAGGAAACCTTGTGAACTTGGAGCTTGGTTGGAGGGGACGTAAGAGAGGAAAATGAAAGCTGTTTAGCTTGATGCCTTTAGAACAAGATGTTGTTGAGGGAGGCATGACATTGCCAAAGTAAGGAATTCTTGATCTGGTTAGCGAGTGGAATTCTGAATTGAACCCTGTATGGTTAGTTAAACCCTAGATTGGACCTGGTGGGGTCAAAGAATGTCTTGGGTTGGACCTAGTATGATCTTTGTCATACAAACTATTTTTGATGTGAAGTTGGATCGGGGTGGGGGCTCTAGTAGAGGATACTAGTTCTCATTGGTTGGGTGGAGCATTCTTTTCCCTTGTGATTTTCGTGGCAGACTTAGTTACTTGAAAGCGGATAAGTGAAACATGTTTTGGAATGGTTTTCCTGGATTTATTTATTTTCTGCTCTGCTGTGTAATGTTTTCTTCCTGGAATTTAATTTATGATACTATATAATGGTCATATAATATTGTTGGATTAGGTTAGTTCCAAGCCTTAATGGACAAGAATCCATTAGCCCAGAACAATCCTGAATCCTTATTACTTAGTCTGAAAGGAAATGACTGGTCTCAGAGTCAGGACCCACTAATCTCCTATATTTTAAATAATGATACTGGTTTTTTGTAAATATAAACATAGTAGTTGATGTTGTTAAATATATGTTTTTGTCACGCTAATGATATAAGAAATTATTTTGTTTCACAGAAAAGGAAATGAAGTACAATAAACAATAGAAACCAAGACTCAACATTTAAAAGGTTGCATATAAATCTTAGATAAAAACCAAACCATTTAGGGCTAATAAAAAATAGAAGGATGTAACAATCAACAATTATATACCGAGTCGATGAACAGTTCGAGAACAATGTCCACTATAAAAAAAATAATCACGCACACACACATACACACACACACACACATTGCAAGGAAATTACACAACTATCTGAAATGCAATTTCACACAAGATTCAAATTTTGATAGATGGTTGTAGGCCATGTTACCATCCATCAAACCCACGAAGAAGACTCTGGATACCCAAGAACATAACCAACTTTAAGTCTCCTAATATTTAACAGTAAAATTAAATTGCATTTGGAAGCCTAAGGTCATAAATCATAACTTAAATTCATTCAAAGAAGTGTTCAGGGCCACATGGTTGACATCTACTCTATAGACATTTCACCTAACCAAAATCCGAGCCCGACTGGGTGCCATACCAAACCTAACCTAGAAACCCTAGTTCACTAGTTGGTCTCAGCCTCTCTAGAACCTGAAACAATGTAAATCAATAGAGGGTTTTATAAGAACCTGGAGAGCTCCTACCGTGGAAAATGAAGGCAACCAAAACTTTGTTCCCAAGTATAATATAAAAGACTAACCTGCGATTTTTTTCTAAAGTAAAAAAAAAAGTGATTAGTAAGGCTCACAGCCAAAGAAATAAAATTGGAAAGAAATATATGAAGGTTTAGGGTACCGGTTTCGACCGGTAAGAATTACCTAGAATATGTCCACAACCCTAGAACCATGCACAAAACGAGTAAGTTAATAATCGTAAAGAAACTGAGCATAGGAACTACGATTCCATCCATTTGAAGCCACAAGAAATGAATTACCAACCAAATTCTAGCGGGTCCATTCATGATGAAGGTCAGGGTGAGGAATCTCTTCCTTAGATCAGTAGCCCTTCAATGAATATGCATCGAAAAATCCATACTATGAATCAAATGGGAGAGTGAACCGACATGCAACAGAACCATTACCGTGCTCAATAAGAAAAACAAAATAAAAAGAATGAGTTAAGAAACTTTGAAATAGGCGATGGAGAAGGATTTTGGTTTCAAAATTTATCTGGCAGTGACCAACCTCCATGACCCAAAGCAACCTATAAGCGAAGGGTTTTCCTGTTGTAGAGCTTGCTCTTGCAAAGTGAAAGACCCAACTGAGATGGAGCGATGCAAGGGATCAAGGGGAGATAGTTACTCCCATAACCGCGTTGCCCCATCTCCATCATATATTCCAAAACCTAATCATCTCAACCGTTGATCTAAAAACTATCACTAACTCCAAGATGGAGCTAATCCGAAGGACAATAATTCCATACACCTATATGGATCTGGAAAGTTCAAAGGTAGTGTATTGGAGGAACTTATAACAATTCATAAATTAATACCATAACCTTTCGACCATAGACTTGCAAGAAAGACACAAATTTAGAATAAAAATTATATGCCATTGACCACCGTGGGTAGGAGTGACATTCAAAACCTTTGATAAACATTATTATGATCTCTATAAGCTCATGTAGAGAGCATGACCCTAAGTGCAAGCACATACAATATATAATACATCAAGAGTGACCCCTTTTAAATATAAACCCAAAAATTGTATAAGGTATACATAAGTATATACATATAGAACCAACCTCATCAATACATATAAGCAATGAGTAGCACACATGAACACCATGGAAACACCTTTTGTGCTTAGTAGAAATATTAATATAATTAAATAAAAAATGAGTGAAAATGAACATTGTTTTACCTTCTACATTAAAAAATTGTCACACATCTAAAATAAAAGGAAAAAAGAACATTGGGAATATATATATATATATGAGCATATACAAAATTCTATATTTATTTGCTTTTGAGCAACACATTGATAAAATATTTTTATCCATAAATTTTATTATTATTATATATAATTACATACTTTATATAATATATAATATTATTTCTTTATATATATATATATATATATTTAATTTCCTTATATAATATATACAATTGACATTGGAAAAACAAAAAAAATTGAATATATATATATACCATATGTCAAATCAATATTGAACATAAACAAAATTCCACAACTCTTTGATTTTAAACAACATACTCAAAATATTTTAACCATAAATTTTTTTATTTTATATTTAAATACTCTATATATTATATAATATTATTACTTTATTTATATATATATATATTTTTAATTTCGTTATATAATATATAAAATTAATATTAAAAAAATCAAAATATTTTATTTACTTTCTTAACCTTACAATTTTTTTTTAATTAGAATATTTTTAAATAATCCATAAAGTAGAATCTAACCTTCTCTCATATTAAGCATGGAAAACAGTACACATCCTTGATACTGTAAATAAGAAAGGATCTCACATATTATGGAAAATATTAAACCTAAAAATAGGCATTGAATTTTTTTTATTTCACATATTACACATATTATGGAAAGTATTACACCTAAAATAGGCATTGATTTTTTTATTTATGGTAAACATTCCCCCTCTCATATTACACATATTATGGAAAGTATTACACGTAAAAATAGGTATTGCATTTTTATTTTTATTTATGGTAAACATTCCCCCTCTTTATATATGGGTATGTGTGAAAAGTTAACATCGATATTCAAAATTTTTATCTAAGGGACGCATTAAAAAAAGGAATTATCCTTAATTGGAAAAGGTAAAATACTATATATTTATGTGTGGGAAAAGTTAAAATTGATATTTAAAATTGAAATATTTTATTTATAATTGATACTATTTTTTTTTATTGTTAATTTTATGTTGAACATAGTAAGAAATTCACATTTCTTTTCTAGTGGTTTATAATATCAATATTATTTTACATTTCATATTTAAATTCCATATTCAATGGTGAGTGAATTGCACATCTTTTTCTCTTGCTAAGTATTTTATTTATTGACAATATTGAAAGATTTTTTTGTTATTAATATTTTTGTTCTTTGTTGAAGAATAATTTTGTTACTAGCACTTTTAATTTTTTTAAATGTAGTTATTATTAGTCTTTGCCAAAGCAACATGCTAGCCATCGATTTTCCTGTTGACTATTATTGGTTTTAATTGATCAATGCAACTTATAATGTTTAACTTTGAAAAACGAATATTTATTTTTTAATATTATGAAAAAATTATTTTTCAAAAATTTGATTGGACCATAAATTTGAAGTTCTTATTGTACTTTGCCCCATGTGGATAATTACCTCATATTTTTCTAACATCATTTTTGGATTTAGTTGCAATATTTTGCCATGATTTTATATATTTGTGGATTGATTTTTCATGGCTAATCTTCATAGGAAAACCAACCAAAATTAAAATATTTGAAAATAATTCATATTTAGGTAAACAACATATTCACAATCAGTTACTGGCCACCCTAATTTAAGCAAGTATTTACATTAAAAATGGATAAGAACAAGATGTAAATAAATATTCTTACCAGAGTTTCTAAACACCATTTTTATTTTTGTCAAGTTCTCTGTGATCCTCCAGGCTTGACCTATGGCTCGAGGAGGGCACCTAAGCTATCAAAGTCACCTAGGGATCACACCCAGTCTTGGCCACACCAACCCTTATCTGACTGGATTTTTTAGCATGTCTCCTCCCCCTATCACAGGGCACAACCACCCCCCGTGAGTTTTGATCCTGGGTTGCTTTGCTGACAAGACCCATCCTCAACCGGTTGTGTTGTGCTAGTGGGACTACTAGTTACTACATACAATTATTTATGTTTTCTTTATCGCTTTAATAAGTAGGAGTAAAAATTTAAATGTGCAAACTTACTATACTACCTAGCAAAATTTATTTAAGTACTTTCCCCTTAGTTCATAATTAATTTTTCCATTTCATATATCAATTTACAAATTTTATGAAAGCATAATTTCCACTTAAGTGATAGGGACTAAGTTTCCCTACAACTCTTGTTTTATTATGGGCCAACATCTCTCATACTAGGTTGTAGAGAACCTCTCGCTACAAAAATAAATACAAGAAGACCAAAATGAATGTAAACTTTTAAACACATTGTGTACAGTAAAACAAACAAAGAATTTTGATCATTTTTATTAGTTTTTAGAGAAACACATTTTTGTTTGTTTGTAATATCTGATATGATTTGTATTGATATTCAAAATAAATCATAATTATAGCTAATGATCTTTGTAGCACTATGTTGACTTTTTCAACAATACCAAAACTTTCTTAGATCATAAACACATAACTACTGACATACTAATAAGAGAAACATCCCTATCATAACCAGATGTACATGAGAAGTAACCAGTCAAAGAACAAAATCATAGATGCTTACAGTTATCATTATACTTCGTTGACTACCTTATGAGGATAGATACAAAATTACAAGAAACATTGGAAATAGACATAAACAAAAATATCAATTTAACATGGGAATATCTTCTAGGAACCGACGAAGAGTTGGAATCATTCATCTAGAATGATCACTGATTGATCTAGTGAGCAATTTTCACTGACCATGTTAACTGGGGGGACATTGATGACTACTTCACCATTCTGAGGAGCAATGGAGTCAATGTACGAATTTGAAATGATGAAACACTCTACTTTTTTCAATCGAATTTCCATGTCGTCCATATCATTCCATATATCTCTCATTATCCTTTTTAGTTCCTCCTTCCCGACAAAGAGTTTATAATTTTCCACCTGCTTATCTCATAACATCATGTGAAGAAGAGTATCCATCTGTCTGTGTGTATATAGCGAGTGCAAAAAATGAAGTCTTCACTTCCTCCATTTTCCTAGCTCTGGTATCCACTTAGTTTTGTCAACATAGACTTCAAAATTTGAATGATACATTATGTCACCAAATGCTCTCATCTTTAAGGTACAAATTTCCGTTCGCACCTCAAATCACACAACATCAAAAAATTTAAACACTAACACCCAATCGAATAATTGTAGGTGTCTGGAAGAGGATGCCTATGATGTGCCTTCCCTTCAACTAGTTAGACATTGTCGCGTAACCATACTACTAGTTGACCTGAAAAATGACTTCACAAAGAACCTTTGGGACATCCCACTGAAAGGATTTAGTTGAAATATAAAGTAGGACCAACATACTAGATTCCAATTGTCCACAATACCAACAACTGGGAGGTTGCATTAATCAGGTATAAACACTAAACAAATGTCATTTAGGAACCCACAAAGATTTATATTGAAACCTAGATGGTCATAGTAAGAATTGATGTATAATACAATAAACAGTTGAGCTCCCTGTAAATTCCAATATGACCCCCAAGAGGTTCAACTATTAATATCATTAAAACCATATAGAAAAGGATCCTCTATACCAAACTACGACAACTAGGACAATATAGTTGAACGAGATACTAGAAGGTTCAAAGGATTGTAAATATCGAGAAAAGAGAATGGCTACCAACTCCAACAAAGGCTGAGATGATGAATTGTTCAAAGAACACACAAAGAACATTAGTTTCCTTCATTTGTGATGAAAAGGAAAACTGCGGTGAGGAAATTTCCCTTTCATTTCATAAATCCTTACATGAACTTGTGGGTTATGGCCCACCTATACAAATCAGAAGTGTTTGAATGGTGTACTTCCCCTAAAACCCAAAAATTAACAAACAACGGAAATGCATGTAAACCCGACAATGAACGTTGGTCCCACTCTAGATGCCGAAGAACAGACTTCAAAAGAAATCAAACTCCCGATCATAATTCGTTGGGCCCGCTCTTTCCCAAGCCTTATCAGCTTCAATCTTCGCCGTTGATCTTACCATTCAATCTGAAAGTTGTTAGTTCACCCGATCAACAAAACTAATCGATGATCCTCCACCGTTGATCAAAACCCAATTGATCCAATGGTTAACAACGATATCAGATGAGCCACTTGCACGAGGATTAACCGCCCGATAAAGCGGTTTCCTCTCTCCTACGGCGTGCTATGTGTCGACTGATAAATGGAATCGGGTGACCACCCTGAATTACCACTTACTACTTAGACCCTGCGCGATAAACCATTTCTTGTTATGAAAGAGCTCTTCTATTCTGCTAGAACTTGGGTTTAATCTCTGTCGTTCATTTCTCGTTCATTATATGCTACACAATTGAATCTTGGTTGCCCATCGCCTTCAACCTCATTTGTTGATCTCATAGATCCAACAACTCATGTGCATCGTCACTTCATTTCTTTGACCTTACCTTTACCTTGTTTTTAGGTCATTCCTCAGTGTTTTTTGTAGTTTTGGGTTTACTTCAGGGTTTCGGGTCTTTAGTTGTTTAGCAATACAACTCCCTCTTGGCTTAACTACGTGTACTCTTAATCACTGTCATCCCTGAACTTCACTTGGATCCTTTGATCGGATTCAATGATCAAACCCTGATCCTACATACTGTCATTCTTCTCTGTGTTCTGCTCAAACCTCACCTGCATACATATACTATGCAGAATGACACGAATTACATAAAATTCATAATTCCATACACACCATACAATTCAAAAATCGAGTTCTCTGTATTGATAAATAAATATTTACACAGTTTCTTCTCTCAGCCCTGATTTCCAATATCAATGGCCTCTGTTTCACAATCTGCCCGTAGGCTTACAGTGAACCTCTTCACCGTCTAACTCCCTAACTCACTAACTCTTTTTAAGCCTTTTAGGCTTACATTTATACAAAAGATTTTGTGAACCAATTCTATTTCAGATCCTTAATAAGTTCAACTAAAACCTAAGAATCCTCTCAATCATATAAATCATGAACTAATTCCTTATTCAAGATCTACAATTTATTTCCAAAGCTATCAATCCCTATGAAATCTTATCTATCATGATTCTCTCATGTTCCCCTTCATTCGAGAACATTTACAATATGCCTCACAATACTTAATAATTCCTATTTTCATTAAAATCACTCAAAAGCCTAAATAATTACATTAATTTGACACTTGGGATACCAACTTCCTTAGAATACAAGACCCCCTATGTCCACTAAAATACAATGATTTTTCTTGAGCTGAATGCTCCTGCATCAGACTCCCAAGGTAGAAAACATTCATGATCTCTTGATCATGTGTCTTCATATGTTGATAGAAAACCTCTAGGGTCCCAAAGTTTATTTTGTAACTTCCCAAATGCCTTGCACCCTTGCTGTTGCTGTATATCTGTTATCTTCTGGTTCATCTTCCTCTCTTCAATCAATTTCAAATTCTGATTGATGACTCCTCCTGCTGTCATTTTCCTCAACCTAGACTGTTTCATCGTCAACTGCCATAGTTCTTCAATCTCCATTTCTAGCACATCCTTGGGCTAGTCCATACTCTGCCATTTTCTGCTATCTCTTTCTCTCTGCTTCAGGTTGTTGTTGCTGTCCACTAACTTCGGCACCTTCACATTCTGCATCTCACTGCACATTGTCCATTCATATTCAAACTGTTGATTACTTTCCTTAGCCTTTTCTACTTCAGCTTCTGCTATTACTCTTGATATTGCTCCAGGTACTACTGTAGATATTGCTTCCACCCAAACTTCCTGAATATCCTTGAATATATCTTCCTCTGCAACATCTAATTTCTGCTCCTTGTCTGCAACAAAACCTGTAATCATAAAAAAATTGTTAAAATAAAAATCATAAGGCTTCTGTGCCTTTTCTTCCTTTGGAAACAATTTAGCTTGCTGCTCTAATTCTTCCTCCTCTGTCAGCACATCAGTATGTTGATTTGAATTCTCAAAAGAATTCACGAGACTGTCATCTAGTCTCTCCTCCACACCATCTGTTTCAATGATGTCTTCCTGTCCTTGTCCACTATAGTGAACTTCTTCATTCTCATTCAGTTCTGATTTTACAACCTGAACACTTACTTTTTGGTTTTCTAGCCTTTTCTCCAAAATATTTAATTCATGCCATAAATTTGCCATCTCACTTGGAATTTCTCCTAAAAGCTCTGTACAATCCTCACTATCTTCTTCTTTGTCACAAGTATAACTTCTTGTTGACACTACTTCTTCATTCTTGATTAGAATAAAATTATGATCCTCCATCTCTGTGATAGTTTTAGATGTTTGTCCATCACTCTCCCTTTGGCCATTTAAGAAAATCAATTCTTCATTGTTCTTACCAATAGCAAATTTCTTATCATAAGACATAATTGTCTCATCTCTACTGAAGATATTTACTCCACTAAGCAATGAATTTATGAACTCCTTCTGCTGTAATAACTCAACTTGATCTTCATTTGAAAGACAATCATCATCATACTTTACTTAGCAACTTTAAGCTTCATTCAAGATAGTTCCATAAGATGGTTTGTCTTTTGCAATACCTGCATTCACACACAACTTGTCAGTTGTAAAACCACAAGACCTCATGATCTCATTTGATGATTCAATCACCAAGTCCTCCTGTTGTTCCAAGTCCTTTACATGACTAAGAAATATTTCAATGGTCTTCTCTTCAATCTCATCAAGTCCTTCACTTGATTTCTTGATATCCTTCTCTACTTCTTCTTGCTTTTGGCCATCCTCATGAGTCCAACTTCCTCTACTTTCAGTCTTTGCAATATGATGAAAAGTAAAACCTTTTCCCAACTGTGTACAAGTATTTACATGAGACCTATCTATCTCATCTTCTTTCATAACAGAATTTAGATTCTGCCTTTCTTCTTCCTCCTTTATGTCAATATTAGCAAATTGTCCTTCTTCACATGTTTCACCTACAAACATACACAAATTATCAGATTTAAAATCATGTGACCCTTTGGTCTCACTTGAAGTTTCAGTCTTCAAGTCTTCATCTTCACCCAGAACTTCACCCTATTCTGCTTCACAAATGGAAACTTCCATTTTCAACTCAGCTTCTCTAATTCTTCCACCACGCCCTTCACTTGCCTCTATTGTAGCCTTCTCTGTAACTTAGGCCACTTCTCTACCTTTTTCCTCAAGAGCCAACCTTATCTCTGGCTTTCCTCTAGTATCATCCTCAATACACTGAGTTGTTCTTTTAACTCAGCAATCTCTTTGTCACGCTCCTCTTTACTCATTCTCTTGCCATTTTCGTTGGTATTCTCTTTCTTCACTTTTCTTCTGTTGTGGTCTTCCTCAAAACCTCCACTATGACTATCAGTAGTCATCTTCTTCTCCATCTCTATGAGTTCTTCACTCACTCACTATGAGCTGCATTAAAGCCTCTACAACAGCAAGTCCTCCCTATTGCCACTTACCTCACCAAGCTCCCCTCTGTACTTGGTCTTTTGGCAAGCACTTGGTTCTCTGTCTCTGGAACCTCTTTGAGCACTTCTCTCTACTCCTTCTAGGCTTCAACTCATCTGCACCTTTTAAGAACACAATTGTCCTCTTTATCCAACCTCTGCCGGAATTCCTCAAGGTTCTACCACATTCTGCTCTCATTCAGAAAATTTTACCAACTTCTTTTATCCCTTAGCAATTCTACCCACATCCTCTGTGGAATTTCCTTTGTGAGCTGCAACAATACCTATGCAATAACAAGTCTCCTTCTTGCTACATATGCCTCACTAAGCTTCTCTCCTCTAAGCTCAGTCATTTGTCATATCTCTAGTTCTTTCCTCTGGAACCAACTGAGCACTCCTTGCTCTAGGTTGCTACAATCTTCTCACCTTCTTATGTTGTTACCTTCAAGATCTCTGCATGATCTTGTTCTACCATTCCCCTGCACTTTGAATGGTTTGTTCTTTGTTTATTGCATCTGTAAATTCTGATGCACTTTATCCATGTGTGCCTATTGCTTGTCAGATTAAAATATGATCTCCTCTTGCCTGCATACACATCTTAAAACATAACTCTGTTCTAAATTTCTCAAAAAACTTTTACACATAATTTCCTTATTCTGCTCTGATACCACTTGATGAAAAGGAAAGCTGCGGTGAGGCAATTTCCCTTTCATTTCACAAATCCTTACATGAACCTATGGGTTATGGCCCACCTATACAAATCGGAAGCGTTTGAATGACGTACTTCCCCTAAAACCCGAAAATTAACAAAAAATAGAAATGGATGGAAACTCGACAATGAACATCAGTCCCACTCTGGATGCCAAAGACCAGACTTCAAAAGAAATCAAACTCCCGATCATAATTCATCGGGTCTGTTCTTTCCCAATCCTTATCGACTTCAATCTTCACCGTTGATCTTACCATTCAATCTGATGGTTGTTGGTTCACCCAATCAACAAAACTAATTGGTGATCCTCCACCGTTGATCAAAACCCAATTGATCCAATGGTTAACAACGATATCGGATGAGCCACTTGCACAAGGATTACCTGCCCAATAAAGTGGTTTCCTCTCTCCTGTGGTGTACTACGTGTTGACTAATAAATGGAATCGGGTGACCACCCTGAATTATCATTTACCACTTAGAGCCCGCATGATAAACCATTTCTTGTTATGAAACCGCTCTATTATTCTGCTAGCACTTGGGTTTAATCTCCACCGTTCATTTCACGTTCATTATATGCTGCATGAATGAATCTTGGTCACCCATCACCTTCAACCTCATTCGTTGATCTCATAGATCCAACTGCTCCTGTGCATCGTCAATTCATTTCTTTGACCTTCCCTTTACCTTGTTTTTAGGCCATTATTCAGTGTTTTCTGTGGTTTCGGGTTTACTTCAGGGTTTCGGGTCTTTAGTTGTTTTGCAATACAACTCCCTCTTGGCTTAACTCTGTGTACTCTTAATCATTTTCATCCTTGAACTTCACTTGGATCCTTTGATCGGATTCAACGATCAAACCCCAATCCTACATACTCCCCTTCTTCTCTGTGTTCTGCTCGAACCTCACCTGCATACATATACTATGCAGAATTACACTAATTACATAAAATTCATAATTCCATACACACCATACAATTCAAAAATCGAGTTCTCTATATTGATAAATAAATATTTACACAGTTTCTTCTCTCAGGCCTGATTTCCAATATCAGTGGCCTCTGTTTCACAATCTGCCCGTAGGCTTACAGTCAACCTCTTCACCCTCTAACTCCCTAACTCATTAACTCTTTTTAAGCCTTTTAGGCTTACATTTATACAAAAGGTTCTATGAACCAACTCTGGTTCAGATCCTTAATAATTTAAACTAAAACCTAAGAATCCTCTCAATCCTATAAATCATGGACTAATTCCTAATTCAAGATCTACAATTAATTTCCAAAGCTATCAATCCCTATGAAATCTTAACTATGATGATTCTCTCATGTTCCCCTTCATTCGAGAACATTTACAATATGCCTCACAATACTTAATTAATTCCTATTTTCGTTAAAATCACTCAAAAGACTAAATAATTACATTAATTTGACACTTGGGAAACCAACTTCCTTAAAATACAAGACCCCCTATGTCTACTAAAATATAATGATTTTTCTTGAGCTGAATACTCCTGCATTAATTTGACTATAATACACTTCCTAAAATAACACTTATGTGAGCAGAAAGGACCCTAAGCCTATGAAAAAGCTACCCACTCGAGGAAATACCCAACAAAAGGACTTGTAATAGCCTAAAGCTCGAAAAACTGAGACTAAGGAATAACAATGTGTCTTTAGATATTGTAGGGAAACAACATACACACCATGACAACCATTGAATAGGAAGAAACTTTACACTAGAGAAACATTGAGAAATATCGAACAAAACACAATATAGAAACTTAGATTGACCAGGAGCACGTGCACTTGAGAAATAAAGCTTCTGAATAGACAATCTGAAGGAGATAATGTAGCTACCTTGTACAATAGAGTTGTAGAAATAGGATAGAGTGACTGAAGAATACCCTATGAATGTTTAAACATGGAGATGCCACCTTGAACGTAAAATAACTATTCGCTACCTCCGAACGTCCAAAAAGGTGGTATATAATGTTGTAGGCCAACTTCGCCATTTTCCTGACCTAAACAAGGTTAAAACCTCAAAACCAACAGGTGCCAAGTGTAATACCATTCTTTGGGTTCATCCGCCCCAAGATCTCACATGATAAGGCATTCATTTATGAAGCTTGATCTCCTATCAGAACAAATCATCCCAACCTTGACTCTCCCAAGTGGTGTAACTCCATACCCATGTGGGAAATGCCAAACAAATGCACTAAGGAATAAGCGAACCCAACCACACTGATATCATCCCTCATGAAATAAATTCTATAACACTGCAACCATATAGCGAGATCTCGATACACTTCTCTTATACATGCATTCGTTCCCATAAGCCAAGTGGACGGTGTGGCGCACACCCGAATAGTTGCCTCCATCTCGCCCAAATAATACATATGCATGTCACTTATTACAGTGGGAATACTTGACTACTGAAAAATGACTGTAGAGATTTTATATGTCATTAGATTCCCTAAATTAAATTATTAACCGGAGTTCGCAAACTTCGAGTTGCAATGCATTCCAGCTCAGATTCAAACTTACCCTATACAAATCTAGTATGAAATTAAGTACATAATGAATAACTTCTATATCTAATAATCAAACCTAGAAGAGCTTAAGTGAAGAAGCCTATTGCACAGTAATATAAATTATCATTAATGGAATCTATTTTCTAAAACTCAAATCACTATTCTGTTTTTAACTATGATTCATTTAACTCAAACTCATGCGAAAATAAAACATACAACTATCACTATTGATGTTTCCAAACCAAGCTAACATACACCTAATTCAAAATCATTGCACAAGTAATCCCAGGGGTTCTATAAAGAAAAAGAAAACTAATGATAACTCAAACTGATTCTTCTAGTTCACACATTCAATTTCAAAAATCTTCAAAAGAAAACTAAATGACAACTCAAATCAATTCTTCTATGCTACCCGATTCATCACACTCAAGTTCAAAAGACTTCAAAAGACAAAGCTTGCTTTCTAATTTAAAGTTAATCTAAATGAACTCAGACATTTTATTCTAAGTAAAGATCTTCCTATGAAAAAGAGAAATAACATGTGATCTATTCAAATAACGATTACACTACCATTCAAATGAATCTCATAACTATGCTATAAACACCACACAACTCCTAAGATATTAACACACGACCTGCATTAATGAATAACATTCTACCTCTACTGTTTCTGGATATTTGATGCAAAGCACAATGCTACAAGAACTTTGTGTCTTTGATAAATGTACATGATCTTAAATAATGAGGACAAAATCTAATTCGAATCAAGAGATTAAGTTCAAAGCATAGTCATTACTTCTACTTCAGGATTTTTTTTAAATTGAAAAGCTTCCTTCTAAGCATCCATGACTGTAGAAATGTAATTACGAAATCATTCATGTACAACAAATATTAATCAACAATTATCCTCGGTTTGCAAAGACTTAGGAACAATATAATTGTTGTTCCTTTCCAAATTTAAGAAAACAGAGCAATAACTTAAGTACATAATAAAATACAGAAAGCCTCAGATCTATTTAGCAAATGATTTGGAAATGAAATGTAAATTTATGGATTACAACAAAACAAACTTCCTACAATCTACAATGGTTACAAGGCTTGGTTCTAGGTTGTGGTGGGCCCTTTCCACCACCCATAGAAAGCCTTAAACTAATTCAATACCTTGCAAATCAAGAGAACATAAATAATCAAATGAGCATAAAAGTGAAGACTGTAATTATATCAAATTTCAACAAAACATTAGCCTTTCCCCTCTTCCTCCTCTTTTGATCTCTTTCATTTGAGACCTTATTTATACATAAATTTAATTGGATAAATATAAGATCCAATCCCCTTAACTCAAAAAACAAATTTACAATTTCAGAGAAAAATCTCATAATTCTGGTTTTTTTGCAATTTTATACAAATTGGTGTTAAATAACTAACCATATCTTCCCGACCACGAAGTATTTTGGAATTTTTTTTTGATAGTCTAATTTGACATACTTTCAACAATAACCTCTCTTGTATTTTCCTGATTCAATTCCATGGCCTTGGAAATCACGCCCAAAGATAACTATTTAGATTTGTTCCCAATCTGGTTTTTGTAGAAATTTTGTACAAAACTGCTTGAAAGAATCCATTGTAACTTTCAAAACATATTGAATTTTAGGAAATGTTTGAGATAAAAGTAATTTGTTAGGTTGTTCAAAAACCCATTTTCTAGATTCTTCAGATTCGCTGCGATGTACATGGAAATAGAGGTGGGACATGGTAGTTTCAAAATTGTTACATATCTTTTGTTTAACTTAAATCATGTGCTAGGATGCCACGTGTGGGATGGGTATATTCCAAGGCTTGTACCAGCATATTAGGTCCATGTGGCACCTAATTTTCCATGCTAGAGAAAAAAAAAAACATATTTTATAATTTGAATTATTTTCCCTCAATTTGTGCAAGTGCAGAATTAAGTACTGAATTAATGAACTGCCAAATTATCAATGAGATTGGTAGAAAATTCCATATTCGAGCATGATTCTTGGCCACATGACCACATTAGTAAACCATCATTGATAAAACCATGTTAAAAACACGTTTAACCATTAAAAAGATAAGAAATTCATCATAATTAAACACAAGGTATAAGAGGTTCATTTAGTAGGAGTTGATGGTATAATTGTTATGGAAAGTACCATAAATGCGAGAATACAACTTATAAATGGAGACTTTATATACTGAATGATATGACATATTCAAGGCCCAACATCTCCCCCATGCCTAAGACTTTGCATGCCCTCATGCAAACAAAATCCTCGCCTATGACATTGTTTCTTAGTGCAGGTGATTAAAGGTAAATTGTCATACCATCATAGACTTGATATGTTTCACAACAAGGTAGCAAAAATTTAGGACAAACAAAATATGGACTAGGAAGGGATGGTGGATGATATAAGGTAAGGATGAGGGTAAGGGCTAGAAACTTTGTAAGACCATTATTCACTTTGTGGTTTATTTCTTAGATAAACAACAATGAATTCATCCTCTTATTAAGAGCATTCAGATGATGATTTTGCGAATGCTTTATGATGTACAAGGAGAAGACACTATAGATATTTCTTTGTATTCATGTACCACAATACTTTGGTTTTCATTCTTATGGTCTTATTAGAATATGCATGGATGGATTTGGAAATGAGGGGTTTAATGGTGGTTTAGGAAAGGTGAAGATTTATGGAATATGAAGTGGTTAATCATCAAGATTCCTTAAATTTTAATGAGTTAAAGAGCCTTTAAACATGTTTTACCTCAAGTATACCTTTTGAATTTTGATTTGTACCATAGGCTGCAATGGAAGTGGTGTGAAGCTGAAGATGAGGTTGAGTAAGGCTGAGAGTCTGGTATGATCTAGAAGAGCTGGAGTTGATGAGTGCCAATTCTGATCTGTTGAAGGAAGCTGAAGAGAATGAACTAAAGATGTTGAAAATGTCCCAACAACCACCCCCCCCATGCCTGTGGTTTTTCATGTCCTCATGCAAATAAGGTGAGGTATTGAAGAAGTGAGGTGTTATCACCAAAATAGGACCTTGATAGGCTGCTGATCAGACTATCTCAGTGTAACTATTTCAAACCAATCTTTTAGCTTGGCTTAGCCTCCTCAGCCTGAGAGGGCTCTCTCAAAGGGTTAATGATTTTGATTAAAGATATGGATAGATGGCTAACTCTATGGTTTGTGATTGTATATGTTTATAGGTTGAAAGATGAAGGCTGGCTACCATTGGGCTATGGAGTCAAAGTATGTTTCAGTACCACAGCAAGATCAGCTTAACATGAAGTCAGGGCATAGAGATTTTTTATACATCAACAAAACAAAGATACAATGCAAGGAAACACAGTTTATAAATACATGAAGGAAGTTAGAGCATCATTGATGAGTTCTAAGTAAAATGTATTCATACCACTGCAAGTAAGTGAAAGAGGAAAGCCATGAGACAATAGGACATTAAAAACTCTCTTTGAATCTTGAGTAGTGAAGCCAAAACATTCTACCTAGCATGGAAGTCAAGGCATTATAGAGTTCAAGTGTAGAAATGCAAATATAAAACAGTGAAACACAATTAGTTTATCTATGAAGGAAGTCAAAGCATCATTGATGAATTCTGTGTATCATAAGTAAACACCACTGCAATGTAAGTATTGGAAGATGCCATCAAAAAAAGAACATACAAGAACTCTTCATGAATCTTGAGTTGTCTAAGTAGAAATTCTGCATTAGGTTAAAATATACACAGTCTACACATAGAGCAACAGCTGAGCCAAAAAGTCTCCAACCCTTTGCTAATTCGACCTCTTGCTCTATATAAAGCATTTACAACATGGATTCCCTCATCACTCATCAAGAGAATTCGAATTTTCTATGAGTGACACCTATTCTAACCATAAAACAAACCATTAATTAGAACTAGCTGTTAACTAGCAGTGCTAGTGACCTAATACAACTAAGAGTGTAACTCCTTATTATGATTACAACAACCTTATCTAAACATTGAAAGCATTCTTTGACAGCTGTAACCTCATTAGGTCAAATTTGATGAAGCCTCCCACGTTGTCACCTTACTGTTGATGATAACCCTAGAAATTAGGGAACATGTTTCCCTGTTTTTAGGTTTAGGATCCTTGAAAATTGGCACGTGGGATAAAGCCTTTATCTTCTCATCCATGAAATATTTTACAAAAATGAAGGATTTTTTTTAGTTCATGCTGTCTAGAACAAAAACCTCTTTTGTTTTTTTAAAACACTTCTCCAGCTGTCCAGAATCTGTCCTTGAAAAACACATGTAAAACAGGAAAAATCTGTTCTTTGAAATTAGGGTTTCAAAGAAAGCTTAGTATCTCCAAACTGAAAACACTTATGAAGAAAGTGAGATAGGTTATTTTAGCTGGAGATTTGATGAATAGAAAACTCCTTGAAAATACCAAAATACCTTTTCCTGTGACCAGAAACTGATCTTGAAAAAGACTGCTCAAACTAGAAGACAAAGCTTGATTTTCAGCAGTTTCGTAACGCAAGTTTAACCATAAATTCATCCCACCTCAGAACGAATTTGAAGAAACTGAAAGAGGTTTTTGTATTTAAGTATGTTAGGAAGAAAAACCTCTTTCATTTTTGAAAATTTAGTTCTCAGTTGCTCAGGAACCCTTCTGGAAGTTGACTAGTAAAAGCAGAAAACAAAGACTTTTATGCTGAAACAGGCTTTTTCAAGGGTTTCGTAGTGCACTACGAAAACTCCTAGTTCAAAATCCATGATTTCGTGGCGCGGCCAGTGAAAATTCTAGGTTTTGCACTACGAAAACTCGTAGACTACGTTTTGCGCTATGAAAACACCTAGAGTGAGTTTTGCACTATGAAAACCTTAACACAAGTTTGACACATGGAACTTATGTGTGATGTGGGACCAGTGATAGGCAAGAACAGAGTATTGAACCTATTTGACCATACCAACAAGACTCTCTTTTAGATCTTAGACTCTAAAACAACCATGGAAAGACTAGACCAAGACTAACATCAATCCTTTGGAATCAAACTGATGTCAAAACACATGGTGAGGCTTCTAGGACATGGAATGAGGCTGTGAAACTTTTTTTTTTGGAAAAGAGAATGAAACTTATTAAGATGAGATGACTCAAAACCTATAGGACTATGACTAGAAACAAGGCAAACTTTCCAAAGCTTAGAAACAAAAATTTTAGGGTGATAACATGAGGATTGTTGAGATGACTCTAGTACAAAGAAACCTGAAAAAAAAAAACAATGGAACTAATGAGATGAATAATGAACAAAAATAAATCATCTCAGATTTATTAAAATGATGCTAAACTAACACCAAGAATAAAAGAAAATTAAAATCACTCATTACATATGATTTCATCAATCTTTAACAATCTTATGCTCAAGGAAGAAACATTTTAAGGGGCTCTCCTTTGTAGAAAAGGAGGATTTTTATGATCACAACAAATGATGAACCAATGAAAAACTAGTTATTACTAAGCAAGTCCCAATGTCTTATAGTTATCCAAGCATTACAAATAAACTTTTCAGTTGAGTTTCATTAATTCTCTTTGATAATAGGTCCCACTTCTAAGACAATTAAATCTTAGATATATTATGAAAAACTATTGGTAGAGGACTCAAGGTTACCTTAAGGCCCTTCTTCGGCAGCAAATTTATGGAGTTGGTTTTTACCCTTGACTTCATCCATACATGCTTCATTTTTATTGTAACACTATAAAGTAACCATCATATGTGTAGACAAAAGCCTTGGTTTGGTTGACACTTCTTTAGGCAGAATGCCCCATTGCTCGTGAGTGTCCATAGCCCCGATGGGTTTGCCTAGTGGTATCACAGGTTAGTACCCACTGCCAGCAGGTGTCCATAGCCTCAATGGGTTAACCTCTTAAACCTATTTTACAATGAAGGCTCTAGTCCCATGTTTCCTACCATTTTAGGTTTAGATTATGAACATTGCTTTTGCAATTGGTAGATGGGGGAGCGGCTTTAGAAAGCCCCTTAAAGGCATAGGATGACACCTTTCAAAGTGACTTAGATTACCTACATAATGTATTAGATGCATAAGGTAATTACATGTACTCAAATGATATAGCATGAATGAGTCATTTTTAATGTGAGATGGATACGGCTAACCAAAGAATAACCAAAAGACACCTAAAATCCTACTAGTCATAGTTTTCATGTATAATTTTTCTTTTAAATTAGTGTTCCACTATGAACAAATACTTCATTAACTCTCTTGCAAGGCTTAATAAAGGTGCTCGAAGATCGTTCTTTAGTGTTATGGTTATAGTATTCAAGTTTCTTTTTCATCGATATCACTGTATGGTCCTCTTAACTTTGTTTTAATCCCCTTTGTATATATTAGTAACTATATTTTGAGCAACTGTTGTGTATTAATGATAAAAAATCTATATGAATAAGAAAAATGAAATTCCAAAACAAAGAAAAGGTATATTAGCTATGAATAGTTTGGAATTATCATTCAATTCAAATTTTATGAAAATGATTGCTTATATCATCTTTGTAAAATAGCGGTCTTAAAACATATACATCATGAGTGCATCATTTTTAATAACTTAAGGAAAAAGGAAAGATGTCATCAAATACTCCCCTAAGTGTTCCATTCCATTGATGGAGATGTATTTGCCACTTTCAACAATATTCTTCTAGTATTTATGCGCTACAACTGAACAAGATCCTGGAATCTTGCTCTATCTTTGTAAAATAGCAATTTGTCACCATAATTATCGATATTAGTTAGATAAAACATGGTGCTAAACAATTGGTAGGAAATACTAGATGATGTTGTTATGCAATCATTTCCAACTTTACCTACAATTCCAAACATAATGGTCATAGCTTGCTTTATTGAAAAGAAAAACTAGAAACAAATCTAACTAAAAAGAAATAACAAGTGGGAAAGCAAAGTAATAGTTGAACCATGTTGCAGTTGGAAATAAGACTGTGTCGCAATTTTCATTAAAATAGTATGTAGATGAAGGAAACCCCAATAGAAATATGCAATGGGAACATGGATCTCCTTTTTTCCACTATTTAATTTTGTCTATTAGCATCCCTACTTATTGAAAACAAATGAGAAAGATGTCGCATTGTTATAACTAAACTAACTACTATATGCAACATTTATTTATTTATTACCCTACTCTACTTGAGAAAAAGAAATTCCTCTCCTCAAGTGTAGGAGTATTTCCAATGTAACCATGTGCGCAACAGGTGTAAAAATGCACTCATAATCAAGTTTAAAATATAATCTTCAACGCATACATGAGTATGAAGAACCAGTTGTTTTAATGATGATGTCAAGAAGTAAGGAAAAATGAAGGAGTGGTATGGCCTTATAGTTGCTTGAAACCAACTTTCAATAAAATCAAAATGCTCATGGTTTACCTCCTTGTTTAGCTCATTTGGCATATCCTCCTTTACCATACCATGCAAATCTTCTATTATGGGATGACTATTCTCTTGTGTTCTTAGAGGATCCACAGATAGGCATGTCAAAATTTCTTCAATCTCAGGTTCTAAAGGTTTCTCTCCGTTGGATGTGGTCCATGATTCTTCGATTTCCTGGCCAAGATTGCAAGGGTGAAGATCTTCTTGTGGATGTGGTTCATGATTTTTTTTCTTCTATCACTTCTGGAGAAGCATATAAGTTCTTGACTGTTGTCAAGATTTGTTCTTCCTGAGAAGTCGATATCTTAGCTGCTGCTAGGCTTTGAGAGAGAACTTCCAAACACTTAATCATCCTTTACCACTGCTTTGTTGGTTGCTAATCCCTGTCATGCACATGGATTAGTGTACAAATTTCTTATTAGAAATCGTAAATAAATAAAAAGAAAACATACTTAAAACAAATGCAAGCAAACCAATCATGTACTCGAAGCGCCACCGTGATACTAAGACCCTGTTGTCACCAAGTTATTTGTTCACACAAGTCACGCTTCTCTTCTTTCCATGAATCAATCTAAATGAAAACACACTTGCAAAGAAAAATAAGGAAAAATGAGGCTTTTAGATTGTACCTTTGTTGGCATTATGACACAGGTTTGGAATAGGTTTGGCTCTATGACATAAGTGTTATCCTTGATGGCAACTTACTCAAATGGCAGATCACAGTTCAGGCTCTCAGAATGAAAGAAAAAGAGGTATACGCAGGTTCCTCATATCAAAGTCGCGTATACACGTGGGTTTACCGATCAGAAGGTGCGTATACATATGCACGCACTTTCATGCAAAGAAAAGCGCGTACATTTAGGAAAACTTATGGTTGGTCCATGGTATTTAGTCCGACATATTTGAACCTATGGTTTTGGTCCTTGGTATTGCATTTAAAGTGTTGAACCCAAGTATTGGGTCCCTAGTATTAGTTCTCAATGGTTTTGGACCATGGTTTGAGTAAGGTCTAAAACTATAAAAAGGGAAGGAGATCATTTGGCAAAGGCATTGACTTATGTGTTGAATATCTTAAGAGGAGCAAGATCTGGAATACAGGTGATTGGTTGGTGAGTTGCAGCTGGATCTGAATCAAGGAGGAACCTGAGCACTTCACGATGGTTAAGATCTATTGATGGGTTGAGATCTCAAGGCTTGAATAGTAGTATCATTGTGTGATTTTGATCTATTATATTTGGTGCATGATTAGATCTATAAATCTGATAATCTGGGTATAACTGATGTCTGATTAAGTAAAAAGATTAAATTATCTTTATAGATTTGTATGCAGGTTAGACACAGCGGAGGTGCGTATAAACGCAGGTTAAGCAAGTGAATACTGCGTATACGTTGGTTGACATTGGCATAGCTGCATACGTACGCAGGTTTCTATTGGTGAAGTGGCGTACGTCTCTTGAAATATGTTTTAGCTGCTTCTGTTTATTGCTGCAGTGTTCTGGGTTCAGAATTGGTGTCTGGTTACTGGTACTGTTTTCTGGTTACAACATTCTGAAAAGTTATTGGTTGATTCAGTATTTGTACAAAGGAGATTGGTTATTGCAAATCTACTTGATGTTTGATTGATATTCATGGATCCGGTCTGAAAATTTATGAAATGTGGTCCCTGGAAGAAAAGAGAAGGTTGAAGCCTTCTGTAGGTCAGCACCTACATACTAGTACCTCAGCTAGTACAAGAGCTAAGGGGGTTGTAGCTCCCTTCCAGGAGAAGCTGGAGAACGAGAGAAGGTTGTAGCCTTCTGCAGGTTGAAGCCTACGTGCTAGTATAAGACTGCACCAGTACAAAATCATTGTAAAAAGAAGTTTCTAATTGAAAGAAGATAGAGACATATTGCAGCAGGTGGTTTTCACCCACATTGGGTTTCCACCTTATATCTTGTGTTCTGTGTGACTGTTTGCTCTACTTTTCTATTTATGCTTACTATTATATGGTTATGACACACAGATTAATGATCAACATCTGAAGAATAAATTAAATTATAAGTTTGGAAGTTATATGCGAGTTTCATTAGTCAAAGTTTCATATACACGTTGTCTTAATTAACTAAAGTAGCGTATACAAATCTTTGTATAAATTGAAAAAGAATTTGACTTAATAATACTGATTCACCCCCCCTCTCAGTATTATTTTCAACAATTGGTATCAGAGCAGGTCCTTCAGAAGAAGCTTGATCGCTTGAAGGAAGATCTATCATCATGAGCAACTATGAAAGAGAAGCATCAATCAGGCCACCGATTTTTGATGGAAGCAACTTCGTCTATTGGAAGGTAAGAATCACTGCCTATCTTCAATCTCTTGGTACAGAAGTTTGGGATATTGTGGAAACAGGATACACTTTTCCATCAGCAACTCCTACAGATACGGTTGGTAAGAAGCAGTATGAAACAAATGCAAAGGCTGTCAATACTCTATTAGGGAGCCTATCTCAATCAGAATTCGTCAAGGTTATGCAGCTCAAAACTGCAAAAGAAATATGGGACAAGATCGTTCTGAGCTATGAAGGAGATGAACAGGTAAAACGAGCAAAACTACAAACTCTCAGAATTCAATATGAAAATCTCAAAATGTACAATGATGAAAGTGTGGCTAACTATTTCCTACGCATAGATGAGGTTGTTAATTGTATGAAAACTTTGGGTGAAGAAATAAAAGAAGTTGTTTTGGTTGAAAAGGTTCTAAGATCTTTGTCTTCTAAGTTTGAATAAAAAGTTTCCGCCATAGAAGAAAAATAGAATCTACAGAGCCTTACTATGTCACAGCTACATGGAATCCTAACCGCTTACGAAATGAGAAAAGGGGGACCATCAGACAAGAGAGAAGCCGCATTCAAAGCCTCAGGAAAAGGAGACTACAATGACTCAGGACATATGTCGAAAGAAGAGGAAGAATCAAATTTTGTCAAGAACCTTCAATGGGGTTCTGGAAGATTCAGAGGTAAGCTACCTTTCAAATGTTTTTCTTGTGGAAGAGTCGGTCACTATGCTACCAAGTGTCCTCATAAAGATAAGATTGACAAAGGTAAGGAACCAATTAGATGGAACAGAAAACAGAATGTAAGTAAGAAGAGCTATTACACACATGAAGACAGTGATGGACTTTCAAATAGCGATGAAGATGAACAAGGTAATGATTATAGACTTTTGATGGCTTTTGAAGATGATGATTTCTTGGATGCTATAGATGAAGAAAGTCTTTATGAAGAAATTTCTAAACTCAAAATTTTCTTAGAAGAGAAAAATATTATTATAGATACTCTGACATCTCAACTTGCTGAAATGGAGAAACACAATGAAAAGTTAGAATGTGAAATTGTGGGACTTAGAAAGGACATTGAGAAAACAAAAGCTCTTAATCTTAGATTTGCTAAAGGATCTGAAACTTTAGATGAGATTATCAAAGTGCAGCGTTCTCCTCTAATCAAGACAGGTCTTGGGTATACTAAAGAAACATCTCAAGCACAGAAGCCATCTACCTCCAAAAGTTATCTTGAGGCTGCAAGGAGAAGTGAACAGGTTGACAATCGACAACAAAAGCATAATGCAGATCACCACGTAAGTCAGGGACAATTTACCTCAAGAATGAACAAAGACTACCATGTAAATTGGGGGTAATCTACTTCAAGGATGAACAGAAGCTACAACCAACCATAGGTAAATCATTCTCAATTTGCCTCAAGAATGGATGTCAATAGAAACTACAATCATTTGGTTGGTAGATTTGATAATCGCAGGAGCTTATTCAATGGCCAATGTTTCTCTTGTCATAACTTTGGTCACAAAGCAGCTCAATGTGTTGCCTACAAGACAATCATGACTAGAGAAGCTAAAAAACAAAGGAGTATGACTGGGATCATGAAAAGGACCTACAGTAAATTTTCTACTCTTGAGAATGAAGTAGAATGTTCTATTTGCAATAACTTCGGTCATGAAGATTCTAAATGCAGGAGCAGGTTTCGGCAAACAACTCAGAAGGAGCAAGTTTCATTGAGTCCCAAAACATGGAAAAAGAAAGAATTGCAACCAGAAAGATGTGGGATAGCCTTATATGCAGAAGGACAGGAAAATTAGTGGTACATCGATAGTGGATGCTCAAAACATATGACAGGTGATAAAGATAAACTTTAGTCATATAGTGCCTTAGAAAAGGAAAAGAAGGTCTCATTTGGAAATGACACCCCTGCACTCATAAAAGGTAAAGGTTCTGTTCTTTTGAAAGAAAAGGTCAAGGCTGGAAATGTTATGTATGTTGATGGCTTAAAGCATAATTTATTAAGTGTCAGTCAAATGTGTGATCAAGGAAATGAAGTAATATTTCGATCAAATGGATGCATTGTTCGTGAGCTTGATACATGAGAAACAATGATCGAAGACAGAAGAACTCCAAATAATTTATATATACTCAAGGGAGGACAACAACAATGCTATCTAAGCAAGAATGATGAACACTGGCTATGGCACAGAAGATTGGGGCATCTAAGCTTCTCACAGATAAGGAAAGCATGCAAATATCAGGCGGTTCGTGATCTACCTGACATCAGAATTCCAGACAATACAATATGCAAATCATGTCAATTTGGTAAGAAAACCAGAACTAATTTCCCTGAGAAGGAAGGATCAGCTAGCAAGCCACTTGAACTTGTCCATACTGATGTATGTGGTCCATCTAGGAAAAGGTCACCTCGAGGAGAAGAATATTTTATATTGTTCATTGACGACTTTTCCAGGATGTGTTGGATAGGACTTATGAAGCATAAAGATGAAGCTTTCGAAAAATTCAAATCATTCAAAGCCTTGGTGGAGAATGAATTAAATCGCAGAATCAAATGCCTCAGGCCTGATCGAGGAGGAGAATTTACCTCAAATGAAATTTTCGATTTTTGTGAAGAACATGGAATAAGAATGGAATTCTCTACTGCTAGGACTCCTCAGCAAAATGGAGTAATGGAAAGGATGAATAGAACGGTGCAACACATGGCTCGGGCTATGCTTGATGACTCTATAACTCTTGCTACTTTCTAGGGTGAAGCTGCATTTGCTGCAGTCACTATTCTCAACAAAAAAAATGTCCGGGTGAACAACACTCAAACTCCTCATGAACTCTGGTATGGTATGACGCCTACAGTGAAATACTTAAAATTTTTTGAAAGCAAAT
The DNA here is from genome assembly GCA_031772625.1 of Pinus tabuliformis. Lineage (NCBI taxonomy): Eukaryota > Viridiplantae > Streptophyta > Pinopsida > Pinales > Pinaceae > Pinus > Pinus tabuliformis. The sequence goes on along the minus strand of CM062819.1, from coordinate 934,214,461 downwards.
GCTATATCAAAAAGACTGATGAAAATCTTGGCAAGTTTAACCTAGAGCAGATGAAGGCATTCTCCTTGGGTACTCTCCCCACAGCAAAGCATATAAGTGTTACAATAAAAGACTTGGAAAAATTGTTGACAATATTGATGTAGTGGTTGATGAAGAAGGAAACATTCCTAGGCAAGTAAATTCTGAAGATTTCGAAGACAATGAGGACTATCCTTCAACATCAAATCAGACCTATGATGAAGAAGAAACCCATGAGGCACCAGAAAACCGAATAAGGATAGAAGAGAAGACTCCATCCAGGTATGTTCAAAAGAATCATCCAGAAACTCAAATTTTGGGGCAGAAAGAGGCAGGTATACAAACAAGAAGAAAAATTTCAGAAGCTTCAAGCTATTTAGCATTGCTCTCCTCCACTGAACCACAAAATGTAAGAGAGGCATGCAAAGATGAATGTTGGGTCAAGGCAATGGATGAAGAACTTGAGCAGATTGAAAAGAATAACACTTGGGAGTTGGTTCCTAGACCAAAAGATAAGAATGTCATAGGAACAAAATGGATATTCAAAAATAAGCTGAATGAAAATGGAGATGTGATTAGAAACAAGGCTAGACTTGTTTGCAAAGGGTATGCTCAACAAGAAGGGATAGACTTTGAAGAAACTTTTGCACCAGTTGCTAGACTTGAGGCCATAAGAATGTTCCTTTCTCTTTCTAGCTTTCAAAAGTTCAAAGTATTTCAAATGGATGTGAAGTCTGCCTTCCTAAATGGAGACTTGGATGAAGAAGTATATATTGAACAACCAGATGGGTTTATTCTTGGAAATGATCCAAAACTTGTATGCAGACTCAAAAAGGCTCTCTATGGCCTTAAACAGGTTCCAAGGGCTTGGTATTATCGGTTGGATAAGTACCTCCATCAACAAGGTTTTGTAAAAGGATCAACTGATAGAAATACATATATATATATATAACTTGACAATGATAAGTTGCTAATACTTGTTGTGTATGTTGATGATATCATCTTTGGTAGAAATGAAGAAGACATGAGTCAAAATTTTTCCTTGGTGATGCAGAAAGAGTTTGAAATGTCCATGCTTGGTGAGCTCACATATTTTCTTGGTTTACAAGTCCAACAAAACAAAGACGACATTTTTCTATCACAAACCAAGTATCTCAAGCAGATCTTGAAGAAATATGGGGTGGAGGATTCGAAACCAGTATGTACCCCTATGGTAACAGGATGCAGCCTCAGTGAAAATGATGAATCGGTAGCAGTACATCAACCAACCTATAGATCCATGATTGGTAGTCTACTCTATTTAACTGGAACCCGACCAGACATTATGCATGCAGTGGGAATAGTTGGAAGGTTTTAGGCAAATCCAAAGGAAACTCATCTTCAGGCAGTTAAGAGAATTTTCAAGTACCTTCAAGGAACTCAAAACTATGGCTTATGGTTTCCTAAAGGTACATATCTCACACTTCATGCTTATACAGATGCGGATTGGGCAGGAAGCGTGGATGACAGAAAAAGAACTAGTGGTGGTGCATTCTTCATGGGTCCTAGATTGGTGTATTGGTTCAGCAAGAAACAAAGTTCTATTGCATTATCTACAGCTGAAGCAGAATATGCAGCTGCTGCATCTTGCTGCACACAACTCCTTTGGATGATGCAAACATTGCAAGACCTTCAAATCACTTGTACTCCACCTATCTCCATTTTTTGTGATAATACAAGTGCAATCAATATTTCAAAGAATCCTGTCATGCATTCAAAGACTAAGCACATACTGATCAAGTATCATTTCCTCCGGGAACAATTGCTTGAACAAAAGGTAAAATTGGAGTATGTTCCCTCTAAGGAACAAGTTGCTGATATCCTCACCAAACCACTACCCAGGGAGACATTTGAATACCTCAGACAGAAGCTGGGGGTAGTTGATGCATCATCTTGCTGTTGAATCTTGTCTGTTTTAGAGAAAAGTGGTTGTACGTGAGTTGAATGAGGAGGATCCACGTACATACGCCGGTTTATTAAGGAACAGTCGTGTATATGTTGGTTTGAAGAAAAGCAGTGGGGCCAGGCTTAAGATGAAAAGAGTCTGATATGGGTCTGACAGAGACCATCTGGCACAGGTTCAGGGGGAGCATATATTCTTCTAATAATGCATTGTTGGCATTATCTTAGAAGATCTTGGTTCAAATTCATAGTTGGTTTGATTTCAGGTGGAACAGGTGTAGAAGGAGAACATGGGTGCTGGTCTGAATAATGATTGGCAAATGCTGCTGATGTTGGTTGTTGATAACTGTCAGAGTCTTTCTGTAGCTATTTTGTCTCTATATTTCCTTTATCAAGGTCATGTAACGGCCTATTTTGGTTTCCCCACTATGCCTGGGATGAATGATGTAATGTTCTTATTTTATCATGTTTCCCCACTTGGTTGGGTGGATGAGTCAATACTGGTATATTCCCATTTGGATGGGAGATGGATGTATGTATGAGTCTTTGGTGATAGGACGGTCATTTATGATGTATAAAGTCATGTTTCTTTTATAGAACATCTTCTTGCAGACCTCGCTTACAAGTCAGGGGGAGCTTGGACAACACAGTAGAGCAAAGATTTTAGCATGGACTTAGGGGGAGCATAACCCTTTGCCCTTGATGTCAAAGGGGGAGAATGACCTTGAGTGATTTTGGGTTGCCATCAAGTCCAAAGGGGGAGATTGTTGGCATTATGACACAGGTTTGGCTCTATGACATAAGTGTTGTCCTTGATGGCAACTTACTCAAATGGTAGATCACAGTTCAGGCTCTCAGAATGAAAGGAAAAGAGGTATACACAGGTTCCTCGTATCCAAGTCGCATATACACGCGGGTTTACTGATCAGAAGGCGCGTATACATATGCATGCACTTTCATGAAAAGAAAAGCGCATACATTTGGGAAAACTTATGGTTGGTCCATGGTATTTAGTCCAACATATTTGAACCTATGGTTTTGGTCCTTGGTATTGCATTTAAAGTGTTGAAACCAAGTATTGGGTCCCTAGTATTAGTTCTCAATGGTTTTGGACCATGGTTTGAGTAAGGTCTAAGACTATAAAAAGGGAAGGAGATCATTTGGAAAAGGCATTGACTTATGTGTTGAATATCTTAAGAGGAGCAAGATCTGGAATACAGGTGATTGGTTGGTGAGTTGTAGCTGGATCTGAATCAAGGAGGAACCTAAGCACTTCACGATGGTTAAGATCTATTGATGGGTCAAGATCTCAAGGCTTGAATAGTAGTATCATTGTGTGATTTTGATATATTATATTTGGCGCATGATTAGATCTATAAATCTGATAATCTGGGTATAACTGATGTCTGATTAAGTAAGAAGATTAAATTATCTTTATAGATTTGTATGCAGGTTAGACACAACAGAGGTGCGTATACACGCAAGTTAAGCAAGTGAATACTGCGTATACGCTGGTTGACTTTGGCATAGCTGCATACGTACGCAGGTTTCTATTGCTGAAGTAGCATACGTCTCTTGAAATATGTTTTAGCTACTTCTGTTTATTGCTGCAGTGTTCTGGGTTTAGAATTGGTGTCTGGTTACTGGTACTGTTTTCTGGTTACAGCATTCTGAGAAGTTATTGGTTGATTCAGTATTTGTACAAAGGAGATTGGTTATTGCAAATCTACTTGATGTTTGATTGATATACATGGATCCAGTCTGAAAATTTATGAAACGTGGTCCCTGGAAGATAAGAGAAGGTTGAAGGCTTTTGTAGGTTAGCACCTACGTACTAGTACCTCAGCTAGTACAAGAGCTAAGGGGGTTGTAGCTCCCTTCCAGGAGAAGCTAGAGAACGAGAGAAGGTTGTAGCCTTCTGCAGGTTGAAGCCTGCGTGCTGGTATAAGACTGCACTAGTACAAAATCATTGTAAAAAGAAGTTTCTAATTGAAAGAAGATAGAGACATATTGCAGCAGGTGGTTTTCGCTCACATTGGGTTTCCACCTTATATCTTGTGTTCTGTGTGACTGTCTGCTCTACTTTTCTATTTCTACTTACTGTTATATGGTTTAGACACACAGATTAATGATCAACATTTGAAGAATAAATTAAATTATAAGTCTGGAAGTTATACGCGAGTTTCATTAGTCAGAGTTGTGTATACACGTTGTCTTAATTAACTGAAGTAACGTATACAAATCTTTGTATAAATTGAAAAATAATTTGACCTAATAATACTGATTCACCCCCCCTCTCAGTATTATTTTCAACAAAATTTAATTCTACACATATGAAAAAGAAACTAGAAAATCAATTAGAGACAACTAGACTTTGGAGCAACCCCACTATAGTGGATGTGTGGCTCTTCACTCATGTCTTACCATACACTCTTTGGCCTCTAGTTTCCCTGCAAATATTACCATGAACATTAATCTACTAAAACTCAACCTACCAAAGAAAAATATTACCTAGACCATTTGCAACTTCCCGGCAACGGCACAAAAAATGTAGGGATTTTATATGTCATTAGATTCCTTAAATTAAATTGTCAACCAGAGTTCGTAAACTTCGATATGCTATGCATTCCGGCCTAGATTCAAACTTACCCTATACAAAACTAGTATGAAATTAACTACAAAATGCTTAACTTCTACATCTAATAATCAAACCCAGAAGAGCTAAAGTGAAGAAGCCTATTGCACAGTAATCCAAATTATCATTAACGAAATCTATTTTCTAAAAACTCAAATCACTATTCTGTTTTTAACTATGATTCATTTAACTTAAACTCATGCGAAAACAAAGCATATAACTATCACTATTGATGTTTCCAAACCAAGCTAATAGTAACCTAAAAAATCATTGCACAAGTAATCCCCAAGTTTCTATAAAGCAAAAGAAAACTAATGATAACTCAAATTGATTCTTCTATTATATCTAGGTCACACATTCAATTCTGAAAAAACTTCAAAAGAACTAAATGACAACTCAAATCAATTCTTCAATGCTACCCGATTCATCATACTCAAGTTCAAAAGACTTCAAAAGGCAGAGCTTGCTTTCTAATTTAAAGTTAATCTAAATGAACTTAGATATTTTATTCTAAGTAAAGAGCTTCCTATGGAAAATAGAAATAACCTATGATCTATTGAAATAACAATTACACTACCATTAAAATGAATCTCATAACTATGCTATAAACACCCACAACTCCTAAGATACTAACACACAACCTACATTAATGAATAACATTCTACCTCTATTGTTTCCAGATATTTGATGCAAAGCAAAATGCTACAAGAACTTTGTGTCTTTGATAAATGTACATGATCTTAAATAATGAGGACAGAATCCAATTCAAATCAAGAGATTAAGTTCAAATCATAGTCATTACTTCTACATCAAGATTTGTTTTAAATTGAAAGCTTCCTTCTAAGCATCCATGATTATAGAAATGTAAATACAAAATCATTCATGTATAAGAAATATTAATCAACAATGTTGTTATGTTTGCAAAGACTTAGCAACGATATACTTGTTGTTCTTTTCCAAATTTAAGAAAACAGAGCAATAACTTAAGTACATAATAAAATATGGATCGCTGGGAACTATTTAGCAAATGATTTAGAAATGAAATGTAAATCTATGGATTACAACAAAACACACTTCCTACAATCTGCAATGGTTACAGGGCTCGGTTTTAGGTTGTGATGGGCCCTTTTCACTACCCAAAGAAAGCCTTAAACTAATTCAATACCTTGCAAATCAAGAGAACATAAATAATCAAATGAGCATAAAAGTCAAGACTGTAATTATATTAAATTTCAACAAAACATCAGTGTTTCCCCTCTTCCTCATCCTTTGATCTCTGTCATTTGAGACCTTATTTATACATAAAATTCATTGGATAAAGATAAGATCCAATCCCCTTAACTCAGAAAACGAATTTACAATTTTAGAGAAAAATCTCATAATTCTGTTTTTTTTGCAATTTTATACAAATTGGTGTTAAAGAACTAACCATATCTTCTCTACCATGAAGTATTTTGGAAATCTGTTTCGTTGGAGTCTAACTCGCCATACGTTCAACAATAACCTCTCTTTTATTTCCCTGATTCAATTCTATGGCCTCGAAAAGCATGCCCAAAGATGTCTGTTTAGATTTTTTTCCAATTTGGGGTTTGCAGAAATTTTGTACAAAACTACTTCAAAGAACCTGCTGTAAATTTCAAACCATATTGAATTTGGGAAACGGTTTGAGATATAAGTAAATTGTTAGGTTTTTCAAAAACCAGTTTTCTATATTCTTGAGATTATCCACCATGTGCATGGAAATAGAGGTGGAACATGGAAGTTTCAAAATTGTTACATATCTTTTGTTGTAACTTAAATCATGTGCTAGGATGCCACATGTGAGATGGGTATATTCCAAGGCTTGTACCAGCATATTAGGTCCATTTGGCACCTAATTTACCATGCTAGAGAAAATAAAAACATATTTTATAATTTGAATTATTTTCCCTCCATTTGTGCAAGTGGAGAATTAAGTACTGAATTGTTGAACTGCCAAATTATCACTGAGCTTGGTAGAAATTTCCATATTCGAACATGCTTCTTGGCCACATAACCACATTAGTAAACCATCATTGATAAAACCATGTTAAAAACACATTTAACCATTAAAAAGATAAGAAATCCATCATAATTAACCACAAGGTAGAAGAGGTTCATTTAGCGAGAGTTGATGGTATAATTGTTATGGAAAGTATCATAAATGTGAGAATACGAATTATAAATGGATACTTTATATACTAAATGATATGACATATTCAGGGCCCAAGAACGACTCTCATACTTTCTCCTGTGAAAGTCCTCTGGAAGATCACCCCCATCGGGGAACCACCTATAGACTCATTGTCTATCCTATTCAATACTATGCCTTAGATCTGGGATAGAGTCATGCTATAACCATACCAACTAGTATTCATCTATGGCTACATTATGTGTCCAATTGCTCCATTTAGCTAAACAATTTGCTGCCAGATTACCTTCCCTCTTAGTGTGCACAAGGATCACGTAGTCAAAATTTAACAGTAATTCCTTGATGTTGTTTGTTGTTTTGGTAGATGCCAACTAGTGATAGATTTCTCCGGAGGATGACCCAACAAGAGTTTTTTCACCATAGTGATCACAATTTGGGAGTCTCTGTGAACCTGTAACAAACATATTTCTTTCCTAGCTACCATTTGGAGACCTTTTTCTAATGACTAAAATTCCATCAAATTATTTGTGGTTTTTCCACAGGAAAAAATCATAAGCATGCACTGGATTTAAATTCTCATCTCTCAATATCCCTCTGAAACCCACCTCACTTGGATTTCCTCGTGAGGCTCCATCAAAACTCAATACAAAAAAACATTGAGTTGGTAGTTGAAAAAACACACCACCTTTTGACTTGAAATATGTGCTATGAGAGGAAGAGCCAAAATCAATCTCCATATGTAGTTTTTTCATGATAAGTAGCTCGTCTTCTTCCATATGCCCATCTCCCGACTTCAGCAGATGTGCTAACAATGTTTTTCGGACATTTGAACATCTTTGTTTTTATATTGTAAATGAAGGTCTACTTATCCCTTCAAACGCCCTCATATTTCTCTCTTTCCATAAGTTCCATAAGGAGAAGAACAAAAATAGACGCCATGTTGTCAATACCCATGGGTTCTTAAACTTCTCTTGCTACTAATGTATTAACCAAGACTTTATATTCATTGAGATCGGCAAATCATGATTAAATAGAGCTTGGACATATTATCATATTTCTTGTTCATAAGTGCATGAGATAAGTAAATAATTTGTGTTCTCTTCTACTGGAAGACATAATGAACATCTTGAAGGACCTACAAAGGATTTTCTTCTCATGTGATCCCAATTTAATGTCTATACCCATGCAGTCAACCAAAGAAAAGTGAAATCTTTGGTCCAGACTCATTTAGACCAAACAATGGCCCATATTTTATTATCTACCTAAGGATGTAAATCTACTAGTATCAAGTATGCCTCTTCTAAAGAAAATGCATCTGATTGCCATTTTACCCAATGTCAAATATCATTTTTGACGAAGTTTTGAATCCTTACAACTTGAAGGTTTTTATGAAATTCTGCCCAAGCCAAAGAGTTATTCGAGTTTTCCCAATCTTTTTGTTTTCCACTGTCTCCAAATGGAAGATGAAATCTTCTAACTCCAAGAATTCACTACTTTGATAGATCCAGTGGATTGTATCCATTCATTTACCTCAAAAAGGTTTGTTCGTTCCACTAGAGGAGGATTTTTTTAGAAAATCATGTAGATTCACAAGCTCATGTAATCTACTAAAACAAGAGACAAGAATCTAATTCTACTCTTTACAGGGAAAGCCCATAAACATCGAGAAAACAATAATCAATAGAGGAAGAGAATCAAAGACACATAACACAATAAATATCCAGGAAAGCCACAACTTAAAACCCCACTATATGTTTTGTATTAATTCAAAAAATCAAGATGAAATTACAATGCTTGTTCTCTCTAGAACAATCCAACACTCAACAAATTCAATCTCCAACTCATAAGCAAGATCAATGCCAAATCTTAGCCTCTTCACAAGCTCTCCAAGTCTCTATTCCAATATGCCCTTGGTCAAAGAATTTGGATCAATACAATATGATCTTCTCAACCTTGAGCTTAACCTGCACAAGTATTTCCTATCCTCTTCCTGATGACTTCCTTTGGCCAATACTTAGCCAAATTTCCAAGCCTCCAAACTTCTAATACTTTTCACCCTTGTGCTACTCTCAGAGCCCCTGATTCCTTTCCCCTTGGTCAATGAATTTGGATGAATACAATATGCTTTGTCAACCTTGAGCTTAACCTGCACAAGTATTTCGTATCCTCCACATGATGACTTCCTTTGGTCAATACTTAGCCAAATTTCCAAGCCTCCAAGCTTCTAATTATTTGCACAATTCCTGAGGAATTAGGTCATATTTAAAGGGAAATTCCTCATCAATAACTAAACAACCCCTTCTAGGTTCAGTTCCTGATTGCATGCACCATCTGTACAACTCAGAAAATTATACAACAAATAGTACACTGTCCTTGCACTCTAGTCTCAACTGGATCTTTCTCAGAATTGACATGCATGAGTTTTTGATGAGGGAATCTTCAGTTAACTGGAGTAGCACTAATTGAATGCACTAATGCATCAACTAACTGTTAATTCACTATTAGTTCCTCAAATAGTTTGGAACTAATTTAACTAGATTTAACTTAGTAAACTGAGTTAACTAATTACCACTCATACTTAACTCATATTGGCCCCCTATAATATAGGGAGAACATATACATGACTTCAGAAAGACTTCCAACTCGAAATTCCTAAGTTAATTAAGTTGACTCACTCTAGTTAACTATTACAAGTTGCTATGAGAATAAAATTTGATTTTAATTCTCAATTTAATTCAAGGACAAATTAAACTGGAATTTATGGATTCTATTTTTAACATTTCTTGTTGCTATTTTCAGCACTCCCTCTCAACAAGAAAGGAACTCAACTTGATCCCGATCCTAAACCTTTGGAATGTTTTGCATGCAACACTTCTCTCTAGTGTTGTTTCTCCTGCAACTCCAGAAACAAAAAAAACATCCAACCTGAATCAGAATGATGCCTCTACCATCAAAGTCTCTGATTGCTATTGCCTTTGTCAACTGAAAACTCTGTTCTTCTATTGACTCTGACTTTTTGCACTATTGTAAACCCTCTCTATGCCCTTCAGTATCTGACTTCTCTTGCCTCTGTCACTCTGATCTTTGACTGCATCAATCCCATTGATTCCTCCTGCTATTGTGTACTTTGGGCTCTCGTAGAAAGGTACGATCCATAAGATAAAACCACTCAATGGACCCTACCCAATTTTAGCCCTCTTGGGACTATCACTTCAAATCGTCCCACCTCACACCTGGAGGTATGGTTGCATGTGATCCCTCTACCACCTGGCTTGAAATTCCCCCTATTGGAGTTCTCTGCATGAGTGGATGCCTCCACTTGGTCTCCTCTTGGCTTCTCCAATTGTGGATGCTCCACAATTGTTTGAGACTACTTCTTCTCTGCTTGAGTAGATCTCTCCACTCGGTCTCCTCTCAACGTCTCCAATTGTGGCTGCTCCACAACTTCCTCAAGCTGCTTCAGAGGCTTATTCTAGGGATGCATGTTGAGAGGTAATTTACTCTCCCTCTCAACCACCAAGTCTCTAACCTTTGCCTTGCTCCTCAAGGCTTTGCATGCATCTTGAACCTCAAGAGAATACAGGTTCTTGACATGTGAACTGATCTGTTTCACCTGTCCCATGGTGATGTGCCTAAGGAAAACTTTTCCCTTACTAAAAATCACATCATAGCCACAGTCTTGCAATACCGCGACTGAAACAAGATTCTTCTTTAGTCCTAGAACATACATCGCATCTGTGATCCTGAGAGGGGAGCTAGAATCCATTTGAAAGGTAACCGTACTAATCTCGATAGCTCTATACCTCTCGTCATCTCCAAACTCTATGCTCTTCTTGAGTTATTTCTCCTCAAAATCACTAAAGAGATCTCTATTCCCCATCATATGGAATTAGGCATCGCTATCAAGATACCACATGCCTCCCATGGCAGTGTCAACCATGCATGCAATGAGAGTGAAATCAAGTTCGACTTATGAAGCTAGAGCCTCACCTGATGTCACGACTGTGGGCCCCTTCTTGGTTGCTTTCTTCTGTGGGCAGTTCTTGGCATAGTGCCCATGCTCGTGATAGTGAAAACACTTGACTTTCATCAAGTCCATCTTCTTTCCACCCTCCTCGCCTTGGGACATCTTTGCCTTGGCCTTCTTTGCCTTACTCGCTAAGTCAAAATCCTCTTCCACTTCCTTGGAAGAGGTCCTATATCTGGTGTTCCTCCTGATGTCCTCCTGCATCAAATCCAACCATAGTCATTCCCAATTTGGCAGCTTCTCCCAACCATTGATAGAGTCCTAATAACTATGCCAAATCTTTGGTATTCGAAGAAGAGCAAAGCTCACCATATATTCCTCTATCTCGTTGTCACAAAATTTTCTAGAAAAAGAGTTGATTTTAAATCAGCGACATATTCCTCATTCAAACTCCAATTTAGCTGATTTTTTTTTTGAATTTGGGTATTGTTTCGCAAGGAATCTAGATCTTCTATTTGTTTCTAAAAATTTTGCACAAAAAATTTCATATATTCTCTGCAAACTCGTGGCCCAAAAAAACAATCTGGCTCTAATATCATGTAGAAAATCTTGTAGATTCACAAGCTCATGTAATCTTCTAAAACAGGAGACAAGAATCTATTTTTACTCTTTATAGAGGAAACCCATAAACATCGAGAAAAAATAATCAATAGAGGAAGAGAATAAAAGACACATAACACAATAAATATCTCGGGAAACCATAGCTCAAAACCCCACTTATTAATCTAGAAAATCAAGATGAAATTACAATGCTTGTTCTCTCTAGAACAATCTCAGCACTCAGCAAATTCAATCTCCAACTCATAAGCAATCTCAAGGCCAAATATTAGCCTCTTCACAAGCTCTCCAGTTCTATATTCCAATGCGCCCTTGGTCAAAGAATGTAGATGAATACAATATGCTCTGCTCAACCTTGAGCTTAACCTGCACAAGCATTTCCTATCCTCCTCTTGATGACTTCCTTTGGCCAATACTTAACCAAATTTCCAAGCCTCCAAACTTCTAATTCTTGTCACCCTTCTACTGCTCTCCAAGCCCCTGATTCCTTGCCCCTTGGTCAAAGAATTTGGATGAATACAACATGCTTTTCTCAACCTTGAGCTTAACCTACATAAGTATTTCCTATCCTCCACCTAATGACTTCCTTTGGTCAATACTTAGTCAAATTTTCAAGCCTCCAAGCTTCTAATTCTTTGCACAATTCCTGAGAGAATTAGGTTGTATTTAAAGGGAAATTCCTTATCAATAACTGCACAATTCCTTCTAGGTTCATTTCCTGATTGCATGCACCATATGTACAACTCAAAAAATTATACAACAAATAGTACACTGTCCCTGCAGCCTAGTCTCAACTGGGTCTTTCTCATAATTGACATGCACGAGTTTTTGATGAGGGAATCTTCAGTTAACTGTAGTACCACTAGTTGAGGGCACTAATGCATCAACTAACTGTTACTCACTATTAGTTCCTCAAACAGTTTGGAACTAATTTAACTAGACTTAACTCAGTAAACTGAGTTAACTAATTACCACTCATACTTAAGTCATCGTGGACCCCTATAATATAGGGAGAACATATACATAACTTTAGAAAGACTTCCAACTCAAAATTCCTAAGTTAATTAAGTTGACTCACTCTAATTAACTATTACAAGTTGCTATGAGAATAAAATTCGATTTTAATTCTCATTTTAATTCAAGGACAAATTAAACTGGAATTTATGGATTCTATTTTTAACATTTCTTGTTGCTATTTTCAACAATTTTGTTGCCATGATTTCTCCCAAAAGGAGGTAGTTTTACCATCTCTAACCTCCCAGAAGGTGAATTGTTTGACCTTCATTTTTGTGGCATGAGCCCAGTTCCATATTTTTGAACCCTTGATAATGTCTTTAAAATATATCCTATCAACCTGTGAAGTGAGGACCAAATGCTTCCTTTCCCCTACATTTTTCCAAACCTAGTTACCACCCTAAACCCAGTATCATCACAACTTCATTACATAAGCGCTACTGACCAAAGAGGGGTCCTTGAGGCCAAAACCTTCATTCATTTTGGGAAGACCCAACCTATTGCATCTGATCAATGCCCATTTATGTGTCTTGGCTGAACCTTTCCAAACAAAAAATTGACCAAAAGGATTTGAGTGCCTGACAAACGTTTTTTGGGATTGGCATTAAAGGAAGTTGATAAGTTGGAATCACTTGAAGAATTGATTTTGTTAAAACAAGATGAATAGGGAAGTTTAAAGTCTGGAACACCCAATTATTCATTTGACAATGTGTTTTATCTAATAACTTTATCCATGTGGAGGCCATGTGGTAGTTCCAGACTAGTGGTACATCTAAGTACTTAGCTGGAAGCTTACCCCTCATGTATCCCATTACCTAAATGATCCTTTTTTACATCAGTTATGGGCAATTGGAAAAAAACATTTTTTTCTTTCTTTATTCACCAAAGTCCCTGAAGCTAACATGAAATTATGGAGGATCTTCTCTATCAGTGCAAACTCCCTTCTGGTGGGTAGACCAAATAGTAATACGTCATCAACAAACTGGAGATGGGTGATTGGGAAATCCTTTTCATATAGAAGAAGGCCATATATATATTCATTCTCTCTTGCTTTTTGAAACATTCTCCCAAGGCCTTCCATGACTAAAATAAAAATAAATGGAGACAAATGATCCCCCTACCTGATACCGCTAGATGGATGAATGGTTTGTGAAAGTGTTCCATTGACCAAAATGGAATATAAAGTAGTAGAGATAAGAGATCCCACCCACTCTAACCAATTCTTTGAGAATCCAAACGCTTGTAGGAATCTTAATATAAAAGACCTATTCATTCTATCATAGGCTTTAGACAAATCCAACTTGATGAACATACCTGGGCAATTAGTTTGTTTGAGAGAGTGGATTATTTCTTGCACAACTATGATTCCATCTGCAATCAGCCTACCTTCTACAAATCCCACTTGAGATGGAGAGATCAAGGACAAGAGTAGTGGTTTTAATCTATTTTCTACCACTATGGATATAATCTTATAAATCACATTACATAATTTGATGGGTCTAAGACATTCTAAACTCATTGATTTCCTAGAATGAGCTCCTAACATTATAAATGTGACATTAAATGCTAGAAGAATTTTTCTAGTATGTCATAACTCTTCCACTACCTCATGAACTTATTTTGCTAGAAAAATCCAGCAGGCCTGATAGAAATCTGATGTAAATCCATTTGGGATCGGTGCCTTGTTTTTAGGCATATTCATGACAATTTCTTCAACTTTTGACAAGGAGATTAGTCTCATCAAGGCTATGTTTTTTTCACAACTTATCATTTTGGGAATATGGTGAATGACTGCAGGTGAAGAAGCTGAAGAATATGAATCTGGGATACCTTCAGTCCTTAGCTGCATAAAATAATCAACCAACTCTCCTTGTATGCCATACTATGTCAACTATCCTCCACCATTCTTGTCAGAAATGGAAAATATTTTGCTATGAAGATGATGTTGGATGCAGTATTATGAAAGAACTTAGTATTGCAATGCCCTTCCTTTAGCCATTGAATTCTAAACTTTTTCTTCCTAAGAATCTCCTCCTACTTTCTTCGTTCTTCAAGCTTTGCAAGAGTATTGGCCTTCTCCAATGCTAATTCTGTTGATCTTCCTTCCCATATAATTATTTGTTAGATCGAGGACATCTTATTTTCTTGATCTTGCTTATCCTTAAAGATATTCCCAAACACTCTCTTATTCCAATTCTTGAGTCATAATTTCAACTGTTTCAACTTCAATTGGAAGATTCTCATCTTAATATGGCCTTCAACTATTATCTCTTCCTGCCAGGTCTTCAATAGATTGACAAATTTTTTTGAATGGAACCAAAAAATTTAGAACAAAATGGTCGATTAGATGGAGTCTCCTTTAAATAAACTTCCAACCTAACTAGCCAGTGATCAAAACCCATACAAGGTAGTATAGAGGCTTCTATATATAAGTTTTCTTGTATCAAGTGTTTATATATAAAAAAACCGATCTAATCTATAAGGCACCTATTTCGGCCCTCCCCCCCCTTCGATTATTCCAAGTATAGCAACCATTAATTGTGGTAATGTCAAGAAATTAAAGGAGATTCAAGTATATCATCGAAAAGCACTGATATAGGATCCAACCTACCATTACCACATTTTTTTCCTTCAATGATCTTGTGATATTAAAATCTCCTCCCATGATCGAAAGTGAATTTCCAATAAGTTTCTTGGTCTCCTGTAATTGCGTTAAAAAGATTCTTTTTTTCGACAGTAGTGAAGGACCATACACTATTGAAAGGAAGACATTTTCTTTAGATCCCACACAATGAAATTTTTCTGTCAAGATTATATTTGATGCAAACCATTCCTGGAAAATCACCAATTGAGGATTCCACTAAATCAATATTCCCCTTGTTTTCCTTGTGGCTACTATCGACACATGCTCACAACCTTTCCAATAAAAAATAGTTATGTTCCTCATCTTTCCCTATATCAATTTTGTTTCTTGTAGAATAACAATGGTCAAATTATCCTTTTTATTCTCTCTATAATATAACATTGTTTACCTTTGTTATTAAGTCTAATATTCCAGGGGAGGATTTTCATTTGAAAAATGATGGTACTTTGCAATCTCTTCTCTGGGCTAGTTGCTGAATGTTCTGATATGGTCTAGGCTATTCCTATATGTTGCCTTAATTCTCTCTTTGGTTTTGTTGTCTTCTTCTTCTGTTCTTTATGTAATTATTTGGGTTATCGCAATATCTGGATGATCCTCCTCCATAGATTCGAGCACAGAGAATGAATTCTTTTCCTTAGATCCCCTTGTGCTATTAGGGGCTCGATACCTTTAATTTCGTTGCCTATTGGAAACTCTTGTAAAACCATCATTAAATGTTAAGCTACCTGGATTTTTTTCCTTCTTCTTCAAGGAACACTCTAGAAAGAGGTGGTCATATCCATGACAAAGTCTACACCAGAATGACACATGTTCATAATCCAAGGGTTGTGTCCAAATCTCACCCTGGTAATCCAATTCTATAGAATCTGGAAGTGGTTGTGAGATATCATATATGTTGAAATATGGCAACAAGAATATTCCAATTTAATTTAAACTTGAATTAAATTGTGAATTAAAATTTAATTTAGTCTTAACATCTACTTGGAAATAATTAATTAATTAATTTTAAATTAATTAGTTGGAGAAATTCAAGTTAGAAGTCTTTCTGAAGTCATGCAAGAGTTATCCCTTAAATTAAGGAGATAAGATTGAGTTATATTTGAGTTGTAATTAGTTAACTCAGTTTACTAAGTTAACTCGAGTTAAATTAGTTCCAAACTATTTGAGGAACTAATAGTGAGTTAATAGTCAATTGATGCATTAATGCACTCAACTAGTGCTACTCCAGTTAACTAAAGATTCCCTCATCAGAAACTCATGCATGTCTATTCTGAGAAAGACTCAGTTGAGATTAATGTTCAAGGGCAGTGTACTATCAGTTACATGTGTTTTCTCATGGAGAAAACTCATGCATGCAGTCAATGATTCATCCTTGAGGATTACGCAGTTTTGAAGGCTTGGTTTTCCACTTGGTAATAGGAAAATCATCCACAAGGAACAACACAAGGAAATAGGAGCTTGGAGGGGAGAGAGGATTGTACTGAGAGCTCGCTAGCTGTGAGAGCTAAGGCTTTATATAATTCCTATGTATTCCCCCATGTATGATAATACAATTGTGTGGGGTTTTTAGCTGAGGATTTCCCCAAAGTACTTTCATGTGTATTGTGCCATTGATTCTTCTTCTTCTGGTTATATTGCTTAGCTTGATCTTTAAGCTTCTGCAAATTGATAGTAGAAGTAGGTTATATTATTCTGCTTCAATTTATATTGCATTATCAGGTTAAGCTATCATAGATTTTCTACATGGTATCAGAGTTGTGAATAGTATACTGAGAAGAGAATTCGAAGTTTGAAGTTCGGGGTTGCAGGTGCAAATTGAATTCATATCATATTTCAAGGTTGGCCAATGGCATTCTATGGCTTGAGACTCGAGTATGCCTTGGAAGGTAGCTTGAATTACATAGCATGGAAAGATAGAATGGAGGCTATATTAGAAGACATTTGCTTGAAGGAATTCATTGATTAAGAAATCCCAAAGCCATCTTCAACTAATGCACAAGAGTTGGCTGAGTGGAAAAAGTGTGTGGCGAAGGTGAGACAGATCATCCTTGAGGGAGTTCGAGATCATATTGTCTTGAGTCTCCATGGGAAGGATACTTCATTTTCAATGTGGAAGACATTGAAGGACCTCTACCAGAATAGTAGCGACCAGAGGAAATTGGCTCTCAAGGATAAGCTTCGAAGAATCAAGATGGTGAAGGGCGATACTATTTCCACATATCTAAACAAGCTCACCACCTGCAGAGATGAGCTTGGTAGTGTGGGAATAACTATTGTCGATGATGATATGGTGAGCCTTGCTCTCCTTGGTCTTCCAAAGAGTTGGAATAGCTACCAGGACTCTGTGAATGGAAGGGAGAAACTTCTGGATTAGGAACGACTAAGGTTGGATCTTATGCAGGAGGAGATTAGGAGGAGCACACGAGATGGTTTTTCATCCAAGAACGATGATGAGGAAAATCTGGCCTTAGCAAGTAAGGCAAGGAAAGGGAAGGGGAAGGCTTCCCATTTCAAATCGAATTCTTCTCATGGAGGGAAGAAGGGTGACATGTCTAAAGTAAGATGCCTTAATTGTCACAATATGGGACATTATGTGACTAATTTCCCATTAAAGAAGTCCAAGAAGGGATTCTCGGAAGGATCGAAAGGTGAGGCATTAGCCTCTCAGTTCGAAATGGACTTTACCCTCATCGCATGCATGGTGTCATCGATGATGGGTTGTGTCTGGTATCTTGACAGTGGAGCCTCATTCCACATAACCAGTGACAAAAATTTATTCAGTGCCTTGGAGGATAAAGACCCTAAGATGCGCATAGAGATGGGTGACGACGGAAGGCATAGTGTTTCAGGAGTGGGCACGGTTTCTTTTCAGAGCGTGCATGGAGCTCCTCTCACCTTGAAAGATGTGATGTATGTGCCTGGACTAAAGAAGAACTTGGTATCGGTTGTGATATTGGAGGACAAAGGTATCGATGTTGTCTTCAGTAAAGGAAAGGCATTCCTAAGACACATAGCCACGGGTCAGACCAAGAGGATAGGGATTCGGGTGAAGAATCTCTATAAAAGAGAGGTAGATGATTATGCAACATTAAGTATGAAAGAAGAATTGGTGCAAAGACAAGACATTGGCAAGTTGTGGCACAGGTGGTTTGGCCATTTGCATCATGGGGATTTGAAGATAATGCAGCAGATATCTACAAGACTTCCCAAAGGTAAAATTGAGCAAGTTTACACATGCAAAGGTTGTACCTTGGGAAAGTACACCAAGTATTCCTTTCATGATTGAGACAGTCGAGTAGAGGCTATCTTAGAGAGAGTTCATACTGATTTGTGTGGACCATTCTCAACAACATCCATAGCAAAGAAAAGGTATTATGTGATTTTCATTGATGACTATTCTCGTAAATGCTGGATTTATTTAATGCAGAAAAGAAGGACCAAACCTTCACAAAGTTTTGTGATTTCAAAGCTTTGGTCGAGAAAGAGTCAGGGAAGAAGATTAAGGCCTTGAGAAATGACAATGGTGGAGAATATGTCTCTCAAGAGTTTAAGGACTTCTGTGCAATAGAAGGAATTAAACGAGAGTTGACGGCACCTCATAACCCACAACAAAATGGGGTGGCCGAGATGAAGAACAAAAATATTATAGGGGCAGCATGGGAAATACTGCATGACCAAGGCCTACCACTTCACTTGTGGGCTAAGGCATGCAACACAATGGTCTATTTGCAGAATAGAAGCCCACATCACATACTTGGGATGAAGACACCAGAGAAAGCTTTCTCTCATAAGAGACCAGATGTGGGTCACTTCAGGATCTTTGTGATCCAGATTTAAACAGGAAAATAACAAATTATAGAGATAAACACAAATAAAGATATGCAGCGGAAATAATACTTCATTTCATTACTGTAACATACTGAAATATGCTTACAAACAGAAATGGAAAGAAACCAACTATGGCGATGGTAGCTTATCTCGGAGAAGAGATGTGGCGGCTACATGCCTCTGAACTGTGTTACAATGAGGTTCAAAGGCCTATTTATTGTTGAGAAACAATGGAAAACCCTTAACATCCCAAAACCTAACCCTAGAAGATGAAACGCCAAATTGTGGGCCCTGTTTGGGTAAATTGGTACATCAATTTTCCGAGGTCGTAACTTTGGCATATGATATTCATTTGACGTGTACAATAGCTCATTAGAAAGATATATTTGAGCACTAAAACTTTGGAAAGCGCAACATCAATCCATGGACCCATGTTGCCCCCAGATTTCCCAAAAAACGTCATTTAGGGCCTCAAAATGGCTGCAGAAGTTCAGGACCCGAAAAACTGCTAAAAATAGTAAATTGTGCTACAAATAAGGAAACAGAAAAACTGAAAGAGACAGTCATGGGGGTCCAAATGGGATAGGTGGGTGGCCACCAACATCCACCTAGATCATCCCTCCCCCCTAGGAAGCAATGGTCCCCATTGCGTTGAGTTCCTCCATCTGTTGAACTTGGTCCCTGGTGAGCTATTCTGCAATCTCGGATGTGTCCAGTAATGGTGAGAAGCATGGTCGAGGGCGATATACATTGAAAAATTGGTGTAGGCAAAGGAATGGAGGAATTTTGTGCTCTAAAGAATTATTTCCGACAGCCTTGGTAATGGTGTAAGAAACATGTCGGTGTGGTCGGAGCTTCCGATGTGCTCTTGTAAGGCATCCTTTCTGCAGATGCAACCAGACTTTATTGCTCACCTAAAGCTTGTATGGTACCCCTGTAGGTGAGGAGAAGTTGTTCCTATGTTCTTTCATGACTGTGTCCCTTTGTTGTTGCTGATGCGTGGAGGAACCCTTCACGGGGGTCATGGATGTGGTGAATAT
The DNA here is from genome assembly GCA_031772625.1 of Pinus tabuliformis. Classification (NCBI taxonomy): domain Eukaryota; kingdom Viridiplantae; phylum Streptophyta; class Pinopsida; order Pinales; family Pinaceae; genus Pinus; species Pinus tabuliformis. Next base: position 934,194,586 of record CM062819.1, on the reverse strand, counting down.
CATTCCCTTACTTTGGGATCGAACTAGATAGATGAATTTCCTAGTCTAGGAGATGAGCTTGCTGCCTTTCTTAGCAGTGATAAAAAAGGTGGCGGTAGGTGGGGCTACCTCCAGTATCCTGTATAATGAATCACCCAAAGAAATAATGACAGCACGAGGCCTTGACTCATACACAACATGTCGCCTCCACAAGTATGGTTGGCCTAATAGCACATCACAAACATCTAGAGGTCTAACATCACACAATACCTCATCTATCAAGGGCTTGATGCTATAGGGAAGGCGGCACTACTGGCGAACTTTGAGATCCCGTCCTTCATGAAGCCACCCGATATTGTACGGTTGTGGGTGTGGTGTAGTCAGTAGACCCAACCACTTCATGACCTCTGCTGAAATAAGGTTCTTTTGGCTGCCACTATCGACAATGAATTGCAGCGGCGAACCCTTCACCCACATCTCTGAGTGGAAAGGATGTTCCCCCTCCTCTGGATCTTCGGGCTCATTTTTCTGGATCTTTGCGGTGGCAACAATGGCGTTGGGATCCGCATCAATGATCTACTTCCCTTTGCCATTCCCCTTGTCGAGTTTTGGCTCATGGTCGAAACATGCATCTGATTTGGAAGCCTTCAACTCGGCCACCAGCGACTGCTTGGTCTGACACTCACTTGTGTTATGAGTGGGACTCTTGTGGAACTCACATCACTTTCCTGTGTCCTCCTTCAGCTTCGTGGTGTTGTTCTTTTCTTGCGGCTTCGACGGGTTGTCTTGGGTCACCCCGCCTTGGCTTTGTCCTTTGGGCTTCGGATTTGCAGATCCAAAGTCTTGCTTCTTCTGTTTGAACTTTTGCTTGATTTTGACAGCGTATCAGTACACCGTACCGAGCGGGGAGATGTTCAGGAACTCCATCTCTTCCTGGATGTATCTGTGTAGGCAGTCGCGGTATTTGAGTACCAGATGCAGATCAGAATCTTTGATACCCAATTGTGTGCGAAGGGTATGAAAAATGTTGGTGAACTCTGGCACATCTTGGTCCCTTCCCTATCGCAGCGTGGTCCACTTTATGTATTTGTCCTAGTAGCTTTTGACAGGGTAGTACTGCTCCTTGATGGCATCCCGGAATGAATTCCAAGTGGGTGCGGATGAAAACAGTGAGCCTGTGCTTTCATTCTTCTGCTCACAGTAGGTTTCCCACCAGTCCTTGACGTGGGGGGCCGCTTTGAGAAGAGCGAAAAAAATATTTTCCCGACTCAAAAATTCATGAACATAAAAATACCCTTCTAGCAGATTTAACCATTTATCTACAACATCCACATCTATTTGACCATCAAATATGGGGATTTCGAAATTAACTTGTACCTTAAACGGTGTGGCATTTCCAGAGTAGCTGTTGGAAGCCGATGCGTCGCCTCTGGGTAGCTGCTGAAGGATCTGGGCAAAGCTGTCCATCATCGCGTTCTTTTGTCACTTGAGGGCTTCTTCAAGCAAGATTTTAATAGGATATCCTACCCCCTCGTCTTTCTTCTCATCCACCATGGGAGGCCATCGGGATTTGCGAGTCTAGTCTTGTGAAGGCTTGACCAGTTCAAGCCCTAACTCCTTATATCCTGACCTCGTTGGGGACATGCATAGAAAAAAAGAGAAAAAAAGCAAACCACTCTGATACCATTGATCTGGATTTAAACATGAATGCAAAAAATTATAGAGATAACCATAAATAAAGATATGCAGCGGAAATAATACTTCATTTCATTACTGTAAAATACTGAAATATGCTTACAAACAGAAATGGAAAGAAACCAGCTAGGGCGATGGTAGCTTATCTCTGAGAAGAGATGTGGCATTTACATGCCTCTGAACTATGTTACAATGAGGCTCGAAGGCCTATTTATTGTTGAGAAACAATGGAAAACCCTTAACATCCCAAAACCTAACCCTAGAATATGAAACACCAAATTGTGGGCCCCGTTTGGGTAAATTGGTACATCAATTTCCCAGGGTTGTAACTTTGGCATACGATCTTCGTTTGACGCATACAATAGCTCATTAGAAAGATCTATCTGAGCACTACAACTTTGGGAAGGGCAACATCAGTCCATGGACCCATGTTGCCCCCAGATTTCCAAAAAAACATCGTTTAGGGCCTCAAAACGGCTCCAAAAGTTCAGGACCCGAAAAACTGCTAAAAATAGTAAATTGTGCTACAAATAAGGAAACTGAAAAACTGAAAGAGACAGTCGTGGGGGTCCAAATGGGATAGGTGGGCGGCCACCAACATCCACCTGGATCACTTTGGCTCATCGGTATATTTCCATGTCACAAAGGATGCACAAAAGAAGCTTGAGCCAACAACAGAGTTGGGGATATTTGTGGGGTACAATGATACATCTCACAACTATCGGGTGTACTTGCCTACCAGTCGGAGGACAGTGGTTTGCAAAGATCTCAAGTTTGATGAGCAGAAGGCCATGCAAATTTCCCTTGAGAGGGAGCTCCAACTACAGGATATGGAGGAACTGTTGGTTCCTAAGGAGGAGGAGCCTCAGATTGATGCGGAGCAGCCGCATGCAGAGGTTCCAGGAGTGGAGACATCCACTTAAGCAGAGTCTTCTAGAGATGGATGGAAGCGCACAAGAGAAGTTGACAGATTGTTGGAGGATGCGGGAGAGAATGTGGGAGCACCATATTCTCAGCGCAGACAGAGGAGGTCACCTGAGAGGTACACTGGATACATGGCCCTTGCTGGGGAATGTGTTGAGACTGAGCCATCTTCCTTTTAGGAAGCAGTGCAGCAACCGATTTGGGTTGATGCAATGGTGGAGGAGTATGACCCCATAGTTTGTAATAGTGTTTGGGACGTGGTTCCAAGACTGGAGAACAAGTCAATTGTGAGTTCCCATTGGCTTTACAAGGTAAAGCATGCTACTGATGGTAGTGTGGAGAAGCATAAGGCAATATTTGTTGCTCGTGGCTTTTCACAGGTCGAGAGGATCATGTTGTTGTAGTATATTTTAGCAAAGGAGCAAGATGTTCACATTTTGACAAAGGCATTGTCAAAGTGTAAATTCGAGTTCCATAGAGACAGGATTGGGGTAGCAGATTATCCCTTTCTTGTTGAGAGGGAGTGTTGAAATATGGCAACAAGAATATTCCAATTTAATTTTTCCTTGAATTAAATTGTGAATTAAAATCAAATTTAGTCTTAACAGCTACTTGGAAATAATTAATTAATTTATTTTAAATTAATTAGTTGGAGAAATTCAAGTTAGAAGTCTTTCTGAAGTCATGCAAGAGTTATCCCTTAAACTAAGGAGATAAGATTGAGTTGTATTTGAGTTGTAATTAGTTAACTCAGTTTACTGAGTTAAGTCCAGTTAAATTAGTTCTAAACTGTTTGAGGAACTAATAGTGAGTTAACAGTCAGTTGATGCATTAATGCACTGAACTAGTGCTACTCCAGTTAATTGGAGATTCCCTCGTCAGAAACTCATGCATGTCTATTATGAGAAAGACCCAGTTGATATTAATTTTCAAGGACAATGTACTATCAGTTGCATGTGTATTCTCATGGAGAAAAATCATGCATGCAGTTAAGGATTCATCCTTGAGGTTGCACAGTTTTGAAGGCTTGGTTTTCCACTTGGTAATAGGAAAATCATCCACAAGGAACATCACAAGGAAATAGGAGCTTGGAGGGTAGAGAGGAAGGCTGGAGAGAAGCCAAGATTTCCTGTGAGCATCTATGAGGATTGTACTGAGAGCTGGCTAGCTGTGAGAGCTAAGGCTTTGTATAATTCCTATGTATTTCCTCCATGTATGATAATACAATAGTGTGGGGTTTTTAGCTGAGGCTTTCCCCAAAGAATTTTCATGTGTATTGTGCCATTGATTCTTCTTCTTCTAGTTATATTGTTTAGCTCGATCTTTAAGCTTCTGCAAATTGATAGTAGAAGTAGGTTATAGTATTCTGCTTTGATTTATATTGCATTATCAGGTTAACCTATCACATTTTTTCTACAATATATACACATAATTGCACATAGGACATGTTCCTCCCCCTTTCGGTAAACTCTTATACCTTTAAAAAATGACCCAGGGCCTAACTAATGTCTTCAAAAATCTTCAGTAACCAAAATTCAACCATTAGGAATATAACCTAACACATATTGGTGTTGTTGTGAATTCCTCCTTAGTAGGATTAGAACAAGCTTCCCAATTTCTTATATAAAGTCCTACATTATTCAAGAAATAAGGCCCCCTTCAAAAATATGTTCTTTATCTTCTAGATTGAAGAAGATGAATGCAAAAAAAACTTTTGGGTTTATTCACAAGTCCACCTCTCCCTTGGTTTACCAATTTTCTTGTATCCATTTTTTGGTCTCCTTTTCCGTTGGCCAAATTCTAATAAGCTTACAAATAAAAGCATGATCCCTCATTTTTTTCCTCTGGTTGTCTAAACAACTAGTTGAAATTGTGAATTTCGGATTCTGTGGGGCTTTGGGTACACATTGTCCTTGCAACCCCTTTTGCCATAGATCACCCATCATCAGAGAATGTTGAATGGTAGAAGAACCACCTTCAGCCTCCAATTTCAATGCTTGTACAATCCCTTTACCTATAATAATGTTTCGGAAGGAGGGGGAAACCCCTCCAACCTTGGAGGACATTTCTTGGAGAATGCCTCCCTATCTGGCAATCTCAAAAATTAGTTACTACAATTCCAAATCGGAAGAGAAAAAAGAGCCAGCTCCCTTTGAGGAACGAAAAGTTTTTAGTTCAAGTTTGTGATGCAGAAAAGTACCCTTGTGAATTTGTTTTAGAATGCCATGGACATCCTTCCACCAAGTCTGGTAGCGTCGCTTTCCACCAACTCTCTTAGGAATCCTCCTCTACCATCGTAGAACTCCACCTAGAGAAACACATTCTTGATCTCCTATGAATATTGAAAGTGGGTTAATATATAAATATTTTTTTAGTAATGCTTATTAATCTCTTGTGAAACATATTGTTGGGTGTTTATGAAAACTGAAAGTGAATTATATTTATTATGAGTTTAACATATTACACATAGAAATTGAACTAGTGTAAGTAACATAAAAATATTTCTCCTAACTACTCAAATTACATCTAATTATTCATTTTTGTATAAAGTAATAAAAAAGTTAAAAAAATATATTTTGATATTAAATTCTAATTTTCTTTCTTAAAATTTTTATATTACAAAAATAATTTTTGTATTAATATTATGTTTTATAATTTTGAAAAATTTCTTTTAACTATGGTAAAATTTAAATTGCAAACTCATAATCTCGTAAACATTGTCATTTATAAAATAGATTATTTTTAAAATATAAAAATATAGTTAGAAAATGAGGAGAATATGTTTGTAAGTATATTTTCCCTCGAATTTTTGTTCCAAAATCTCTTAATTAGCACAATCATAGTAATTAAATGGCATAATAAACATTTGTTGAAAAACGCAATAAGAAAATCTCAATTTGACCTTGCCTTGGTCAAATTGAGAAAATTCAAATTTCCACATCAGTAGACAACTTGGATGCAGTTAACTTGTGTGACATGGATTGTGTCACTCAGTTAACTCAGTAAATTCAAGTTGGAAGACTTGGAGTTCAGTTAAGCATGTGTGATTGATAATGTGTAGCAATAAGGGTAATTTATTTCAAGTTGTTTTCAGTTAAACTAGTTCCAACTATTGGAGGAACTAGTGGAAGGTTAGTTGTTTAGTGAGACTTCAGTCTAACTTAGTGATCATCCAGTTAATTGATCAATCAAACCAAAATAGCTAGTGCATGCAAAAAATTCGAGTTACCCAGTTGAGGTCGGGATTCTAATGCAGTGTAACATCAGTTGTTGACTATTCTTGAGTGTACAGGTGTTGCATGTAACCAGATGATCAACCTTGAGAATTGTGCAATCAAATTGGAGGAAATTCCTAAATAATAGGGGTATAATTTCCTTAGAAATTGTGCAAGGAAACAGGGGCTCAAGCTAAGGCAGAAATTGACTAAGTCTGGGTCAGAGCTTCATAATAAGCAGAGGGATAGGTTATTCACTTGCAAGTTGTGCTCAGTTGAGCAAGAAATTGTAATACAATCTCTATTAATTTGATTGATGCAAGAAGGAAAAGGGGTTTTGCAAATTTCTTTCCCTTGAAAAATGTTGTATGAATGTGTGTTATTTCTCATTGCATTTTTGTGATTGATTTTCTAAATTGTGAATTGAATTCAACAGAGTAGTAGAGTAGGATTGTGTCTTGTGGATTAGATTAAAATTTCATCAACAATTACAATTCTATAATGGTAAATATACGTGGTATTGGAGATGGATTCACATTAAAGTTGTTTCTTAGGGGAATCAAATTCGCAGTTCCATGAAGCATAATCTCTTTACAGTTGGGAATATGACCTTCAACGAGATCATACTAGAATATGTCTTGGAAGGCAGCTCTAATTTCGTTGCATTGAAGGATCACATGGATGCAGTATTGGATGACAATCAATTGCTAGAATATGTCAAGATAGATATTGCAAAACCAAGATCAGTTGATGCTCAAAACCTAGCCCAATGGAAGAAATATGTATCCAAGATGAGGATAATAGTCTTGGAGGGAGTGCGAGACCACATTGTCTCAAATATCCATGGGAAAGAAACTTCTTTCATGATGTAGAAAGAACGGATAGAGGTGCTCGAGAATAGTAGTGACCACAGGAAGATGGCGCTGAAAGACAAACTTCAAAAAATTAAGATGGAGAATAATGACCCTATTCCATAATATCTCACCAAATTTACATAAGTTTGGGACGAGCTTAGAGGGGTTAGTATGATTGTTGCAAAATAAGACCTGGTGAGCCTAGATCTTTTAGGCCTTCCCAAAAGCTAGTATAGCTACCAAGACTTTGTGAATGGAAGGGAACATTTACCGAATTGAGAAAGGTTGTGGTCCAAATTGGTAGAAGAAGAGTTTAGGAGAAATAACCAAGATGGAATTTCATCCAAAGCAGAGGATGAAGAAAATTTTGCATTGGTTGGTAAGGTAAAGAAGGGCAAAGGGAAGAAGTCTCAAACCAAACCAGAATCCAACAAAGGGGGAAAGAAGAAAGACTTGTCCAAAGTTAAATTCTTCAATTGTCATTAATTCAAGAACTATGCTACGAAGTGTCCACACAAAATGTCTAGCAAGAAGAACTCAGGAGGAGTAACAAGTGAGGAATTGTCTCCATAGTTCGAGCTTGAATTCACCTTGATTGTATGCATGTCTAGCACTATGATGGGGAGTGTCTGGTACTTGGATTCGGGTGCCTCATTCCATATGACAGGGTGTAGAGAGTTTTTCAGTGACTTGGAGGAGAAATATCTCCAGATGCATATTGAGCATGGGGACGACAGATGACATAGTGCGACTGGGATTTGTATAGTAAACTTTAAGAGGGAATCAGGATCCCCTCTTCACCTCAAATATGTCATGTTTGTTCCGGGCCTAAAGAAGAATCTCATATCTGTAGATTTTTTGGAAGTCTATGGTTATGACGTGATATTTAGCAAATGGAAAGCATTCTTGAGACACATAGCCTCTAGACAAGTGAAGTATATCGGGGTTCGGGTGAAGAACCTGTATAGGTTGGATGTGGAATATTACGGTGCATTAAGAAGTAAGGCAAAGAAAGTGCAGAGTCGTTATGTCGGTATGCTCTGGCATAGAAGATCGGGCCATTTTCATCATGACGCCCTGAAAATTATACAACAAATAACCACTAGCCTCCCAAAAGAAGCACTTGAGCAGCAAGATGTATGCAAGGGTTATACCTTGGGGAAGTATGTGAAATCCACATTCCATGATAGAGACAACAAAGCACATGCAGTCTTGGAAAGAGTCCATTTTGATGTCTGTGGACCTTTCTTGACAGCCTCCACTTCCAGACATAAGTAATATGTTATATTTGTTGATGATTTCTCAAGGAAGTGTTTGATCTTCTTCATGCAGAAGAAGGATGAGACATTCTCCAAGTTCATAGAATTCAAGGCACTCGTTGAGAAAGAGACCGAAAAGAAGGTGAAGTCTCTCAAGAGTGACAATGGAGGTGAATATGTTTCAAATGAATTCAAGGATTTATGTGTGAAAGAAGGCATTTGAAGAGAGTTGAAAACATCCCATGACCCACAACAGAATGGGGTGGCTGAGAGAAAGAACTGGAGCATTGTTGGAGCCACAAGAGCTATGTTAAGTGATAAAGACCTACCTCTACATTTGTAGGTTGAGGCATGCAACACATTAGTCTACTTGTAGAACCCGATTCCTCAACAGATTCTTAGTATGATAACATTGGAGGAGACTTTCTCGAGGAAAAAGATGTATGTGTCTCACTTCAGAATTTTTGGAGCCTCTATTTAATACCATGTCTCCAAATATTTAGGAAAGAAGCTTGAACTGACAATAGATTTGGGGGTATTTGTGGGTTACAAAGAAACTCCACACAATTACTGTGTTTACTTACCTTCCCTCATAATGAAATTTGTGCGAAGGGATGTTAAGTTTGATGAGGATAAGCCGATGTGGTACTCTCTTGAGATGGAGCTTCAGATCCCATCAGAGCAGGAGATTTTAGCTCCAAAGGAGGAGCCTCAAGAAGTTGTGGAGCAGCCACAAATTGAGGAGTAGAGAGTGGAGACACCTACTCAAGCAAAACCATCTAGAGAAGGAAGAAAAAGAACCAGAACATCTAATGTATTGGCATAAGATGAGAGGGAGAATGTGGGAGCTCCTTCAAATGTGCGTAGGAAAAGAAGGTAATTTGAAAGGTACACTAGCTATATGGCTCTAATGACTGAGCTTGTAGAAATGATGCATCCTATTTCGAGGAAGAAATATAACAACCTGTGTGGGTTGATGAAATGGTGGAAGAATATTAATCCATTGTAAATAAGAGTGTTTGGGAAGTGGTCCCAAGACTAGAAGAGAAATCAATTTTGGGTTCGAGATGGACCTTCAAGGTTAAGCATGCAACAAACATAAGCATTGATAAATATAAGGCCAAATTTATGGCCAAAGGATTCTCTCAATTTGAGGGAATTGACTATGAGGAAACCTTTTCTATTGAAGAAAGGTATTCATCCATCATATCAATTCTTGCACTGGCTGTGCAGATGGGGTGGAAGATCCACTAGATGGATGTAAAAACAACATTCCTCAATGGGGTTATTGAGGAGGAGGTGTACATTGAGCAAACATAAGTTTTTGAGACATTTGATCGAGAATAGCATGTGCATTGTGTGCAGACTAAGGCGAGCATTGTATGATCTCAAACAAGCACCCCATGCATGGTACACCGGGATCAACAACTATCTCATTTGTTTGGGCTTCACCAAAAGTGAAGCGGATGTAAACCTCTATCACATCTTGTAGAAAGTAAATTTCTTATTATTTTCTTATATGTTGATGATTTAATTTTGACTGGTGATGAGCGGCTGATCATCTCTTGCAAGGGAATTTGAGATGGAGGACATGGGACTCATGCACTACTTCCTTGGGTTGAAAGTATGGTAAGGTGATGGGGAATTGCTTGTGTCTTAAGGAAGGTATGCCAAGTAGATATTTCAAAGATTCCACATCGAGAGTTGTAAACCCATGGAGACACCTCTACTCACAAATTGGAGGAAGGAGGATGCCACTTCAAGTGAAGAGTTTGATGCTACCATTTATTGACAACTTGTGGATTCACTGATGTACCATTTAAACACATGACGAAAAATGTGATATGCATTAAACTAGCTGAGCCAAGATATAGTTAGGTTGAACAATCTTTTTTGGAAGGCAGCAAATCATGTCTTACGGTACCTTAGAGGCACTACCTAATATGGATTATGGTACAGATGGACAGAGGAAGTGAAGCTGTGTGGCTTCAAAGATGCAGATTTGGAAGGGATTCCATCTGACTAAAAGAGTACATCAAGTGGAATTTTTGGTGTTAGGTCCAAAATGGTTTTCTATTACAACAAGAAGAAAATATTTGTGGCAATCAGCTCAATAGAATTAGAATACATGGCTTCAAGTCAAGCATCATGTGAGGCGATTTGGATGAGAAAAATACTTGTGGGATTGTTTGGCTATGTGATGGATCCAAAAATGATTTATTATGATAACCAGAGTTGCATCAAGCTCTTTGAGAATCTTGTATTTCGCAATCGATCCAAGCATATAGATATTTGCTATTATCATTTATGGGACTATGTGCAAAGGTGAATAATGTTGCTACATTATGTTCCAATAAAGGAACAAGCTACTGACATTTTGACAAATATCTTTTCAGGAGGGAAGTTTGAGTTACACAAGTGCATGATAGGGGTGGTTGATAATCCCTTTCTTGCTGAGAGAGAGTGTTGAAAAATGTAGGAAGAAAATCTCAATTTGAATTTACCTTGTTCAAATTGTGAAAATTTGAATTTCCACATCAACAGACAACATAGATGCAGTTAACTTGTGTGACATGGCTTGTGTCACTCAGTTAACTCAAAAAATTTGAGTTATAAGACCTGGAGTTCAGTTAAGCATGTGTAATTTTTATTTTGTAGCAATCAAGGTTAGTTATTTCAAGTTGTTTTCAATTAGACTAGTTCCAACTATTGGAGGAACTAGTGGAAGGTTAGTTGTGTAGTGAGACTTCAGTCTAACTTAGTGATCATCCAGTTAAAAGATCAATCATCCAAAAATATCTAGTGCAAGTAGAGAATTCGAGTTACCCAGTTGAGGTGAGATTCCAAGGCATTGTAACATCATTTGTTGACTATTTTGGAGTGTGCATGTGTTGCACGCAACTAGATGATCAACCTTGATAATTGTGCAATCAATTTGGAGGAAATTCCTAAATAATAGTGGTCTAATTTCCTCAGCCATTGTGCAAGGAAACAGGGGCTCAAGTTGAGGCATAAATTGACTAAGTTTGGGTCAGGGTTTAACAGTGAGTAGAGGGATTAGTTATTCACTTGCAAGTTGTGCTCAATTGAGCAAGAAATCGTAAGACAACGTCTATTCATTTGATTAATGCAAGAAGGAAAATGGGTTTTTAACATATTTATTTCCCTTGAAAAATATTGTGTGCATGTGTGTTGTTTCTCATTGCATGTTTGTGATTGCTTTTTCTAAATTGTGAATTGAATTCCCTAGAGTAGTACAGTAGTATTGTGTCTTGTGATTTATATTAAAATTTCATAACCATAAATATAAATGGTATTAGATATGGATTCACATTAGAATAGGAATTTCGAAGCCATTTCTCGGGAGGATAAATTTGTAGTTTAGTGTAGCAGGATCTCTTCAGAGTTGGGAATAAGACCTTCAACGGGATGAGACTAGAGTATGCCTTGGAAGGCGACTCTAATTTCATCGCATGGAAGGACCTCTGGATGTAGTATTGGACGAAAATGGATTGCTCGAATATGTCAAGACAAACATTACAAAACCAAGATCAACTAGTTCTCAAAACTTATCCCAATGGAAGAAATATGTAGCCAAGGCGAGGAGAATAATATTGGAGGGAGTGTGAGACCACATTGTCTCAAACATCCATGGGAAATAATCTCCTTTCTTGATGTGGAAAGCACTGATAGAGTTGCTCAAGAATAGTAGTGACCACAGGAAGCTGGCACTCAAAGACAAACTTCAAAAAATAAAGATGGAGAAGAATGACCCTATTCCACAGTATCTGACCAAATTTACATAAGTTAGGGACGAGCTTGAAGGGGTCAGTTTCACTGTTGCAGAAGAAGACCAAGTGAGCCTAGCTCTTCTAGGCCTTCCCAAAAGCTAGTATAGCTACCAAGACTCTTTGGATGGAAGGAAAACTTTACCGAATTGGGAAAGGATGTGGTCTGACTTGGTACAAGAAGATTTTAGGAGAAATAACTAGGACGGAATTTCATCCAAGGCAGAGGATGAACAAAATTTTTGCATTGGTTGGTAAGGGCAAGAAGGGAAAAAGGAAGAAGTCTCTAACCAAACTAGAATCCAGCAAAGGGGGAAAAATAAAGACTTTTTCAAATTTAAATGCTTCAATTGTAATGAATTCAGACACTACACTATGAAGTGTCCACACAAAATGTCTAGCAAGAAGAACTGAGGAGGAGAAACAAGTGAGGCAATAGCTTCATAGTTCAAGCTAGATTTCACCATGATCATATTCATGGCCAACACAATGATGGGAAGTGTGTGGTACATGGATTCGGGTGCCTCGTTCCACATGACAGGGTGTAGATATTTTTTCAGTGAATTGGAGGAGAAAGATCTCCAAATGCATATTGAGCTTGGGGACGATGAAAGGTATAGTGCGAGTGGGATTGGTACACTAACTTTCAAGAGAGAGTCGGGCTCCCCTCCTCACCTCAAAGATGTCATGTTTGTTCTAGGTCTAAAGAAGAATCTCATATCTATAGATTTTTTAGAAGACTGTGGTTAGATGTGATCTTTAATAAATGGAAAGAATTCTTGAGACACATAGCGATTAGACAGGTGAAGCAGCTCAGAATTAGGGTGAAGAACATATACAATTAGGATGTGGAAGATTTCACTTCATTAAGCAGTAAGGTAGATAAAGTGCAATGTCATCGTGTTAGAGAGCCATTTGCATTATGGTGCCCTAAAAATTATGCAACAAAAAACCATTGGCTTCCCTAAAGGAGCACTTGAGCAGCAAGATATATGCAAGGGTTGTAACTTGGGGAAGTATGTGAAATTCACATTCCATGATCGCGACAAAAAAGCACATGTAGCCTTAGAAAGAGTCCACTTTGATGTCTATGGACCTTTCTCAACAATCTCCACTTCTAGACATAAGTACTATGTTATATTTGTTGATGATTTCTCAAGGAAGTGTTGGATCTTCTTCATGAACAAGAAGGATGAGACATTCTCCAAGTTCATAGAATTCAAGGCACTCATTAAGAAAGAGACTGAAAATAATGTGAAGGCTCTCATGAGCGACAATGGAGGTGAATATGTTTCAAATGAATTCAAGGTTTCTCTAAGAAAGAAGGCATTCGAAGAGAGTTGACAACACCCTAGAACCTGCAATAGAATGGGGTGGATGAGAGAAAGAACCAGAGCATTCTTGGACGTACGAGAGCTATGTTACATGATCAAGGCCTACCTCTACATTTGTAGGTTGAGGCATGCAACACAATAGTATACTTACATAACCAGATTCCTCATCGGATTCTTGGTATGATTACACTAAAGAAGGCTTTCTCGAGGAGAAAGTCGGATGTGTCTCACTTCAAAATTTTTGGAGCCTCTATTTACTACCATGCCTCCAAAGATTCAAGGAAGAATCTTGAGCTAACCGTAGAGTTGGGGGTATTTGTGGGTTACAAAGAAACTCCACGCAATTATAGTGTGTACTTACCTTCCCTCAAAATGAAAGTTGTGAGAAGGGATGTTAAGTTTGATGAGGAGAAAGCGATGTGGTTCTCTCTTGAGAGGGAGCTTAAGATCCAATTAGAGCAAGAGATTTTAGCTCCAAAGGGGGAGCCTCAAGAATTTTTGGAGTAGCCACAAATTGAGGAGAAGACAGTGGAGACACCCACTCAAGTAAAACAATCCACAGAAGGAAGAAAAAGAACCAGAGAAACTGATAAATTGGCATACAATGGGAGGGAGAATCTAGGATATCCTTCAAATGTGCATAGAAAAAGAAGGTCATTTGAGAGGTACACTAGCTACTTGGATCTAATGACTGAGCTTGTAGAGAATAAGGCATCATGTTTTGAGGAAGCAATAGAGAAACATGTTTGGGTTGATGTAGTGGTGGAAGAATATGAATCCATTGTAAAGAATAGTGTTTAGGAAGTGGTCTCGAGACTAGTGGATAAATAAATTGTGGGTTCAAGATGGATATTCGAGATTAAGCATGCAATAAACATAAGAATTGAGAAATATAAGGCCAAATTTGTGGCCAAAGGATTCTCTCAATTTGAGGGAATTGACTATGAGGAAACCTTTGCTCTTGTAGCAAGGTGTTCATCCATCAGATCAATTCTTGCACTGGCTACGCAGATGGCATGGAAGATCCAGCAGATGGATGTAAAAACAACATTCCTCAATGGGGTTATTGAGGAGGAGGTGTACATCGAGCAACCATAATTTTTTGAGACATTTGATCAAGAGTTGCATGTGTGCAGACTCAGGTGAGCATTGTATAGTCTCAAACAAGTACCCCATGCATGGTACACCAGGATCAGCAATTATCTCACTGGTTTGGGCTTCACCAAAAGTGAAGCGGATGCAAACATCTATCACATATTGGTAGAAGGTAAATTTATTATTATTGTCTTATATGTTGATTATTTAATTTTGACTGGTGATGAGTAGTTGATCATCCCTTGCAATGTAATTTGAGATGAAGGACGTGGGACTCCTGCACTACTTCCTCGGGTTGGAAGTATGGTAAGGTGATGGGGAATTGTTTGTATCTCAAGGAAAGTATGCCAACAAGATATTATAAATATTCCCCATGGAGAGTTGTAAACCCATGGAGACACCTCTATTGAAAAATTGGAGGAAGGAGGATGCCACTTCAGGTGAATAGGTTGATGCTACCATTTATCGACAATTTGTGGGTTGATTGATGTACCTTGTAAACACATGACCAAATATGTGTTATATAGTCAACTAGCTGAGCCAAGATATGGTTAGGCCAACCAAATTGTTTTGGAACACAATAAAACATGTCTTATGGTACCTCAGAGGCACTAGCCATTATGGATTATGGTACAAATGAGTAGAGGGATTGAAGTTGTTTGGCTTCACATATGTAGATTGGGAAGGGAGTCCATCCGAATGAAAGAGTACATCAAGTGGAATTTTCAAATTTGGGTCTGTAGTGGTTTCCTAGTACAACAGGAAGCAAAGATCTGTGGTGCTCAGCTCAATAGAAGAAAAATACATGGTTGCAAGTCAAACAACATGTGAGGCGATTTGGATGAGAAAGACACTTGTGGGGCTGCTTTCTTAAATGATGGATCAAACGATGGTTTATTGTGATAACCAAAGTTGCATTAAGCTCTCTAAGAATTTGGTATTTCATGATCGATCCAAGCATATAGATATTCAATATCATCATTTATGGGACTATGTGTAGAGGTGAATAATGTTGCTACATTACATTCCAACATAGGAACAAGCTATTGACATTTTGACAAAGATATTTTCAGGAGGGAAGTTCGAGCTCCACAGGTGCAGGATATGGGTGGTTGATAATCCCTTTCTTGTTGAGAGGGAGTGTTGAAAAATGTAGGAAGAAAATCTCAATTTGACTTTACCTTGGTCAAATAGAGAAAAGTTGAATTTCTACAGCAGACAACTTGGATGGCATTAACTTCTATGACATGGCTTGTGTCACTCAGTTAACTCAGAAAATTTGAGTTGGAAGACTTGGAGTTCAGTTAAGCATGTGTGATTTTTAGTTTGTAGCAATAAAGGTCATTTATTTCAAGTTTTTTTCAATTAAGATAGTTCCAACTATTGGAGGAACTAGTAGAAGGTCAATTGTTGAGTGAGACTTTAGTCTAACTTAGTGATCATCCAGCCCAAAATATCTAGTGCATGTACAGAATTTGAGTTACCCAATTGAGGTGGAGATTCCAAGACAATGTAACATCAGTTGTAGACTATTCTGGAGTGTACATGTGTTGCATGCGACCAAATGATCAACTTTGAGAATTGCACAATCAATTTGGAGGAAATTCCTAAATAATAGGGGCCTAATTTCCTTAGGAGTTGCACAAGGAAATAGGTGCCCAAGATGAGACAAAAATTGACTAAGTCTAGGTCGGAGCTTCACAGTGAGCATAGGGATAGGTTATTCACTTGCAGGTTGTGCTCAATTGAGTAAGCAATTGCAATACAATTTCTATTCATTTGATTAATGCAAACAAACAAAGGGGTTTTTAGCAGATTTCTTTCCACTGGAAAAAAGTTTTGTTTGCATGTGTGTTATTTTTCATTGCATGTTTGTGATTGATGTTCTAAATTGTGAATTGAATTCCGCGGAACAGTAGAGTAGGATTGTGTCTTGTGATTTAGATTAAAATTTCATAAATAGTTGCAATTTTATAACCATAAATATACAACATTAAAATACTTATATCATGATATATCTCACATTGCTAAAATTAAAAAATTCATAAAAACCAACTTAAAATTATAACTTTATTTTAAATTATTATTATTATTATTATTATTATTAATTATGAAAATAATTAATATATAAATTAAAAATATATATATTTAAATAATAAAAGCATGGAACAAGATTTTTAACCATGGAGATTTATCTCCACTTTACCATGAAGAAGATTCTAAATTTATAAATAGACTTTGTTACAATACCTTGGGCCAATACCATGACTTACTAATACTACATGCCCAAAATACCATAAGTCACTTCATATGACACTTATTTAATCAATTTAATGTACTACATGCTCAAAAAACCATAAGTCACTTCATATGGCACTTATTTAATCAATTTAATTTAAAAAGAAAAAAAGACATAACTACTTTGGAGATAAATATCAACCTTTGATTTGTTTATACTACTAAAAATATTCTAAAATGTTTTGTGGAAGTTAATTCCTTACCATCTACCTAATAATTATTTATAATTAAATCAAAATTTTAATAACTTTTTTCAAATTAAACATACCTATCATAATTACTAATGATACTATATATATATATATATATATATATATATATATATATATATATATATATATATACATATATATATATATATATATGATATTATTAAAATATTTTAAAGATATATAGTTATATATCTCATTAATTGACAAGGTTTTTATTATCTCATGGAGATATAGGTGTATCCACAATGCCAACTTTTCTATTTATCATAGAGTAGAAAAAATGTTAAGAAACTAGCCCGAGGTTACAAAAAGGATCATCATACATGATATACATTACAAAACATTACAAAATTATAAATAGACTAACAAATATGAACATCATTCAAATTCAGAGGACGAGATGGGAGCAGGGTCCCCTAGCACTTGATCCAAGAGGTGCAACAGTGTCTGAATCATAATGAAGGTGCCCTTCCACATGGGCCAACCTTGAGTCGATCCTGCCCAAGGTGAAGTGTTGGTTCATCAACATCCTTTTAATATCCTCTAAAGTGAAAAACACGTTATACCTTTCCACTTGTTTATATTTCAGGACTAGACCAAGCAGAGTCTTCATCTGCCAGCATATAGAAACAAAGTTAAGATATTGTTTTTTCCTTCCCTTGGTGTGAATAGGATCTAAAACCTAACAAGAAACCTCATCTAGCATCTCAAGATTCTGGGTGGGATTGTCTTTCCACTCCCGCCTAAGTATCTAATTTCTTGATTTATCACTATGTCTCATGAGGTACTCTATTAAAATAGGTTGCAATGGAGCCTTGGGAAAAGAGCTAAACACTTCGCTAGCTTTGTGGGCTGCTTCAACCACACCCCTTTCTGCATCAGATGCATTGTTGGGGAGGAATAGTAGATAGGAGGGGATCATACCTTTGACAATAACTGAAATGACCATGGCCTGGAAAATGTCAGAAGAAAAATCCAGACAAGGTACTACCAGAGAAAAATTCTAACAAGACACTAGATCTGTCACAATGAACCATGAACCATCAACGTTGTGCGAGGGACTTTTGTGGAGCCTACACCTCTTCCCAGTGTCTTGCTTTGAATTTCCATAACCATTCTTTGTTTGCGACTTAGTTGAGTTTTCCTTGGGAGGTCCACCCTAGATTTGTTCCTCACCTTGCTTCCACTATGAAGGATTTGCAGATCCAAAGTCTTTCTTCTTCCGTTTAAATTTTTGCTCTATTTTGACAACATATTGGCATGTTGCACCAAGTGAGAAGATTTCCAAGAACTTTGTTTCTATCTGGATGTATCTGTGCAGACAACCACGATATTTGAGAATCAAATGTCGCTTAGAGTATTTGATACCCAGGTTGGTGCATAAGGTATGAAAGATATTTATGAACTTTGGTATTGCTTGGTCCCTTTCACGTCATAGTGTGGTCCACCTTATTTACTAGTCTTCATAATATCCTATAGGGTCGAATTTCTCGTTGAGGGCATCCAAAAAAATGGCCTGGGTGGGGCCTACGTTGTATCCCCTAGACTCGTCTTCATCGAGTCTCTCCTAGTAACCTTCCCACCAATCTTTGACATGGGGAAGATATTTTAGGAGTGCGAAAGATGATTTTCTCATTGTCGGAAAAATTTTGGACCGTACAATAGCCCTCTAGCAGATTCACCATTTTTCTAAAGCTGCTGCATCTATTTATTCTTTCGAATAGGGGGATATCGAAGTTAAATTGTACTTGGAAGGGTGTTGAGCTTCCAAAATCTTTTCTTGTTGAAGGTTTTTGGACCACTATTAGGAGTCGACAGAGGATCTCAGTGAAACTGTCCATCATCTCACTCCTCTGTCGTGTTAGTGCTTCCTCAAGCAACAATTTGACAGATCTCCTGCTTTGTCATTTTCCTTTTTGTTTGCCATGTGAGGTTGTTGGGGTTGGTAAGGATGGTCTTGCAAATGTTGCAATAGTTCGAGTCGTAGCTCCTTGTACCCTGACCTCGTTGGGTACATGCACAAAAATATAGACAAGAGACAATTGCATTCGAGGAATGAGACTTAGAGAGTGACAAAAGAATAAAAACTAGAAATTCCTAGCAAGTCACCCATCCTAATACTACTATAGCCCAAGTGCGCTTAACTGTGAAGTTCTCATGAAATATGATGCATTAATGTTGGTTTGATCCAAGTTGTTTAAAACATGCAACTTCATGAGTGAGAAAGGAATATGTCATAACACGTGAGAGAAATATTGAAGAAAAACATTATAACAATAATTGAGAATAAGGCACAATGCACAAGAGAAATATTGTAGAAAAAGATTATAAAGATAACTTAGAATATGGCACCATGTGCAACAGAGATATTGCATAATAAAAATAAAAACAAACTCAAATATTTATTCAATTGATAATGGCGTAGTCTAACTTATAGACACAATAACCTTTTTCACCGGAATCCAAGAATATGGTTTTTTTTGTTTAAATACATTTTTGAATGCATAAATGGATTTAGAACCTAAAAAACCCATAGGGCACTCAAATTATACAGATTAAACAACTTAAACTCAAGTTTTTAAAAATATTTGATGGATTTTGGTTTAAATTAACAAAAAAAAGGTTATTTCGTCTATAAGTTAGACTACACCATTAATAATATCCCATGAGACTCTATTACGAGAAAGAACATACTTTGCTCCTAGTGAATTCGCGTATTTGTACTTTTTACGCTGCCTTTCCACATATAGTTATCCCCTTTTACATTTCAAAATTCCATGGGTAAATACCATGGGTAAATACCTTTGTTTACAAAATCCATGGGTGAATACCGTGGGTGAATATGACGGTAAAAACTAAATCATCATGGGATTAGATTCTCACCTCATTATTATGATTTTTTTTTTTATTATGCATATCCATGATTTTATAAACATTGGTAGAAAAATAATTATTAACTATGGTAATTATCATCCACCTGGATCATCTCTACTTATTATAGAGCCCGCACCTACCATAGACCAACCAAGATACCAGATCTATGACATTTATGCAATACTGAATAAGGCTAGACGGGTGACAAAACATTGACCCATGAAAACAAACTTGTCATGAGAAACTTGACCCACTGCACTTGATTTCCCACATACTTCTCTCCCCAATCTAGGAAGGACCCAAGACCCAAATTGTAAGTAGATTTTCCGACTACAAATAAACATATAGAGACAGAGCTATTATAACCATACGAAATATGAAACAAACTAGAAATGCTAGAGGATTCGTAACTTGGCTCCCATACAGACTTGTCATGAGAAACCTCACCCACTGCACCTGATTTCCCACATACTTCTCTCCCCAGTCTAGGAAGGACCCAAGACCCATATTGTACATAGATTCTCCAACTACAAATAAATGTATAGAGATAGAGCTATTATGACCATACGAAATATGAAACAAAACTACAAAGGCTAGAGGATTCAAAAGGGCTCCCAAGCTAGCCTTGATAATTAGAAGCTTGCACCAACTTCCACAACCAGACTCTAGAGTCCGCAACCAATTCTTCACTCCATGTCTAGGCTTATTCAACCTCCTCCACTTCTCCAACACCAACTGAGAATTACGACCCACTACTCGAATTACAACTGAAAACTCTCCTAACAAGAAGCCATACCCTCATCCCACTCGCCACACCGGAGCACACATTGGTAGGCCATTGTCCTAGTAGGGAATTATCCACTTGCTAGACTAAAATACCCGCCCACCACCACTTCTCCAATTCCGAGCAACACACAATCCTGAGTACAATAAAGCCTAGATTGAAAGAAACTCGTGGAAACTTGACATAAAACCTAAAAAAATGGTCTAATAACAAGGAGATCGACTCCTCAACCTCGCACATTCCCCAACCTCAATCGCTAACCATCAAGACTAATACATGTTTCGTCGACCACCCTCCACTATTTAATACCCTCTATATGGATGCATGCCAAGGAATGAGCCTCACCCTGCGATTTAATGCACATCAAGTGAGAAAAATTACAGGGTTCTCCCATACCCCTCTTATCCCAAGCTCACCCATCAAAAAACCATAAAAATTATATATAATAAACCATATAAAAAATTAAATAATATAAAAAATTATATATTATTTTTTAAATATAAACTTATTTTTAAATATTTTAAGTGTTATTTCTATTTTATAATAAATAAATATATTAAAATGGCCTTATGTACTAAGTTACCAACGTCTTTTCTTTTGATGAATATAAATATAAAATTAAAATATAGAATATATATAACAACATGACAAATATTATTAATTAATATTGTAAATAAGGAAAACCTACCTTAAACATATGACAACTAATATCTTTCTTTTAACCAGAAACATAGAAGATTGAATGAATGTTAAGGTTAATAGAAAAGGACAACATTATCATTTCAAATCAGGATATCAAGTCTTAAATTTGAAATTTCGTGGAAGGAAAAGTGGTGCCTGTCATGACACGTAAGATACGACACGTCGGATAATGGGACGTGGGATACGACAGGGTGACTATGTGTCTTCCAACGACAATCACATATCCACAGCAGCGGAATGAGATAAGCGAATTTGGCAAAAATAAAAAGAAAATCCAACTCAAAAAGTCTTCACCCTTTTCCTTGCTCATGAAGTTATGCCGAGAATATAGTGAGTATATGGATCTCATAAAATCCCAATTCAACAATTATGCTTATAGTGACGTGTATATAAGGTATATTATTTCAATTCCAAATTTGCACTCTGTAGTGGCAGAGCGGATTTGTTTTTATTTAGAATTTTTAGATTTTTTAGGTGTTGAAATTTGGTGGAAATATTTGAGGTGAAATTTTGATTTTTGTTATTTAAATTGATTTTTGAATGTATATAGATTTAGCATTCTGAAAAATTTTAGGGCACTTTGATCGTGCAGGGGTTACCCATCAAACTTGTGATTTCAATAAACTCCTACCAGATTTAGAAAAACCCACTGGAAAAACTTCCAAAAAATCTCACTAAAAACAGCTCGATACATTATTAAATTAGATTAATGTAATTAATTTAATTATCATTATTTAGATTATTTTGTGAATTTTATATAATTTTTTGTAAATTAGATTGATCCACCTTTGTTAACAAAAACTTGAAACTAATTATTAAATTAAAAATATTAAAAATTAAAATAACATTTTAAATTATATATTAAAAATAGAAAACACCTCACTTAAACATATATTTAACCAAATAAAACAAAAAAATTAATAAATAATAAAATTTTATAAACTATATATTGAGAAAAACATAATAACACACCAGGCACTTCCCCTTATTTTGTATAGCCCACCCTCTTTTTCTTCTTAGCATTGACCTTAACTCAAAGGGGAAGGAAAAACAAAGCAAACAAAGCTAGAGAAGGTCATGCTTAGCTTTTCTTTCCTATTCACTTTATTATTATTAAATTAATTATATATATATATAAATAATCAAAATAATTTTTATTATAACATTTTATATTAAAATAAAATAATAATATATTTAAAAATTTAATTTTTTTTTTTTCACTTTTATTATTATTTTGATTTTATTTTTAATTATAATTATAAAAATATGTAACTATCAATAATATATTAAAATAAAATTATATATATATATATATCCCATGTTTTTGGGCTAGTTGAAACAGTGATTTAGTGTTATTAGTTCATAGAAATTGCTTGATTCCTAGCCAATTCTCGCTTTGAAGGAGATGTGATGGGTGGACGATAGATATAAAATTTCTCTTACACCTTCTTCAAAGGGGATTACCTTGTGAAACTCCATAAAAATATACTTAGGGGAGACATGTACTTAGTACATTTTCCCTAAGTTAATGTATAGCTTTTTTATACTCCATCTCGGGTAAGTATTTGTGATATCTAGAAACTAAATTTCACAATTGAAAGTGAGGGTCTCCTTTTCTTCAAATAGGCTAATATTCCTAGCAAGCCATACTTCCCAAGCTATGTTTCAGGGGAGGTCTTCGATCTTGCTTTTTCCTTATCAGAATACCAAGATTTTAAAGCTTCTTACACGTCTCCTCCTTCCTATATATTTTTATGTCCTAGCAAGCATTCCATTTCTTTCCAAATCTCTTTATTTAAGGAACATGTCATAATTTGATGGTCTATGGTTTCATCTATTTGTTTACATAATTGTAGAAATTTGGATCATTCAAATTCTTTTTCAGAGGACCTCCCAAGTATGAACCTTGTCATTTAAAATCAACCACATGAGGGATGGCACAAGATAATGCTATTCAATTATGACATGTTTGTTGCAATGGAAATATGGATAATATAAATTTTTATCACTTAAAAGAATTATTAGATGTACTTACTCAACTTTTTAGGACATTGTGTAAAAGGATGAAATGTAGAGAATCAAATTTTCTTTGTGAATATATAACTTTTGTTTCTGGGAAATTGGTGTAACTTAAAAAAAAACAGTGTTTTTCTACGATTCATATGTTATTTTTTCTCTAAAACATAATGCATATCATCACATTAGGCCCAAATTTTGGTATGCAAATAACGAAATTTCAGATACCAGATGGATCTTGTGCATCATTATTTTTCCATAATTTTTAATGTCGATTTTGTATTTTTTTAAATAAAGAAACACAATGAAGCATTAAAATGACAGTGTTGACTGTTAGGATCTGTTATGAGGGTATGTGTGTGTGTGTGTCACTACATAGGTCTTCATTTGTTCTAATGTGGGTGATTTTTCGATTTCAAAATAAGTCAACCAATTAAAAGTTATATTAGAAATAGAATTCCTATGTTCTTTTATAAATTTGATATATGTCCAAAAAAATAAAAAATAATTTCTAATATATATATAGAATTTACACAAAAATATTTATAAATGCTTCCATTTTCATTAGAAATGTTCACGTAGAGCATATAGAAAATCATGGCTAAACATCTAACATATCACGTGCGTTCATGACATATTAAATAATACCCTTAATTTAACTACATATTTGAAAATACTTCTAGAAATCACATTATTTAACCCCCTACCAATATGAACCGAATACACCTTACCAATTAAAAAACCCCTACTTTCACTAGATATTGTAGATATCCATTTTTTCATTAACATTTTTTATACCCCTTTATATTTTTTCGTTAACTTTGAGCTCCATTTTTTATGCTTGCCAATGTAAAAACCCTTTACCCCCTATATATTCCTCAATATATTATGTCATTTTTTCCTCAATTTATATCCCCCAATATAAATGCACATGGTATGGTATTTCTCCCCTAGTGAAGCCCCCATTTATATAATTAAGAATATAAAAGTAAGGAGTAATGTGCATATAAAAAGGTGGTTCCCCTATTTTGTTGGGTGTGGATCATTAGGGACAGGTGCCCCTATGTGAGGGCTTAGAGGGTTCTTAGAGACCCCTAAGGGAAACAAGAACTCATGGGGCCATAATACATCCCTGTCTAACTGTGTTAGACACCTTGGAGGTAGTGGCATAGTCGGTGGGACTACAAGTGGTGCACCAATTGGATGTGGGGTTGATGGGGAATGTAAGCCTATCAATTGGAGGATGCTAGGATTTAGTACCTTAGAGTTTTTGTATTTGGTACTAGATATGTATCTGACTTGAGTAGTCATTACCACATTAGAGTCACGACCTTAGCTTGGGGGTGATCAACTACTGAAAGAGCTAGAGAAATGCAATCTACAATTGGGTGGAAGGTTTGAGTCCTACTGCGAGTTTTTGTATTTACTAGATAATTTTCCAACATCCTTATTTTGTATACATTTTATGGTTTTCATGCTTATTATTATGTTTTTATGGGCTATATCGTGTGTGTTGTTATGCCTTTTCATAGTAGTATGTTAGTGGGTGGCATCGCCCTAGTTGGGGGATGTTATAAATATAGAAGGGAAACATATGAACAAAGAGAGAGAGGGATAAAGAGAGAAAAAGATGAAGAGAGGGGATGGAAGGGAGGAAGATAGGGGGAGAGAGAGGGGGGGGGAGAGAGAGAGATGGATGAGAGAGAAGGGAAACATGGGAAGATTGGGAGAGAGAAAGGGGGGAGAGAGAGAGAGAGAGAGAGAGAGAGAGAGAGAGAGAGAGAGAGAGTGGTGGGCTATGGAGAGAGGGGTGGACTTAGCGAAGGGAAGAGAGAGCTTGATATAGGAGCGAGACATAAGGATAGAGAGAGAAATTGATAAGAAATGAGAAAAGGATGAAGAGGGAGTTTGAGTAAGAGGGGGGAAGGATGGAGAGATAGAGAGAGAGAAGGAAGATGGAAGAAGAGTGTGTACATGTTTTATAACATGTGTGCATTTTACAACGTGTGCATGTTAACATAACGTGTGAACATTAATAATGCATAGGCGTTATTAGTTTCAAAAAATATTTGGTGGGAACACCTTTTTCAATTACATGGTGGATGAGGTACTGGCTTTGTTCTTAGATTCAGATTAACAAACCTCTTGGTTTGGTCAATATAAAACAAAACAAATCCATTTCTACAACTTCTTGATTTTCAACCACAATTTTCTATATGCTCTATGTGAACATTTCTAATGAAGTTGAAAGCATTTATAAAGATCTATGTGTAAACCCTTTCTTTCTTTATTTTGTTTCTAAATCATTTCTTAGCTCAAAGACCCTGCAATCCTTGGTGTTTCTGGCCATTCTGATTTCGAAGGCTAGGTTTTTGAATTAGAATATTTGTTGCTACTCTCATGGACAATTCCTCCAACCACTGATTTTATTAATTTTTCAACAATCTTAAGATGTCTCGGGAACTGGTTCCCCCACCACTAGGAACTATCTCCGAGGGTTACAACATCTTTTGGTGCCATTGTCGGGGGCGAAATTGAAAATATCTTCCCTGGGTTTAAATATTTTTGTCTCATTTTTGAAGGTGACAAAAACCAGTGATAGACTGTAAAATTTTCACCGAATGTTTTTACCTTTGAGAATTTATTTTTCTAGGATTTAATGGTTGTCCTTGCATTCTTAGCCAATGATTTTTCCCCATTGGATTTTATTGGGATCCTTGGCTGTCCTTATCACATTCCTACATTGAGTGGAATAGTATCTTCCAAGATTCAGTGGATATGCAGATGAAAGTTTGGTTCAACATCTTAGAAGCTTTCATGAATGCATGGAGAAATGGAGTATCGTTCATGAATATGTGAAGATGAAGTTGTTCATGTTTTCTTTGTACCAGGAAGCAAGGATTTGGTATAAATATTTATCTTGTTCAAGTATTTCTTCTTTGAATATTTTCCATGCAACATTTAATTCATTCTGCATAACTTTATATTCACAACAATTTCTTTTTGAAGATTGTTGTGAGTATTATGATTTAAAGAAAAAATTAAAGTTTATGATGATCTTGTTGAAGAAACTGATGATAAAGAACTTCAAGAATTTTTGGTTAATGTTGATAATGTATTAAGCATTCAAGGGGACCATAAAAAATTTATTGGTGAAGAGGTTTTTGAATGTAAGAAGCAATGTTTTTTCTAAAAAAGATGTTGGACAATTAAAAGAAAATTGTTCTTTAACAACTCCAAAAACAAAATATTTGCTGACCATGCTTAAATCTAATCAAGGGAGAACTAAACATGATAAAAGTTTAGATCTACACCGAGAACAACCACTCTTTGATCAAGAAAATGAAAAAATTATTGTTCAAGAAGATGTCATGGAATATGGTGAATGTGTGGACCAGCCCCTTGAGTCTCTTGAAGACAGTCACAACTTTCATAACTCATATGGCCTTGGGAAAGAAGGAGAAATTCAGCTTCAAATTAATTCTTCCGAGTCTTATTGTGTCAATTTCAAGCATGCTCCTATTTATGATACATAGTATTCAGAGGAAGAATTAAATACATGTCCTCCAACATATTTGTTCATGAACATATGTAATGAGAAATGAGAGGGTATTTTTGAACAACCACAACCCAAGTCCTGGACTGCCATATGTAAAGAAGTTGTTACAAAAAAAATCAGTGTTCAAAAATATTTCATAGGTGTAAGTGTGTTTCAAAGAAAACTTTTATTGACCCTTACCAAATTAAAGAGTTGGCTGAAAAAGAATTTATGAACAAACATAACGGTTTTGATGCAAGTAGAAATATGGATTTTATCTTAAGTTCTAATTGCATGCTTCTCTCTTCAAAAGAGATCATAGAATTGCCCTCTAATTTATTTGAAGTCTATTGCAAATACCATGACTCACATGGCTTTGTCATTGAAGAAAGTATTCAACTACAAGTTTTTTCAAATAAAACTTATTTTGTTAATTTTAGAGAAGCCCCTATTTATGATACATATGGTTTTGATGAAGAGTTGGATACTAGTTCCCATGCAAATTTGTTTGCAAACAAATGGGAAAGACATGCTCAACATAAGGTTCAATTTTTTTTAATCATAAGTATATTCTTCCAAGAGAAAATATGGGACTGTCATTCAAAAATGTTATGAGAATTACTCGACAATATTTTCATGAAGAGCTCAAAGTTGAAGAATTTAAAAATAGGGATGGTATAAATTCCTGAAACCATTATGATGGTAGAGAAAAAGACACCCCTGGTTGGAAAAATTCTTATGATATATATCAACAAACTTCTATTGAATCAAAGCAAGATTTTGGAGTTGTACACCAAGTATTTTGTGATCCTGTAGCAGATTATATGGTAGCTTTCTTGGTCAACAATGAATATTAGTGTGGGGGTATGTATTACATTTTTATTTCAAAAAATTGTTGTTGCCCATGTCTGCTCTCATTTTCAAAATCCAAGTGTAGCACTATGTAATTCCTCCAGGATGAGGAGAGGAACCCAAAGGTAACCACAAACCACTTTAAAACTGGAATCTATCCCTTCCAGTTTCAGAGAGGACTCTCTCTATATGGTTCTTCAGTTACTTAAGTCTTATGCTAGGTATTTAAAATCAAAGAGGAACATATTTAATACTTTGTAGGCAGGGAAGAGGGAAAATACATTCGGCATATGGTCATATAAAGCTAATGTTTTTCTGTGATATGATGGGGAAATTTAGGAAACCTTAGATAAGGGCAAGATAGGGAATTCTTATGGTGTTTTTTGTCATATTTTGTTGTAGAGATGGTGAGAAGAGGAGTAGTGAAAATAGTGACACCTAAAGCATCTAATGGAGGATGAATTAAAGATTTCACAATGGACGTAAAACATTAAATGTTCAGTAAGCTATAACAGAGAACTTTACAATGAATTCTGAAATAAATACTAGCTTAACTAAACATGAAGACATAACATTTCAAGCATGATTTGTAACAAAATAAAAACTCACATATACAGGAGAAAAAATAACCATAAGCAATTGACACATTAATCCCTGTAAAAGTTGACTTAAGACTTCATCATTCACTGAAACGTTTATAAAGATATACAATGTAGAGTGTTTTCTTTCTCTAACCCTGACCAACCAACCTTTTTCAAACTAAATTTCATGAAATATATACAACTAGCTCATCCTTAGACTTAGGGGGTTGAGCTAAACTACTTCCCCAAAGATAGAGTCAGTTACATTAGATTTAGAAACTGCCTGCTAGGAAATAGGGACTGAATTTATGGAAACTAGGGGTCAAAGATTAGATCATATCTCTTGAATCATGATATATGTTAGTTTTCTAAAATTATTCTTCAACTCATAATTAGAACCCAAAGATTATGGCTACAACAGGAAATGATGGAATCTGAAAAATAGGTTATAAAAATTCATTCGAATATTCCAATCAATGACACCTATTATAAAAATGAAGGATATTTTTGTTATTCAGCTTGTTTTTGACAAAAAACTCTTTTTTGTTTCCAAAATTCATTTCCATTTGGTCAGAAACTGATTTTGAAGTTAACTGCTAAAACAATAAAAAACGCAGCAAATCCCCTGCACCAAAAGAACAATGAGATTCATTTTCATATTATATGATAAATGTTTGAATGTCGAACCTGAAATACACTTAAGGACACTTATTATAACCATGAGATTCAATTACATGAGGTTTAGGTTCGAATTTCAAGGTCAAAATGTTGATGGTGTGAAAGGGCAATGAATTCATGATTTGCATGCTTGTGATCACCTCTTAGATTTCTGAATGTGTCACACATGTGAAATAAAACTTGTAAAACATTATATACCTATTGGATAACATATTTTCATCAGCATCCTCGAGAAACACCACCTACAATAGAAGAGTAATGCCAAAGTGCAACATATTTCATTTTCATAGGTTTGACTAAGTGTTGGGGTCTTTGACTGAGGAAACTATTTATTTGATGATGTTTACCAACTTAAGAACTTTCTTTGAACCTCCATGCACAAAAATGAATGCCAAAATCATAACCCTTAACTAAAACTTCATGCCTTTGACAGTACCGTAGCACAAGGAAGAAACACAACAAATTAGAGAGGCACAACAACAACTTGTGGTGATAATGATATGATGAAATCTTTGATGTGACCTTGCAACTGACTTGACAAGACAACACTTAACTTGACTGAATGATGAAAAATCAAATCCATTATTATCTTCGCTCATGACTGATTATGACACATTTTCCTATACTTACTAAACCTAAATCATTTTTAAAATTTGACAACTTGATTTTATTTACCACTCAAACTGACATTAAGACTTGATCTCTGATGAGCCCTAGTATTTGAAGCAAATGTGCTGCAACTCCTAAGGAAACCAACTTTACTTTATCAACCCGGGGTTCGTACAAACTTGGAGGTGACAGTGCTATATGTACAGTAGATGCAACAGTCTCCTCTTGTCACTTTTCAACTGGGGCGATAGACCACTAGGGTTTTTCAAACCAGTCTTCTATTGACTAGGAGGCTAACTATTGAGAGTGAATGTAAAGTTATCTTTAATGCAGAAAGTAAATGCTTTCCTATTTTAGGAAAATGAAAGTGCTGAATGGGAAGTGATATGAAATGACCTAGCTAATAATTAACACACAGCATAGGAGACCTAATTAACCTTGCATACTATCATCTAGCTATCTAGACTAAGTAGGCATGGAAATTATCATAACAATACTATGAATGATGTATCCATGCACTAGCTAAATACTGCAGAATATAGTCTTTTGATTTTCCATTTAGAAATGTAAATTCTAAGCTAAACAAGTTGATCTTTTGGAGGGGAGGAAGGCATGGAAAATTTGGTCCAAAATGGAATTGACGGGTTTGGAAGTCAAGTTGAGGGCCTACCCTAGGCTTAGATCATCATTTTTGCCCAAAACAATCCAAAGAAGGCTTCTATAGGGTTTCTTGTAGTTACTACAGGATGTCCTAGTCACTACAGGATGTCCTGGTTTACTACAAGAAACTTGTTGAAGGCTATATAAAAGTAGGGAAGATGAAATGAAGTGTTGGGAAGATGTCTGATGGTGGAATGAGGTATGGGGGAGGTGCACACTACCTAAGGATCAACCCAACTCTTCAAGATGGTTGGATTTTCTCAAGGTGGTTGTCCATGGTGGCTACAAAACAGAAATCTAAATTAGTGGTTGGTAGTCTTTGGCAGTAGGTGGAGAAGACTTAGATAAGGCTAGTGGAATGAGTTCCTCCTTGTAGATTAGAAACTCCTGCAACAACACATATTCTTTTCTTCATTCATGAACAACTTTATGTAAATATGGAAAAGATGAGTTGAATTTGAGAAAATTGTTTTATTGATGGCTAATGACTAAATCTATGAAATGAAAGACTTCTAGACTACAAAAAACTCAGGAAACCAAAATGACAATTGCAGGTGCTTCTAATAAATTATGAATAGTGATCTACTCAACAAGAAATCCTAAGCTATGCAATGATCAAAAGATAAATATGTTTTTGGGGCTATGAGAGTGGGGCCCTCAAACCATGATCCCATGAGGGAGATGAGGAAGAGGCCATTGCCACAAGATTTTCTGAAGTATTTTCTTTCACTACTGTACCACTGATCTACTTCTTCAATTAATGGAAGCAAAACTAAACAATCATTCAAATACTTGTAAATTAACAAAGCAGAAATAACTTCAACAGCTAACTATGATTCTAATCTAAGAATACATGTACAAAAAGAGGAACCTCTACTACTAGGGTTGGGCCCTAACCCAAGAGCTTCAACCCTCTGAATCAACTCAATGCTGGATCAACGAAAACCTTTTCATTATCATCAAAATATGAAAAATAACATAAGAATAACAGTCACAATATCTTAGCTCGAAATTGCCTCTTGGCTACGATAAAAAGTCAAATCCTAAACTACCCTTGGCCTTCTTATTTATACAAACTCAAGATACCAAAAACTTCCTAAAAATTAGGGAGACTTGGCTCCCAAAATCGAGAATGACTTGTCGTCACTGTCACTGGTTTTCCTGCCAATGAACTCGGTTGGCTTGGCTGCTTATAACTCTGAGCTGATGAGATCTAGTGGAGGAATATTCAAATGATTGAGGAGTTAAGGAGGGAGACCAAATCTCCTAAAGTCCATCTTTCTTGTCCACTTCAATTTCCTGCACTTAAATTAGCCCAAAACTACTCCAATTCCTACATTTAATACATATTAGGCTACATAACATAACATATCATCTTTACCCTTCTCATGGAAAATTGTGATTTAGATCATCCACAATATTTTGTGCATCTTGTCGATGTTTAGAATCCCAAAGGGGATCCATATTCAGGACATAAATTTGAGTGATATATTGGAGGAGTTATCTGACCAGAAACACATAAATACCTAATGCATAAAAAAAACAAAAAATATAATAAAATATGTAAAGAAATGTGAGAAAAGTTGATTTTAATAAGTTGGAGAGTGGCATTAAGACCCATATAATTTACCTATTGATGAGCCTCATCATCACCCCCCTACTGAAGGTGTTTCTCATCCTCTAAGCAGCTTAGTCTATGTCCATATCTTTCATAGCTCTTGTGGCCTCTCTGACATCCCAGGCCTTTGTTGATGGAGTTTCCTCTTGTGGATAAAACCCTGCATATTTCTCTATTTCCTCTCACTGCTTTCTTTCCTCCTCTTCCTTCCTACATTATATCAAACCCAACAGTAAGGAAATACTGAGTTTCAACCCAATCCAATTGATTTTTAATCTCTGCATGGCATTCTTATATAGTGGGGTCCTTTCCAGTGCATTCCTCAATATCTTAGGGGAATGTTACTCTCTGATCCTTAAACTGTGTGGTAGGTTTCTCCATCTCCTCTGGCATGCTTGTTGGCTTTCATTTCCCAACAACCTCAAGGTGTCTTCAAAGTGGTAGATGACATGTTCTTGTGTAGCTAGGTATCTTTGTGAAATTTGGGCATCATTGGAGATGATGATGTGGGTGCTAATGACAACCATTGAATTCATATGTTCTTCTCTGATGTAAAAGGGCTCCCCTTCCTCTCTTTCCAATATTCTCTTCACCTCCTAAGCCCTGACCTCCTCATGACTCATCCATTGAGAAAGGGCCATTAGTTGTAAATCCCACAACTTTGCATTGGGGTCCCACACATTCAAATTTGTTAAGGCCAAGTTGTGTAGGTAAAATTTAGATATCTTGGCCTTATCTTCTAGGGTGCTCTTGTCACATAGTTCAATGAACTATCTATAGTCTTGGAAAGGCATAGTCCCTTGTTGTGCTAGTGTCTTAATCTAAAATTTCAGCCATTGATATTTGAGGTATAGTGCACATGATCTTAATGGCATCCTACACTGAAGTGCCTCCATGGAGAGGCTTGCCATGGTGGCCAATTGACACTCTTTTCCCTTCAACTGCCTCCTTAGCCACATGTTTTATTCCTATAGTTGAGATGTCATAATTCATTCCTTGTCTCTTATCTCACTCAAATCCCTACCCATCTCTAGGAGTTTCTCTTCCATATGGTCCACTTCTTCTACCTTATTTTACTTGGCAATTTTCATCCAACGATGTGTCCTTCCTCTCTCATTCTCAAGTTCAAAGAAGAGAGGGATGGAAAATTTTTGTGGTATTACTCTGTCTCCCTCAATAAATTTGTAATAAGAGTTTAGATTGAAATGTGGGTTAGGATCCTGCAGCCCTTAGAACTCCCCCTCATATGTCTTTGGAGAAGTTACCCCTCCTGCACTTGTGTTGTTGCTTCCTTGCCTTCCCTCTTGTTAGACTCAGTCTTGTCAGTCCTCCGTTAGAGATCAAAACTCTTTCTGCATTTCATTTTTAGGAGTCTCGCTCCATTCACTCAACTGCATTCCGCTAAGGGCATGCCATAATCTGATGGAAGGGTCTTGTCAGTCATTTCCCCTCATGCCTTATCCTGCTGGTTTAGGTCTGTTTGTCAAATCATTTTAAAGGTAATTTACAGTTCTGTTCTAATCTCTTGGTCAGCAAAGAGTTATTAGGTCTAGGGTTTGCAAATTGTTGTTCTCAAAGTGCTTCAATAATACTTGCAGGCTAGAGGAAGGTTCAATAATTCACTCAAATGATGTTTCTGAGCAAGAAAAGATGAATTTTGGAAAACTGAGAGAGGTTTTTGTCCACAATAGGCCAAGGAAGAAAAACCTCCTTCACTTTTTACACAGGTGTCATGGTTTTAGAGAAATGTCAAAAATACAATTGCCTCGGGAGAATTGATGCACCTCTAAAGTGACCTTGGGAAAATCAATTTTTCTCCTATCTTGGTTAGCCAAATGACTTTCTTGATGATTAAAATGATAACTAGACACAAATATCTTTCCAATGAGCTATCATGAGCTCAATTTGGAGTTGAGGAACACCTTCAAAAGTTGACTGCAACAACACTCTGCCTTGAGGCAGTCTCATTTGGCACATTTTGAACAGTCTTGGAAGATTTGATTTGTGACAGGGAAAATGAACTCCAAATTGAAAAATTATGGTTGGGTTGGAAATTAGACTCAAATACCTTTCCAACAAGCTATCCTGCGCCCAATTTGGACACCGGTAAGGCCTCCAAAAGTCTCCTGCAAAAAGCGCTATGCACAGGCTCTATGCGCCGCGCCTCAAGCCCAATGCGTCGTGCCACTTCCCTATGCGCCGCGCACGTGGCACGCGCTTTTGCTAGGGAGCTCCAAATTGAAAAAAGTTTACATCATTGGATTTTTCATGAAAAATCATGACTGACGGTGCATGGCCAAGAAATTTGGGAAAGTTTTGAGTCCCCAGACCTCTCCATCGGTTGTTTGGGTCGAAAATGTAACGCTGGCAAACGGTTGGCTCTTCGGCTTCAGTTCATTAATGATGATTAAACGACTCCCTATCTTCATCGATTTGATTTCCCACTTCTGAGCTTATTTATTTTTTTGAAAGTAATTTGTAAAGGGTTGGAGTTCTGGGAATAGCGTGGAGAAAAACTCAGCACTTTCATTGTACAGTTTTGGCTTGGAAATTAATAGAATGGTGCAGCTCTGATTCATGAGATCCCTGTGGTGTGAGTTTAGCACATGTGTTTTTCTTTCTATGTTTCATATATATTTTGTTATGTTTACCATCCTTTCATAATCATTTCTGGTTGAATGCTCTTAAGTAGAAAAGGTAGAATTCAGTTTATGCTCTGCCTTGTAAAGCATTCATATTTTGTATATCTTCTTCTATCTGAAAAGGATTCATGTGTATGCCATTTTTAGCTTTTCTCAACAGTTTTTCCACCCCATTTTATTTAAATCTGATTGCTAAACCTCCCACCTATCTTGCCTCATGAAATATCCTGTGTCTTTGATTTAATTTCCCAGCTCATGCGGTCCTTTGGTCCCACACAGCTCGGAAAATTCAATCATTCAAAAATCGTCTTTTTCCATATCTATTTACTAGCCTAAAATCAGTATTCAATTTAAGTCATCTCAGACCATATTGTTTATTCCTCACTGAGCGTGACCCGGAGAAAGCCCTCTCCTGTTCTGGTAGGGCTAGCTACCAAACTGAGCGTGGTATGGTGTTATCTTGAATCTTGCCTTCCTTCAGCCTAAGGCAGATTTGAGCACTAACATAGTGGTGACTCCACTGGGGAAGAAAATGGTTTGCTTGAAGATTGTTTTGCCCCAGTACATATCTCAAGTTCAAAGCTGATTGTTGATGGTGAACAACGATCAGACATAAGAAGGCTGAAATCATTCACCTGGCGACTCCATTCACTGAAGAATCCAGCAATCAATCCTTCATGGTGACTCCACTGCAGAGAGATCAGTAGCTTTGAGATTCTCAAAATGGAGCGGGTTGCAAGAAGATACGCTCCCATGAGCCGAGATCACATCCCAGGTTTTCTGAATAAAATGCCCAAGGTGGATTGGCTTCAGAATTTGCCTATGTTCAGAAATGTGGAAGGTAATGATGCTACTCTTCATCTGGTGAAATTTCACATTCATGTGCATAAATTAAAGATCAATTTTCCTGAAGACTGTTTGATGAAAATGTTTATGGCTACTCTGGAAGACGAAGCTCGATCGTGGTATGAAAGTTTGCCACCTGCTTCTATTCATTGTTTAAAAGATTTTCATACAATATTCTTTGAAAGGTATAAAGAATCGTATCCATCCTTGGCTTTAGTTCAGGACTATTGTAGCCATGTTCATAGTTTTATTGAAGATCTTGAGAATTTTTATGGGCGTGATGACTTAATGGACGGAGAAATCATGGAAGCATTGTATGAAAAACCACTTCAGCAGCATAAAGACGATCATGAAAATTTACAGCAGAATCAAGATTTTAGTACGGTGGAAGATGAAGGAATTTTGCATCTTGACGGTCAACAGGAATTACATGAAATGGATCAGCAGTATGAGGAAAACTTGTACACTCCTTCACTTGAAATTAATGAAGACAATCACTGTTTGAGCAAGAGAAAACAAAAATTATTATCTCCTTTGTCTAAAAACGAGATAGATCAACTCTTGAACAATCATGTTGCAGCTGAAGTTAACGCAGATCTGCAGTGTGCACATGGTCAAGAAGGTGAAGGTAGAACTTCTTCCTTTTCTGAAAAGGATGACAGTCCTGTAAGCATCGTTATAGATTAGCAAGCTGAAGATTTCCATATGGTTGGAAATGATGAAAGAAGAAGTTTTATTTCAGATCTGGTGGAAATAAAAGATGATATGCAAGAAAATGATGTTCCAATCTCAGATAATGGGGATGATAAATCAGATTGAGAGACAGATTGTGATGAGGAAAAAGAGAGTTGCATGGTTGAGGCTGCCTCAAATGGAGAAAACAGAGTTATAGACCTAACTAACCTTATCTCACCAGAACTAGATCTTCATGAGGAGGTAGCTCACTCCCTCTATGAAAAACAAGACGAGATCTTTGTGCAAGTAAGTGAAAAAGTTGCTTTAGATGGATTTATGGTAGATGCTAGAAATGTCATGTTTGAGTATCAAGAACCATCTGAAATTTCTTGTCTCATGATTGATGAATGTAATGAGAATCTGGCTGTCATATCATATGAAGATGATCAAAGATTCCCTTTCTTATTCCTATGTTTCATGTTTTGAAATGTTCTTTAAATAGGAAATATGCTCATCCACTTGTTTAGAAATTTTTGAGGACCAGGACCATACTTTTTCTGAAGTACATTATGAAAGAAGATAAGAATCAAAAGAAAAAGACATCTTGTTTCCTCAGTAGGAGGTAAATCTTCATGTTTTTTAG
This sequence comes from Pinus tabuliformis, assembly GCA_031772625.1. Lineage (NCBI taxonomy): Eukaryota > Viridiplantae > Streptophyta > Pinopsida > Pinales > Pinaceae > Pinus > Pinus tabuliformis. Next base: position 934,158,215 of record CM062819.1, on the reverse strand, counting down.
GATCCAATGGCAGATTTGTTGCAGTCAGCAGTGAAGGTGATTATTGCAGTATTCAATGATGCAGGAGATCATGGTCAATTATGTTTTTGGATGCCCAGTTACCAGTATCTGTTGTTGACCAGAAGATCTGATCAGGAGAATCAATCAAGGAGGCATCTACTTGATTGGTTACATGATTGTACATATTTCATTAGTACGCAGGTGGTTGTCATCATGATTTGAAACCCTCGAATCTTGATGGACCGCTGCCATTGAACAAGTTTTGTAAGTTTTTGTTTAAGTTAAGTCAGTCATGAGTCATTTCCTTTTGCATTGAGTCAATTTTTTCAGTCATGTTGGTTCCATAATTAAGTCGGTCTGAGTCAGATTTCAGTCAATAAATTGAGTCATGTGGATTGTTAAGTGATCGATTCCATAGCCCAATGGACGAAAGGCAATGTCTGCTCTCCCAAAGATCTGTAGTTCTTGGCACCACCAGGGAGCTACCATCCCCCATTGGAGCCAATGTTAGAGTCGGTCTTGTCAATCCTCCGTCAGAGATCAAAAATATTTCTGCATTTCATTTTTATGAGTCTCGCTCCATTCACTCAGCTGCATTCCGCTAGTGGCATGCCATAATCTGACGGAAGGGTCTTGTCAGTCATTTCCCCTCATGCCTTATCCTACTGGTTTAGGTCTATTTGTCAAATCATTTCTAAGGTCATTTATAGTTTTTTTCTAATCTCTTACTCAGTGAAGAGTTATTAGGTCTAGGGTTTTCAAATTGTTATTCTCAAAGTGCTTCAATAATACTTGCAGGCTAGAGGAAGGTTCAATAATTCACTCAAATGATGTTTCTGAGCAAGAAAAGATGAATTTTGGAAAACTGAGAGAGGTTTTTGTCCAAAATAGGCCAAGGAAGAAAAACCTCCTTCACTTTTTACACAGGTGTCATGGTTTTAGAGAAATGTCAAAAATACAATTTCCTCGGGAGAATTGATGCACCTCTAAAGTGACCTTGGGAAAATCAAGTTTTCTCCTAGCTTGGTTAGCCAAATGACTTTATTGATGAGTAAAATGATAACTAGACACAAATATCTTTCCAATGAGCTATCATGAGCTCAATTTGGAGTTGAGGAACACCTTCAAAAGTTGACTGCAACAACACTCTGCCTTGAGGCAGCCTCATTTGGCACATTTTGACCAGTATTGGGAGATTTCATCTTTGATAGAGAAAATGAACTCCAAATTGAAAAATTATTGTTGGGTTGGAAAGTAGACTTAAATACCTTTCCAACGAGCTATCCTTTGCCCAATTTGGACACTGGGAAGGCCTCCAAAAGTCTTCTGCAAAAAGCATTATGCACAGGCTCTATGCGCCGTGCCTCAAGCCCAATGCGCCGCGCCACTTCCCTATGCGCCACACATGTGGCACGCGCTTTTGCTAGGGAGATCCAAATTGAAAAAAGTTTACATCATTTTATTTGGCATGAAAAATCATGATTGATGGTGCATAGCCAAGAAATTTGGGCAAGTTTTGAGTCCCCAGACCTCTCCATCGGTCGTTTGGGTGGAAAATGTAACGCTGGCAAACAGTTGGCTCTTCAGCTTCAGTTCATTAATGATGATTAAACGACTCACTATCTTAATTGATTTTCTTTCCCACTTCTGAGCTTATTTATTGTATTGAAATTCATTTGTAAATGGTTGGAGTTTCTGGGAATAGCGTGGAGAAAAACTCAGCACTTTCATTGTACAGTTTTGGCTTGGAAATTAATAGAATGATGCAGCTCTGATTCATGAGATCCCTGTGGTGTGAGTTTAGCACATGTGTTTTTATTTCTATCTTTCATCTGTATTTTTTTATGTTTACCATCCTTCCATAATCATTTCTGGTTGAATTCTCTTAAGTAGAAGATGTAGAATTCAGTTTATGCTCTGCCTTGTAAAGCATTCATATTTTGTATATCTTCTTCTGTCTGAAAAGGATTCATGTGTATGCCCTTTTTAGCTTTTCTCAACAATATTTCCACCCCATTTTATTTAAATCTGATTGCTAAACCTCCCGCCTATCTTGCCTCACGAAATATCCTATGTCTTTGATTTAATTTCCCAGCTCATACGGTCCTTTGGTCCCACGAAGCCCGGAAAATTCAGTCATTCAAAAATCGCCTTTTTCCATATCTATTTACTAGCCTAAAATCAGTATTCAGTTTAAGTCATCTCAGACCATATTGTTTATTCCTCACTGAGCGTGACCCGGAGAGAGCCCTCTCCTGTTCTGGTAGGGCTAGCTACTAGACTGAGCGTGGTATGGTGTTATCTTAAATCTTGCCTTCCTTCAGCCTAAGGAAGATTTGAGAACTAACACCTCTGTCCATGTTATCCTTCCTGTAGCATTTTCTGTGTTTCCTGTAAGACTGACAAAATTTCCTGTAGGATTGTCTGAGGATCCTGTAGAAGGATTTTTCCTCTCTGTAATGGGGTCATAGGTACCTTATCTTTCTTTTATGATGTTGACTTGGTGACAATTTTCCTAACATAGGTGATGGGAGCCTTTGTGGTAGATGTTTTTGATGTTCCCCCTTCAACATTCATTCCTAACGAAACTAGTTCTTCCTACTTTTTTGGTGACTCCTCAATTATGATTGGAGTCCTGGTGGGTGTTTTTGGTTTCCCTTGTTTGATCGTAGTGCTCCTCCTTGTTTTGAAATAGAGGGTAGCCTTCCTATGTCTTTTCCCTTTTGACTTGAAAGGTGTGCTTAGGGTAGTCAAGGCAAAAACTACCTCCTTCTCAGTGGGTTCAGGGGACAACCTTGGAGATTCCTCCCCTTCCTTGGTATGTTCCTTAGGGCTTCCTTCTTCCTTCTTCTCTTCCTCTTCACTTTTCTCTTCTTCTCCTTTGTTTCCTTCTTCCTCCTTTGTTTTCTCCTTTTTTTCCTCCTATTCTTCCTCTAGTTCTTCCTCTTACTCTTCAGGTTCTTCTTCATCTTCTTCTACTTCCTCTTCACGACCAGAGGTTGGGTTCCTATCATATTCAAGGGCTTGTATTTCAATCATAGCCTCTCTATCCATGTCTCTAAATGTGGACATTGAATATCGATTCTTAGCTAGCCCAAGTTATCCTCTAGAATTAGCTTAATGAGTCCATGGTGTGCCAATTGCTGATGTTTCCCCTCATGGACCTTTAGGCTCATGTCTATTATTTATTGAAACAAGAGTTAGGGTACACTGAGTCTTCTATCAATGGGTATATCCTCTCCAAATATCAACTCATGGAGGAGTCTAAATTGGTAGCCATATATTATACTGAGCCTCCCTTCACAACAAATATATTTGAGAATGTGATAGCTCACCTCATTCCAAGGATAGGGAAGGCTCTCCCTTCTGATCCCATTTTTGTCCTCAATTGGCTCTTCTGCTTTTAAGAAAAAGTTTTTCTTAGCAAAATTTCTTGCAACCTTATCCTCCTTTCTCCATTGCATCCCTTGAGGAAGTATAGTGATTCTGCTAATTACCAAAGGAGTAATTGTAATTGACAATCCTCTTACCACAATAGTTGCATTGATTCTAGACTGAGCATTGAGTGCCATGGAAAATTATTGAACTACATCATCATCGTACCCTCTGAACAACTAAAATAATCAGAACCAATTATTCCTTCTAAATATTTCTACCACAGGGGGATGGAGGTGTATCCTGGATGTCTCTGAGGGTTCCCTTATGTTGAATCCTCCTATCATTTTTCCTATATAGTTAACTTATTTTAGGGATTTTGGTAGCATAGCCTTGGTGTTGTTGAGGGTGACTGATAGTTTAGAGTTTATAGAGGATGACTACAATTTTTCTTCTATCCCCACACAAATTTCTTTAACCTCACAAAACTTTGTCTAAACCCCAGGCCCACTATAAAAACTTAGAAAACTCAGATTTGTTTCTCCTTCCTTTTCCTAGCTATCAATTCAAAACATAGGAGATATGGGCCACCTACCTTTCACTATGATGCTTTGGATGAGGATAATTTCTGAACAAATGGACCCTAGGCCAAAGTTCTCTATGAATTTCCAATGCTTCCTGTAGTTGTTCTTGTAGTTTTGTTTCCTGTAGGGTGGCTAAAATAAGTTTCTTCCTTGATGGCTCTCCAAGGTGGTCCCGGTCTTCTCTGATCTCAAAATGAGCAAATGGTGCATGAGAGTTTGGAATGTTTGTTATTTATGGCTGATTCCTTGGAGCATTGTATTGGCTGGTAGTGTACGAAATTTCCTATTTTGGATTGTTGGCCCACCATTGGTCATCATATAGCCTTCCCTCGTAATCATCACCCACTCTCACGCAACTTAACTCGACCAATTTTTCGACTGATTCTCCTTGCTGTGGCATTACAATGTGGCATGTTGACTGGGAGTTCAATTTTTGTTTTCGAGCTGAGGGTGGCCAAGTTAACTAGCCACCTCCAGCTTATAAAATTGAACTTTTTCATATTCCTACATTTTTATCATATCATACTTAGGGAAGAGTTTTGATGAAGTGCCATACCTATGCCTTCCTTCACTTGGTTGATGCATTCTGGAGGGTGAACTTGTTGTGTTTCTTTTTTTTCAGCTAAGTATTTTTCCTTGGTCATTTTTCTGTTGATTTCTTCCTCTTGATGTAGTTGTCTCCTTTGGTGTTGTGTGCAAGTGCTTAGTCTCTACTGCTGCTAATGAGCTATGGATAGGAGTCATAATGTCTGCAGGGATGTTGGAGCTCTTGACTTGCATGGATGATGAAGGAGAATGCATGGAGAAACTGTTGTTGTTATAACATAGCTTGCTACAGGGTTTCCTGTAGTTACTACAGGAAATCCTGTAGCTACATTTCTTCATCATTTTTTTGCATTTTTTCACTTGGAGGATGGATGGGTGGTGATGTAGGAGTGTGTTGACAGTGTTGGACTTGCCAACATCAGGGGATCTCCCCGGTATGAAGTCCCAACAAGACCTCACACCATTTGGTGTGGGAGTACCATATGGTATGATGGCTTGGTTGCCATATCTTAAATATTTTCCTCAACCCTTACTTGTCAGCACAGGAGAGTGGTTTGCTTTGTCTTCCAAGAAGTGAGGTTCACATGCCTGGTGAGTGTAAGTGTCACTTGTGTAAATGGTTCTTTCACCATAGAGGGAGAGGGTGAGAGTGAGTCCCAAGTTAGTTGGGAGAAGTCCCAACTTTTCTAGGAACACACAACACAACAGGACATGCGTAGCTTCTGGCGGAACAGTCCACACAGATACACAGATACAATAGTCACAACACACAAGGGAAGATAACATGTATAACACTCAACGGATTAGTCTGTGCAAGTACAACAGTTGCTATATCAAGTTCCATGTGAAAGGTTTGTTTGATGTCCGGGAGAGTAGTCTACACAGGCGAGACAACGTTAACAACATATAGAACACATTTTCATCAACATATGTGTATTACAAAAATTGAATTAGTTCAAGTGTTAAACACAGGTTCAAGGAACATGCATTACAAGTGTTAAATATTAGTCTTACAATAGATACAATATATCTGTGAAAACATGCTGGCCTGTTAGCAGGCTTCTGAATTAAGCGAAAGTTCCAAGACACATCGTTACACCATGCATCAATAACCCTGTGTGAGGGGCACTGGAGTCACTTCTTACTCCTCAAAGAAAAAATAACATAATCTCTTGGCTATGTGGGAGGAGTTGAGGTGAAAAGTCCCTTGCACGTACAAATGAGGGGGTATTTATTGCCAAGGTTGAAACTGACCGTTGTGGTTATTCAACTACCCTCATGACTGTTTGACTTCCATGAATTTTTGACTTTACATGAATCTTTGTTCAACAAGTGGGTCACTTGGACTTCCACATTACATTACATTGATTTGAAAACATGGCCCATAGTGGAGATGTGGACAACATGACTCATGACATGACTTGACATGATAGCGCTAGTACATTCGTGCTACTGTTGGATTGCATGTTGAATTGTAATGTTGCTGGGTGATGGATGTCTTCATGGTCTGTCACAACTTCACCTCCACATGGAAAAGTGCTTGGAGTCTGCAATGGTCGTTGGTTCGCTTGATGCTGCTTTGGCACATTTCTCCTTGCTTGTATGTTGAAGGCTTGACAGGCTCATTTATTTGCGAAAGGTGCATGTTTGTCCATTTTTCCTTCCGTGAGCACATATTGAATGTTTTCTCATCTGTTCATCAGTGAAAACATCTTTGCATGATCATCCATTTGCGAGCACATCTCTTGGCATGCATCGTTCATTCGTCCATTGGTGAACTTGTCCTTTTGCATGTGCTCCCTTCGTTCATCCCATTCTTCGTCGCACCATGTTTGTTGGTGTACCTGTACATGTAGTCTCTCATGATGAGACGATATCAAATCCAAAAATCTCCTAGTCTACCATGACACATGATCATTTCGAATGCAGGTTACCAGGAGAGACAACAAGGTTGGGAAGCGGGATGATGGCTCTGGGCACTGCTAATGAAAACTACACAAGAGTCACTAGGTGATGAAGATGAGGAATCCAATTCGACAATGACTATCTACGAGGTCTCGCTCAGCTGGAAGTCAAAACTGTAGATATTTTGGAAGGGACAATTTGGACTGCAAGAAGGCAAGGCAAACAGAATCTATGCATTTTCTGGAACAAGCAGGCAGCAAGGGCTTGATAGCAAAATTTTATGGAGGAATAGGTCAGGCTGCATGAAGGATCAATAGGGAAAAATTGTGTAGTTTTTTGGAGGAACTGGCCGAGAGCCTGGCAGCCAAAATTGCACAATTCCTAGAGGGATCTGGCAGCAGAAACTGCGCAATTCCCAAGGGGAATAAGCAGTCATTTGCCCAGAGCTTGGCAACAGAAACTGCACAATTCTTGTAGGGAACTAGCAGTCTATTGCTAGGAGCTACTGGAAAGGGAAACTACATTAAGGTTGGGAGGTCAACTTGTTGTTCATCTCTGTGCAATTTCTTAGCTGAGCAGATTGCAGGGCAACAGAAGGTCTGCTCATGAAAACTGCGCAATTGTAGGGAACTAGCAGTCTGTTACTAGGAGCTAATGGCAAGGGAAACTACACTAAGGTTGGGAGGTCAACTTATTGTTCATCTCTGTGCAATTTCTGAGCTGAGCAGATTGCAGGGCAACAGAAGGTCTGCTCATGAAAACTGCGCAATTTTCTAGATGAGCAGCCAGTCGACTTTCTGGAGGATTGGGTGGAAAACTACACAATTTTCTAAGGGAGACAAGGATGGGCACTGGGTGTCTGTCTGGCCTGTTTGCGCAATTGTCCCAGTCAATGGAGTGGGAAAGATCTATAGCCTCCCCTCAATTTTTGAGGGGAATGAGTCTCGGGGTGGCTATCGGGTCAAATCCTCTCTTTGACCAACTAGAACTTGATTGATTGCTTACGGGCAACACATCTTGAAATGACTTGCTTGGTGCTTCTGCACTGTTCTAGGTGATAGTCGATTGAGTCAATGGTGAGGTGATGGTCCAGCTGTCAGAGGGGAGTCCAGTCCTTGAAAATTTAGCAAAATGACTAGGTGTATGAATGAGTGAAATATGCACATGTGATATTACAAACACACACCAACATGACTTGACGACGAGATGACCCAAACCATCGAGACACACATGTTCAACATGATTGACCGACAGTGCAAGAGACAAGCGTGACACTTGTGATTGATCATTGATCGACCATGACGAAGCTTATGCGACAGTGGACGTGACTCCGTGTGTGAGTGCGACAAATGATTTCATAGCGAACGTAACATGTACACACAAAGCGAAAACCTCGAGCATGACCAGAACATGGTTGCAAGCAAGACATTGACATAAACATGCAGAAGCTTGGGTGGAATGAACAAGCAAGGTGGGTACGAAGGCTCACACAAGCTCATGGAGTGAACCAAAGTGTATGCAACCATTAAGTGAAACTCTCAGGGGAGGCTCTGAATTTGGGTGTAGACCAAAATTTTGGAGGGTGGTTGTAGCTGCTACAACATTTGGCGACACATTGGTAGAACTCCAACTTCTATATTTTGGTTCATTGATAGCATGGGGCCTTGGTCTTTTCGGGAGTATTGAATCATTGTGCGGGTTACTTCAGCTTCCCCACTTACCCCATGGACATACATGATCCACCTTAAGCCAGCTCAGTCAAACAAAAACAAAATATCAGCTTGATCACAGTGTTTCGAATCCAGGAAGGACAGTTTAGCTCGTGAGTTGAAGATTTTCATAGTATAATTTTTCATCTCTGGTATTGCTCCACTGCTAGTAGGCTTGGAAAGTACCCTGGTGGAGTCACGTAGGAACACACACATTGCTCCACTGCTAGCGAGCTTGGTCAGTACCCTGGTGGAGTTGCATAATTTGCCTCTTTGCGTAGGAAGCCTTTCTCTTCTTTCGCCTTTGTATTTTTTAAAGAGGACTGTGCATAGGAACTTATTTATTTTTGGGGCAGAAGAGGGATCTTGACTTATTGAGAGCATAAGAGGTTGTTCCTTCAGAGAAGCATGTAAGACCTCTGACATAGGTTTACTCATTCAGATTTTCCCCTTCTCCATTTCTACTAGTTGGATGGGCTTGAACACACAGAGCAGAAAGTTGAGTACATGCATGAGGCTTCCCAGTGTGGACACAGGTTCATGGTTGGACCAAAACTTCCCTTGTAGACAGCTCATATGTTCTGTCAAGACTTCATCAGTTGAAGGTTATAACCAAGCACAGAGAATATGGAAACAAGACTAGCCAAGTGCTACAGTGTCACAAGTCTCTTCAAATCTCAACCACATACTCTATTCAAAAGCTAGAACGTAGATTTTGGCAGCCCTTATTTCCAAAAACAAAAATAGTAAGGTATTAAGCAAACCAAAAAAAAAAAAAATAGTAAGCAAAGAAAACAAAGTGAAAACAACAACAAGCAAGCAAAGAAACCAACTCAACAAGCAAATGAACATGAAAACTAGAAAGCAAAGACAAGCGAAAAAGCAAACACTACTCCTACTCCTACGTTAAATGGTTGGGGTTACATGAAATGAAATTTCCAGTGAAACCACTGTAGACATACCTGACCTGCAGTCACAAAGATACGAGTGATTAAAACAAATATAAAATAGTGTGCAATAGAAAATGAAAAAACTTGAAAAACTTGCACACGAGAGAGAAGGTCACGCCTATGGGCAGAAGAATGTGTCACAACCACCCAACACACACGTTTACCTCTTCTGTGACTACCATTTTTTAAAAAACCTCTGAGGACTCTTATGAATGTGTGTTGTTCTGCACCAAGTTTCTCAGAGGGACTGGAGCTTGTTACCTACAAGACGACTCGCCAAGTAAGATTGTTCTAGCCATTCAGCGATTGGATCATAAAATTCGTGATGGTTGTTTTGAAATATTCGTGATATTTGAGAAGATGGATTCCTGATTTGAGAGAGGGGATCATGATGGGAATCTGATACGGACATATAGATCTGGTCATTCTCATAAGTCATGTCAAGAAAGTGAGGGCCTTCCATAGCCATCAGTGCAGGCCAAAGTGCCTCACTTGCTTGACAAAAGTCTAAGAAGAAAGATGTTAGATGGTGAATATCATAGTGCGCGAAGTGACTGTCATTGGATATATTGTTGGGAAAATGATAAACTACATGACAACCACCCAAGATAGAAGAGAAATCAGGCCAGTCGGTTGAAATGCCAGATTCCCAATTGGACATGAAAAAAGAAACCTTTGGAACAATCGTGTGAATGCTTTGAATGAGGGAACCAAGTTCGTTGTGTGCTAGGCATGATATAACACCCATCTGCAATTGGTGAAAACATGCAGAGGCATCATGGTCATCACAGAAATGTAGAAAGGATGTCAACACTATAAATGTGTGAAACCAGTTGGGGTGTGGCAAAATGAGAGTAACTTGATTCACGTGATAGGTTGTACGCTCGTCATCACATAGGGAGATTGTGGGTGTGATGAGTGGGAAGATTTGACGTGCAAAATTTGCAAAAAGACCAAGGAGCTGATTACGATAGATAACATCTGATAAGTATGATTCTAAATAGAGATAGTCTTTGAGATGATCAACTTCACTGTCCCATGATTGGATGAGGGATGGACACTCCCAACCCGAATTGGATGTAAGATAGGTGCATGAAGATGGACATGTTGTAACAGACTCATGGATTCGATCATTAGTGAAAATCTGAAATTTTTAAATATCATACCTCGAATAGTAAATATTCTTTAGACGGGGATCCACGTCGAGTGCAACCATGCAAATAGAAGAATTGTGCATGAGAAACGAGATTTGATTTGGTTTGACAGGTTACTAGAGTCACGAGGTCCTAACATAACCATCAATGGATGTTGAAGTGCCTCAACTCCCTGGCACATCCCAGAACTTTCCAGAATTGAAAATTCACATTTTGGGATGTGAACCAGATCATGCATGGCTTGAGGATGGTTTTTGTTACTAATTTCAAAACTTCTCTTAGGATGACAGCCATATCCGTCACAAGCTTCATCAAAATCTTCAGCAAGCTGACTTGACGAGTTGTCTTCATGCAACACAGAAGATGATGACGAGTGGGAAGAGTCCTATGTGTTGAGACTATTTTCATCATGGATAACCTCATTGTCTTGTGTCGACCGAGGAGATAAATTAGAAGATGAAGAAGAAAGAGAATGTAGAGTGTCTCTGACACATGTTGATGCGTTGTGAATGATAGGACACACAAGCAAGTGAGGTGCAGAGGAAGCTTTGATTTGGATGTCCACTTTGACAGGTGCACATTCTAGATCCGAGTTATAGTGTACATGAGATGAAAATAGATCATATGATGTGCTTGGGCATTCATCAAAACATATGGAAGCATGGGAGTGATGACAACCCAAGACTGGAGGTTGATCGAAAAAATTTATTGTGCATGATTTCTCACAAAGATTCACGGATCGAGGATCGATCAAGAATGGAAGCTCAATGTTTTGAGAGGAATTGATTGTGTCTTCACCATCCTGCTCCTCCACTTGTATGATGAGACTACATTGCACATTACTGGAAATTGAGCTAGCAGCTCGAGAATCAAGAGAGTGTTCACAACTAGCTTGTGAAGTAGATCATTCAAGTGAGTCATGGTGCAAGGAGTCATGGCTTGTATACGATGGAGGATGGCAGAGATGTAGATTAGACTTAAGACTTGGGTTAGGAACGGTGATGTCCTCTTGCAGAATGGAGGGATGACTTTTCACCATAGGCTTTCCTAACCATTCTGGAATTTCCTCATTGGGGTGGGAAACAGCTGAGCATATGGATTGGGAACATGCTGCGCAGATCTCTTAGCTTTGCAACCACTGCAAGGGGGAACCCACTGCATATATTTATTAGTTTTGCGATTGCTTCGAGGGGGCACCCTCTTCGAGACATGAGGTGTCTCGTGATCCGCAAGAGGTAAGGAAGAAAGGAAATCATGAAGTTCACTATATCGGGAGACACGAACCGTGTGTTTCAGCTCTTCGCTCATGAATTCAAGGTCCACAAACTTATCAAGAATTTTGTGACATAGGTGAAGGAAGCAGGTAGCAAAGTCCTCAACTGATTCACTAGGCTTCATTCTTAAATGAGAGATTATTTCATAAACATCTTTGTGGTCACACTCATCGAAGGATTGATGGATCTCCTTGAGGAAAGTGAGAAGGGAATGGACGGAAGCAGGTGGATGAGTATGACACCACCGATTAGCATGACCTTCAAGGGTGAGGAGGAAGAGCACACAAACAACCTCATCACTATTGATTTCATGATATTCACAGAAATGAAGAAAATCAGAAATGTGCTTGGTTATGGACGTTATATCCTCCCCGTCAAACTTTAACAAGGAAAAGTGATCGAGAATATCATCGGGGATTGATAACTGATTAAGAGAGAAATGATAGAAACACCCTGGGAGCATGAATTGTGTATTATTCATTGGGTAAGAGATTTAACCCAGATGTACGGGCTCAACTTGTCATCTGGCCCTCCTTCTAGCGCCAAAATGTTGACAGTGCTAGATTCGCCAACATCAAAGGATATCCCTGGTATGAAGTCCCAACTAGACCTCACACCATTTGGTGTGGGAGTCCCATCCAGTACGATGGCCTAGTTGCCATTATCTTAAAGATTTTCCTCAACTCTTACTTGCCAACACAGGAGAGTGGTCTTCTTTATCTTCCGAGAAGTGATGTTCGCGTGTCTGGTGAGTGTAAGTGTGACTTGTGTCAATGATTCTTTCACCGTAGAGGGAGAGGGTGAGATTGAGTCCCAAGTTGGTTGGGAGAAGTCCCAACTCTGATAGTAACACACAACACAACAGGACATGCACAACTTCTGGCGGAATAGTCCACACGGATGTGGCAGTCACAACACACAAGGGAAGATAACATGTATAACACTCAGTGGATTAGTCCACACGAGTACAATGGTTGTTATAGCAAGTTCCATGTGAAAGGTTTGTATGATATCTGGGAGAGTAGTCTACATAGGTGAGACACCGTTAACAACATATACAACACATTTTCATCAACACATGTGTATTACAACAAGTGAATTAGTTCAAGTGTTAAACACAAGTTCAAGCAACATGCATTAAAAGTGTTAAAGATTAGTCTTACAATATATACAATACATGTGTGAAAATGTGTTGGCCTGTTAGCAGGCTTCTAAATTAAGAGAAAGTTCCAAGACATGTCATTACACCATACATCACTAACCCTGTGTGAGGGGCATTGGAGCCACTGCTTACTCCTCAAAGAAAAGATAACAGACTCTCTTGGCTATGTGGGAGGAGTTGAGGTGAAAAGTTCCTTGCATGTACAAACGAGGGGTTATTTATAGCCAAGGGTGAAACTGAGCCTTGTGGTTGTTCAACTACCCTCATGACTATTTGACTTCCATGACTTTTCAACTTTACATGACCCTTTGTTCAACAAGTGGGTGACTTGGACTTCCACATTACATTACATTGATTTGACAACATGGACCACAGTGGAGATGTGGGCAACATGACCCATGACATGACTCGACATGACAGTGCTAGTACATTCGTGTTGCTGTCGGAGTGCATGCTGAGCTGCAGTGCTTCTAGGTGATAGATGTCTTCATGGTGTGTCACTACTTCACCTCTGCATGGCAAAGTGCACGGAGTCTTCGATGGTCATTGGTTTGCTTGATGTTGCTTTGGCACATTTCTCCTTGCTTGTATGTTGGAAGGCTTAACATGCTCATCTATTCGTGAAAGGTGCATGTTTGTCCATTCGTTCATCCATGAGAACATCTTACATGTTTGCTCTTATGTCCATCTGCGAACAAATCTTTGCATGATCATCCATTTGCAAGCACATCTCTTCGCATGCATCATTCGTTCGTTCATTGGTGAACATGTCCTTCTACATGTGCTCCCTTAATTCATCCCATTTGTCGTCGCTCCATGTTTGTTGTTGTACCTGTACCTGCAATCACTCATGAGGATATGACATTAAATCTAAAAACCTCCTAGTCTACCATGACACATGATCATTTCAGATGCAGGTGACCGGGAGAGGCAGCAAGGTTGGGAGGCAGGATGATGGCTCTGGGCACTACTAATGAAAACTGCGCAAGAGTCGCTGGGTGATGAAGATGAGAAATCTAAGTTGATAGTGACTGTCTGCAAGGTTTGGCTCAGCTGGAAGGAAAAACTGCATAAATTTTGGGAGGGAAATTCCGGGCTGCAGGAAGGCAAGGCAAACAAAATCTGCACATTTTCCAAAACAAGCAGATAGCAAAGGCTTGAAAATAAAATTTGCGCAATTTTCTGGAGGAACAGGACAGGCTGCATGAAGGATCAGTAGGAAGAAATTGCGCATTTTTTTGGAGGAACTGGTTGGGAGCCTGGCAGCCAAAACTATGCAATTCCTGGAGGGAACTGACAACTGGTTGTTGGGTCACTGGTAGCAAAAACTATGAAATTCCCAAGGGGAACAGGTAGTCAGCTACTGGGAGCTTGGCAACGGAAACTACACAATTCTTGGATGGAACTGGTAGTCAGCTGCTGGGAGCTGTTGGCGAGGGAAACTGCACTGAGGCTAGGAGGTCGTCCTTCTGGTCATCTCTACACAATTTATGAGCTGAGTGGACTACTGGGAAGAAGAAGGCTAGCTCATGAAAACTGTGCAATTTTCTAGATGAGCAGTCGGTCGACAGTCGAGAGGAATGGATAGAAAAACTACCCAATTTTCTGAGGGAGATAAGGATGGGCACTGGGTGTCTGTCCAGCCTATCTGCGCAATTTTCCCAGCCAGCGGAGCAGGCAAGATCTATAGCGCCTGCACAATTTTTGAGGGGAATGAGTCCTGGGGTGGCTACTGAGTCAAATCCTCTTTTTGACCAGCTGGAAGCTGATTGATTGCTTGTAGGCAACACAACTTGAAATGACTTGCTTGGTGCTTTTGCCTTGTTTTGGGTGACAGTCGATCAAGTCGATGGTGAGGTGATGGTTTGGCTGTCAGAGGGGAGTCCGGTCATTGAAACTTCAGCAAAATGACTAAGTGTGGGAATGAATGAAAGATGCCCATGTGATCTCGCAAACACACACAAACATGACTTGACAATGAGACAACCCAAACCATCCAGACACACATGTTCAACATGACTGACCGACGGTGCAAGCGACAAGCACGACACTCGTGATTGATCATTGATCGACCATGATGACGTTTGTGTGACAGTGGATGTGACTTCGTGTGTGAGTGCGGTAGATGATTTCATAGAAAATGTAACATGTACACTCGAAGCGAAAACCTCGAGCATGACTAGAACATGGTCGCAAGCAAAACATTGACATTAACAAGCAGAATCTTGGGTGGAATGAACAAGCAAGGTGGGTGTGAAGGCTCACACGAGCTCATAGAGTGAACCCGAGTGTATGCAACCATCAAGTGAAACTCTCAAGGGAGGCTCCGAATTTGGGTGCAGGCCAAAATTTTGGAGGGTGGTTGTAGGCGCTACAACATATTGGAAGATGGTAACGAAGTAGATGGAGTGATAGGTGAGTAAGGCCAATGATGGCATGTCCTTTGAACTTTCTTTTTATTGTATTTTTTTCATTTTTCTGAGTTTTTTTTTTTGATGAACACAGAGGTGGGTATGGTCATGAGTTGGTGTTGGGTGAGAGGTGGTGAAGTGTATGGTATTTTTTTGAACCCAGAATAGGTCTACATCCTTATTTTCCAATCCATAATCCATTCCTGTAGTGTTTCAGGACATCCTGTAGTACTATAGGATCTTCCTGTAGTAACTAGAGGAAACACTATAGAAGATAGAAAGATGCATAAAAATTGGTTTTTTGATGCCTGTAAGTGAGGATGGATGATGGATACATGGTAGGAATGGAATATGTGAAGTAAATGGAGGAAAACTTAGTGTGATTCTTGGCTTGTTGTCCCTTGAACTTTGAGTCCTTCGTTGTCTTTAAAAACTGCAAAAGTCACAAAATTTTATTAGTGGGCAGGTTTGAGGTCCTTGCCATGGCACTTTGTTTTTATTTTTCTCTTTTTCTCTCTTTTTTTTTGAAAGACACACAGGTCACCTCAAAGGAGGTTTTCATCCTATTTTCCTGCCCTAGGCGTCTCAAGGGAGGTTTTCACCCAGGTATCTTTTTATTTCCCTTTTTTCACTCTTGGGATGCCTTAAGGAGGTTTTCAACCCAAAAGTTGGCCTCAAGGCCTCATAGAGGTTTTCACCTAGGTTCCTTATTGTTTTTTCTTTTTTCTTGTTTTTTTTCAAAAGTAAAAATAGTCTTTAAGAATTGGGTGAGATGGAAGCTGATACACTTCTAAGCACATTCACTTCCTTACTGATGGTACTGATTAACTCCCCCCTTGAAATGGGTCTTTTATAGGCTTTAAATCTGTATACATTGACAATCAAGGGGATACCTTCTTAATCAATAGTCTTGATTTGCACATCCCCATTGTCATGGAACTTTTCTATCAAATATGGGCTCAGCCACCTAGTCATCAATTTTTCTTTGAAGTCCTTGAACCTGGATTCATATAGCAGAGCCCAAACACCTTCTTGAAAAACCTTGTCCTTGATGTTTTTCTCATGCCAAACCTTTCTCTGTACTTGAACAACTTTAGTGTGTAGGAAGGCTTGTATCTTGAATTCATCCAAACCATTGAGCTGGAGCAGCCTCTCCTATTGTTCCTTTGTAATATCAAAATCCAATTGTGCTTCCATTCTCGAAGTGTTGCACTCAAACTCAATGGAGAGCAAAGCCTTCTTTCCATAGACCAAGTCATAAGGGGTGAATCTAGTGGTTGTCTTCGAGGTTGTATTATAGGCCCAACTAGTCTCCACTAGTCTGTCAACCCAATATTTCACGCTGCTACTCACAACCTTGGTGAGGATTCCTTCTAATGTTTTGTTAGTAACCTCTACTTGTCCATTGGCATGAGGATGATAAGCAGTTGAATTCCTGTGTTTGATCTTATGTTGCCTTAACAAATTCACAATCAAGTGTGATGTTAATTGAGCTCCCTGGTCAGTGACTAGTTCTCTAGGGTACCCAAACTTGTAGAATATATTATCCCTTAAGAACTCAGCGACTTTCTCTTCTATTGCTACCTTGATAGCCTTGGTCTCAACCCACTTTGTCAAATAATCAGTGCATACAATTATGTACCTTTTCTGCCTTGATGGTGGATCAATGGGCCCAATGAAATCCATGCCCCACTTGTCAAATGGCTCAAGAGTCACCTGAGGTTGCAAAGGAATTTCATCCTTGGGAGTAGGTTTCCCATTCTTTGACATTGATCACATCGACTAGTGTATCTTCTTGCATCTTGGTGGAGAGTGGGCCAATAGTAGCCAACTTGCAATACCTTGAAGGTTGTCCTCTTGGCTGCAAAGTGACCTCCACAAGGCCCATCATGACAGGCTAGAAGGATGTCAAAGACTTCCTCCTCCCTGACACATCTCCTCAAAATTTGATTTAGGCCTAGCTTGAAGAGATTTCCCCCAATCCAAGTGAATGGGGCGCTCTTTCTTACAATTCTGTTTTTTTCCTTGGAGGACAGATTTGGAGGGAACTGTGTAGCCACTAGGTAGTTGGATATGTCAGAAAACCATGGAGAGAGAACTAAAATAAAAAATAAATTCTCATCTGGAAGTTGATCATCAACCATTCCTTCCTCACCTGCAGGCAAAGCAAGTCTAGACAAAAAATCTGCAACTACATTTTCTCTACTAGGCTTATCAATGATAGTTAGATCAAACTATTGTAATAAAAGAAACCATCTAATAATCCTGGTATTCACATCATGCTTGTTCATCAAATATTTAATAGCAGCATGGTCAATATGTACAAAGGTTTGGTAACCAATAATGTAGTTTCTAAATTTGTTCAAGGAATGGACAACAACTAGGAGCTCTTTTTCATTTACATTATAGCTCAATTCATCCTTGGACATATTTTTGCTAATGAAGTAAATTGCATAAGGCAACTTGTCATCTATCTAGCCTAGGGCTGCTCCTATAGATTTGTTAGAGGCACCAGTATGGATGTGGAAAGGAAGATCCCAATTTGGGCCTTGGAGTATGGGTGCAGTAGTCAACTTGTCCTTTAAGGTTTCTAGGACTCCATGGTAGCTTTCTAACCAACAAAAGTTAGAGTCCTTGGTCAGTAGTCCAAACAATGGTGAGGCTACTTTGCTGAAATCCTTTATAAATCTCCTATAGTATCCAGCTAAGCCTAAGAATCTTCTGACATACCTCTACTTCTGAGGAGTAGGGACCCTCTTTATGATAGCAATTTTATTTGGGTCCACTTGCAATCCTTCCTGGGGTATTGAGTGACCTAGAACAGTCCCTGCATTCATCAAGAAATAAAACCTCTCAGGACTAAAGGATAGGTTCATTTCAATGCACTTATTTAATACTTTCCCCAAGTTAGAGAGAATCTCCAGGAAATCACACCCATAGGGAGTGAAATCATCCATATAGATTTCTACTAAGTCATGGACTAACTCTACAAGGATGCTTAGAACTGCCCTCTAAAAAGTAGTAGGGGTATTACATAATCCAAAAGGAAGGACCCTATAAGAAAAGTTACCTAAGGGACAAGTGAAGGTGGTTTTATCTTGGTCCTCTGGGCTGATCTAGATCTGATTGTAACCATTGAATCCATCCAGGAAAGAGAAGAACTTCTTCCCTGCAAGACCATCCAAGACTTGATCAATGAAAGGTAGAGGGAAATTGTTTTTTTAGTGGATTTGTTTAACTCTCTATAGTCCACACAGATCCTCCATTTTCCATTATTATTTGGGACCAGAACTAGAGGAGACACGCACTCACTATCTGAGATGGGGTAAATGAACCCTAGATCCAAAAACTTCGGAAGTTGTTCTTTAACTATGTCTTTGAGGGCTGGGTTCATTCTCCTTTGGGGTTGGCGCACTGGCTTGCAACGTTCCTTGATGTAAATGTGGTGAGTACACTCCGAAGGGTGCACTCCCTTCATTTCCTTACAACTCCAAGAAAAGTCATCCAGATGCTCTCTTAGCATGTCACATAACTCCTTTTCCTGATGTGCAAAGAGATAAGGGTTGATTTTCAAGGTTTTAGCTAGACCAAATTCTACCATCTTGACATGAGTAGGACTTAAGTAAACTAGGCACAAATCAGTCAAAGGGTTATCTTCAGATTTATTTATTAACTCATCAAGGGACATGGTTTTGGGGGGTTGATTCTAGAGGATTTGATCAAGCAAGTCATCTTCATCAAGTTGTCCCCCTCCTATAATAGCATCTAGGGTACAAATTGGGTAAGATGTGGCATGGTATGCTTCATCTTCCTCCTCCTCTTCCAACCATAAGGGTGATTCATGCTCTAGAGATGGTTGACTAGGAGGGTATAAGACCAATTGTTTGGACAAATGCCCATTTTTAATGGTCACATTCCAAGCCCTGCAACTTATGTAAGCATCAATAATGGCTAGCCATGGCCTTCCAAGGATGAGGGGATAACCGTTGAATTTGGTCTTAGGTTAGAAAACTAAGAAGTCAACAGGGTATTCCCAGGAATCAATGGAGACCATAACATCCCCATCAACTCCCTCAAGAGCTACTGTGGATCTGTTTGCATGCTGAAAGACTGTTGTGGTCTTCCTTAATGATTCTTGGAGATTCAGTTTAAGCATGGTCTCCTTAGTCATCACATTGATGGCAGCCCCAAGATTAATCAAGGTATGGGGGAAAATTATGCCATCAATGTGCACATCTACCATAGGACTTCCAGGGTCTAGATAATTTGGGAAAATTACTCTCCCCAACACTAAGTCAGATAGCTATCCAATGAAATTAATGGCAAGGTTGTTTCTTTCTCCTCCCAGGATGTTTGAAGCATTTATCCTTGATTAACTTGTTGTAGATGGGGACATCCTTGATAGCTTGGAGGAGTGGGATTTTAACACACAAGTTTTTCAATTCACCCAGAAGTTCAGTCTCTTTTGGGGTGTGCTGGCTAGGATGGATTAGTCTCTTAGGAAAAGGAGGTGGATTGGCTTGAGGAACACTCTCTTCCTTTTCCTCTTCAAGCTCCTCAAGTGGAGATGGAGGTTGGTTATCTGGAAGAACTCTTCTAGACCTGAGGTTGATTTCTTGAATTTCCACAACATAGGTAGGGTAGGATGTCTCTCCACTATAGACATGTTGTGCCTGCTTGTTATTTGGGTTCGGATTTGGTTGAGCAGGAATATAAGGTTGCTTAGGTGGAGCAGGGTGAGGGAGTTGTGGTTGAGATGGAGGTGGAGGAACTAAGGCTAGAGATTGGTTGTATGGGGGCCTCCACCCCTATGATGGGGTATTTCACTAAGGTTGTGGGGGAGCATATGGCTAAAATGATTGATTGGCAGGTTGGGAATGGTATTGAGGTGCAAAAGACCAGGGAGAAGGTGTGGGCCATGAAGGATGAGTAGGAGGACACCAAGGGGGGATGGATGAATTTTGAATGGGATTGTAATATGAATAGGACACCCTTGCATGCCTTGTTGGTATGGTTGAGGTCCTTGAGGCCTCCTTTGGTTGATATGGTAGAGTTGTTCAGTCACAACTTTAGTTCCTTGATACAGAACTTTCAATCTAGGAAGAGAAGAACACTTGTCTGTGGAGTGGTTTTCCTCATATACTGAGCAAACCTCTATAATACTCAATGGGCATTCATTTCTAGGGTGCCTCCTAGTGCATCTAGGGAAAAAGATAGCTAAGGATCTCTCTGCTTCCTCATGCTTCCTCTTGATCTGCATGGTATCCATTTGAAGGGAAAGGGTATGAAACATCTCACTCTTAAAGTCTTCCAACATGTTCCCAAATTCACTTTTGATGGATGTGTTGGAGGAGGATGAAATGGGCAAAGCTTGACCAGCCCTACCCTTCTTTCTCGCTACCCTAGAATGATTTTTGAAAACTGTATTTATGTCAACATAAGATAGCTGGTAAATGTCCCCATCCAACAACATGTTTAGGGTTTCTAGGGTATCTTCCTTGATCCCTATGAGAAGGAATAACTTGAGTGATTTAGAATTGAGGGTGCACCTGACCCTTTTGTAGCTAAGTTGGAACCTTTCCTCATAATATTCCATGGATTCATCATGTCCCAAGGTCATTCTAAATATTTCCTATTTGGTGTCTTTGGAACTAAAATTATCCTTGTACTTGTTGTTGAAGACTTGTTGCATTTGAGCCCAGGTAGTGATGTTGTCCCCAGGTAAACCCATGAACCAGTGCAAGGCTGCATCCTTAAGGGTGGATGGGAACAATTTCAACTTCTAGTCATTAGAGGTATAATCACAAGTTTTGCAGATGACAACAAACTCAAACAAGAAGGTATCAGGGTCTTTTGAAGTTAAGCCATGGAAGAAAGGAAGGGCAAAGGGGCTTATGTTTTTCATCCCAACATCTCCATTAGTTTCTCTAATGCGAAAAGCATCGTCAATTCTGTTTTCAATTCCATTTCTGTTTTCAATCCCATTTCTATTTTCAGCCATGGTGTAGGTTTGTGGAATGGTTTCTTCTTCTTCTTCACCAATAGGCTCCTCAAAGATATTTGGTTGTTCACCTAATGGGTCATCTAGCTGAAAACCAATGAAGAAGAGGGAAGGTTGGATGTTTGATGGTGTGGGGGTATTTGGAAAAAAAATTCCTAAATTGTCTCTACTCCTACGAGGCATGAAAGAAATTTGTTTTTTCTTTCAAGGTTTTTTCAAAACTACTTGTAGAATGGAAAGAAAGCAGAAATTGCAACTAT
This sequence comes from Pinus tabuliformis, assembly GCA_031772625.1. Lineage (NCBI taxonomy): Eukaryota > Viridiplantae > Streptophyta > Pinopsida > Pinales > Pinaceae > Pinus > Pinus tabuliformis. The sequence continues at coordinate 934,136,884 of CM062819.1, read as the reverse complement.
CTATTGAATGAAAAATAAAAAGAAAGAAGAAATTGCAACTCTATGTTGAATGGAACAACTTACAGAATAGAAAGAAAGGATAAATTATACCTACCTAGACACCTCCCCAGCAACGACACCAAAAAATGATGAGCCCTAGTATTACAACAAGGATGCTGCAACTCCTAGGGTGACCAACTTTACTTTATCAACCTGGGTTCATATAAACTTGGAGGTGACAATGCTATATGCACAGTAGATGCAACAATCTACTCTTGTCACTTTTCAACTGGGGCGATAGACCACTAGGGTTTTTCAAACCAATCTTCTATTGACTAGAAGGAGGCTGACTACTGATAGTGAATGTAAAGCTATCTTTAATACAGAAAATAAATTCTTGCCTATTTTAGGAAAATGAAAGTGTTGAATGGGAAGTGCTATGAAATGACATGAAATGACCTAGCTAAGAATTAACACACATTACTTGCAGAAGAGACCTAATTAACCTTGCATACTATCATCTAGCTATCTGGACTAAGTAGGCATGGAAATTATCCTAACACTGTTATGACTGATGTATGCATTAGGGGATTTTTGAGGTCTAAAATGGGCCTCCTAAGGAAATTATAAAATAATAGTGGAAATAATAAAATAAGATTAGATTACATCATCAAATTTTAAAGGGAAAAAAAACAAAACTATTTTTTCAACTCGTATTTTCAACTTATCTCCCTTTGGAATTACTCAAATTTCGAGTGGAAAAACTAGTTGGATGAAAAAATTGATTCCTAATCCAATGAGTACCGAGGTTGCATACTTTCGATGGACCTTGCTACACGAAAAATGAGAATTACATGAAAAACGTGATTGCATTCACGTTTTTCATGTATTTCTCATTTTTCGTGTAGTAGGGTCCATCGAAAGTATGCAACATGGGTACGCCTTGGATGAGGAATAAAATTTTGCATCCAACAAGTACTCCCACTCGAAATTTGAGTAAAAACTTAGGGAGATAAGTTGAAAATATGAGTTGAAAAAGTAGTCTTATTTTTTTATTATTTTTTAATCTTTATACTTTTTTACTCCAAAAATGGTGAATCATCCCCCATGGTTGACATCATCATATTGAATCCTATTGGTTCTTATAAATTTTATTTTGGTTGTACATTTTTCTTAGGAGGCCCATTTTAGACCTTGAAATTCCCCTAATGCATGCACTAGCTAAATACTGCAGAAAAGAGTCTTTTGATTTTCCATTTAGAAATATAAATTCTAAGCTAAACAAGTTGATCTTTTGGATGGGAGGAAGGCATGGAAAAGCTAGTCCAAAATGGCATTGAGGGGTATGGAAGTCAATTTGAGGGCCTACCCTAGGCTCAGATCATCATTTCTGCCCAAAACAGTCCAAAACAGGCTGCTACAGGGTTTCTTGTAGTTACTACAGGATGTCCTAGTTACTACAAGATGTCCTGGTTTACTATAAGAAACTTGTTGAAGGCTATAGGAAGGTAGGGAAGGTGAAATGAAGTGTCAGGAAGATTTCTGATGGTGGATTGAGGTATGGGGGAGGTACACACTACCCAAGGATCAACCCAACTCTTCAGGATGGTTGGATTTGCTCAAGGTGGTTGTCCACAGTGGCTACAAAACACTAAATTAGTGGTTGGTAGGATTTGGCAATGGATGGAGAAGAATTAGATGAGGATGGTGGAATGGGTTCCTTCATGCAGATCACAACTCCTACAACAACACATATTGTTTTCTTCATTTATGCACAACTTTATGTAAATATGGAAAAGATGAGTTGAATTTGGGAAAACTATTTTATTGATGGCTACTGACTAAATCTATGAAATGAAAGACTTCTAGACTACAACAAACTCAGGAAACCAAAATGACAATTGCAGGTGCTTCTAAGAAATTATGAATAGTGATCTACTCAACAAGAAATCCTAAGCTATGCAATGATCAAAAGATAAATATGTTTTTGGGGTTGTGAGAGTGGGGCCCTCAAACCATGATCCCATGAGGGAGATGAGGAAGAGGCCACTGCCACAAGATTTTCTAAAGTATTTTCTTTCACTACTATACCACTGATCTACTTCTTCAATTAATGGAAGAAAAACTAAACAATCATTCAAATAATTGTAAATTAACAAAGCAGAAATAACTTCAGCATCTAACCATGATTCTAATCTAAGGATACATGTACAAAAAGAGGAACCTCTTCTGCTAGGGTTGGGACCTAGCCCAAGAGCTTCATCCCTTTGATTCAACTCAATTCTGGATCAAGAAAAACCTTTTGATTATCATCAAAATGTCAAAAATAACATAAGAATAAAAATCTCAATATCGTAGCTCGAAATTACCTCTTGGCCACTAAAAAGTCGAATCCTAATGAGGCCCTTGGCCTTCTTATTTATACAAATTGAAGCTACCAACAACTTCCTAAAAATTAGGGAGACTTGGCTACCAATGAACTTGGTTGGCTTAGCTGCTTACAACTCTGAGCTGATGAGATCTAGAGGAGGAATCTTCGAATGATTGAGTATTTAAGGAGGGAGACCAAATCTCCTAAAATCCGTATTTCTTGTCCACTTTGAATTCTTGCACTTAAATTAGCCCAAAACTGCTCCAATTCCTGCATTTAATAGATATTAGGCTACATGACATAACATCTCACCTTCACCCTTCTCACTAAGAAAAATATAATAAAATATGTAAAGAAATGTGAGAAAAGTTGATTTTAATAAGTCGGAGAGTGGCATTAAGACCCACGTAATTTAGCTATTGATAAGCCTCATCAATCTCTGCGAGATCATATGCAACATTTTACAAAATTACCAAATAATAGAAAAGACTAAGCTTGACTGTGATTATTATAACATAGGACACTAACACCAAGGAAAAAGTGGTATGAGATCCAATACTTAAATGCCAGAGTGGTATCATTGGAAAACTAATTATACTTGAGAAATTTTAAATAGGTAGAGATTTGTACATAAATAAGATCTGCGATTGAGAATTTAATTTTAGTTTGCAGAAGCTTTTGTTTTAGTTGATGAATAAGGATCATATGTACAAACAAAACAAGTTTAAGGGAGATTTTCATATTTTACAATTTTAGAGCTAATTGGGCGAAATTCCAGTTTTATCTCCATGCCCAACCAAAGCAACCAGTCTGTTGTTCTTATCATTTTGCAAACAAAACATTGTCTCCAAATGGAGCCACATGTTGTAACCAAAATTTGCAAGGTGAAATTTGGGTCATGGACAGAGTCTGCTATTGCTGGAACTAGGGTATCATTACCTCTTGTTTTATAAGTATCTGCAACATACTAGTTGAATGTTCTTTCTATCAACATTAATCTAGGAGAACCACATATTTTTAGTGAAAAGAAATTAAGAATATATTTCAACATTTTTTTATGCACTATCTTGGAAGATGTGGAGTTTTTAAGGAAGTAATAAAAAAAATTGAAGCATGTTCGGCTTCTAGTTGTAAGGGAATTTCTATTGGAAAAAAAAGACACTCAAGTTTCCTCAGAATCTATGTGGTCTCATATGGCAGACACAGTGGAAAAGTATTCAACATCCACGAGTTTTTCTCAATCGAAACAAGTAAATTTTTATGAGATGATGCACAACAAGTTGCAGAACTTGTTGGAGAATTTGAAACAAGATTTTAGGTCAGAACTAAAGGAAAAGGATGAAATGATTTGTCTCTGCAAGAGTCTGTGGAGTGGTGTTGAAGTAGCAGTGGGCTCCATGTTGTTTGAGATGAAACTAATCAAAATGGAGTCTGAAATGGAGAAGCTAAAGAAGAGAAAAAGAGCTACACTAGAATTTAGCAATAAAGAGAGTGAAAATTCTACAAACAAAGACACTGCAAGTTCTGGGAATTGCGTGCCAGTGAATTTAGATAAAAAAGGAAATCACATTGATTGTACTACCAGACAAACTTCAAAGGAGAAAATGCATTAGAGGAAGATGAAAGTGGTCAGCTAATTGTTATTGATGAAACCACTTGTAAATGTTCTTTTCGGGGTAATACTGATAGAAAATTTGTTGATTACTCTATACCACAAGAAGAGTAAAATGTTGAGATCACATATATAGAAAATGCAAGCATCTGCAGGCCATGAATTTCAGCCTCAAATTTTCTGCAAATGGTGTCGAATTTTAAAAATCTGCGATCTAGGTTTTTTGCAAAATAGCCCCAATTGACTTCATTGCATGAAGTTTCCAAAAATTCGATGAAGTTTAAGAGATCTCACTAGTTATTTTGGAAGTTATATGCCTAGCATTTATAAATGTCTGCAACAAATTAATTTTTGTTTCTAAGCAAACTAGATGGATGACCAATATTTCTTTAGTTCCAAATCAACGGAATCTAGGTGACACAAAAAGCACGAATCTTAAGATGAGGAGTGCCCCTGGAATAAGTGGAAATGTAAAACCACTCATCTAAGAATCTACAACTATATTTGATTAGAACATCGTTGTCCTCATTTCTGGAAACTGCTAAGAGGCACTCCCGTAGGTTGTTTGTGATTTTTCCAATGTGACACTGGGACTCATGTGCGATTTACATCCATCATGGGACTCATGTGCGATTTACATCCATCATTGTTTCCAGCAACGCTTAAATTTTTGGTCCCACTCTCTTATATTGGCAACTAAATTTTGTTTAATGTTACAAGAGCCAGATCAAAGGCCCCCAGCCACATGTTGCATAAGTAATTGTAAAGAGGGTTTAATAATATTATAGATATTATTTATATAATATTAAAAATTTATTATTGTCCTTCTATTATTTTAGAACTTTTCAAGAGAGGGCAGTTTAACAACTATTCTAGAGATACGTTTTTATAATTGATTAAAAAATTAGTTAGTTGGGTCTTAGGAACAATAATGAAAGTAAAAAATCAATGATTGTAAATGGTTCAGAATTAGAAAAGGTAGGAGGCCATGTAACAGAGGAGTCTCTCAAAAACTCAATAATAGTAACCAGTTTTGATTCCAACATTGGGATGGTTGTAGTTGTTGTTTTCCCTCTTGTTTGTAGTAGTTCATTTATGTTTTTTGCCTCTTTTGGAATGGTGTATGATGCAACAGGTTGTCTCAATTTAATCTGTCATGAATTTACTTGTGAATAGTCATGTAATTTAAATTTGAGACCCTTAACGAATGCTCCATGTTCCATAAAATCACTCACAGTATCTCTTCTGCCCATAATTCTTTCTATAGAGGTTTGAATTTATATTCTTAATTGTGTAAGCTTAAACCCTATCATTCTTTATTTTCTTTCTAAATAATTTCTTAGCTCAATGGCACTGTAATCCTCAATGTTTCTAGCCATTCTGGTTTCGAAGGCTAGGTTTTTGAATTAGAAGATTTGTTGCTGCCTCATGGCCAATTCCTCCAACCACTGATTTTATTAGTTTTTCATCAATCTTAAGATGTCTTGGGCACTTGTTGCCCTACAGCCAGGAACTATCTCTGAGGGGTACAACATAATTCTTGGCTGATAATGGAGAACATAGCACCAACATCTAAGGCACCTTACAGGATGAGCACACTAGAGTTAGTGGAATTGAAGTTGCAGTTGAAGGAAATGATTGATAAGGGATACATTAGGCTAAGTGTATCACCTTGGGGCGCCCCAATATTGTTTGTGAAGAAGAAGGATGATACTCTCATGTTATCCATTGATTACAGGTAGCTAAACAAGGTTACCATCAAGAATAAGTATCTGTTTCTATAGATTGAAGACTTCTCTGATCAGTTGAAGGGAGCAACAACAGTCTTAAAGATTGATATGAGATCAGGATATCATTAGGTACACATTAAAGAAGAGGACATCTACAACACTTCTTTCTAGACCACGTATTGGAATTCTGAGTTTTTTGTAGTTCCTTTTGGTCTAACTAATGCTCCGACTACTTTTATGTGCTTGATGAATAATGCGTTGCATCCTTATCTAGAAAAATTTGTTATTGTGTTCATTGATGATATAATGATATATTCTAAGAATAAGGAAGATCATGTTGAACATTTAGCAGAAATTTTGAGATTTCTAAGAGAACATCAGTTGTATTCCAAGCTTAGTAAATGCAGTTTATTTCAGACAGAGGTACATTACTTGGGATACGTTGTTTCCAAGGAAGGCATAGAAATGGATCCGGAAAATATAAGAGCTATTATGGAATGGGCATCTCCTAGGAATGTGGTTGAGGTAAGGTCATTTATGGGGTTAGAAGGTTACTACAAGAGGTTCATTAGGAAATTTTCACAGATTGCATATCCCATCACATCATTGCAGTGAATAGGGAAGAAATCTAAATGGATAGAGGAATGTGCAACAAGTTTTGAGTAGTTGAAGCAGTTGTTGACAAATGCTCCAATTCTTAAGATTGCGGGTCCAGATAAAGAGTTTGTAGTGTCTATAGATTCTTGAAAAAGAGGACTTGATGGAGACCTTATGCAGGAAGGACAAGTAGTGTGCTATGAATCAAGGAAACTGAATGAGCACGAGCAAAAGTATGTTACACATGATCTTGAGTCGGCAACGATCATCCATGCTTTGAAGATTTGGAGGCATTATCTTCTTGGCAGGAGGTTTTTACTAATGAGTGACCATAGTGGATTAAGGCACTTATTTGATCAACTTAATTTGAATGCTAAGAAAGCTATATGGTTGGCAACGATTAGTGAGTTTGATTTCAAGATTAGGTACATTAAAGGTAAAGAGAATAGGGTTTCAGATTCTCTTAGCAGGAGAGTATAGGTAAATCACATAGCAACTATGAGCTTCTATGGGACAGATTTACAAGATCATATCTTGTAAGTAGGACAACAAGATGACATGTAAATGGAGCTTAGGTACATGTTATAGCAGGGTACAAGTGAATAGGATGTGTATTATCGTCTTACAACAGATGGTTTGATCGGATTTAGGGACATGAACTATGTGCCTTACAATAGTGAGCTAAAGAAGCTTATCTTGAGGGAATTTCATGCTAAACTGTATTCAGGTCAACCAGGATATCAAAAGATATTGATAGTAGTGAATAATTTCTATTATTGGCTGAATATGAAGAAGGAAGTGACAGAGTTTGTGGCGAGATGCTTGCATTGTCAACAGGTAAAAGTAGAGTGTAAGCATCCAGGTCGATTACTACAGTCGATCCTAATTTCGGAGAGGAAATGATAGGTAATTTCCATGGAATTCATTACATTTTTTTCGAGGACATCTAGAAAACATGATTCCATCATGGTTATGGGGGACAGGTTGACCAAGGTAGCACACTTCATTATGGTGAAATCTACTTATTCATCTAGTGATGTAGAACATGTTCATTAGGGAGATAGTGAGGTTGCATGGTGTTTCAAAGAAGATTGTATCAGAAATGGATACCAAGTTCACTTCTAGGTTCTAGAAAGAGTTATTTGTAGGTTTGGGTACAAATTTGGCCTTTAGCACAACTTATCATCTGCAGATAGATGGACAGACAGAGAGGGTCAATAGGATTTTGAAGGACATCTCAAGAATGTACATCATGCATAAAAAGTGGAAGTGGGAAGAGTATCTTCCACTGGTTGAGTTTTCTTACAACAATGGGTATCATGAGTCACTGAGGATGAGCCCATTTGAGGAACTTTATGGGTAGAGTTGTAATACTCCCATAAGTTGGAGTGATCTAGTGAACGGGATGTTGATAGGACTGGACATGTTGGCAGAGATGGAACAGGAAATGCAGGTTATCAAGAAGAATTTAAAGGCAATATAGGATAGGAAGAAAAGTTATGCATATCAGCATAAGTTGTTTAAGGAATTTCAGGTTAGGTAACATGCATGATTGTGTATCAAGCGCAAGAAGAGATCCTTGAGGATTAGTTCATGTGAAAAGTTAACATCTCGGTATTGTGTGCCTTTCGAGATCCTTGAGAGGATTATACCAGTGGCCTACAAACTTGCACTACCTCCCAAAATGAAAGTCCATGATGTTTTCCATGTTTCATTGCTTAAAATATATGTAAAGGATGTTGATCATGTTCTTGATTGGTCTATATTGTATGTGGATCCAGAAGGAGAATTCTAGCTGAAACCTTAGTGTATTTTGCAGAAAAAAAATCTCATGCTACGAAAATGAGCAATCAAGTAGGTTAAAGTGTAGTGGAAGCACTTTGGGCCTGATGAAGCTACATGGGAGATGGTTGATCAGATGTAGGCTATGTATCATTCTCTATACGCTTATTGAGTGGATGTATTCTGGTATATGTTTTGGCATGGTGTTTTGGTATATGTATATATGTATATGGATGTAAATACCACCATGAGATGTGTTATAAAGGCCTATAAGCAGTATGGTGATCATGTTATTATGTTTGTCATGTTGGTTTACCTTTTGAGTAGGTTGATCATTGTAAATACTTCATAGAGCTAAGTTATAAATTTCCATGGGAATCATGTTTTTTCTTTTCAGTGGCCTGGCTGGTTGTAGGTGTCATTGAAAATCGAGGACGATGTTCCCCTAAGGGGGAGGGGTCTATAATAGCCCTAGGTTAAAAGTTGGTGTAATAAAGTTAATAAAGGAAAAATAAGACCAAGGTCATGGGACACATATTCCAAGCTGAATGTTGGGAAAAATATCCTAGTGTGGGTGTCCATTTGGTTTATTATGGCTAAGGAAATTGGCAAAGGCAATGGAAAAGGATTTGAAAAGGAAAGAGGCATTAATTGACATTTTATTTATGAAAATAATGTAAAATAGGAGGAAAGGAAAGTGAAAAATCACAGGTTGTATGTGAGGAGGAAAATGAATGGAAATAATGGAAATTGAAGAAAATAGAGGCCTCATTGATAAAAAATATTTTGAGGATTAGTTCACAACCTTTTTGTCAGTTTTAGCTTGGAGCTCTCTATATTCTCTCTATTCTCCCATACTCTTGCACACTTAGAGCTTCTTGGAGGACTCTAGCTTTAGAAAAAGGAAGCCAAAGGAAGGACAAGAGAGAAAAGTGAAGAAAATATCAAGCAAGGAAGAGTTGGATCAAGCTGCTACAACAAGATCGATTGTAGGTATCGAGTTGCATGTATGATTTCCTTGCTAGTTTTGGCATGAACTGTACATGCATGTGAGTATTTGGTTCTATTGTTGTCATTGACATCGGGTTTTCTAGGTGTGATAGTGGTTTTTAGCCTTGCCTTACCATTTCCGTATAACCATGGTGTGATGGGGTTCTTTTACTTGGTTGAGTTGTATTTCCGAATGGTTTCAAAACTAAGTGGGGTGGTCTCAAGGCCTAGGAATCCCTTTAGTGGTAATGGTAAGATACATGGTAAATCTTGGTTGTGGATACCCTCGTTGGGAATAGGAATCGCTTAACCAGTAATGGAGGGATACATGGTAAAGCCTAGAGGGTGGATATGGAAAAATTCCTCATGCTTTAGGTGGAGAAATCTAGATACATCCATGTGTGTTTAGGGCCTAGTGATCCCTTGACCGGTATATGGCAGGACTACAATAAAGCCTCTAGTGTATGTTTATTATTTGGGCCTAGGAATCCCTTGGCAGGATACACAGTAAAGCATAAGGCAACCGTGGTTGGTTTTGTTGTGAGTCCCACATTCATGCCTGGAATATGGCATGGGGGTGATTGGATGAAATAAATATTTGGTCCAACCCAATCTATGGCTGGGTCGTACATGGAAGTCCCTAGCTTGGTTGGTTTTTTCATTAGTTAATAAGAATTCTTTCCTCTTGTGTTTTATTTGTAAATGTAATTATTATTTTGTGGCTTTAATGGTTGTTCTCTCATTGTTATTCTACTAGTTATAAGCATGGTTTATGACATAATTTTGTTATGGATCTCATCATGTTTTTATTAGCAAATGAAATGTTAATGAATTTATGACGTAATAGATGATATTGCAGCCACTGTGAGAGGGAATCAAACCTTCTTGATCAATCACATATAAGTATGAGGTGCCTATGTTAAGATGTGTTTATATGACCAGTACATTACATGTTTATGATATGTTTGACAGAATGCTTGTCATGGCTAGTAGGGGTCAGGTCAAATCCTTATCCAAATGTTTACATTAGTAACCTTATTTCATTGCTATCTATCAATTCTATAAGTTTCATGAAGTTCTGGGAAGAGGCTTGAGTCCTATCCCTGCAAAATTGGCTTAGAATTAGGGTCACTAGCACAAAATTTCCTAGAAAAGGCCACAGTTGCATGGATGCCTTGCTGTGGGAGTGACTAGAGGGTCTTAGTCGCATGGAAGGCTTGTCATGGGAGCAACTAGGGATCTAATATAGTCAAGAAGAATGTTCTCTAAGGGGTTGGACACCTAGAGGGGTTGGTTGGCTCCTAAAGGCTTTGTAGCTCCTAAGGGAGGTCTTTAAAGTGTTGGTCCTTCGATTCCAATTCCTTAAGGTGATCTAGGAGGTCCAATCATATCATAGTAATTTTTCGTCACATGTTTACCTCGGTGGACTGTTAACTTGGGTAAAAGTGGAAGGCGAGTGTTATACATATACATATACATCTACATATTGTTGGCTTGAGAAGGCCTGACCTAGGTTCAACATTAATTAGCCAAACAAATACCTACACTACCAGTCCTTTCGGTATCAACTTGCGGATCGCAGACTGAAGTATCACCTGAAACAGTATGGGGGAATGCTGGAACCAAGTTTCCACACCCTGAGATGGTTGTGATGTCGTTTGATTCCCTCTATCCCAGCCTTCGCACAGGTTGCTTCGCTCTAGGGCTTGCAAGACGAGCCCTTTGTTCCAACCTTCAATACCTCTACGAAAGGGTACAATCGGCCTTTGCACAACCCTAACCGACGTCTCAGGTATAGCAACGTGCTGTGTAGATTCCCCAATTTAATCTAAGTGACTTTCTTATCTTATCCAACAATTATAGTGAACTCTGCGTAAACAGATAATTGTAAATGCGTTTGGTTATTCAATGTAATTACATTCATTCGTGCATCACATAAGCATAATAAAGGGAATTCATACATAAAATATCTAGATGCATCAATATAACAAAGACACAGAAATTGCAGAATATCTCTCTTTATTAATATCTTCCAAGTGTTTACAAACTCTTTCCGCCCTGTGCACACAGCTGCAGGGGTCCGCGCACTCAGCTGCGGACTTCTACCCTAGGCCTCTACACACTCAGTTGTAGAGCTTCTACCTATGCTACGACCCAAGACTTAGACCTTTTACTTCAGAGCTATGATTCTCTTACATAATTCATCCTTGTCTGTCTCTAAAACTACTTAGAGCTTAGCTCTTTTTATACAATCCCATGGTTCGCAAACCATGGGTAGATCTCTTACAACCAACTTTTCTTGTACAAAACTAAGGGCGGACTACCCTTTATGACATATGACACCTTCGCGCTCCACGCCCACAAAATGTGGAGTCTTTACATTTTTATTACAAAATTTGACTCAAACATGGGCTTTTAGCCCCAAAACTGCCATTGGGGGATCTCGCTCCCAAAATTCCCCCAACACAAACATCGCAACTCACCCTCGAGTCACTCGGTAGGCATGGAGATCTTTGTGTGAAGCCCGTCCAGCTCAACTCGGTTGACCGTTACCTCGGCTGTGCACTAAGCTACTACCTACTTTGTGTCTTCCAGTGTCTTCTCAGTCACTCTCTTGTGCTCTCTGCCTGAAGTTTTTGTTGCGTCGCTTGTAGAGTCGCAAGCTTGCCTTCAATATTTCCTATGACTATGTAAGATTTCTCTATTTAAGGCTTTAGTCTCACCTTCAACACCGCTTCCTTGTACAGTGCTGCATCCATCTGTTCCTTCAACTGCTTGGCCTCCTGCAGATTGGTTAGCCTCTATGTCAGCGTGACGGTTCGCGCTGTGTCCTTGAATTCATCGTAGCGTTGTTGTAGCTCATGCACTTCCCTCTCTAGCCTCTGTATATTTGGGTCCTCCTGCAAGCTTTTTAGGACCTCAAATGACTACTCGAATAACTGTGTGTAGTCTGTTACTGTACTCTCCCCCACCACTACTACTTCTGTGACAATGGTCGCCCACTGTTCCTTTACTTCTGGTGGTATTGAAGGCTGGGCCCTCAACTATAGCTCTTTCATTTTCAGGTTCAACTCTAACTAAACCCACGCCATCTTAGTCTGGCAAGTGTTGTGCACCCCTGCGGCCAACTTGCGAATGTGTACCTCGACTGGTTCTTCCTTCAGAATGGCCAACTCTAGGACCATTTTGCATGCCTCCTCAATGACGTACATAATCTTCTTGCTCTGATTGGTCGCCTCGGTCTCAGCGGTGATGGAAACATTTCTCTATAGGGCCATCTATTTGTTGTTGATCTGCTGTTCGCTAATCACATGGAGGGTGCGGTGCTCTCAAACCCTCAATTCTGCAAATAATCCATCCTGCAAGAGGTGGAGTGCTTCGCACAGAAGTGCTGCTAGGTTCAGCCAAACTCTCTTCAAGGCACTGGCAGTGGGCCTATCAACCTCATTTTCTGTGGTTAGTGCTCCATCTGGCAACACTATCCCACTAGAAGCCTTCGTGCGCAGCATATCGGTAGCCTCTGAAGTGCTAATAGCCAAGCTGGTAGACACCGTAACAGTATGCAAGGTGCAGGTTTGCAACTTCTTCAACCCTATCTAGATGGCCCCTAAGATGATCTGTTGTTGTTGTTCAAATTGTTGCAGGGCCTCCGTGGTGACATCCCTGACTGTGTCACCGATATCATGTAAATCGCCCTCTGTCAATGTAATAGGGTCCAACGAGGTCTTGGTCGCCTTGGATTTCTTTCTAGACCCTCCCTTCTCCAACTCTCTTGGGCGCTTAATGCGGGAATACGTCTCCTGAGGGTCTGCGCCATGCTGTTCTATTTCTTCCTCTTTTGTCTCAAGTGAAGGCAACCTCTTGCCTTTGTTAGAGCCCTGCTCTACTCCATCTATCTGTTTTCCTGCCTGCTTCCCTACCTACTCTGCCTGGGCCTTCTTAGTGGCCTCCTTTTTCCTCTTCTTGACCAGTTGCACCATCTTCAACTTGGCCTCCTCCTTCTTCAGCTTGCCTCCTCCTTCTTCTTCTATGCGGTGGAATTGCTTTGACCCACTTCCAAGTCTGTGGTAATGCACCACTCTTCCAGCCATTGATCAAGCATAACATCGATGACATTATCCATGGCCAGATATGATAAGTCGTACCACTTCTGTGCAGGGTCCTTCCATGCCCTGATGGAGACTTGATGGAAATTGGCTTTGAACTCGGCATAGCTCTACAGGTTAGCATACACCGTGGATGAAAATCGTGGCTTGCAATTGATGGCCATCCTGATATTCATCTCCATCAAGATCCAAAAGATCTTGCTATCCTGAATTTGCTGCACGTCCTTGGTTGCCCACAATGAAGCATACTTCGTTGCTTCAGGGAGGTCTAGCGCAACCAAAGGGAACTACCTATCCCCTGGTAGCTCCCATGCTACCAACACAATCAACAACAAGATCCACGTGTAGTGGAATGTCTTGCTGAGCTCTTGTGCTTCACGGAAGTTCACCAGGAATTCTCCGCAAAGGTAGTCCAACCAGTTAAACTGGACTCCTTCCGTGCACTGTTGTGCGAGTGTGACGATAGGCTCCGCCACCTCATCGACGCGACACTTCCGCATCACCTTCCCTGCAATATATACATGGCTACCTTCATAGTGGGGTTGCAAATGCTAGAGATAGCATACCCGTGTGGCTTCTTCACCAGCTTAAACTTCTCCTTCATTGACTCTGCGAGAGCCTACTCGCCACCCTTGCTATTAAAGATCATCGACAGATTCTCACCTGTATACGGTAGGTGCGTTATTCAGTGAATCAACCTATTTGTGATGGGTATTAGCTCCTCCAGCCACAAACACCCATCATGCACCAATCACAACAACTACTTGATGACCAAAACTGTCACCAAGGTGCGGTTATAGTGCGGCACCCATAGCAAGTTGAGTAACCCTACCTTCTCTAATCCCTTGAGCCACCTCCGCGGCTCCAAGACGGTCATTCCCATATTCGTATCTATGATGTGACACATTAGTTGCTCGGTTGCCAGGTGTGGGAAATTATCGTGGTCTGCCACGTCCTAGACTTCAAGCTTCAGTATCAGCACTTGTGCAAAACACGGACCGTCGAAAGTAATTTCATCTGGTAGAAGAGGAGTTTGCAGGGGAGTCTTACACTCATCAATGTCCTTTGGTACCTTGGACTTAGGCATGGGTGGAGGGACATACACTGACAACCACGTAATAGGGTCTATACCCTGGGCTTCAACCTCCTCCACTTCCATTCCCACATCCTCATCATCCGTCGAGATGTCTTCGATATCTTCCTCCTTTGGTTCTAAGTTTATAGCCTTGCCTTTCTCCTGTGTAGTGGGCTTTGGTGGGTTTCTCCTTGGTGATGCATGCATCGGTATGGCAGGCTGCTTGCCTTTCTTTTCCTTCACGGTTTCCTTGGTTGGGGTTGGCTTCAGTCTTGGCATTCTCAGGGATTTAGGGACCTCTGCCAATACTTCAGCCACTTCCGGAGCAGCTACTTCTGCCTCTCTTTCCATTTCCTGTGCTGGCTCCTCTACTACTTGTTCGGTATTTATAATTTTAGGGGGTGCTGACATGATCTTCTGCAAGAATTCCTGTGTTTCCATCAGCAAAGTCTCGATTACCTCAGTAGCTATCAGAAGCTTGTATTGCTTGTGATTCATATGCGCTTGAGAGCTCAACAACTTAATTCTCAAAATGCCAAGTGTTTCTTGTTGGATAGCCACTTGTAATTTATAGGGAATTTTGAATTCGAATCCGACCGTTCCCCTAAATTTGGTTCATTAATGCTAGATTGGTGGAAGATTTTCAAGGATCTGAGCCATAAATTTTGTCTTAAATGCCAACCGCCCGCTCCATTTGGCCTCACTTCTGTCATCAATCATGAACATTGACTTTAACAGTCACTTTCTATCCGACCTGCGCGATTTCACCCTGGGTAGTGCAGCTCCCTCTGCGCTAATGCGGACCCTGTGACACTTCCTTGATTCTCCAATCGCGCAGCTCCCTAACCCGGGAAATGCATTTTATAGTCCTGCGCCTCCTTTCAGCTACTTGGAGTGCTAAGACTGTGCCACCTTCATTTAGTCACATGGCCGAACCGCTGGTGTATGGCTTCAAGCGACTGCCATTCACCGTTTCTGGGAAGGTTTCTCCATTTAATTTGACTAGATGTACCGCTCCTCCATTAGCAATTTCCTTAATGACATAGGGCCCTAACCAGCGTATCCTGAATTTCCTTGGAAATTTATCAAACTTACTATCATATAGCAAAACCAAGTCATTTACCTTAAATGTGTGCAGCTTAATGTGTCGATCATGCCATGCCTTTTCATGCTACTTTTGGACCTGTTGGTGAAATCCAGCTAGAAATCTTTCTTCCTCCAGTTCATCCAGCTGTGCCAGCCTCTCCTCTAGGGCTCCGCGATCCGTCATACTTGTGAGCCCTGTTATGCACACAATAGGCACAATATACTCCATAGGCATTACTGCTTCAACCCCATAAAAGAGCCTAAAGGGGGTTTGTCCAGTCAACTTTTTGTATGTCGTTCAATAAGCCCATGGTACTGCAGGTATGCGTAGGTCCCAATCACTTTGCTGAGCATTGCAAACCTTGATTAGCACATTTTTGAGTACCTTGTTGAATGCCTCCACTGTCCCATTAGCCTGCGGGTGATAAGGTGTGATCTTCTGGTGGTATACCTGAAATTCCTCCATCAACAATCTGATCGTCTCATTTAGGAAGTGCATACCATGATCACTCATTAAGATCCTTGGACATCCAAATCACATCAATACATGCTCAAAGAGGAATTTTGCAGCTGTCATACCTATGCAATCCTTCATAGGCTGTGCCTCCACCCAACGAGTCAAATACTCGGTCACAGTGATAATGTACCTTGCTCCTATCTTTCCTTGTGGCTAAATGGGTCCTATAAAATCTATCGCCCACTTCTCAAAGGGTTGCAATGTCATCTAAGGGTTCAAAGGCATCTCATCCCTCCACAATGGCCTGCCAGTCCTTTAGCACACATCACACGCCTTGCAATATGATTTTGAGTCCCGATGGAGGGTTGGCCACCACAAACCTGCGTGTAGAATATTCTGCACGGTTTCTCTTCCTGCATAATGTCCTCCCGCGGCGCCCCCATGAGAGTCTACGAGGATGCTGCTTCTTTTGAACTCAAGTACATACCGTCATAATATCTCATTAGTCCCCATCTTGTATAGATTCCCAACAATGATAGAGAAATCTGTCGTGCGCACCACTAATTCTTTCTTTTGCTAGACAGTGTATACTTCCTAAGGAGTACCTATCGTTAGGAAATGTATTATATCCTCAAAATGACCATCCGCGATGTGCACTGCAAATAGCTACGCATCGAGCAATCCCTCCTCCAAACTAGTGGGCTCTTCCCCTGTTTCGATGTGTGATAGATGGTCTGGTCCCGCGTTTAGTCATCCAGGCTTCACAATAACTTTAAAATCATATTCCTGGAACAAAAAGAGCCACTTGCAGATTCTCTTCCCCAATACAGGCTTATTGACTAGGTACTTCAGCGCGGAGTGATCTGTATACATCTTAAAATGGCCTCCCAGCAAGTAGTGCCTATACTTCTGGAGCGCATACACCATAGCTAGCCCTTCGTGCTCAGTGGTGGAATAGTTCTTCTCCGCTTTGGATAATCTTCGGCTTGCGAACGTGATAGGATGGTCCAAGCCTTCTCCGCCAGCCTGTGTCAGTACTGCTCCCAACACTATACATGACACATCGACATGCACATGAAGCTCCTTCTTCCAATCCAGGAAGACTAGAATTGGCACGGTGACCATCTTTTATTTTAATATTTCCAAGCTCTTCTTAGAGTCATCATTCCAGCAGAATGTGACATCCTTCTTCAACAATTTTTCCATAGGCGTGGTGATCTAGGCATAGCCTTTGATAAACTTTCTGTAATATCCCGTATGCCCTAGGGTAGCATGCAGTTGCTTCACACTCCTTGGTGCTTCCAAGTTCAATATCACCACTATCTTTGTGGGATCTACCATCAGTCCCTGTCTGAAAACCACATGCCCCAATAGGTTCCCAAAAGGAACACAAAGTAGACAATTCTTGAGATTGAGCACGATCTGGTATCTTCGACCAGTATCCAACATTAGGCGCAAGCTTGCTACATGGAGTTTTACAAGCCCAAATATAGTCTAGTCATCAAAATATACCTTCAAGAACTTATGAATAAATTCTTTGAACGCAGCAACAACTACGCATGAGAAGATCGCAGGCACATTCTTCAATCCAAATGGCATTACAATGTACTGAAAACAACCCCACTCAGTCACGAAGGTTGTCTTGCTCCTATCCTCTGGTGTGATTTTGATCTAGTGGTACCCAGAGAACCCATTAGTGAAGGAATATGCTTCTTGGCCACCTACATTTTCCAACACTTCATCAGTGAATGAAGTCGGGAAAGGATCATGCACACAAGCATCATTCAACTTTCTAAGATCCATGCATATCCTTATTTCATCCTTCTGCTTCTTTTCCTGTACCACCATTGGGCTTACCCAGTCAGATTCTTCCACAGGCTCAATGATGCCTGCCGTGAGCATCTTGTCTAGCTCTAAGCAGACCTTCTCCTTATATTTTGGATTGAGACAGTAAGGTCTTTGCTTAACTGGCTTCGCGTCGGGCTTCAATGTAATCTTCATCATTCCTAGGTCCTCGATTATCCCCTTCAGATATGTAAACTTCATAGGGAATTGTTGAGAATAGCAACAAGAAATGATAAAAATAACATTCAGAATATTCCAATTTTAATTTGTCCTTGAATTAAAATTGAGAATTAAAATTTGAATTTAGTCTCATCAGCTGCTTGGAAAATAATTAATTAATTCATCTTGGATTAATTAGTTGGAAAAATTCAAGCTAGAAGTCTTTGTGAAGTCATGCAACAGTAATCCATTAAATTAAGGAGATTATCCCTTAATTAAGGAGATAAGGATGAGTTGTATTTGAGTTGTAATTAGTTAGCTTAGTTAACTAAGTTAAGTCCAGTTAAATTAGTTCCAAACAGTTTGAAGAACTAATTGTGAGTTCAGTCTGTTAATGCATGCATGCATGCAACTAGTGTACTCCAGATAACTGAAGATTATCTCATAAATACCTCATGCATGTTAGTTCAGACAAAGACTAAGTTGAGATTAAAGACAGGGATAGTGTACTATCAATTGGAGGAATTTTCCTATAAAGGAAACTCATCCATGCAGAAGGAACAAGGTTCCTTGAGGATTGCGCAGTTTTACAGGGTGTGAGATTAGTGTGAGTGATCAGTGTTGCACTTGGTAACAGTAGGATCACCCAGGAGAAATTGCGCAAGGAAATAGGAGGCTTGGAGGGCTGAGGAGAAGGTTTTTGAAAAGCCTTGTTAGCCTGTGAGCATCCAAGAGGATTGTACTAAGAGCTAGCTAGCTGTGAGAGCTAAAGCTTTGTGTAATCTTGATGTATTTCCACCTTGTATGATAATACAGATAGTGGGGTTTCTAGATGAGGCTTTCCCCTGAGTATTCTTCTGTGTTTCATGTGTATTGATTCTTATTCTCTGTTATATGTGTTCCGCTTGATCTTGCTCAAATATTTTAAGCTTCTGCAAGTTTGATTGTAGAAGTAGATTAAGTATTTTACTTTAGTTATATTGCATAATCAGGTTAATCTACAGTGAGAATTTGTACAGGAATAAATCCTGGTATTCATGAAGAAATTTAGTGACCTTATCGACCATCACATCATCCCAATAGTCTCCAATCTTCGTGAATTTGGGTTCTTCCTCTGTACCAATGTTCACTTGTTTCATTTTCAATGGAACGGCTATATCATGGTTCTCAAGTTATGGTCCTTTAACCTTGCGGTGACCTTCTGTTTTCGGAATGTTAATCCTCCGCGGATCGTCATCTTCTTCTTCAGCAGTCACGTTATAACATTCCAGTGCGTGACTTAGATGAGTAGCCCACTCAGGTTGAATCAGGTCCAAAGGATCTTGTGGTATCCGAAAGATAGCTGCTTTCACTTCTTGTAGCGCCTCATCAATGCAGTCAAACCTATCTTCAAAACTGAATGTCATCACAAAGCCCTCGCGTAGAACATCCCATTCATTGGTACCATGGCAGAGCTCAGTTTCTACGTACCAATTGATTGGGACAACATCCAGGGTATGACAGAACAAGTGCACCCATTCAGGTTGGGGATTTTCTCCATAAGTCTAGGCCCATTTGGCCAAATGCGCGCAGATCATCCTACCCATCATACTTGTCTATCATTTGCATCTTAGGCTTCCTAAATTGTGTTCTCATCATCCTCCTACATTCACGCCAATCATAAAAGGTTCCTTTATGCGTACCCCACCATCTTGCGGGCGTAGTGCACAGTGCCCAATCCAACACTTGGAAGCGCTTCTTTTCCGGTACCTCCATTTCGAATGCATCCAAATGTATATCTACCTCATTTAGGCCATCATAAGTAGGCAAATTTCTTACCTCTGAGGACACACAGTGCAACGATCAGGTCATCATATTGCAGTTCAGCGTAGTCACTTTGTGTAATCGATTCTGCCAGTGTTCTAACTCTTCATCGGAGTCCAAAGTGTGGGAACTCTCGCGATTCCATATAATTCATCCATCTGCAATGGGATTCACCCAATCATTGGTCTCGCACTATTATCTTATAGAAACAGTACAAATCGTCATCACTCTCATAATTGCTGATTGGTTCTGTATAGTGCAATCCTTCAACAGGACCTTGGGGTACTACTACACGTAGCGATTTCTTCTCAAATATCATTTTTCACTTCTTTAGGTTGATTACCTCATTCATATTAGTAGCCTAGTCAATTCCCAAGAGCGTAGGATAGGGTTTTTTGTCATCCATTATCTCTATTACTTCAAAGTCAGCTAGTGCACTCACACCTTCAATATCCGCAGTCACCCCCTGCAACCACCCCATGGGGATGATATTTTGTTGATTGGACATCCTTAGTTGAATTGGAGACCATTGCAGCATGGGTCTCCCCATTCATTCCCAAGTATGCTTTGGTAGGACATTCGCATCTGACCCCAGGTCCAAAATAACCTGATCCATTTCATACTCTCCTATCTGCATGGTCAGTCTCATTTCTCATCTCGTCCTTGTTTTATGCTTGCCAATCTTTCGTACTACATGTAGCTCACCTAGTGCGGTTCCAACACATCTATTGATAAGCTCTTGTAATCCTTTCACAGCCTTACTATCGTGCAGTAACTTCATACAGGTCTCTAAGAAAGTTGTGAGCATAGAGGGGTCCATCTCCTGATCAGGCTTATCCTTGCTTCCTGAGGTGGAGGCCTCAGCAAAGCTCTTCTTAGCTTCCTTAAAGGTTTCATGTGTGCGCTCCAAATCGAATTCAACCTCCTTCGCCGGAGCTTTGCAGACCCACATACTATCTTTTGGCTATTTCCCCTTGTCATCTCCCGTCGCGATTCCACTTCTGAGCACTATATTTACGTTTGGATCTTCCTCGCACGACTCATACCTCATCATTTGCAGGTTTTGAGTCGGAGGTGGTAGCACCACTTTGTCTCGTATCCTAGCTTTTAGTGTAGGATAGTCTTCCATTTCATGATCAAACATCATGCAATACTTGCACAACGGGCATGTTGGGTTCGTGCAATCGCGGGAATAGTGTCCTAGGTCTCCGCAATTGTAGCAAATGAACTGTCCTCAACCTCTGCCAGGTCCTCCTCCACCTTGGGCCCATTCGTGCCCCTGAAATTCTGTTAGCGCCATCGCTGTGCTTTGGTCAAGGGGCCACATTTCAGCCTGAACCCTATAGGCAAGAGTTTTATCCATCATCAATTCATAACTCCTGCAATTACGCTCATCATGCCCTACTGACCTACAAAAGTTGCAGAACAGTTGTTGCGGTGTCTATACAAACTTCTGCAATAGATGACAGTTATCCGTGGCATGTTTTCCTGCTACCTGACAGATAGCACACCACAATGCAAGCCCCACGCTAGGTCCTGCTTGAGCTTCTAGCCTCAAAGGCATCGACCCTCCTCCTGCAATATAGTTCGTAAAGACCAAGCAATGGTCCTTGTCATGCCCCTAAATCTTGCATTTCAAGCAACATACCTCCTTACGCACCTCTAGTCGAATCGTCCTGTCCTTCTTTAGACTTTGCATTTCAAGGCACATATTCTTCAACTATGCATGGATCTGTTGAACCCCCAGATTTGGATCTTGCATCGGTGTTTCATGCAATCTCATAGAAATCTCCAAGGCCTCTGCCTGAGTTGTTATCTTCTGATGCGATAGCACAACCCTTAAGTGTCGCCATAGTGAGGCCACAAACCACTTGCGATGTTGTCCGTCTGTCAAACTCATGTTGGCTTCACAGGTTGTACACTTCAACCTCTGATCTAGTTCGTAAGGTGTCTCGCTTGGTTGGATCGCGATCTCCTTGAATCCCACAATCTACTGCACCTTAAATTTAGGCCTATTGAACTCTCTATTCAGTGATGTCTGGATGTCTTCCACTCTCGCATTCGGGTTGTCATTAGAGTACTTGATATACCAGGTTAGCACGCGATCTTGCAGAGCACTAACTAGTGCCGCCTTATTTATATGATCATCTATAACACCTTGAGCTTCCCATACAGCTTTCACAAAGAACTAGAATTGGTTCAGGTCCTCATTTCCCAAGCCTTTGAACAAAGGTAGCTTCACTGAATTTTCCATACTAAACCGCGGTGGAGGTGGAGGTAGTACGAGTGAAGTTGGAGGTGATGGTGGTAAGGTTGGAGGTGGTATTCGTGGGAACCCTTGTCTTATTAACTGAATAGCACTTCGTGGAGAAACCTTCGCTATCCCTTCCTCATCACCTCGCAGAGGTGAACTTAATGGAATATACTCCGGACCCTTTTTTCCTTCGTTCCTGTAAGTTTTTCCGCTTCATGTAGTTCCGAACATCAAGGTAGTTGCATAACCTATTTTTTGCACAATAGCATTTTAATCTAGGTATTCAAATATTTCACCTACTTACCTCGCGGTCCTTTGAAAAATCGCCGCTCCACCTCGCTATAGCTAACTGAGGTGTCGACCAAGAATTTAGTCACAAATCCTCCTATGACACGATTGAGCTAATGATCGACAACACAGGCGATCTTGTCCTCAGATGCTTCCAATTTCTGTATTAGCTCCGAGGTCCAAACAATAGGACCGTCAATTTTCCACCTTCCTTGGCTATCTACTAGCTTTGCGATCCACTCGTATAGCTCAATTGGGAAGGAGTAGAAAAATATCTCATGGATCTCTGTATATAGGTATCTGTCCAACCACTATTCCTTTGTTAGTCGCGGGTTTTTGTTCTCTTGTGTTGCGAACTCGTGGATATTCCTATCCAACCAGTCTCTGATCTCTTTCTTAGTTGGATTCTAGTGATACGACAAAACACATCTGTTATGCAAATTCAGGTCCTGGCAACAGAACCATTTGTTGACTTGAGAGGGCCTGACCCAAGTTTAGCATCAATTAGCCAAACAAATCCCTAGACTATTGGCCCTTTCGGCATCAGCAAGCAAAGTGTGGGCCGAAGTCTCACCCGAAGTAGTATGGGGGGATGATGGAACCAAGCTTCCGCACCCTGAGATGGTTGTGATGTCATTTGATTCCCTCTATCCCTACCTTCATGCTGGTTGCTTTGCTCTAGGGCTTGCAAGATGAGCCCTCTGTTCCAGCCTTCAATACCTCCACGAAAGGGTACGATTAGCCTTCACGCAACCCTAACCCATTGCTTAGATACTTTTGCACCACTATGGTAGCATGTCGTGCAGATTCCCCAATTTGCTCTAAGTGACTTGCTTATCTTATCCAACAATTATAGTTAACTCTGCGTAAACAGATAATCCTAAATGCATTCGGTTATTCAATGCAAATGCATTCATTCGTGCATCACATAAGCATAATAATGGAAATTCATACATAAAATATCCAGATGCATCAACATAACAAAGACACAGAAATTGCAGAATATCTCTCTTTATTAATATCTTCCAAGTGTTTACAAACTCTATCCGCCTTGTGCACACAACTGCAAGGGTCCGTGCACTCAGTTGCGGACTTCTACCCTAGGCTTCTATGCACTCAGCTGCAGAGCCTCTACCTACGCTATGACCCAAGACTTAGACCTTTTACTTCAGAGCTACGATTCTCTTACATAATTCATCCTTGTCTATCTCTAAAACTACTTAGAGCTTAGCTCTTTTTATACAATCCCATGGTTCGCGGACCATGGGTAGATCTCTTACAGCCGACTTTTCTTTTACAAAAATAAGGGCAGACAACCCTTTATGACACATGACACCTTTGCGCTCCATGACCACAAAATGTGGAGTCTTTACATTTTTGTTACAAAATTTGACTCAAACATGGGCTTTTAGCCCCAAAACTTCCCTTGCGGTATCTTGCTCCCAACACATATACATCTACATCTACATCCACATCTACATCTACATACACACACACACACACACACACACATATAAGTTATTCTTATATAAAAACAATCGCTCATTTTCATTAATAATAATTTCAATGGAGCATTCACCATACCTTTGAAAATGTGAAAGAAACATGTCATTTTTTTGCTACAATGGTTTCATCATATTCAAACAACAAGAAATATCATCTTCAATGAACCAAACTTGGTCAAGTACCAACAAAAATCTAGTTTCATGGATTTTTATCATTATTTGAGATCCATTGCTTTCTTTTTGCATGCAATGTTAGTGTTGTCTAAATTATGCCCAAATTTAGTTGTTTATTTGCATTGATTGTTTATCCAAAAACTCAATTTGATACACTTATGCACTATTTTCAAACCAAAATTAGAATTTCCCTTTACATACAATATTCCAAATTTTCATCCATGTCCTTATCCTCTTTAGAGATGTGGGGAAGACATGGATGTTGATGGTGTTTCTTATGAGAAATCCTTCCCCTAGTGGCATGATTTGAAAAGAAACATCAATCAAAACCTGAAATGGTTATAAGATTGTAACTACTTTGATGCCATGGATGTAGAATGTGTGAACACTTTTATGGTGACATGTATTTTCATCTGAGAAACTCCCAATCAAATTGTGCACCAAGTGTTAATCTCACTAGAGATAAGAACTATATCTCTTTCATATCTTTCTTTTCCAATAATGAGAAGGTTGTTGATCAATAAGAAGGAAACATAATGTAGCACAATGACATATTCAAATATTTTATACATACCTCTTGAAAAGAGGAAAGGATTAATGGTTTAGAGTGTCATGCAACTTCATTTGAGCCACTCTCATTTATGCATCAAAGTTTAATTTATCATGGGTAAGAATTATAACTCTTTTACGTTTGGGCCTTCCAACAATGACAAGATTGTTCAAAATTAGGAAGGGAACATTCTGTGACACAATAGAAAATTTATACATTTTCGTACACCCCCATTTAAGAGATAAAAGGATTAGTTCCATGTATCCACATGATGGGAAATGTTTGCATCTTGGACCCATACATTTCACTAATATTATAAATCATGTACTCAACCATGGGAGTTGATGTCCTTAAACTCCTAAGAAAATTTAGTATGTTAGTTGTAGATCCTTTTTGGAATATGGAAATTGTGGAAGACCTTGAAATATTTACCAAAGGGTGATAATTACATCAAAACACATGAATAGATAGAGAATTTAACTTTATTTATGGTCCTCTATAATATTGGTTTAGAATTAAACATATATACATGGAAAATTTAGGTTTGATTTGATAGGATTTGATTGACCAACAAACAAGGTGATTTCCAATGTGATTGTGCATCCAAAAAATATCAAGGATTCCTTCAATTTTCCTAGGGATTTTATGAAATTTCATTTTTTATGGATTCTTGTTGATGGTGTTGGATGCCACCAACACACAGGGTCTCTCCTTGATGTGATGTCCCAATTATACCTCGCATTGTTTGGAGTAGGAGCCCCATTCAGAAATTAGGCCCCGACCAACATTTACAAGAGATCTTAGAGATATGCCTTGGATGCACAACACACATGAGATCATATGCATAACTTTGGGGACAACAAGTGTGTAAGCTTTTTGAGACACCGATTGTAAAGTGTAAAGGGAGCTTCCATGAAAGGGAGATAAGAGATGAGCCTCTAATAGAAAAGTAGTAGTACTATCCTAAGAGAGACACATGAGAGCAATAGAGAAAGAATCGTTAATTAACCTAAAAAATAGTTCACAAGATAAAAATGATCATGAAACACATAACAACTCCCATTTAACAAGATTCATATCTAAAGTTAATGAAATGGTTCATTCTCTTTAGTATGCATAACATAAACATATAACACAAACATTTAAAGAATACTCTTACAACATGCATGAAAGAGTGTTGGCTCCAAGATCTTTTCATAATTAAATGGAAGATCCATGCACATTGTTACATTGATGAAAGACTATCCCAAATATTGGAACATAAAGCTACGACTTGCTTCTCCAAAGGATGATCTTCTCCCCTAGTATGCACAACTAGAGAATCCAAGGCCAATTCTCCCAAAGCCAAAGCCCATTGCTTGAGTTATGAGGGCTTATTTCTAACAAATGAAAATTACCTTTGAGATTCCTCATGCCTCTTTGACTTCTACAACCCATGGACTTATATGTGACTCTTCACATTCCACATGTGTCTCTTGGACTTCTTTTACATTGAAATTCTTATTCTCATAAAAGACAAATTACATTTAAAAATGGTGGCTATATAGGAAAAAATTACAATAAGAGAAAACTCCTAATGTAGGAGGAAAAGATAAATCAATAGATTGAGAGTGGGGCTCATTAGTAATGTATGAGTGCCATGATTTGAAATATACTACAATAACTTTGACTCTTTCCAGTAAATTTGAATTGTACCACATCTTCACCTCCAATGCATCCGACAGTATGGATTTGGAGTTTGATTTTATACTACTCCATAGCATGAATAACTTCGTATGAACTTTGGCTTGCCAAATTACATATTGTAGAATGGTACTTTTGATCACCTCCAAGCCTTCTTGATTTACTTCTTGCTCGATTTTTTCAATAAACTCTTTCAACTCCCACATGATGACATCCTTACCCCTTATTTATCCAAGTGGGCTCATATAAGTTATTTTATGGTTTTGTTCCAGGGACTCTAAACTATTATGTAGTCAAACATAAGCAGCTATAGTGTTGGTCATATGTTCACCAATTTGGCTATAGTTTTGAGTATGTAGCCTCAAATATGCTCTATCCACATCAACTACTAATCTGTCCTTCTTGACCAAATGTTAAGGAATATTTAGAGATTTTATGCCCTAATCCTACATTAGATGCACAATTGTGCATGCAACCTTCAGAAACTTCAGGATTTCTTGAGATCGTTTATGGATTTCAACCAACGTAGCCATCACCCCATGTAAGAAGATGATCTCATGGTAAATATGCTTAATAATGTCTTCCATTACCTTTAGTTCTTTAAGTATGGTTGGTCATAACTCTATTGTGCTAATACTAGTAGAAGTCAACCTCTAATATTTTGCAACAAGATGATCAACCTGTTGTTTTATGTAGAAATTTGGTGATAAAATTGCAACTACTTAAGACATTTAATCTAAATCAAGAGACACAATTCTACTCTACTACTCCGTGGAAATTAATTCACAATTTAGAACAACATTCACAAACATGCATAAATTACATACACATATTTATCTAGGGAAAACCAACTAGTAAAAATCCCTTAAGCCTACTTGCATTAATTAGATGAATAGACAATGTATTACAATTTCTTTCTCGCTCTAAGCACAACCTGCAAGTGAATAACATTTCTCTCTACTAAGTGAGAAGCTCTAATCCAGACCTAGTCAATTTCTACCTCCACCAAAGCTCTTGTTTCCTTGCACAAATCCTGAGGAAATTAGCCCCTGTTCTTTAGGAATTTCCTCCAAAATTATTGTGCAATTCCCAAGGATTGATCATTGATTGCATGCAACACCTATACACTCAAGACTAGTCTACAACTGATGTTACACTACCTTGAAATCTCCACCACAATCGAGGAACTCAAATTCCTTGCATGCACTAGTTATTTTTTGATTGATTGATTAGTTAACTAGATTATCATTGAGTTAGATTGTTTTCCCACTACAGAAATGACCTCCAACTAGTTCTATTAATAGTTAGAACTAGTTTAACTAAATACAACTGGAAATAATTGAATTGGATTGCTACAAATTAGCAATCAGACATTCATAACTAAACTTCAAGCCCTCTAACTCTAATTTACTGAGCTAACTAATTTAAAATAGCCATGTCACTTCATTTAATTGCCTCCAAGTTTTCTATTGATGTGGAAATGTAGAAAGAAAGTCTCAATTTGACCTAGGCTATGTCAAATTGAGAATTTCTTGCTACATTTTTTCAACACTCCCTCTTAGAAAGAAAGGGATTATTAACCACCCCTATGTTACACCTGTGGAATTCAAACTTTCCTCTTGTCAAGGCCTTTTTTAAGATGTCAGTGTCTTGTTCCTCTATCAGAATGTATTGTAGAAACATTATCCTCCACCGCACATATTCTCATCAATGATGATACCATATATCTATATGCTTGGATCAATCATGAAATATTAGATTCTCAATGAGCTTAATGAAACTCTGATTATCATAATAGATCACATCCTGACCAAACAATCCCACAAGTATCTTTCTCATCTAGATTGCCTCACATGTTGCTTGACTTGCAACCATGTATTCAACTTCTACTAAGCTATGCACCACATACCTCTACTTCTTACTGTACCAAGAAATTTTTGTGGACCCAACATTGAAAATTCCACTTGATGTATTCTTTCATTCAGATGGAATCCCTGCCCAATCTGCATCTGTGAATCCACACAACTTCACTCCCTCTATCTATCTATACCATAATCCATACTAGGCAGTGCCTCTAAGGTACCATAAAACATGCTTTTTTGCCTTCCAATACAATTTTGTCGACATAACCATAACTTGGCTTAGTTGGTTGACTGCATAACACATATATGGTCATGTGTTCACAAAATACATCAGTGAACCCACTAGTTGTTGGTAAATGGTACCATCTGTTAGTGTCGGTCTTGAAAGCCCTCCATCAGTGATCAAAGCTCTTTGCATTTGCATTGGTAGGTGTCTCATCAGTGTCAAAGTTTGCATCCCGTTAGGCATGCCATAACCCTAATGGAGGAGCTAGTCTATTCATACCCCTCTTGGCTTTGTTGGATCAGGTCATATCAGTCATTGAGTTTGTCAAGCTACTCTTGTTGGGTCTTAAAGTCAAAATTCTAGGTCTAGGGTTCTTGGTCAGTTGTCTTAGCAAGGTCATGTCTCTGAAAGTCCTTGAGTGATCAGCAAGCCAGAGGGAGGATGTTAAGCATGTTCCTTTGAAATTTTCATCATGTATAGTTCATTTTTAACCTTGGATTTAAAAACCCTGTTTTTAAAGCCAAGGTCATGATAATTTTTGTAAAAAGAATAAGTTTCCAAGAAATCTTCAAAAAGGCAGCAACAACCCTGGTCCCCTTGCCACAGTCCTTCAGATGATCTCCCTGCAAAAAGAATCAGGTGAAAGCACTCAAAAAATCAACTTCAGGATAAAGGAAACCAAGAAAATCAGTGTTTTTAAAAAGTGACCAAATAGACTTTATAAAGTGGGTTTTTGGATGAAATTTTTTCAAAAGTGAGATTATAAAAGGTAATTCTCCCTCCTTTCACTCTCATTGTGCATTTCGAGCTTCCAAGAGAGATTGTGAGAGAGTGAAAGGCGAAGGAGGCGAAATTACAAGCGTTTCGGGCAGTTTGCAGGTGCGCGACCCATCCAGGGTCGTGCGCGACCCGTCCAGCAGTCTCCGGTAGTGCAAAAACATAACGGGCGCGACCCGTTGGGCTGTGCGCGATCCGTCCAGGGCTGTGCATGACCCGTTCAGCTGCCAGCTTCCAAAACTTCAAACAAATTCCCTTACTCCTCTTCAAATTTACTCAATCGGTCGAGGTAGGCACTCAATCCATGGTTGTTGATATTGGTGGTGAAAATAATGATGTGTGTCATGATTTTATCTTCTAAAATTGCAAATGAATGGATTAATGTGGCTGTTTGCTAATGTTTGTGAAATGCTAGGGTTTTGTGACTGTTTCAAGTGTTTTTGTCCCATTTGATCCCTTCCTTCTTCCCCTCTTTCATTCATAGTCATGCTTGCATCTCTGTCCCATTTGATTTGTACATAAAATGTTGATTTTTTCCCCCATCCCTAAGCTATAAACCCTACCCCTCTCACAAGCACTCAAAACCCTTATTCCCTCTACCATACACATGCAAAAAAATAAAACAAAAAGAAAAGATACATTTGTAAAGAAAGAAGAGAGTCATGTGAATTTAATGTGCTGTATATCTAAAGGCATGTACATAACCCCTATATACCCTTGACATCCCCTTGTACATGAACACTTTCCCTTGATGTGAAAATAATGTGTATGTACTCCTTAATGTGTATGTACTCCTTAAGAACAGAAAAAAGAGCAAAATTTGCCTTATGACACACATGAACTCCTACAAGCAGATTTGGTGTATGGTGTCCCTATGCCCCTATTGATATATGTATCCCCTTACATGTTCATTATCATACATGTTTTGTCCCATATGAGATGTTCTTTGCAAATGATTTCCAAATGTTAAAATTGTTCCTATATGCATGACAATTTGTAAAGTTTCCCTTGAAAAATTCCCTGTTATTATCATATATTCCCATTCCTTGTTAAGAAGTTCCCTCCCCTAACATTCCCCTCATGTTTTTCCCCTTGAAACAGCATAGAGTTCAGTATTTTTGCAGGCAGAGGCAGCAGTTCAATTTGTCCTTCAGTTTGCCCACCTTGCTCCAAAACCATGTCAGATACCGAGACTTATGAGCAAGGTGATGACCATTCATCATCTACAGAGATTGAGGAATAGAGGGGGCCTCGTAGAGGGGGTAAGGGAGGTCACCATAAGAGGGAGGAGCCTACTTCATTGGCAGAGTTACAGGCTTGTCCTTTGGCACTGAGTTGTTTCCAGTACATGTCATGCTATCAGTTTTGTGAGAGGCTCTCTCAGATTCAGCATCATAGAGAGTTGGCCCGCTTGTTTGTCTTACACCTCCATGATGGACATGTCACTCTTGCAGGGGTAAATTTCATATTGACACCCGAGGTGATCTCAGAGGCTACAGGTATACCGAATGTGGGTGAGGTGTGGTCTAAGCGCAGACTTCTTGATTTTGTTCACTTTGAGCCCTATGTCCGGCCATCATTTGTGAAACTGTTGACGGGTGTTTTCCCATTCAGATTTCTTCGGAGTGAGTATGCCCCCCTCATGAGACTTATCATGCATTACTTCACATGTGAGGGCAGATTTTCACAGGTGTATTCATATCACATTCGCCTGTTGATGCATTTCACCCGGGTGAGGATGATGAACCTCCCGATCTTCCTGTTTCAGAACATTCAGAGGATGGTACCCATGTTGCAGAGGAAGACCCCGGCCCAGCAGTACAGGAGCCTTTGTCACTATGGTTTGATTCAGCTCATAGTTTTGCATCAGTGGACACAGCAGGGCATCTCATGGGAGGAGTTCATCTCCCGTGAGTTTTTCACAGTGCCACCTCAGCCACATCAGGAGGCCATTCATGAGGAGGGGGGACCATCTCAGCAGCCTGATGCTCCCATCACCCGACATGTCAGCTCCACTCCCATGGTCACTTATCAGAAAGGCCCAAGGGCCTTATTTGCAGCAGCTAGGCGGGTACTATCTCCACAGCAGGTTGAAGGGGCCTTGCTTTCTTCACCAGCAGAGGTATTGCAGAGGGGCAAAGAGCCCATGGTTCATGAGGAACCAGTGATCGATCTTGAGGTTAGTTCTCCTAGCCAAGAGGCAAAGGAGATCATTCAGCAGCTTAGGGCCGAGAATGATACTTTACAGCGGAGACTTGAGGGTGCCCAATGGACCATCACATATCTAGAGTAGCGGAACACACAGCTGGAGGAGGAGAAGGCACTTGATGAGATTTAGAGGATTCGTAGTGATCGAGTCCTAAACCGTAGGAGGCCCGGTGATCCATTGCCTGTTGACCGGGAGTCTTTGCCATTTCAGGAGAATGCCCACTTGGAGAGGTTGTTGGCTAAGGCCAACCAAAACAAAAGGCTGCTAAGGAACATGAAAAACCACTATTGGGCTAGGATGCACGTTTGTAAAGCAAAAGATGAAAGTGTTCCAAAGAAGATTGACCGAGGCTCTTAGGAGGAAGAAGAAGGCCAACCCACTCCGCATCTTGGCCGAGGCTTCTCTCACTCATCATGACACTCACTAGCCTCTTCACAGCGCCAAGCACAAAAAATTTTGGAAGTTTTGGCTCATTTTTGGCATTTTTGGGCAATTTACAGGTTTTGGCTTCTCAACGGGTCTCACCCCCGGAGAGACCCTTTGTCATCGTAGCTCCGTTTTGCGGAAACTCAGCATTGATGGATTTTTCATGCAAAGTTACATATGCCCATGCATTACCTTGAGTTTTCATGGAGTTTTGGGTCTCCAAAAGGTCAAAATACAGTCAAATTTTGACTTTCTGCCCCTTTTCTGAGCTGCAGAAGTAGTCTTGGGAGAATTGACTTTTGACTAGGCAAATGACCTCCAAATTCACAAATTCCGGTTGGGTTGGAAATTATACTCAGAGACCTTTCCAACGAGCTATCCTGTACCTCATTCTGACACCGGGAAGGCCTCCAAACAGGCTCCAAAGTGCGCGACCCGTTGAGGGAACTTTGCCAGTTTTGACCAGTTCAGCCCAGAATTTGCAGTTTAGCTCCAGTTTGACTTGCTGAGGTCGATGGTGGTCCTTTTGACTGTACTTTTGGCACTTTTTGGGTACTTTTACTCTTGTTTTACTCTTCTAGAAGTTTCTCTCATGTAAAAGGGTAAAATTGACTGTATGAACTGGTTTCCAAGTTTTTAGAGGCAAGTTGTTTTGACTGCCTATTTTCTAGTGCTTAGTTTAGAAGTGGTTCAAACAGCTCCTAGGATAGTGAGCTCGACCCATGGAGGCAGGGAAAGAGGTTAGATCATCTATATTATGTACTTTCATGCTCATTTTCATGGTTGGACTCTTGAGGGAGGAACTATCATTGTATATTTTGCTTGTATCTCTGCAATTTTTGGCTAAGGAAGACCAGGGTTTTGCAGTCATCTTTGGGATTCATGTGGACTCAGGTGTTGATGGTGTGTTTCTTTATGTTATTGTAAGCTTTGTGATGTGATTCATTTCCTTTCTATACTGCTGCATATTAAACAAATGAAGTGATAAAGTCAGAATTCATGTTTGCCATGCTCTACTTTTAAATTTGTTTAATTTCTATGTTTTCTGCTGTCTAAAGAGAATTCAAATCCATTGTTTGCTCTCTTTAGCCTTCTTTTCTTTCTTCCTAATCATCCCTTTCAGCTAAAAACATCAATACAACTTCCTACCTTGCCCCAAAGACCCCCTGCAGAAACTGTGTCCAATCCCCGCACCCTAAATTGCAGTTCCTCAATTTGCCACCAAAAACCCCAAAAACCCCCAAATCAACCTTCAAATCAGTTTACTAGCCTAATATCTGTGTTACCTTGATTGGTCATCTCCTCCCATTGAAAATTTACCGAGATTGACCGGAGAGAGCCTTCTCCTGCCCCGTAGGGCCAGCTACGAGGCTGAATGGTTTGATGCAGCTTTGAGATTTGCCTTTTCAGCCTGAGGTGAAATTTCAAGTGCTAACACCATCAACCTCTTCACTTGAAGTGGCATTCTCCTTCCTCTAGTTTGTCGCTAGAGGTGTCTCCATTGTTTTACAACTCTCCATGCAAAATATCTATTGTACCTTAGTGGCATAATTTCATGAGACATAAACAATTCCCCATCACCTTGCCATACTTCCAACTTGAGGAGGGAGTGCATGAGACCCATGTCTTTCATTTGAATTCCCTTGCAAGGTCATCCTTGAAAAAGTTGATCAGCTTCTCATCACCTATCAATATTAAATCATCAAAATATAAAACAATGATAAGAAATTTAGCTTCTACCAAAATATGATAGAGGTTCACATCTGCTTCACTTTTGGTGAAACCCAATCTAGTGAAATAAATATCAATCTACATTTACCAAGCTCAATGTGCCTATTTGAGACCGTACAATGCTCGCCTGAGTTTGCACACATGAGACTCCTAATCAAATGTCTCGAAACCTTTTGGTTTTTCTATGTAAACTTCCTCCTCAATAACACCTTTTAGAAATGTTATGTTTACATCCATCTGGTGGATCTTCCACCACATCTGCATAACCATTGCAAGAATTGATCTAATGGATGAATACCTTGCTATGAGAATAAAGGTTTCCTCATAGTCAATTCCCTCAACTTGAGAGAATCCTTTGGCCAAAAATTTGGCCTTATACTTCTCTATGCTTTCGTCTGGGGCATGCTTAACCTTGAAGATCCATCTTGAACCCACAACTAATTTATCTTACGGTCTTGGTACCACTTCCCAAACATTGTTCTTCATCATGGATTCATGTTCTTCCACCATTACATCAACCCAAACTAGTTTCTCAACTACTTCCTCAAACGAGGATGGCTCAGTCTCTACAATCTCAATCATTAGAGCCATGTACCCAATGTACCTCTCACGTGACCTCATTTTCTTTTGTAAATTTGAAGTCCAAAAAATCAGTGGCAAGCCTTGGTCATGTAGCATATCTCTCGCAGCTCTCGTAATGCTTTGGTTCTTTCTCTCAGCTACCTTGTTCTGATGTGGGTTGTGGGGAGTTGTCAATTCTCTTCAAATTCCTTCTTTGTCACAAAATTCCTTGAATTCATTTAAAACATACTTACCTCCGTTGTCGCTCTTGAGAGACTTTACCTTCTTTTCGATCTCTTTCTCAACTTGTGCCTTGCATTCTACAAATTTTGAGAATGTCTCATCCTTCTTCTGCATGAAGAAGGTCCAACACTTCCTTGAGAAATCATCATTAAAAATAACATATTACTTATGTATGGAAGTGGAGGCTGTCAAGAAGGGTCCACAAACATCAAAGTGGACTCTCTCCGATACTGCATGTGTTTTTTCGTCTCGATCATGGAATGTGGATTTTACATAATTCCCAAAGGTATAACCCTTATAGACATCCTGCTACTTAAGCAATCCTTTAGTGAGGCCAGTGGTTATTTGCTACATAATCTTAAGGGCACCATGCTGCCAAGTCTTCTATGTCATAGCTCACTGACATCGTGACTTTGCACTTTCTCTTCCTTACTACTTAATGCAACGTAATCTTCCACATTAAGTTTATATAGGTTCTTCACATAAACCCCAGTCTTCTTCACCTGTCTATTGGCTATCTGTCTCGGAAATGATTTCCCTTTGCTCAAGATCACATCATAACCATGGTTTTCCAAAATTTCTACAAATATGAGGTTCTTCTTTAGGTATGGCATGCACATGACATATTTGAGCTGAATATGGGATCTCCACTCCCTCTTAAAGGTTATTGTACCAATCTTGGTAGCATTGTACCTTCCATCATCCCCAAGCTCAATATGCATCTGGAGATATTTCTCCTCCAAGTCACTGAAAAAATATCTACATCTTGTCATGTGGAATGAGGCAATTAATTCAAGGTACCACACACTTCCCATCACAGTGTTGGCAATGCATGTGATAAGGGTGAAATCTAGCTCAAACTATGAAGCCAATACTTCACCTATTTCTCCTCATGAGTTCCTCTTACTAGATGTTGTGTGTGGACACTTTGTAGCATAGTGCTCAAATTCATGACAATTGAAGCATTTTATTTTGGAAAAGTATTTCTTCTTTCCCCCTTGGTTGGGTTCTAGTTTGGTTTGATATTTATTCCCTTTTCCCTTCTTTCCTTTTCCAACCAATGCAAAGTTTTCTTCATCCTCTCCCTTGTATGAAATTCTATCTCTAGTATTTTACATGATCTCTTCTTATACCAAATTAGACCATAAGTGTTCCCAATTCAGAAATTTCTCCCTCCTATTCGCCAAGTCCTATTAGTTATGCCAACTTTTGGGAAGGCCTAGAAGAGCTAGGCTCACCAAGTCATATTTTGCAACATTCACACCAACCCGTCCAAGCTCATCCCTAACTTGTATAAATCTAGTGAGATACTGTGGAATAGTATCATTCTTTTGCATCTTGATGTTTTGAAGTTTGTCTTTAATGGCCAATTTTCTATCATCACTATTATTCCTCAATAGCTTATTTAGTTCCTTCCACATTATGAAAGGAGTTTCTTTCCCATGGGTATTTGAGACAATGTAGTCTCGCA
This sequence comes from Pinus tabuliformis, assembly GCA_031772625.1. Taxonomy (NCBI): domain Eukaryota; kingdom Viridiplantae; phylum Streptophyta; class Pinopsida; order Pinales; family Pinaceae; genus Pinus; species Pinus tabuliformis. The sequence continues at coordinate 934,101,332 of CM062819.1, read as the reverse complement.
CTCCCTCCAAGTTTATTCTCCTCGACTTGGCTACATCTTTCTTCCATTGGATTAGGTTTTGGGCATCGGTTGATCCTGGTTTTGGAATGTCTATCTTGAAATATTCCAGAAATCCATTTTCATCAAGCACTTCCACCATGTGATCCTTACATGAAATGAAATTTGAGTTGCCTTCAAAGACATGCTCTAATATTATTCTATTGAAGGGTATTCTCCCAAATCTAAAGAAATCATGCTACACTAAAGCTGCAAATTCAAACTTCCTGAGGAACAAACTCAAAATTCTTGTTCTAATGTGAATCCACCTCTGATACCATGTAGAAATTTGGTAATAGAATTACAATTTCTCAAGAAATTTAATCTAAAGCAAGAGATACAATTCTACTCTACTACTCTGTGGAAATTAATTCACAATTTAGAACAACATTTGCAAACATGCATCAATCATATACACAAGTACATATATTTATCTAGGGGAAACCAACCGTAAAAACCCCTTAAACCTTCTTTCATTAATCAGATGAATAGAGAATGTATTATAATTTCTTGCTCACTCTGAGCACAACTTTGAAGTGAATAACCTTTCTCTCTGCTAAGTGAGAAGCTCTCACCTAGACTTAGTCAATTTCTACCTCCACCTGAGCTCCTATTTCCTTGTGCAAATCTTGAGGAAATTAGCCACTATTCTTTAGGAATTTCCTCCAAAATTCTTGTGCGATTCCCAATGATTGATCAATGATTTTATGCAACACCTATACACTCAAGACTAGTCTACAATTGATGTTACACTTCCTTGGAATCTCCACCATAGTTGAGGAACTTGAATTCCTTGCATGCACTAGCTATTTTTGGTTGATTGATTAGTTAACTGGATGATCACTAAGTTAGACTATTGTCCCACTGTACAACTAACCTCCAACTAGTTCTATCAATAGTTAGAACTAGTTTAACTAAATACAACTGGAAATAATTGAACTAGATTGCTACAAATTAGCAATCACACATGCATAACTGAACTCCAAGCCCTCTAACTTGAATTTACTGAGCTAACTGAGTGACAAGAGCCATGTCACCTCAGTTAACTACCTCCAAGTTCTCTGTTGATGTGGAAACTTCGAATTTTCTCAATTTTACCAATGCTAATTCAAATTGAGACTTTCTTGCTACATTTTTCAACATTTTACGGTAGTCAAATCCTATTGTCATTGTTCATTCTGACTCATAATATATTATGTATTATCTTGTGTTGTTGTCACAAATGCCACATTTGCTGCAACGACTACTCGTGGGTTTCTCCTGGCTTGGATGTTATGAACCTTTCTATGTCTATGGTAACAAGATGACCAAGGTCATCAGGAAAACAACTTCGCCTCTCCTATACAATCCTATTCTTCAACTGGTTGAAAATAAAGTTCGATATATCCATGACCCTGTTGTCAAGTTGAGGAAAAATTTCCATCTTGCTAAATGGGAGATGACCACTAGTGAGAGGAGGTCCTAATTGATTACTTGGATCATCTGTAATTGGTTCAATAACTTCCTCCTCTCCCAACTCTAACTCTATGTCACAGACCATTAGTTCTTCCTCCATTTTTTTCGCAACTTCTTCTTCCTATTTTTTCTTCATCTCCTCTTCCTCCAACCGCTTTCGTTGTTCATATTCCTTTTCTTTTTCCATTTCTTTATCTTCTCTCTGCTTATTTAATATTTCTTCTTGTTGTTCCTTCTACTACTCCTCCACTTTTCTCTTATTTAGCTCTTATTTCTTATTTAACAAGTCATATTTCTTCCTCTTTTCTTGTTCCTCTTTGTGTTTGTGTTCTTCCTCTCTTTTGTGCTCTTCCTCTTGTTGCTTTTCTTCTACTTGTATTTTCTTTTCTTCCTCCATTTGCTTTATTTGCTTCTTTGCCTCTATTGCACCTTTGAAAATAGGATCCACCTTGAAATTTATGTTTCCTTCAGCAACCGAATCATGTTTTGGCCTCTTCTTTGATAATACAGTTTCAACATGGAAAATCACTTCCTATTGAATATCCTCCATCTATGTACTTAGTACCTATGAAACATGGGAGGGCCCTGCCTCATCACCTGGCTAGTCCTTCCCTAATGCATTGTACTAGTTTTGGATCTTCTCATCTTTTGGGATTGTCGTAGGTAACAACTTGGTGTAATGTATCTTGGTACAATGTTGTCTACAAACATTTCTAGAGTCGTATTTATGAAAGCTCATTACTCCAAAATGAAGGCGCTTATGTTCTTCAATCTCACCTTCAATTGTATTAAGGCTCTTAAGCTCATACAATATGATCCGTAAAGTAAAATAGGGCCAAGGAGACTTATTTTTCCTTTAGATCCATGCAGACAAACCGTTGTTCAACTCATAGGCAACCTCCTGCAAGACCACTTTGTTGGTCACATACCTTGGCATAAGGTGAGGGGCAGTTTGGCACCCAAACACTCTTATGTATGTGTCATGAGATGAAGTGAACCAATACACAATCTCATAGAGCGCCTACTTCACCTGATCTATTTTTTATGGAGATTATACCTCATAAATCATTTGATATAAAACTGCAAAAAAGTGCTCGGCTAATCTCACATTTACTCCTCTAAAACTGACTTTTGAAAATCGTCTGCAATGAAGATAGACAAACAAGTTCTCTTGAGGGTTCCAATTCCATTTCATCCTTGTGAATGTATAGTGAGCATAGATTCCATCTAGAAGATAAGTAGTCATATAGAATTCTGGTGACTATTTGGCTTCTAAAGCTATCTTGGCCTGCTATACAGTGATCTACAATTGGCGAGAGAGGATTTCACCCCAATTGAAGATCATGCCTCTAGAAATAACCAGGTTGAGTAAATAAACTAATCTCTCTTCACAATATTATGTTCTTCTACCCATGCAATCTACAACACATTTCCATAAGATACAAATACACTTTTCTCAATAATTTGGTCTTGTAAACTTTGCAGGCTCTTTCCACCATGACTTGATAATCTCCCTAGTATTCAAGTTAGCCCAAGTTTCATAGAACTATTTATTCAAACACTTCTTGTGAGTTACCATTTTATAATAGGAATGTAAAGCATGTGGATGATAGGTGGTAATCTTCTTTTTGCTGAGAACTATATTCTTACTATCCATATGTATCAAGATCCATTCAATAGGTTTTGTACAGGCTAGTACTAGAAATATGCATACTGCTCTATGCATTCTTGACCTCTTAATGTTTATGTATACTTTCCTATCCTCCATATTCTTCGGTAACTCCTTTTTCATGAAGGCATCTTTTATATCCTTCAATGAGACTTTGAGATATTTATTAATGAAACATTCAGTGTCCAATAAGATGGGAGTAGTTGGCTTGGAACATTCCACTACCTCCTTAGTACTACTTTAAGAAGTTTCTTTTGATGTATCCTTTCAAGTGGTGGGAGGCATTATCTATGAAGACGATGAAAGGCTAATGTGTATTATGTCTGCAACACCTGCAAATGGAATATCACTCATGGAAAACAAAAGTTACTTCCTATAAATATCCTAACTATCGTATGCAAGCTATGCAAAAGATCATGACTAAAAAGAGAATTTAGAAAGATAGGATAAAAAGCTTGACAAGGATGAGACAAGATGGATTCATTAGCCACTAGAAGTGTGCACTACACCAAGGAAAGGAAGAGAAGGTGTAAGTCAAGATCACAATGCACAGGGAAGTCAACACTAGAGCTTAGAACTACGCCATGCACACTTGTGAGAGACATAGACTTCTCTTGGTTATATGTCACAATTGTAGTGAGAAAGGGTGAGGCACATGGTGAATAGAAGTGAGCAATCTTCTAGGAAGTTTCAGTAAAGGGATAGGTCATAATTGCAGTGGGCAAGGGATACCTCATTGTAGACTAGAAGTGCACTATGCATTCTAGAAGGGAAGCCTTTCTTAGTTGGGTATAATTTAGATTTACAGTGGATTCTTGTTTCATGTAAGTGTGCATTTCTCAATGAGAGAGTGATAAAATAAAAAATGTCTAAGTGATGATCAATAACAAGTCAATGGCACAATAAAATTGAGAGAAACAAGTCACAAATGTACATATATCTTGTCGCAATCATGACTAGAAGGCGAAAGGTCATGGAATGTGAAGAGTCATTAAAAATGCCACATGTGATAGCAAGATGACACTTGTAGGAGCAAGAATAGATAAAAGTGACACTTATATGAAAAAACAAGATTAAAATGCCACTAAAAATGACAAAAGAAAACAAAAGCAACACTTTGCAAGACTTTCCAAGAACCTACATATTTGTGACCAAGGGCGAGAAAAAATCCTTGTGATTATAAAATGCGCTCAGCCCAAAGTGAATAGAAATTGTGATAATGAACAATGAAATGGGATCCTTACAAAGGAAAACTACATGCAAGTTAATATTAACATTTTGACACATGCTCACCACTTGTCGCTTAATCACTGAGTTAGGTGAGTGAAGTGGGAGAGAGTACCTATTTTATAGTGTGTGTTCTGCATGCAAACAAGGAGTGCGCATGTGTGAAGAACAAGGAGTGCACACCTGCTAGAGATAGGGAGTGCACACTTTCTGGAGACAAGGAGTGCGCACTCATTGTGGACAAGGAGTTCATTAAATTTTGATAAAGAAGTGCACTCTGCTAGGAAAGGGAAGTGTACTCTCACACAAGAGGGCACAATTTTCTCCAACAGTGCATGTGTAGTCACTAAGTTTGGAAAGTGCGCTCTCACTAAGGAAGAAAGGTGTGCTTTCTTTATTTTGTGTGGTATGCATGTTATGTGAAGAGAGTTTGGCTAAGTCAAAGAAAATCTAGTGGGTTTACTATCTTTAGAAAGATGACACGACGACTTCCAAAGATAAGAAAGCAACAGTTAGGAAAATTTAACCTGGGAGGAAAAGTAACACTTAGAAATGTTGAAAGGATAACTGACACTTAGGAAGACGTGAACAAATGATAAGATGATTACATAAGATACTTATGAGTGACAGCTCATGAAAACATAGGTAGGCTCCAAAATTGCATGACGCAAATGTTTTTGAGGGTCATTGTCGCAACAACAATACTTCTTTAGTTATTGTTACATCTCAATTTATAAATATATGTTATTGCTAAATCACTGCTTATTTTCTCTTGGTTCTATTATTTCATTCTCCATTGTTTCCTTTTTTAGAATCATATTTCCTTTAATGCATACAATATGGAGTAGGTAATATGAAAATTGAGAAAAAGAATTACATATATTTGCATCAATTGGTTGAATTGGATAATCACGTTGTTGTTGTTGTTGTTGTTGTTGTTCTCTCAATATTTCTCACCTTTTCCTCATCCATTCTGTAGCAATTTCTTGGGCTTCCTCTTGGTTTGGAATTTAAGCCCCCTTTTTAGAATGACACCTCCAATTTCCCATGCTTGTTGTCAATCTTTATGTTATTTCTGTGTTCTCTACTATTTTTCATGAATGGATGTTCTATTCTGTTATTATTTTTTATTTTTTTTCGGTGGCAGAAGGCGCTTGATTGAGCCTCATGGTTACTTGCATAGATGAATACTTGGTTGGTGGAAATTTATTACTAGAAACACTCGACCAAGCTCCTAGATCTATAACAAGTCAATTAATATTAATAATGTTTGGTTGTTGGTGTTGGTGGCGATTGATGGTTATAAAAGCTCAATCAAGTTTAATTATTTTTATACACTTATTATGCTATGCTACTTATTGTCTACCACTTTTTGATTTTTTAATTTTTATACCAATATAATACATATAGAAGCATTTGTAGAATTGTCCAAATGATATAAGAGACCCTATTTGTAAAGAAACAATAAAGAAGACCCGCAACATTAAATTGATGGCTCTTTGAAGGGTATCATAAATAATAAATACTAGCATACCCTCGAAGTAGGGGAAGGAAACACCAAAGAGAATAAAAGGTGGATATATTGTAAAAGGATAGTAGAGTATAGCTTTTAGGATAACGGGTCAATGTGTTCAATGGAAAGTACAAAGTTTGAAAGATACTTATATATAAGTCACAAAGATACTTATGTAAAATTAATAGTATGACATAAATGATAAGAAATATGGTTAAATACATCTTATCATGTTGTCAAAACAATGAAACTTATAAGTGATAGGTGCTTACAAATTCTAACATACTAACACTTACCAATCTAATCTATCGTTTACATATTCACCTAGTATTTATTTTTTTTCAATATCTTCTTCCACTTATATTAAGTCCATTTTTATTATTCATGCAACATTTATTAACAATTATGATATGCATAGAAGCATTGATTAAGGTCGCTTTTTCCTAGTGTTTTTTTATAATTTTTTTGGTGCTTTTTAAAAGAATATTTTGATTAAAATTCAAAATATGTAATTTCATCATAAAAAATTGTAATCTCTACAATTCAAAAATATGGTTTAAAAAATTTTGAAGTCTTCAAAATCAACTGACAAGATAAAAATTATATACAATGATAAATTATTCATAAATCGTTTTTCTCTAGTATATGCAAGGGTGTGGCATTTTAAGTAAAACTTACAAAACACCCTATTCAAATAGATTGTATATGTTATTATTTCCTACCTAGTAGGGAATATAGTAGGTAATGTGTTAGCATGTGAATAAGCTCAAATATTATAGTTACTCTAATGAGGGAAATTTCTACCTCTACTTGATTTACTATTCTATTCATTTTTTCAAAATTGGAATAATTTGGATTGCCTTAAAATGGAATAAAACTTCTAGGGGGGGATTTTCATAGTCAAAGTTCTCATCAATTAAAGGAAACAATCATTTCCAACAAAAATTATCCAATTTAAGAAAAAATTCCACCTAAAAGATGAATTTGTCCACTTATTATCACATATACATTTGACATTGTTCTTTTCCCATTACAAAGGAGTCTCGCTACTTAGTAATACAAATATCTCCACTCTCATTTGTCTTCCTACATAATAACGTTGAACAACCAATTTGTCTCCACTCCCATTTGTATTCCATAACGTTGAACAACCAATTTTTTAAACCACTGAGGGTTTTAAGGGTCTGAGCTCCAAATCGCCAAGGATGTGTTGAAGAGACACTTGGAATAGTTGTTCCTCTTCCACTTCCAATATGATTTGATCATATCAAAATGGTCATATTCTTTATAAATTTGCCTCATTAGGCACTTCATCGATCTATAATTTTCTCTATGATATTTAGATATTTCATATGAGAATAAGAAGTTGGATAGATGGTTTAATATTATTGTTTGTGGCCATTGTAGGTAGAAGGAAATGGGGTTTATATGATCATTGATCATACTTGCGTCATTGTCATGGTGGGAGCAGGTGGTGTTGGTTTGAGAGCCACTATCAGGATTTAAGAGCACGTATTCCACACAACTTACGTCACCAAGCTCTTTCCCATGCAATCACACACTATTGTAGCATATGTAAGAGGGAAAATTATGCATTATACAATGTGATGCATTCAAAGTTGTCCATGACCACATGTTAGTGCTTGATAGGACATGGACACATGACAAAAACGTTAAAAGAACTCTCCCTTATAAAAACCTTCAGTGTAATTAAATTAAAAAATGCATTGTACCAATTCTTTTAAAGGGAGGTTCCTCTTGCACCGTTCATCATCTGTCAACAACATATCAACAAATTCCATGTGTCTCTATCTCACAATGTATGAACAAGCACCATGTATAGAACGTTACATGTTGCCATTTTTCTTTCTTTCTTTTTGTACCATTTTTAAAGTTTAATCTTTAATCTCATGTATGAAGAATAACTTTGGTATTTCATGCACATAATTTGCTCAAATATTCGATTCATAATACTACATTAAATGTGGTAAAATTAATTTATAGCCTAACTACCAAGGCGATAATGTGCTCGAGAATGTTTATTAATGAAAACCAAACATCGACAATTATAGGTGACGCAAGACATGATGTATCTTGAGACTTTATTAATGTAAAACCATCATTTCTTCTACCAATGTAAATGAAGAATCTCCCTTCATTCATTCTAGCCTTGAAGAGTATTTATTCCTATGTACTTGCATGCACAAATAACACCAGAAATATTATGATGCACCTAGTCTCTGTCTAAACTAACAGATGCTCCCACTGCAAAACTGAAGCATGAATAAACAGAAGCAATTGCGATGAAGACCAAGTACCGAGGGTGTCGACTGAAATTGTGTCTATTCGCAGAATTCATAATTGTAGTGGTTGGCCACTAGCAACAGAATGCTCTGACTGGTCTTGCGGTGAATATTCTTGTTGTATAACAGCCTTTTGATTCTATGCAATTATATGAAGAAAAGGGGTTGAAATAAAAGTAATAAGGTCATGTTTCTAGGAAGTAAGGGAAATAACTTGGCAACACTACTCAGGGTCTTTCATAAAATGACCCACCTTCTTGACAGAAATGAATGGAAATGTGAATTAAACTCGAATTAATGACAAGTAATCTAGACACATATCGAGGAATGTTGCAACGTAACAAAAAATCTAATGGTAGAAGGAAATCTTATCGGGAATTAGGAGACATGTTTGGTAACTAACTCAGACATGACTGAAAATAATGGTAGACAAGAAAATTATTAATGATCCTGAAAATACAAGATATGACAAAAATATTCCCAACCGCAATGGGTTGTGGTGGGTCGCAACTGAAAAAATAGCAACCTTGTAGAAGAGACTGAAAACACAAAAACTACTAACTTGTCAAAAGGCTTATTGAGGCATTCTACCCTAAATCATTCTTACTACTTTCGTGAGGACAGGACACATTATTTGGAAGTCGGAACAGAAAAATAAGGCTTTAGGTGAGTGCCATTCACCCATCCATAGAAAAGTGTACCATCGAATTGAGAAAGTCAAACAACAATAGAATCTTTGATTTCTGCAACATAAAAGGGACCAAGCCAATGCATTTGGAGCTTACCAAGATGCTTGTAATACTTGTTTTCATAGAGAAATACATGGGCGCCCACAAAAAAAGGATTTATTTTTTATGTGTCAATCGTGCCAAGCCTTATGATGCTCCTTCTCAATAGTTTGATGAAAATAAGAAAGAAATCGGGAGTCATCCAACTGCAATAATTCATGCACTCGTTTAGGAATGGACTCATATTCATACATTCGATTTGCATGACTAATAAAAATATTTGGAACAATAAACTCAGCAAGAACAAAAAGTTCTTTCCCATAAAAAAGTCCAAAAGGAGTATACTTCTGAAATTGCTTGACTGTGGTTTAGTAGGCCCACAAAGTAGCAGGAATTCATTCATCCCAATCTTCTATGTTTATGGAACAAATCTTGGTAAGCAATTTCTCCCAAAAAAATTTAAAATATTTGAAAGTCCCATTGGCTTGCGGATGATACATGTTTCATTATGCTAAAATATCCCCACCTGAAAACAATACTCCTCTGATAGCTCAAAGGGCTTGCGCTATCTTTTCATCAACATCATAAAAGGAAAAATATCTACAAAACTGGGCAAACAACACATCCCAATTTGTTGTTTCATGATGCTAAAATATCCCCACATGAAAACAATACTCCTCTAATAGCTCGAAGGGCTTGCACTATCTTTTCATCAGAATCATAAAAGGAAAAATATCTACAAAACTGGGCAGATAACACATCCCAATTTGTTGTTTGGTGTTTCAACTCCTCCTGCAAGTACCAAGCTTGCAGAATATTTCCCAAGGAATGGATAAATAGATGTTGCTAGATTTTAATTGTCAAGCCATCAGTCTTCCATATAGAATACTAATGCCTAGCATGCTCTTGCGGGAAAGTATGACCATCATAACTGGGAATTTTTCTTAGAAGCTCATTTGGAGGAAGAAATAGATAAATCAAAACAACCTTAGTTGTGCTCCAATCTGGAAGCTGATCTCGATGGGTTGCCCATCATCTTGCGGGGGTTGCTTGTAGAGAAACATTCATTAAAGTAATATTTCGACTTTCCTCTATACAAGAATCAATTTCTTTAATAAAATTGACAACATAATTAGTAACATTGAAAATAGGATACTCATGTACCTCAATACCAATCCAACAGAAACATCGAACAATGGCACAATGTCGAGAATGAAGTTCATGAGAACCTTGTTGCCAATCTTCCATCATAGCCTCAGAGCCAACTTCAGTACTTTGAATACTCCACCAACTGATATATCCAGTTGTTGTGGGATTAATATAATCTTCTAGCCTCCCAATAGTGAGTTGATATAGTTGATCCAACATGTTAGGTGACTCAACATCATCCACCAATTCATTAAATCTAGGGTCTTGATAAGTATCAAGCAGTTGTATAACTCACATGCCATCTACTTCAAAAGTCATAGTTTCCCGCTTCAAAAATTAAGGGAGTTTTGAGGTATAAAATGGGCCTCCTAAGGAAATTATAAAGTAATAGTGGAAATAATAAAATAAGATTAGATTACATCATCAAATTTTAGAGGGAAAACGAAAAAACTATTTTTCTAGCTCGTATTTTCAACTTATCTCCCTATGGGTTTACTCAAACTTCAAGCCACAACACTGGTTGGATGCAAAATTTGATTTCTCATGCAAGGAGTACCCATGTTTCATACTTTCTATGGACTTGCTACAAGGAAAATGAGAAATACATGAAAAACGTGATTGCAATCACGTTTTTTCATGTATTTCTCATTTTTCATGTAGCAGGGTCCATCTAAAGTATCCAACATGGGTACTCCTTGGATAAGGAATTAAATTTTGCATCCAATAAGTGGTCCTGCTCGAAATTTGAGTAAAACCTTAAGGAGATAAGTTGAAAAAGTAGTTTTATTATTTTATTAATTTTTAATCTTTTTAGTTTTTTACTCCTAAAATGGTGAATCATCCCCCCTGGTTGACATCATCATATTGAACCCTATTGGTTCTTATAAAGTTTATTTTGGTTGTACATTTTTCTTAGGAGGCCCATTTTAGACCTCAAAATTCCCTTAATGTCAATGATTGCATAATTCTCAAAAGCTTAGTCAATACCCAATAAAGCCAGATATGGATCTTTATCCCCAATAATATCAATAACTTCAAAATCTGCATAAGTTTTGACACTAAAAATATCAATTTCAACATCCTCTAATCTGCCAATAGGAAGAATACAATATTGAGTTTCCATCCGCAACTAAATAAGGGAAAATATTAACTTGGGTTTTTTGAGACCTTCCCAGGTTTTTCTTGGTATAATATTGACATTTGAGTCCAAATCCAACGTAGAATCCTTAATTTGAAAACCTCCAATCTAAGAATCCACCAGAAACTCCCTTCTAGTTCGCTTCTTGTTCTGTCATACCCGCCTAGAATGTCATTTAGGTAAATTTGTAGAAATTGGTTCTTCAAAAAACACATCATCCTTAACGACAGTCTTTAACCTTTTCCGCAAGTAACCTACAACTTTGTCATCATTCATAATTTGTAGAAATAACTTAAAACGATCCATTATTGGTTGGAAAGGTTCTGCAAAATGATTCACCTCGTGGCCCTTTACTTTCTCCTATTGTTAATTGTGAGATCATTGCGAAGAAATGAACTGTCGGAAAAGTTCAGTTGCATCCTGATGCTAGCCTAAGCCAACAATACCCACATTATGCAAATAAAATTGCATGTCACTGGTCCTAGGCCTTAATCACCCGATCCATGGTGAAAACCTTCTTAAATAGAGGTTTAGGCTCTTAATTAACTTTATGCGGAAACATTACTTTTGACCATCCAAGTCTGACCCTCAATTGACCTTTGAGTGGTGCTCTACTCAACCTCATAAACTTTATTTAATCTATACCCCATGCCTATTGTCCAAACCTCATACCATGGTCAATTTCCTTTGGTTACACCTGATTTAACTCAAACTACATTAATCTGCTTTATTTCTACTATAATTCTTATATAATAGAAATACTCCACAAAGCACACGTAAACCTTACCTTTCCACCAATCCACGACTTTGACGCATTTTTCGAGGCTCACCTTTATTGGTTCAATATTCCACCGTCGATTTCACTCCCTCAAATCAATGACCATTGTGCAAATCTCCATTCATCCTCCGGAACTCAAAAAAACTTAAACTCCATTCCATAAACTTCTCGGGTTTGCTCAGGCCCAAGCCTTATCGACTTCAATCTTCGCCGTTGATCTTATTATTCAATTTGACGGTTGATGGCTCACCCGATCAACAAACCTAATCAGCGATCCTCCACCATTGATCAAAAACCCATTTGATCGAACGATTAACAACGATATTGGATGGACCACTTGCACGAGGATTACTCGCCCGATAAAGTGGTTTTCTCTCTCCTGCAGTGTGCTACGTGTTGGTTGATAAATGGAATCGGGTGACCACCCTGAATTACCACTTACCACTTTTTCTCCACCCGATAAACCATTTCTACCTATGAAACTAATTTTCTCACGCATTTTTCCCACACGATAACCGTTGATCTAACGGATCTGTTGATTTGACGATCCAGATCAACTTCCGTGATTCACCTTCCGCAAGCACTTGGGTTTAATCTCTGCCGTTCATTTCTTTTACTTTATGTTGTGCAACTTAATCTTGGCCGCTTATCGCAAACAATCTCGTTCGTTGATCTAACTAATGCAATGGCTCTTTTGCATGTTTACTTCCTTCCTTCATGCCTTTACTTTCTTTTCCTTTACATGGTTTCTCAAAGTTCTCTGTGGTTTCGGGCTTACTTCAGGGTTTCTGGTTTTTGGTTGTTCTGCAACACAACTCCCTCCTGAGCTTAACTCCATGTACTCTTATTCACTGCCATCCTTGAACTTCACTTGGATCCTTTGATCAGATTCATCGATCAAACCCCGATCCTACATACTCCCCTTCTTCTCTGTGTTCTACTCGAACTTCACCTGCATACATATACTATGCAAAAACTTCTAATTCACACAATTCATAACTCCATTAATCAATACACACCACACAATTCAGAATCGAATTCCCTGTATTAATAAATAAATATTTACATAAGAGTATTTTTATCTCTCTAGCCTGATATTCTAATCAGTGGCCTCTTTTTTCCTACTTGCTTGTAGGATTACAGTCAAACCTCTAACTCACAACCTCTAACTAGCTAACCAGCTAACTATCTAACTTGACTAACTCTTTTTATGCCTTTTAGACTTACATTTATACAAAAGGATTCTACAACCAATTCCTGGTTTAGATCCTTAATAATTTCAACTAAAACCTAAGAATCCTCTCAATCCTATAAATCATGAACTAATTCCTAATTCAAGATCTACAATTAATTTCCAAATATATCAATCCCTGTGAACTCTTAACTATCCTAATTCTTTCATGTTCCCCTTCATTCGATAACATTTACAATATGCCTCACAATACTTAATTAGATCCTATTTTCATTAAAATAACTCAAAAGCCTAAATAATTACATTAATTTGACACTTAGGAAACCAACTTACTTAAAATACAAGACCCCCTATGTCTACTAAAATACAATGATTTTTCTTGCACTGAATGCTCCTGCATCAGACTCCCAAGGTAGAAAACATTCATGATCTCCTGCTCATGTGTCTTCATATGTTGATAGAAAACCTCCAGGGTCCTAAACTTTAGTTTGTAACTGCCCAAATGCCTTGCACCTTTGCTGCTACTATATATCTGTCGTCTTCTGATTCATTTTCCTATCTTCAATCAGTTTCAAATTCTAATTGATCACACTTCCTATTGTCATTTTCCTCAGCCTGGACTATTTCATCATCAATTGCCATAGTTTTTTAGTCTCCATTTCCAGCACTTCCTTGGACTAGTCCATACTCTGCCATTTTCTACTATCTCTTTCTCTCTATTTCAGGTCATTGTTGTTGTCCACTAACTTCGGCACCTTCACATTTTGCATCTCACTGCACATTTTCCATTCATATTCAAAATGCTAATTACTTTCCTCAACCTTTTCTACTTCAGCTTCTGCTATTACTCTTGATATTGCTCCAAGTACTGCTGTAGATATTGCTTCCACCCAAACTTCTTGAATATCCTTGAATATATCTTCCTCTGCAACATCTAATTTCTGCTCCTTGTCTACAATAAAACTTGTAATCATAAAGCAATTGTTAAAATAAAAATCATAAGGCTTATGTGCCTTTTATTCCTTTGGAAAAAATTCAGCTCACTACTCTAATTCTTCCTCCTCTGTCAGCACATCAATATGTTGTTTTATATTCACAACAGAATTCACAAGACTGCCAGCTAGTCTCTCCTACACACCATCTGTTTCAATGATGTCTTCTTGTCGTTGTCCACTATAGTGAACTTCTTCATTCTCATTCAATTCTGGTTTTACAACCTTACTTTTTGGTTTTCTAGCCTTTTGTCCAAAAGACTTAACTCATGCCATAAATTTGACATCTGACTTGGAATTCCTCCTAAAAGCTCTGTACAATACTCATTATCTTCTTCTTTGTCACAAGTATAACTTCTTGTTGACGCTACTTCTTCATTCTCGATTAGAATAAAATTCTGATCCTACATCTCTGTGATAGTTTTAGATGTCTGTCCATCACTCTCCCTTTGGCCATTTAAGAAAATCAATTCCTCTTTGTCCTCATCAATAGCAAATTCCTTATCATAAGACATAACTGTCTCATCTATACTGAAGATATTTCCTCCACTAAGCAAGGAATTTATGAACTCCTTCTGCTGTAGTAACTAAACTTGATCTTGATTTGAAAGACAATCATCATCATACTTTGCTTGGCAACTTTCAGCTTCATTCAAGGCAATTCCATAAAATGGTTTGTCTTCTGCAATACCTGCATTCACACACAACTTGTTAGTTGTAAAACCACAAGACCTCATGATCTCATTTGATGATTCAATCATCAAGTCCTCCTGCTATTCCAAGTCCTTTACATGACTCAAAAATATTTCAATGGTCTTCTCTTCAATCTCATCAAGTCCTTCACTTGATTGCTTGATATCCTTCTCTATTTGTTCTTGCTTTATGTCAATATCAGAAAATTGTCCTTCTTCACATGTTTCACCTGCAAACATACACAAATTATCAGATTTAAAATCATGTGACCCTTAGGTCTCACTTGAAATTTCAGTCTTCAAGTCTTCATCTTCACCCAAAACTTCACCCCGTTCTGCTTCACAAATGGAAACTTCCATTTCCAACTCAGCTTCTCTGCATTCTTCCACCAGGCCCTTCACTTGCCTCTACTATATCCTTCTCTGTAACTTATGCCACTTCACTAGATTTTTCTTTAAGACCCAACCTAGTCTTTGGTTTTCCTTAAGTATCATCATTAATACATTGAGTTGTTCTTTCATCTCAGCAATATCTTTGTCAATTCCCTCTTGACTCATCCTCTTTCCATTTACCTTGGCATTCTCCTTCTTCATTTTTCTTCTGTTGTGGTATTCCTCAGAACCTCTACTATGACTATTAGTAGTCATCTTCTTCTCCATCTCTATGATTTCTTCACTCACTCACTATGAGCTACATTAAAGCCTCTGCAACAGAGATTCCTCCCTACTGCCACTTACCTCACCAAGCTTTCCTCTGTACTTGGTCTTTTTGCAAGCACTTGGTTCTCTATCTCTGGAACCTCTTTGAGAACTTCTCTCTGCTCCTTGTAGGCTTCAACTCATCTACACCTTTCAAGAACACAATTGTCCTCTTTATCCAACCGCTGTTGGAATTATTCAAGGTTCTGCCACATTCTACTTTCATTCAGAAACTTTTACCAACTTCTTTTATCCCTTAGCAATTCTACCCACATCCCCTGTGGAATTTCCTTTGTGAGCTACAACAATACCTCTGCAATAACAAGTCTCCTTCTTTCTACATATGCCTCACTAAGCTTCTCTCCTCTGAGCTCAGTCTTTTAGCATTTTTCTGGTTCTTTCCTCTGGAACCAATTGAGCACTCTTTGCTCTAGGTTGCTATAATATTCTCACCTTCTTATGTTGTTATCTTCAAGATCTCTACATGATCTTGTTCTACCATTCACCTGCACTTTTAATGGATTGTTCTCTGCTTCTTGCATTTGTAAATTCTGCTGCACTTTATCCCTGTGTGCCTACTGCTTGTCAGATTAAAATCTGATCTCCTCTTGCCTGCTTCCATCACCATTCACCTATATACACACCTTCAAAACATAACTCTGTTCTAATTTTCTCAAAGACCTTTTACAAAGAATTTCCTTATTCTGATCTGATACCAAATGATGCCAGCCTAAGTCGATAATACCCACATTATGCGAATAAAATTGCATGTCACTAGTCCCAGGCCTTAATCACTTGATCCATGCTGAAAACCTTCTTAAATAAAGGTTTAGGCTCTTAATTAACTTTATGCGGAAACATTACTTTTGACCATCCAAGTCTGACCCTCAATTAACCTTTGAGTGGTACTCTACTCAACCTCATAAACTTTAGTTAATCTATACCCCACGCTTATTGTCCAAACCTCATACCATGGTTAATTTCCTTTGGTTACACCCAATTTAACCCAAAATACATTAATCCACTTTATTTATATTATAATTCTTATATAATAGAAATACTCCACAAAGCACACGTAAACCTTACCTTTCCGCCAATCCACAGCCTTGACACATTTTTTGAGGCTTACCTTTATCGGTTCAATCTTCCAGTGTCGATTTCACTCCCTCAGATCAACGACCATTTTGCGATCTCCATTCATCCTCTGGAACTCAAACAAAGTTAAACTACAGTCCATAAACTTCTCGGGTCCACTCAGGCCCAAGCCTTATCGACTTCAATCTCTGCCATTGATCTTACCATTCAATCTGACAATTGATGGTTCACCTGACCAACAAACCTAATCAGTGATCCTCCACCATTGCTGAAAAACCCGTTTGGTCCAACGATTAACAACGATATCAGATGGACCACTTGCACAAGGATTACCCACCCGATAAAGTGGTTTTCTCTCTCCTATAGTGTGCTACATGTTAGTTGATAATGGAATCGGGTGACCACCCTGAATTACCACTTACCATTTTTTCTCCACCTGATAAACCATTTCCGCCTATGAAACTACTTTTCTCACGCATTTTTCCCATGCAATAATCGTTGATCTAATAGATTTGTTGATCTGACGATCCAGATCAACATCCGTGATTCACCTTCTGCAAGCACTTGGATTTAATCTCCACCATTCATTTCTTTTACATTATGTTGCACGACTTAATCCTGGCCGCTTATCTCAAACAATCTCATCCATTAATCTAGCTGATCCAATGGCTCTTGTGCACATTTACTTCCTTCTTTCATGCCTTTACTTTCTTCGCCTTTATGTGGTTTCTCAAAGTTCTCTGTGGTTTCAAGCTTACTTCAGGGTTTCTGGTTTTTGTTTTTTTCTGCAACACAACTCCCTCCTGAGCTTAACTCTGTGTACTCTTATTCACTACCATCCTTGAAATTCCCTTGGATCCTTTGATCGGATTCATCGATCAAACCCTGATCCTACATACTCCCCTTCTTCTCTGTGTTCTACTTGAACCTCACCTGCATACATATACTATGTAAAAACCTCTAATTCACACACAATTCATAACTCCATTAATCAATACACACCACACAATTTAGAATCGAATTCTTTGTATTGATAAATAAATATTTACATAAGAGTATCTCTCTCTCTCTAGCCCGATATTCTAATTAGTGGCCCCTATTTTCCTATCTGCCCGTAGGCTTACAGTCAAACCTCTAACTCACAACCTCCGACTAGCTAACTAGCTAACTATCTAACTTGACTAACTCCTTTTATACCTTTTAGGCTTACATTTATACAAAAGGATTCTACAACCAATTCCTGGTTTAGATCCTTAATAATTTCAACTAAAACCTAAGAATCCTCTCAATCCTATAAATCATGAACTAATTCCTAATTCAAGATCTACAATTAATTTCCAAAGTTACCAATCCCTATGAATTCTTAACTATCCTGATTCTCTCATGTTCCCCTTCATTCAAGAATATTTACAATATGCCTCACAATACTTAATTAATTCCTATTTTCATTAAAATCACTCAAAAGCCTAAATAATTACATTAATTTGACACTTAGGAAATCAACTTCCTTAAAATACAAGACCCCCTGTGTCTACTAAAATACAATGTTTTTTCTTGAGATGAATGCTCCTGCATCTCGTCCCTATAGTAATCCTTGTGTTGATTTGGATCATAAGACTTCTTTGGAGATGCAGGTCTTATAATGGTTGGCTGATCAGGAGTTCCCATATCGGCTCTAGTCTTATTCCCTCCCCTTGTAACAAAATTGATATTAGGATTCATTGTAGGACTAGGATCCCAAAGTTCTACATATATTAAATTAGCTCCTTTGACCTGATTACATTCCTCCCACTGAGCAATAAGTTCAGGACAATCTTCAATTGCATGTGTATTTACTCGACAATATGAACACCAAGGTCTTCATGGCAAAGGACATTCTATCATGACATGGCCTTCCTGATCATAGTTATAACACCTAATCGAACCTCTTCCACTTGTCCTTCCTCCTCTTGGAGCTCCCCCTCCTCGTCCTCGAGGAGTCTCATTGACACGAAAAGAAGTATGGTCAAGGCAGTTAGCTAAAGCATCCAAGGACTGCCATTGATCCATATGATGATTGGGAGATCCACAAAATCACATAAAAAGTTATTGGGAACAATGGAGCACTTATGTAGAAAAGGACATAGAGGAGGTAAATGACCAAAACTTCAAAAAATATCACAATAATCATTCACATACATACCTTTAGGATTTGGAAATGTCTGGAATTGCGTATAGCCCTAATAAGGAAGAGAAGATGAAATGTGTACACCTTCGTGGGACTGCGGTGGAGGGGGTCCCATAGGAGCACTAGATTGTCCTGGTCCCCTCTGTCGTGAGCATTCTGTAACATGATGTCCTTCAACCTGACAGTGAATACACCAAACATGAGGTGTCACAGGCCATAGAGGTGCAAGATCTTTCAATCTATCTATCAATGTAGCAATTTGATTTTGGAGGCCCATAATAGCAGGATTTGTTGAAGAACCACTAATTTTATAGTCTTTCAGATAACTAGCCATAGCCTCTATCTACATTTCTTGCTCCAAGGCTTCTTGAAGTGTATGAATATTCTCCTATGATAACATAATGCGAGTCATTGGTAACAGGGCCTTAATGAAATAATCCCTCTGATGATGCAGATCGATGGGATAAGATAATTTGTTGATAACATCTTTAAAACACTGCATACATTGCCAAGCATATTATCCCTCCTATTGGTGGATATCCAACAATTCCGCCAATCCTTATTGATTTGAATGAGGTAACTTAAATTCCTAAATAAATTCTTGTTTAACCATATCTATACATGCATTAGGGTTACCATTGATCCATTTTATAAACCATCGCAACGCTCTATCCCACAACATAGTTTGAAATTCAATAAGCTTGGTTATGTCAGGAATCTGACAAGCTCTCCTCATAAGTTCACATAAATACTAGCGTTTTTCAACATCCTCACCCCCCCTTCCTACGAATTATGGATATCTGGTAAGTGATCCAGCTGTGACTCTAGCCATAGTTGATTATCTTGAAGAAACAAGTATAAATCCTTGGGAACCCAGTTGAGAACAACTAACTGAACTTGGTTGACTATATCACTAGAATTACCTTTACCCTTATGCAATAACTTGTGTACCTTAGAAAATGGAATATCAGGACTTTGATATGGTACCAGGGGAAGGTTAGGGAGAGGAGGAGTCGTGCTACTACATTGCGGCATTTTATGTTCCAGTACTGAATCATCCTCAAAGAAAAGTCGCATCATTGAAAAATTCATATCGTCATCTTCTAGTGTATGCTCATCCGGTAACACAATTGGTTGGACAGTTGGCTCAGGCATCTGAAATCCTTCTTATTCCTCATATACTTGAGTAGCCACTTCTAAAATCTCTGCTTCACTTTCACTGGCATCTCCTATTTTACCAAAAGAATAACCTTCTTCCTCATTGCTTTTCCACGACCCCAGAGTCTACATTTCCTTATTTCACATGGCTGAACTTCTTACAACATCGCCTATGTGTTGCAATTCCCTTCTTCGAACCCTAACTTCACACAACTTCCTTTCCCACCACTCTTCAACTATTCTTTCCCTCTGCAATGCTTTGAAATCTCTCACCTTCCGAAACTTTTCTTGATTCATGATAATAGCTTCTTCATTCTCCCACTTCTGCATGAAAGTCTTGTCCTCTAGTCCATTCCCCCAATACTAAAAAATTTAAGTTTACTTTTGATCTTGTGAAAACATCAACAAGTTGTCTTCAAACAACAATACTTTAATCCAAAGGGGAATCTCCTTCAGCAGTCGTCCCCTTATCCCAAACTTGAATATGGATTTTGCAAGAGAAAAGGACTGGTGCTTCTTGGTCGCAAATTCAATAATGTAGCTCTCAAGAGTTGCATTAACCCAAAATTCGAAAACTCTTGTTATATTTGTATCTAACTGATGAAGATCAACTAGATCATCTATAATCCAAGTTTTGTGGAACCTTGGTTGTACCACAATACTCGATTTATGGTGAAGTCAAATCAACTAATCTTCTAATTTCTTAGGAAGCTCGGACAAAAATATCTCGTACTGGTCACAAGTAGGCTCGACATACAAAATCTCTTCTCTGACCCAATCTATATCCTTTTGTCTCAATTATGCTTGCTACAATCTAAATTAATCAACTCTTTCATGCCAAAAATTTTGGATATCCCGACGAATATACCTTGGTCTCATGATCTAGATCCCCTTAAGAAACTCATAGTCTCAACAACTAAACCATTTGTTGGCGGAAAATTTTAAATTAAGTTTGAACCAGAGTTCGACTTAAGGT
Organism: Pinus tabuliformis; assembly: GCA_031772625.1. Classification (NCBI taxonomy): domain Eukaryota; kingdom Viridiplantae; phylum Streptophyta; class Pinopsida; order Pinales; family Pinaceae; genus Pinus; species Pinus tabuliformis. Next base: position 934,080,365 of record CM062819.1, on the reverse strand, counting down.
GCCAAAAAAATTCTCCGTGTAGTCTAGCACTTCGCTAGAATTTTCACTCCCTTGGATGAAAGGAGTGTCTCACCCAACGCGAGCCAGAACCATAGAAATGTGTAATGGATCTATATTTAGTTATCTAAGCAACTTACACAACCATTGATGCATTCATTCATAGTTATTTAACTCATGCATTTAACAAGAAATAGACATAAGAGAAAAAATTTAAAAGGGGGCACAAAATACAAAAAAAATTGACAAAACTCCCATTCTCCTTTTATTATTAAAACAACAAAGCCCAATTACAACAACAATTCTTCATTACAATTTGCGACACATTTCAGACTTTCGCACCAATGTTACAGTTCAAACAATTGTAAAAAATGGATCATTACATATCCCAATCTGCATGTAAGTAGTCGCTCTCCCACATAGCCAAGATCCCTAACATTACAGCAAAATCTAAACTCTACAGAGCAATTCAAACTTTACAGCACTGTCTGAACTCCGCAAAACTATCTAAATTGTTTCTCGTTGCTCTTCCTCCTCTTTTATAACCACGCTCACTTGATTTAGTCTTCGGTCCCTCGCTCACTTGATCTGGGGTTTTCCAATACTTAGGGCCATTACCTTGGTTTTTTGTTGATTGTATCAAAATCGGCTCCTGGTTCTTCAGTACGCGCCCTTATTTTCCGTTGTGCAAGTCCAAAACAAGTATTTCACTATCGCTTTGATTTTCTAGTGCTCTGTTTCTGGTAGCTTTGTCCAAAATATCCTCCACAATTGCTATTCCTTCAAAAATGATGGACCCAATAAGTACATCACATGCTCAACAAGAGTCAAGTTCATAAAACAAATACATCAATGATCCAATAGTAGACAATGAAGTAGTGTACTTACCTTAAGCAAGGATTATTAAAACCTATTTTATTCATATATCTAAGCCTAAAGTGGAGGAATATATAGTACTTCATATTGAGTTATGATTTTTTTATTTTATGGTGTACTAAAGTTATTCTATTTTGTTAAATGTTGATATTTTTAAATTTATTAAATTAATTTTAAATATGTTTAATCTATATTTTTTTCCTTTTAACCCTCCAATATTCTTTGAATCCAAATTAAACCTAAATAATCCTTAATTTTAGGTTTTTTTTTTTGCTGATGGAAACATTACAAAATCTCTTAGAACAAGGTGCAATGTTATGATGGTGAATTTGACTAAAATATCAGGCATGTAATTTCCATTGTTGTCTATTGAGATTGAAGATAATTTCAAGATCTCCTAGCACCAACATTTGATTGGACTCAGCGAAGCTACTTTAAATACCACTAACACCAAAGGTCGGTGGGGAACTCTCCCTTACAAAACACCTTCACATGACTTTTTTTAGGTTTTTCCAATGGCCTTTCTGGTTAAAATTGCCCAAAATATGGTAGTGATTTACTGAAATCATAAGTTTAAGTTGGGAACTCTCCACACTTCTAGTGCTCTAGAGTTTTGTCAGCCTATTGAATTCATTTAGGTAGTCAAAAACTTATTTTAAACAAAAAAAATGAAGATTTCACCAAATTATTTTTTACTAAATTCCAACCAAAAACTCCAAAACATATCATAGGTAGACAACGCCTAAGTCATTATTACTTAAAAGAGCTACAATTTTGCAAATACAAAATACCTTCTATGTCAACACCACAACAAGAATCAGGCATTAAATAACAATGAAGACTCCTTATATTAAAGGCATTAAATCCTAACAATATGAAATGTCGTAATGTTTTGGAGGGTTTTTTGACATATTTTCCAATCTAGTTTTCATAGACTTTGGAAGGGGTTTGTTGGAATCACAAATTTAAGTTGATTTTTTAGGGTGTTGAATCCATATACACAGTAAAAACCCCATTTTAAGCAACAAATATCAAATTTAACCAAAACAAAATTGTTAAATTCATACCAAAAACTTCAAAACATATAATAGTTAGACAATACCATATGAACTTCACTAAATAAAAAATATATTGTGGTGGAAACAACATTCTTGCTACCACCGACAAATTTGTGCTAGGAGTATCTTTACGGGTCTTTTGGAATGATGCACAACTTCGAAATGGTATGCCTCTTCATGGCAAAATTGAACCTTTCAAGTTTTTCTTTCGTATGTAGCTTAAATTTTAATGGATCTTATAACTTAATTTTGGGATATATGTTGATTTAATTTTTGATAAATATATATTGCTTTAAATTTTTAAAAAATTTATGATATAAATATAAATTATTATTATTATTGTCCAATTTTAAGGTCATGACCAAGCCCGACACCAAATTGGTGTATGAGACCCCCTTGTTTCTAGGACAAGGGACCCACCTCCCTGCAACGATTTCACTGCTAAGAGGCATACATACTCTACCCGCTCTGGTTTTGAACCTGTGACCTCTTAGGAGGAAACACATGCTCTTAACCATTAGGCCCACTTAAACCCCTATCTCGGTGGTAGTCTTTCAACCACACATAGGTGAGTACAACACCACCGTACTTTTTCTTTTCACCATTACTCAAGCACACGAACTACATCTACTTCAAAACTTAACCAATTTCTTATCTAAGTGTTATCACAATGCAGGAAAAATAACATTATCATTCATCATCATGTTAAGACCATACACTCTCATCATGTGGAAATATAGAAATACAAGGGGCTTTGATATAAATATAAAATGTAAAATTTATACGGTACATCATCTTTGACATTTTGAATATTTGTGTTATTTCATTGCATGGATAACAATGAAATATTATATCATTCAAATTGAAGTCCAATGTATGATAATATTTGTTATTTTAAATAATAAAACATTTCATTATCGAATTGAGAGACACTTTACAACTCTGCAAGGAAGAGGTGTTATCTTTTAATATTACATTGAAAGAAATAAAATAATTTCTGCAAAAAGATTTATCTTGTAATATTATACTAAAATAGATAAAATAATATCTACATTAAAAAGATTAAAAACTATTAACAACAAAAAAATCTTTCAATATTGAATATAATTATAAATAACAAATATTTCATTTGTATAATAAATTGTATAATTTTATATCAACTTTATATATAAAGATAGATGAAGTAATTCATAGTGAAAAAATTGCAATTCCAACCATAAATAAAATTCCCATATGTAACACCCATATTAAGTAACATAAGTAGTTTTTCACATATACTATGTTAATTGAACGTCGATGGGGATGGTTCTTACCCTTCCTCCCAACCACTCAGGATAACCCCAGCTGACAATTAACATAACTTTATATATAAATAGAAAGAAATTGAATGTAAAATACCTATTGTATTTTTATTTTCCAATAAGGGTGAGATGTATAATTCATTCATATTTCAGTGTATAATTTGAATAAAATATTTTAATATCAATGTCAACTAATATTTCAATATCAACATCATACATACACAGAAGTAGGGAAAGAGACAGAGCAAGAGAATATATATATTTTAATTTTAACCATAAATAAAATATTTCATTATCCACTTTATGTAAAATAATTTATATCAACTTTATATTTAGAGAGAAAAAGAGAGAGGAAATTTAAAATAAAAATCAATTACTTCTTACTTCTTAGCATGTTAGAGACGTGCATTTCAATATGCACACACACACACACACATAGAGAGAGATGCTTTTTATTTATCCATATGAGGGAAACTTCTATTTAAAAATATAATAATGACCCAAAAAAATGTGGACCATAAAAAAATTATTTCAATGCTTATGTTGAATAAAATATTTCAATATCAACTATGTATATAGTATATAAAGCAATTAAAATTTAAAAATAAAAAATAAAAAAATAAAAATAAAAATAAAAATTATTCAATATGGTTAAAACATTTTATTTGTGTGGAATTATTTTTATGTTAAGCAAGGAGTTAAGGCATAGTGCTCGCACACGCACACATTTAAAAAATAGTGTAGATTCATCTTAAGCTTGGATCCATAAGTGTTGAGAGGGATCAAAGACTCTGAGGTGTAAACCTTTCTTTAGGTATTGCACTCTAAAATAAATTTCAACCTCAAGAGATTTGATCCCTCTTGGGGCTTGATAGATCCTAGCTTAAAATGAATCTACACTAGTTCTTAATAATGAGATAACATAAATAATTAAATGATAAAACATCTCATTATTCTTAATACAATGAAGTAAAGCAAATAATTTAAATGTTGAATGTATTGTAAACTATAAAATTTTGTCTTTTAAATGTACTTACTCAATCTGTAAATGATGAAATGCATATGTAACATCATGCCCACACAACTTCCCACTAATCTGCCCACGAGACACAAACTACCTCATTCAATAATTGCATTTTCCTTGATCCAATGAATATTAATTTTTATATTAATTTAGTTAAATTTATAAATAATGCACAAGCCATGATCAATTTTATAACTATTTGTTAGTCCAATAGGTTAGTTTGAGTGATTGAGTGTTGTGAATTACTAGTAAGAGGTCACATGGTCAAGTCCTTAGGCTAGCTACCTATTAGTGTCAGTATATGCATACTTCCATCAAGGATCAAATCTGCTCTTTGCATTTTCATTTTAGGTGTCTCATACTGAATTTTGGATCATTCCATTACGTCATGTTAAAATGGTCCACTGATGGTTATCTTTTTCTTAGAAAATAAAATCTTCCCTCATGAGGTACATTTGCTGACCCATTTCCATGTTGTATTCAGTTAAGGTTTCAAATATGTTACTTTAGGTGTCAGCGCAGTTGTCTTTCCATTAGGTTTTAAGGTTCATTTCCAAGGTATTTCCATTAGGTCTTAGGGTTCATTTCGAAGGTCAAAAAGCATGTTTTCAAGTGTGAATAAAGGGCAGCAAAGGAATGAGGATGACCAATAAGAAAATAGTGAAGTTATGGTTATTGTATAAAGTTCTCATTTTCATTAATGTAATTTTCATCTCAAAAACATGTTTTTGAGATGAAAACAGAGTATTTTAGTTTGCTTATATTTTTTTTTATGTAATTTAAGTCATTATATGTAATAATTGTTCCCAATGCTGCCCAAGCATGTCTCCTTGCTGCAAGAAGTGAGCCATTGAAGAAATCAGCTCAATCAAAGCTTCATCCACCTGAAAAGAGACCGAGAAAGAGAAATATTAGACAGAAATTTGAAAACAAAATAAAAAGTTCCAAACAAACATTATAAAGTGGGGTTTTTCATGAGAAAAATCAAAATCATCCTCTATATAAAGTTTCAAAAGACATTTTTCAAAGTTCATTAGTTCCTTTGCATCCTAAGTTATCCTTGGCAAATAGGAGATTGAGTGAAGGAGGAAAAAATCAGAAGGGCGTGCTTGCTGAGAGTGCTGCACACTGGGAGAAGGTGATGTGCACCTGTAGGGTCAAGGGTGTGTTTGCCAGTCTGAGCCTGAGTTAAATTTAACAGTGATGTGCGCCTGTAGGGTGAATGGCGCACCTGCTGAGAGCGCTACGCACTGGGAGAGGTGCTACATGTTAGGCCAAAGGAGCCTGGAAAACCCTAGGGGTGCCAAAACATCATTTCCTTCACCTAATCCAAGCCACAAAGGCTTCAAACTACATGCATTCAACAAGTAGCATGACATTTCTTTTTCTCCATCAAATAAAGAAAATTGGCACTCTAAAAGTTGAAACCCTAGCAAAACTCCCTTGCATGCTTCCAAAATCACTTCATTGATCAAAGTTGCAGTACTTCTCATACTTTGTCACCTTCCAATCACCCTCACTATATTTCGCTCCACCTCCTCACTGTTTCACTCATCTTGACATATATATTAGTTCCTCAAGTTTTCACCTACAAAGCATGGCAGAATACAGTAGTTCAGAAGAAGGTGAAGGACAACCCAGGAGGCCAACCAAGAAAGGAGGGAGAATTATTAGATTTGAACCCACTGATACAATAGAACTTATGGCATCACCACTTGCAGTATCATGTTTTAGGCACATGGGTTGTTTAGAGTTTTTCCAAAAGGTTGAGACGGTGAATTTTCATCAACAGTTAACCAAGCAATTCATCCTCAATTTGCAAAACAACCAGGTCACTTTAGTCGGGGTCACATTCACTATATCTTCAGCCATCATATCATAGGCCACTAGAATTCCAAATGCAGGAGAGAAATGGTTCAAGCAGAAAAAGCTGCATCACAATTTTTATGAGCCATATCTTAAAACAAGGTTCAAAAATGATAAGAAGAGAATTTTCCCTTTCTCTTATCTTTTGGACAAATATGTGCCATTGATGAAGATCATCATGAGGTATTTCACATGTGAGGGCAGGTTTTCCCGACTATACTCATACCACATCAGGCTTCTCATGCACTTTACCAAGGTAAGAATGCTCAATTTTCCATATTACCTTTTCAGGAGTATTGACAAGATGACATATATTGCTTAGAAAAGGGACCCAACTCATCAGATGCATAGTATTTTCCATCATTCTCTTATCAAAATGATAGTCCTCCATCACTTAGATCAACTAGGCATTACTTGGGAGGCCTTCATAGCTAATGAGATATTTAATGAACCACCTACTCAGCCAGCTCCCCGCATTCCTCCATCATCCTCCACTCATCCATCTACTTCTTCTCATCCACCACAACATACTTATCACTCATCTTCAATAGGTCATTCTTCACCGGACACCTCCACACCATCTACATCACCATTTCATGTAGCCATTCATTCACCCACTAGAGATGATGATAGTGATGGGCGACATGATGAGCATGATGACAGCAAGGGACATGATGTACACACTGAGCATGGTCAGAGTAGTATACCACAGAGGAACAATTTGTAGCCATTTTCTTTCACCTATCAGAGGGGAAAGAGGCAAGTGTTTGCCCCATGGAAAGTGGGAGGGGCCTTGCCTTTGTCATCAGCTTTACAGGTTAAAGGGAAGGAGAAAATGGTAGAGGAAGCAGAGGTCAAATAGCAACATGAAGAACATGACATTGAAAAGGAGTTTCTCCTTGTGGACACTAGTGATGAGGAGGAAAATAAATCTCCTCAAGCTACCTTGAGAACAAAGGATGCCAAAATCAGGGAGCTTGAGGTTAATTTACAAAGACCCCAATTTGTTATCTCCTTCTATGAGAAAGAGAACAAGCAGCTAGAAGTTAAGCAAGAGTTGATGCAAATCAAGTACATGAAGGTAAAGAGGGAAGCTGAGAAAACCAAATTTCAGCTTGATGAGGCTTATGGAGACTATGGAGAGCTAGATGATGAACAGGGACAAAGAAAAATGCCAAGAACAAGAGAATTGAAAGAGGCCTTAGAGCTTGAAAGACAAAAGGAGGCATAATTAGAGGAGCAACTCACTTTAAATGAGCAATCGGTCAAGGACATAGCTGAAAACAGAGAGTCTTGGCTTGTGAAAGTGAACACACACTTGGAGACTCTCTTGTACAAAGCAAATAGAGATGTTGAGCTCCAAGGGAAGATGGCTAAGTATTATGCAAGGAGAAACCAAGTGGCAAGGAGCAAGCTCAAAAGAGCTCATGAGAAAATTGACAAATTGACCAAGCAAGAGGAGAGGAGGAGATTTGACATGCTTGCTGAGGCATCCCTACATGCCTCTAATCTTTTATCAGCTATAAAAACACATTTTTGGGTACTTTCACGATTTCGGGGCATGAAATTACTTGCTGATATTTTCGGTCAATTTAGTCATGGAGGTCAAACATGCAGCGCCATGGGTGCTGCGCTCTTTTTTGGGGAATCCAATGAGGAAAAGGTCAACATTTGTGGGTTTCTAGTGATGCGTACATACACCCTATACTTTTTCTAAGGATTTGGAGGAGAACTGGTTGGTTAAAAAGGCCAAAAACCATCAAAAAATGACCTTTATGCCCTATTTTTGGCCCGGGTGCTATGCGTTGAGAAGTGTTGGGAGAATTGATTTTTTACTAGGCCAATGACATCCAGATTCAGAAATTCAAGTTCTTCTGGAAAGTAGACAAGCAGAGCTTTCCAGCACGCTATTGTGGGCCCAATTTGGACATTGGGAAGACCTCCAAAAGTGTATCTGAAGTTGAAGGGCACACCTAGCATTGGTGTTGCGTGCATAGCACTAGTGCTGCGCGTTTGACAAATTGTCCAGTTTTTCACTGTTTTGTCCCAGTTTTCACTTTCACCTTAGAAAATCATGATTTTATCCTTGTAGTTGATCAGTTGAATGTAATTATGATGCTTCTAGAGCTTACTAGGGTAGATTCATAAGGTAAAACAAGTTCATCAAGTGTAATGTATCAGTTTGTTTGGGTTAGGGATGAGTCACTTTGACCACCCTATTTTCTTGTTTGCAGTTCAAATCTTGTTAGAAACAGCTCCTATTCTCATGGATTCGACCCCTTGAGCTTAGGATGAGTTGTTTGGGGTCTATATGATGCTTTTCCTCAGTCATTGTATGGGTTGGACTCAGTGGGATTCCTAGGCTTTGAGTAGACATAATTTTGTATCAATTTTCAGCAAGAGATTAATGAAAAGTTGTAGCTATTTATTTGGGATCCATGTGGTATGATGTTCAGTTAAGTTTTCTCTATTGTGATCATATGTTAAAAAAAAATTGTACTTCATTAATCATTTCATTGCTTTTAAGTGGATGTTTTCAATTTGATAGGTAGAACTCATAATATTTATGCTCTATTTTGGGAAAATATTCATGGTCTATGTTTTCTTCAGTTTAGAAAGAATCCATGTTGCTTACATGCTCTTTCTAGCTCCTCACCTATCTTGAATCACCTCACCCATCAAACCCTAGAGTGTTGAGCCTTGTGCCTACCTTGCCCCATCGAGCACCCTGTAATTTTGACCTAATTTCCTTGCCTAACTGTTTGGCTCCTCCTAATCCAGCAAAACCCCTTCAAAATCAAATCAAACCTTGTGTTATTATACCTAACCTAATATCATTTTCTTGATCCAGTCATCTTGGCTGAGACCCTTACAGAGAGAGCCCTCTCCTGGCCTAGTAAGGCTAGCTACTTGGCTAAGCATGGTTTTTGGTTACCCTCGCATTACCTTCCTTCAGCCTGAGGTTCAATCCAGGTGCTAACATAGTGGTGACCATACTGGGGAAAACGAAAGATTAATCACCCCAGTAAGATGTTTCATTTGAATTCTTAAGCTTGTGGATGATGAGTTTTAGAATTTACTAGGTTGAATTGGAAAGTTGTAAAGAAATATATAAAATTTCAAAATTAGACATACTGGCTTCTCGAAAGTACACCAGATCCAATCCGAATCCGAATCCTCCAACCATTATCAGTGATCCTCATAAAATTGGGCAAAAATCTAAGAAATTTGTAGAGAAATTCAGTTTAGCCAAAGAACAATCAAGTGAGGATTTCATTCCTCGTGTTAATTCACTCTCAGGAAGGTTAGACACTTTTCAAGACATTGAGTTTGATGTTAATTTTGAGCAAAGTTTATTTCACAGTAAATCTTTGAGTTGGATTGATCAAATAGTTGTTGATTCCTCTATATCTTTTGATAACCTTGTTGAAGACTTGTTTCCACAAAGAAAATCAGGATCACAACTTTTTCATACTCTTGATCAGTTTCCGAATCTTTCTTCAAACTTAAACACTTGTGTGAAAAATAAGACGCATAGGCCATCTTTTGATTTTCAAAATATCTCCTTTGCATCTACTGCCACTCAAACAATCCCTTACCCACTACCTTCTTCTTTAAAGATTGTTCACACTACTCAAGCTATTGTTAATCCCCCTTTGAGTATACCGAGTACCCCAATCCTTGCTTTAAATCCACCACCAACCCCCCACCTCTAGTTATGGTTGCCCGATATGCACCCCTTGTTCTACCCCAAAATCCTCGTGCCATGCTTGCTGATTATAAAACCAAAATACCTTTCTTTGATGGCACCCAAACCATTACAGCTCAACAATGTGTAGACAAGATGAATGATTTCTTTGACCTCCATGAAGTTGAAATTAAAGATGTGACGATGAGGTTGTTTGTACAAAGTTTTGGAGGAGAAGTTCAGAAATGGTTCAGAGCCCTACCAACAGCTTCTATCACTACTTTACCCATCCTCCATAGGCAGTTCCTAGAATGGTGGGAGGTGAAGAAAAATCCCCTTCAGATTCTATCCGAATATGAGAACATCAAAAGAAATGCTGGCGAGAGTGTGCAAGACTATTGTGTAAGATTTAATGCAGTGTACAATGTTATCCCTGCAAACATCAAACCACTAGAGGGATTGGATTTGCTTAAGTTTCCAGATGGATTTGATGCTGATATGGCATATCAGTTGCGTGAACGTGACCCTACAACTCTAGAAGACATGCAAAAGAATGTTGTGAGCATAGAAGCGAACTTGCTAGCCAAATGAGCGAGGATGAGATCAGAGAAAAGAGTGACCGTAAAAGAAGAAGCATCTACTTCAGATGTTAAAATGGATACATTGATTCGAACAATGGAAAGGATGATTGACCGGTTGTCCATCACACATAGACCTGAACCTTAGCTCTGGAATCCAAACTTTAGAGGGCAGCAGCAGTGCCAATTCTGAATCAAGAAAAGAGAACAAAAAGCACCAGAACAACCATCACAACAACAATAGCAGATAAAAACTCCCTTACAACACCATTATGTTCAAGGAGTGGAAGAAGAAGACGAGGAAGATTTAGTAATTGAAACGAATCACTTTTTCACTGCTGATGGTATGCCTATATTTCTGACCGAAGATGAAGAATATTTAGAAAGGTAACATTCAAAAGGATGAGGACTACATCTTGGCAAATGATTTTGTTTTGGAGACTGAATCTGATGATTATCAGCGTGGTTACATGAATTCTTTGAGTGCACAACAGAGGCAATATCCTTTGAGGAGCAGAGATGTATCGGTCAATCCTATTCAGAAGAGGAAGGTTGTTCAATTGAAGAATGATCCCCCAAACAATCAGAAAAAGGGAAAGGATCTTGCCAATCAAAATTCCATCAAGGTAAATCAACCATCAACAAGTACAGCTACAAAAGAGAAAGAAAATCAACACAAGGATAGTGCAACAAAGGACCAAATAGATAAGAGAGACATCAGTGTCAAAGAGGTAGAAAAAGTCATGTCTTTTAATTTAGAAAGTGAAATTGCTAAATTGAAAGTGTCCATTCCTTTGACTGAGCTTGTTAAGAATAGCCATTACAAACATCATGTATCTAGAATACTACAAATTGATCTTTTGTCTAACATGGTGAATGTTGAGGATGATCACCCTGAACTTATTTTTGGTCTAGGTATAGAAGGTCATCTAGAAGATAACGAAGTCCCACCCTCTTATTTAAGTCTTAGACTGCATGAGTATATTCTTCATAATTATATGCTTGATTCTGGAGCTTCCCACAATTTGATGCCCAAGGCCATCATGGAAAAGTTGGGCCTGGATATCACCTGAAAATATCATGATTTGTACTCATTTGATTCTGGTAGAGTTCACTGCATTGGTCTCATCAAAGATTTGGTGGTTTCTTTAGATCAAATCCCAGCCAAAAATGTCTTGATGGATGTGGTAGTAGCTGATATACCACCTCGATTTGGTATGTTGTTATCTAGATCGTGGGGAGCCAAATGTAGAAATTTTGAATAATATGACACTTATTCACAGAGATTATCATGATTATACACTATTGCGGAATGCATTCATAATACATAACCTCCTCTACATTGATCATTAATTTTGCGGAATTAAAAACAATGAAACATCAATTGCATGCGCACATTAACACAGTATGTAACCCGGGGAAAGCATACAGCTGAAAACCCCACACTATCTATATATTATAATGATTGAGAACATGTAACAATACATAGTACAATACTCCTCACAAGTACTCAGTACTATCTCCACCTGTTACACACAAAACTAGCTCAGATCTGAATCAATCACAGGTTCAAATCTCCTCCACTGCTTGCCTGCCTCCACTGCGCAATCCTGCATGAGAATGAATGAGAATGGCTGATCCAAACTCGTATTTCCCTTGGCTAAACCACACAATCCTCATTGGCAATACTCAATCCATGCATGTGCAAATCTCATGCACAACTATAGTCACAACTGACAGCTGTCTTTCCCTTTCACTCACCTCTAACACTTGTCTCCACTAAACTGTCCATGCACTGAGTTAACTGATGTATTCTTTAGTTGCTTTATGAGTTAATAATTAGTGAATTAATTAACAATTAATTCACATCACTCATCACTAGTGTATTCTACAGTTAGACTAAATACAACTAGTTCAACTAAGTCAAACTGAACACAACTCCATCAACTCCTCAATCAACTCCACCAAACTCAATCACTTGAGTTCTAACTAAAGTCCATCATGTAGTAGCTCAACTAACCCATAAGAAAAGCGTATTTCCTTCTGGAAGCTTCATGTGCCACATTCGTAGCTCGAACTGAAGTGCTCCAAGAGGATAAGATAATGTTTATAGTCCAAATATTATTAAGAGCTAATAATATTCGACTGTTCTATTTTTAACCTGACAGTCTAAAAATAGACTCCACCCATATGTCTAAAAATAGAAGTCCATCTATTTTTACCAACATGACCAATCATCCACAAATAGCATCTTGCAACCCATAGACCATGATCCATATATCTAAAAATAGACATAGTCTAAAAATAGACTTTGCGCCAAAAATAGCCTGCGGGCCCACTTAGTGAAGGAAACTTCTTTCCACTAAGCTCCATCATCTTGTTGCATTTTCAACACTCCCTCTCAACAAGATATGGATTATCTACAACCCCTATCCTACAACTCTGGAATGTTCTGCATGCAACACATTTGCTCAGTCCACTTGCTCTAACAACACTTGGAACAAAAAAACACTCCCAACTGACCACTCTATTAGGCTAGGAACATACTCTGATGCTGAAGCTCTACCTGCTGCTGACAAGTTCTCCCTCTCTGACATCTACGCTATGGAAACATTTCCATGCATCTCGCACCATTGCACACCTCTCTGTGCCACCTAGCACTGTGCAAAACACTTGTGCCTCTCGCATTGCTACAGCCTACTAGCTATGCGTTGTCCTGGGATTCCCTACACTGTTGCTCTCTCCGCCGCTCCATCCGCATCTGTCTCTACCCAATCAGTCAGTTCCTGCTACTCCACATCGGGGCTCCCGTAGCAAGGCCTCATCCAAGAGGTTGGGTACCTCAAGGATCCTGCCCCTCCTCCTTGGGACGATCAATCCACATCACCCCACCTCCTACCTAGAGGTATGGCTACATGCGATCCCTCAGCCCACCTGGCTCGAAGTTTCCCCCTACTGGAGGTCTCTACATGAGTAGATGTCTCTACTCAATCTCCTCTCAGCTTTCCTTGTTGTGGCTACTCCACAACCTCCTGAAGTTGTTGCACCAATCGTGGCTCCTCCACAATCGTCTGAGACTTCTTCTGGCTTTGCATGTTGAGAGGTAATATACGCTCCCTCTCAACCACCAAGTCTCCATCAGTTTCCTTGCTGCTCAAGGCTTTGCATGCATCTTGAACCTCAAGAGCATACATGTTCTTGACCCGTGAACCAATCTGCTTCACCTGTCTAGTGATGATGTGTCTAAGGAAAACCTTTCCCTTACTGAAGACTACATCATAGCCTCTGTCTTCCGGCATCGCAATCGACACCAAGTTTCTCTTCAGTCTTGGTACATACTTGACATCGGTCAAGGTAAGGCGAGCTCCATGCTCCCTCTGAAAAATAACCGTGCCTACACCTGAGACACTATACTTATCATCATTACCCATCGCTATGAGTATCCAGAGATCTTTCTCCTCCAAAGCACTGAACAAACTTTTGTCACCGGTCATGTGGAAAGAAGCTCCACTGTCAAGAAACCAACCACTTCCCACCATGGATGAAACCATGCATGCGAAGAGTGTGAAATCCAACTCAAACTATGAAGCAAGTGCCTCACCTTCAGATCCTTCCCCGAATCCCTTCTTGGATTTCTTCTTTGGGAAATTAGTAGCATAATGGCCCAACTCATGACAACAAAAGCATCTCACCTTCGACTTGTCAACCTTCTTCCCATTATTGGAAGAACTGGATTCGGAAAGAGAACCCTTCTCCTTCCCCTTCTTTGATTTGGCAGCCAAAGCATAATTTTCTTCATCAGATGCCTTTGATGAAGATCCATCCCCGGTATTCTGCCTGATCTCCTCTTGCACAAGATCTGACCAAAGTCTCTCCCATCCTAGCAATTTCTCTTGACCATTGACAGAGTCTTGATAGGAATGCCAACTCTTCGGAAGACCAAGGAGAGCCAAGCTCACCAAGTCCTCATCATCGACAGTCACCCCCACACTTCCCAGCTCATCCCAACATTGGGTGAACTTCGTGAGATACTTGGGCATACTGTCTCCATTCTCACACTTAATGTTTCTAAGTTTATCCTTGAGTGCCAACTTCCTCTTGTCACTCTTGCTTTGGAATAAATCTATCAACACTTTCCACATCAAGTATGGAGAAGCCTTTCCATGCAGGCTGGATACAATGTGATCCTTCATGCCCTCCAACAGAATCCTTCGACACTTTGTTGTCTTCTTTTGCCAAACCTCAACGTGAGTAGCATCAGTAGGCTTTGGGACCTCAGCCTCTATGAACTCCTTCAACCCATTGTCATCTCACACCGCCTCCATCCTGTCTTTCCATGCAATATAATTCGAGTTGCCTTCAAAGGCATACTCCAATCGCAATCCGTTGAAAGACATTTCAACTTTGACACCAAGAAAACACTGCTACAAATTCGAATTCCACCAGCTCAAAACTCAACCACTTCTGATCTAAAATTCATGAGAACAAAGTTTTTCTCCTACAGAGATTGACTGTATGGGCTTTTACCGGATATCTCACCTTCCAAAAGAAGGATGCCTCTAGAGGCTACCTGGCCCGATTACAGACTCTGCCTGAATAAATAAAATGTAATCACTTTCTGAATAATAGATCTGATGATCAACTCTGCTCTGACACCATGTAGAAATTTTGAATAATATGACACTTATTCACAGAGAATATCCTGATTATACACTATTGCGGAATGCATGCATAATACATAACCTCCTCTACGTTGATCATTATTTTGCGGAATTAAAAACAATGAAACATCAATCGCATGCGCACATTAACATAGTATGTAACCCGAGGAAAGCATACAACTGAAGACCCCACACTATCTGTATATTATAATGATTGAGAACATGTAACAATACATAGTACAATACTCCTCACAAGTAATCAGTACTATCTCCACCTGTTACACACAAAACTAGCTCAGATCTGAATCAATCACAGGTTCAAATCTCCTCCACTGCTTGCCTGCCTCCACTGCGCAATCCTGCATGAGAATGAATGAGAATGGCTGATCCAAACTCATATTTCCCTTGGCTAAAACATGCAATCCTCATTGGCAATACTCAATCCATGCATGTGCAAATCTCATGCACAACTACAGTCACAACTGACAGCTGTCTTGCCCTTTCACTCACCTCTAACAATTGTCTCCACTGAACTATCCATGCACTGAGTTAACTAATGTATTCTTTAGTTGCTTTATGAGTTAATAATTAGTGAATTAATTAACAATTAATTCACATCACTCATCACTAGTGTATTCTGCAGTTAGACTAAATACAACTAGTTCAACTAAGTCAAACTGAACACAACTCCATCAACTCCTCAATCAACTCCACCAAACTCAATCACTTGAGTTCTAACTAAAGTCCATCATGTAGTAGCTCAACTAGCCCATAAGAAAAGCGTATTTCCTTCTGGCAGTTGCATGTGCCACATCCCTAGCTCGAACTGAAGTGCTCCAAGAGGATAAGATAATGTTTATAGTCCAAATATTATTAACAGCTAATAATATTCGACTGTTCTATTTTTAGCCTGGCAGTCTAAAAATAGACTCCGCCCATATGTCTAAAAATAGAAGTCCATCTATTTTTACCAACATGACCAATCATCCACAAATAGCATCCTGCAACTCATAGACCATGATCCATATGTCTAAAAATAGACTTTGCGCCAAAAATAGCCTGCAGGCCCACTTATTGAAGGCAACTTCTTTCCACTAAGCTCCATCATCTTGTTGCATTTTCAATACCAAACTCAAAGGCACTTTACAACTTGACTTATCTTATGCTACAATCCCTATTTTCGGTCAATTGAGGAAGTTGTACTGGGAAAAGAAGATGAAGTATATGATCACTAGTAAAGAGAAGCCCATAAATCATTCGATAAATGTTGTACATACAGATTTAGAGTCTTTTGTTTTGTACACTGATAGCGGATTGAATGATGTAGATATTCAGCTTGTAGAGGTAGATGATGTACCAAAAATTTCTGAGAGTTTTAGAGCAGTTCTTAATCAAGGAAAGGAAAAAATGGCAATTCCTTCTGAGCAGCCTCCACAAGAGTAGAAAGTCAGTGAAGAGTAGAAAATTGAAGTAACCAACAAAGGTAAGATCGAAACTAAAGCAGAATTCCAATATCCGGAAGATGAATCTAGCCTTTGGAGCATGGACTTCAATCGTGCTTTGGGTAAAGATGGTGCAGGTATTGGAATTTGGATTCAAAGTCCTGTTTTTCAGCCAAACAAAAGTCCCAAGTAATGTTAGAGTGTGTTCCTACAAATTATCTTTTGATTGCTCTAATAATGAAGAGAAATACGAGGCATTGATTACATGTCTAAAATTTTTGAAGAAGATAGGTGCGAAAAGGATTTTTGTTTATGGTGATTTATAGCTAGTGATTAAACAAGTAAAAGGGATGAGAGCTTATAGGAATGCAGTCCTAGACATCTTGAAAATGTTTCCAGAATACACCTTGACAGTGGTGTCGAGAAATCAAAATATCATCGTTGATTCACTTGCTACAGCAGCAAGAAATTTGAAAATTCCAATGAATTCTAGTAATAAATTTGAAATTCATGTCGAACATAGGCCTATTGTTCCTGATAACCTGATATATTGGCAATTTTTCTGAGATGACAATGAAATTAATTCCTCTTTGCAGAATGAAGGGAAGTTTAAGAATGCTTTCATTGATGATGTTTGTGATTCTGATGAACAAGCCATTGAGGTAAATCAGATTTATGTTTTACAACTGAAGGATAATGTTATTCCTAGAGGTCGTATACCTTTAGAGGAGTTGTTTGATCAAGATGATGTGGCGAAAAAAACCAACCTTGGTTCCTATTGACAAAGGGGTTGAAGATGTAAACCTTGGGATAGCAAACCAGCCCAAGCTTGTAAATTTATCAAAAACATTATCTCCCAAATCAAAGGCTAAGTATGTTAAGCTTCTTTCTGAATTTTCTGATGTTTTTGCGTGGGATTACTCAGATTTGAAAGTATATGATAAAAACATCATTCAACGTACTATTCCTATCAAGCCGGATCAAAAACCTTTTAGAAAAAAGTTGAGGAGAACCAATCCAAAGCTGTTGCCATCCATTGAGAAAGAGGTAAATATATTTTTTAAAGCTCGTATCATTGATTTCAAATTTGGTCCCGGTACGAAAAAATACCGGAGAGATAAGGTTGTGCATTGATTTCCGGAACTTGAATAAAGTATCCTTGAAAGATAACTACCCTCTTCCTAAGATGGGCCATATTTTGCAAAGAGTAGTTGGAGCATCACGGATGTCACTACTAGATGGCTACTCAAGTTACAATCAGATCTTGGTGCATGAAAAAGACCAAGACAAAACTACCTTCACAACACCATGGGGAACTTTTCAGTATGCCAAGATGCCATTTGGGCTGAAGAATGCCAGAGCCACTTTTCAGCGGGCAATGGATATATCTTTCGCTAACGAGAAGGATGTCTTCTTGGTAGTTTATTTAGATGACTTGACAGTATTTTCTGGTTCTGATGATGAGCATTTACACCACCTAAGGATTGTTTTTCAGAAATGCAGGAAGTTCGGGATTTCTTTAAATCCAAAGAAGAGTCTTTTTGCCATGGAGGAAGGTAAACTCCTCAGTCATATAATTTCTAAAGATGGTATTTGCATTGATCCTTCAAGGGTGGAGGCAATCCAACAAATAGATTTTCCGCGCAACAAAAAGGAAATTCAAGCTTTCAATGGTAAGATGAACTTCTTACACATATTTATACCAAATTTAGCTGAGCATTTACGTGAGTTAACTAATATGTTGAAGAAGGACAACACTGTGAAATGGACCGAGGATGCCATGAAATATTTCAACTTGGTAAAGCTTGCTTTGACCACAGCCCCAGTTTTGATCAATCCTAATTATACTCATGATTTTATTATATTTTCATTTGCATCTAAGCACACTTTGGCTACGGTGTTGATGCAAAATAAGGATCAGGTGGAACAGCCCATTGCATTTTTTAGTCGGACTATCAGAGATGCTTCTTTGCGCTATAACATCATTGAAAAGTAGGCTTTGGCTCTTATAAAGGCATTGAAGGATTTCCATGTTTACATTCTACATTCACATACCATAGCATATGTTCCTAATGCAGTTGTCAAAGATGTCCTCATACAAATTGATCCAGAGGGAAGAAGAGGTAAGTGGATAGTAGCGATGTTAGATTATGATCTTGAGATTAAGCCTACCAAATCGATCAAAGGTCAAGGCTTAGTAAAACTCATGGTTGAGTCGAACCTTCATGCTCTAGACATAAATCTCATTTCAGTAATGTCAAATGACGAAGATGGTGGCACACTCATTCAGGTATCAGAGATGTTTCTCAACTCACCTTGGTATTCCGATATAGTATATGTTCTTCAACATCTTTCTCCTCCTCCTGGAATGTCAAGAAGTAAAGGTAGATCACTAAAACTAAAGTCTGCAAAATTCTGCATTTTAGATAGTGCTCTCTATTGGAAATATCCAGGAGGGGTTCTCCTTAATTGTTTGGTTGAAGATGAAGCTCAGCAAGTAATGAATGATTTCCATAGAAGAGATTGTGGCAGTCACTTGTTTTGGAAAACAACAGCTAATAAAGTTTTGAGAGTAGGATTGATCCAAATGGATCCAGAAACCCTCTAAGTCTTCAAAATCTTCAAAAAAAATAAAAAACTATTGCAAAAGGATGAACCCTTAGAAAAGGCAGAAAACACTATCAGAAATGAAAAACAGTGAAAAATAGTGGAAAACAGGCTTATTGGTGGTCAAAAGGAACAACGCACAGGAGCCGTTGGATCTGGCCGATCAATGCTCCAGATCCGATCAGCATATTGCAATCAGTGAAGGAAAGCAGAGGCTATTGGCGAAGACCACATGGTATATGCGACAACGATCAATGGGGTCAACGAAGACTGTCGATCAAGCAAGAAAGTTGAATCGCGATATCGTAATCGGCGAATACAAGGAGCGAGGCGTTACATATATGCAATGCGACAACTGGACCTGATGGAGATATAGGTGATATTTCATAAAATTTGAGATCCGTCAAACGACAATTTTCTATGTATTTCGCGTATTTTGTTTATTAAACGAAATACGAAGGGAAGCGTCAATGTGATGAAACCGGACCCGACGGGATCTATGAATGCAAATATATATTGTTTCAAGTCCGATATGGGCCGTTTTGCGGGATTTTCCAATGTTTTAATGTATTTTTAAAATACAAAGGGAAACCATGAAACATGCATTTGCAACATGCGATAAGCGATCTTAGGCGGACCCGATAGGAGTATAGAGCAGATTGAAGAATATTTGAAGTCCGATGAACAATGTTTTGGTGGATTTTTTCCATGTTTGAATGTATTTCTCTGTGTAAATAGAGAATGGCTATTTCAAAGATATCAAAGGCTCGATGGACTCTTCCGTTGGAGAACAGGTGGCCACCTCCACTAAAGGCGGTATGCCATGATTGCTAATGCTTAGAAGGGGGATTCGAGCGGACAGAGGCTGGGAGCCAGAAAGCTCGAGAAGGAGAAATGAACAGACAGCGTCGATTGGCTTTAAAGCCAGAAGACAGAAGATAGAGGCAAGCCTGGTTGAGATAGAGAGCAGACAAAGACAGAGAGCCAGTGAGGAGAGTCTGTGTACTCAGAAAGACTTGGGGAATCCAAGTAAAGCCTTATTGTTTTGTATCTATTGTGTGAGACTCAAATTGAGCTCACTTTTGTAAAAACTCTGCTTCTGAAGACATAATAGAGAGGTCACCACTAAAGGTTGGACCAGGAGATGTAGCCCATGAGTGTTGGGTGAACTCCTTATTAAACTTGTTGTGTTTATGTGTGTTAGTCTGTTATTAACTGCTTCATTGTCTATGTATTTCGCAATCTTATCGATCCATTGCACAAATTAACATAGGAAAATCCACGCACATGAGTTTGTAATACCTTAATAATTGTCTAAGATCTCATTTTCAGATCAAGTGGTATCAGAGCTTTTAGTTTTTTGATTTGTTAAGGTTAGACAAGCTTGTGCTGGACTTTTTGAATACTAGCGAGGTCAAAGCTCAAACTGGGAAAAGGAGAACTTGTTGAGGCCAACCAAGAAATTGGAAGAGTCTATCCGAGGAGAAGCATGGCAAAAGAGATTTCAATGGAATCAGAATCTCAATTCATGGATAGCTTCATGACCATGAGAGCCATGGTAGAAGAGATGTATCGAGAACTCAAGAAAGGTCGAGGTGAAAGTAATTCAACCTCCAAACAAGATAAAGGAGTAGAGGAATCTTCCCTAGATGCCCCAGAGGGCAAAGGGAAAGGGGAAAAGCCTCCTCCCTCATCTCCTCCATCATCTCCATCTTCTAGCCCTATTAAGAAGAAGAAGAAAACCTCTGTGATTAAATTAGATGTAAAATTTGATTTGCCAATATATGATGGAGAATTAAATGCAGAAAAGCTAGATAACTAGATTTGACAGATTGATGTATATTGCAGGGTGCAGAACATCAATTTAGAAAGGAGAAAGATTCAGCTGGCCAGCCTTTGCCTTGGAGGAACTACCCTAGTGTGGTGGGAAGGCAGGACACAAGCTGATATGAAGAAGCATGGTAAAATTCTTTCTACCTGGAGTGAATTTGTTTCTGCCATTAAAAAACAATTATATCCACCATGATGAGTTGGCAAACTCTTCACCAATTAAAGGGGAAAAGTATACAAAGCTATACCCAGGAATTTAGAAAAAGAGCTTTAATTCTAGGCATTTCTTTAGACTCACCTGAAACTTTGTTAAAGTATATAGGTGGTCTGCATAGCTATTTGAGGGACACCATTCTCATGTTTAACCCTACTAGCATAGATGAGGTATCTATTCAAGCTACACATTTAGAGGCTAGAGGCAAGAATGTGAACCCAGATATTAGGGGATCATCAAAACCCACTGCAAGCAAGAAAAAGGAAAAGAAGAAGCATAAATGGAAAGAGAGGAAGGCAAACATTGTACAAAAAGAAAAACCTTCATGCACTCATTGCAAGAAGGATGGACATGATGATGGACATTGCTAGTATTTGCATCTGGAGCCAAAACCCAAGAATTTCGATGGCAAGAAGAAGAAGATTGTTGCTGCTATTCAGAAGGATTTGGGGTTAGACTGAGGTGATGAAACAACAATCACAGCCACAGGTATAAAAGGTAAAAATTCTGAAGCATCTGCTAGTAATTTTGCACAAACTATTGAAAATGAAAAAAATGAGAGGAAAAGACATGAGCTTTTTCATATTAGAGTTATTTCCAAGCATCAAAAGATTGATGCTTTATTTGATAGTGGCTCACAAGTAAACTTGATTTCTGAAGCAATTGTAAAGAAGTTGGGTTTACTAACCACACCTCACAAGAATCCATTTCTGAAGCAATTGTAAAGAAGTTGGGTTTACTAACCACACCTCACAAGAAGCCATATCCATTAGGTTGGGTATGTGATAAAACAATGCTACAAGTGACTAGACAATGTAAACTTAGGTTTGCTATTGGGTCAGCATTTGTAGATGAGGTTGAGTTAGATATAATTCCCTTGGATATATGTGGTATTGTTTTAGGAAGTCCTTACTTGTATGATAGAAAAGCCATTTTTTATAGAGCTGAAAATAAGTATCAACTCATTAAAGATGGAATAGAATATATTGTAAGAGCTCATAAACTCAAGAATAACTATACTCTCATAAACTTAGGGCAGATGAAAAGAATTGTAAATTCATGCAAGGAATTTTTACTAATGGTTGTAAAGGAAAAGAAACCTGATAAAACCAATGTATTTGAGGGTTGTGATGTAAACAAAAAGTTGATTTAGAAAAAGTTGTTTCAAAATATGATATCCTATTTCAAGAACCTAAAGGTCTACCACCCAAAATGGAAATTGTACATGATATTCATTTACAGCAAGATGCTCCATTTCCTAACATCAGAATGTACAGGTTATCCGCTTTAGAGAATGCAGAGATGAAGAAGCAGGTATAGGAGCTACTCGAGAAAGGGTTCATAAGACCAAGCACATCACCATGCAGATCTCCAATCGTGTTGGTGAGAAAGAAAGATGGTTCATGGAGGATGTGCATTGATTACAGAGCACTAAATAAATTAACATCAAGAATCGTTATCCCCTTCCTCTCATTGATGATCTATTGGATCAGCTGAAAGAAGTAGTCTACTTTACCAAGTTGGACTTGCGTAGTGGCTATCATCAGGTCAGAGTAGCGGAACAAGATGCATGGAAGACTACTTTCAAAACAAAGCAAGGGCTGTATGAATGGTTGGTTATGCCTTTTGGCTTAACTAATGCTCCTGCCACTTTCATGAGACTTATGAATGATGTACTCAGGCCTTTTATTGATGATTTTGTAATTCTATATTTAGATGAAATTCTTGTTTTCAGTAAAACATGGGAAGAACATTTGAAGCATGTAAAGCAGACTCTAGAGGTTTTGAAAAGAGAAAATCTCTATGTTAAGTTATCAAAATGTGAATTTGGAAAAACATCTTTAAATTATTTGGGTCATATTGTAGGGGGTGGTGAATTGAAGATAGATCCCTCTAAGGTAGAAGTCATTATGAACTGGCCTAAACCCAAAGTTGCTACAAAAGCTAGAAGCTTCCTAGGAGCAGCACAATATTGGAGAAAGTTCATTGCTAACTTTTCCTTAATTGCAACTCCCTTACATGCTTTAACAGGATTAAACAAGGTGCTTCAGTGAGGAGGCAAACAACAGAAAGACTTCAACACCTTGAATGAAAAAATTAGTACAACACCAGTACTAGCACTGCCAGATCTTTAATGACCATTTGAGATTGAAACAGATGCCAGTGATGATGCCATGGGAACAGTGTTGATGCAACATGGTAAACCCATATGCTACCATTCTGAGACATTTAATTCTGCAGTAGTTAATTATCCCACATATGATAAAGAATTGTATGCATTAGTACAGAGTGTGAAAAAGTGGAAACATTACTTAATGGGCAAAGAAACAATTATACATATTGATCATCAACCACTTCAGTATTTGCACTCACAAACTAAATTGCAGCAATCAAGACACTATAGGTGGATGGGTTTCCTACAACAGTTTCATCTAGTCATCAGATATAAGAAAGGCATACACAATAAAGTTGTAGATATGTTGTCCAGACCAATCATAAATGCATCTACTATACTTAAGCATAACTCAGTAATGCATGAAAGCTACATTGAACAATATGCTCAAGATATAGATTTTAAAGATGTATATGCAACTTTAAGTCATGGCAAACAAGTATAAGAATTGGATTATTATGTTAAGGACCAACTCTTGTATCATTTGGGAAAGCTATGCATTCCACAAACTGAAAGAGCTAACATAATTCAGGAAGGACATACTTCTCTGGTATCAAGTCATTTTGGTGTAAGTAAAATAGTTGCACAACTGCAAAGATTCTGCTATTGGCCAAGAATGCATGAAACAGTTTCTAGATATATTAAAGGGTGTACCATGTGTGCTAAAAGCAAGCCCAGCAATAGAAAATTAGGCTTGTACACTCCACTTCCAGTTCCTTCTCGTCCTTGGGAAAGTGTTTCCATGGACTTTGTTGGGGGATTGCCAAAATCTAGAAAAGGTCATGACTATTTATATGTTATTGTGGATAGGTTCAGCAAAATGTGTATTTTAATACCTTGTAACAAGCAGATTACAACTAAACAAACAACAAAGTTGTTCTTTCAGCATGTATGGGTTCATTTTGGGTTACCCACTTCTATTGTCTCTGATCGAGATTCCCGATTTGTTGGGAAGTTTTGGTCAAGCCTATGGGAGTTAATGGACATCGAACTAAAGAAGAGCACAACCTTTCATCCACAAACAGATGGCCAAATAGAGGTAGTCAATAGTGCAGTGATCCAATTGCTCAAAGGTTATTGCAGCAAGCATCCCAAGCTTTGGGATGAACATTTATGTTATGTGCAACATGCTTACAACCGTGCCAAGCATTCTTCTACACAAAGATCTCCTTTTGAGATTTGTTTTGGTTTTACACCAAGGTCTCCCTTGGATTTTGTCTTTGAAAAAGACATAGTAGTTGATGGACATAGTGATGTGGACAAAGATACCAAGTTCATTGAACAGATCCAAGAAATTCACTAGGCAGTGCAGGAACAGCTGGAAAGAAGCCAGGCTAGGTACAAGGCAAGGCATGACAAGCATCAAATGGAGCATAGCTTCCAAGTTAGTGATCAAGTCTAGCTGTACATCAGCAAAGACAGAATGCAAGGTGAAGGAAAGAAGATGAAGCCAATAAGGTATGGGCCTTTCAAGATACTTGATAAAATTGGTGAGAACGCTTTTTTCCTTGATTTTCCAGCTTACATGCACATCTATTCAATGGTTAATGCAGAAAATTTGAGACTGTTTGAACCTTCATTAATTGAAGATCTCGAAGAGCAAATTCAGTTGCCTTCTATTGATGATTTGTTGCCTGAATATCTCAATGAGTTGTAGGAAGATACAGTTCTGGACAGGAAGGTGAGAACTACGTGTAGAGGGGATATTGAGTACCTCAGAATTGGACTCAAAGGTTCAAAACTTAGGAGTGCATGATGGATGGAAATTGGACAAGTGGGGAAGCTATATCCTCACTTGATTGATGCTTGAAAACCAACTTTTTTGGTGGTCCAAAAGATTTTTCAGTGGGAAGGCGTGATCCAAAATGGATCCAAAAACCCTCTAAGTCTTCAAAATCTTCAAAAAAAATCAAAAACTATCGCAAAAGGATGAACCCTTAGAAAAGACGGAAAACACTATCGACAACAAAAAACAGTGAAAAACAGTGGAAAACAGGCTTATCGGCAGTCAAAAGGAGCAACGCACAGGAGCCGTCGGATCTAGCCGATCAACGGTCCAGATCAACTCGGCATATCGCAATCAGTGAAGGCGAGTAGAGGCTATCGATGGAGACCACATGGTATATGCAACAACGATCAGCGGGGTCATCGAGGACTGTTGATCAAGCGCGTAGATCGACGGCGCAAGTTGAATTGCGATATCCCAATCGATGAATACAAGGAGCGAGGCATTACATATATGCAACGCGAAATCCAACCCAATGGAGATATAGGTGATATTTCATAAAATTTGAGATCCATCAAACAGGAGTTTTCTATGTATTTCGTTTATTAAACGAAATACGAAGGGAAGCATCGATGCGATGAAACCGGACTAGACGGGATCTATGAATGCAAATATATATTGTTTCAAGTCCGATATGGGCCATTTTACGGGATTTTCCAATGTTTTAATGTATTTTTAAAATACAAAGGGAAACCATGGAATGGGCATTTGTGACATACGATAAGCGATTTTAGGTGGACCCGATAGGAGTATAGAGCAGATTGAAGAATATTTGAAGTCCGATGAACAGTGTTTTGGCATATTTTTTGGTGTTTGAATGTATTTCTCTGTGTAAATAGAGAATGGCTATTTCAGGGATTTCAAAGGCCTGATGGAATCTTCCATTATAGAATAGGTGGCCACCTCCTGTTGTGGGGAAAAGTATCCGACTCGGAATGACCCTATCCCGACTCTAAGGGTGATAGTTCCTTAGCAACAACTGAAAGTAAAGCTTTGATAGTTTTCCTTTATGAAAATACAAAGAAGGAAGAAAAGATTGACCAACCGATGTCTTTCGCTTTTGTCGATCCCGTCTTCTCTCTTTGTCTCTTGCTCCCAGCTCCTTGCTCTCTTGCCGGCCCAGCTACACACAGATCCTGCAAAAAACGAGAGAAGGAAACTACAAGAAACATGTACTCATAACTGATGCATGGATTAGGATGAATCAAATATACAGATGAAAACAATACATCATTGCAATACAAGTATATAGGAGAACATCAAAAGCTTTATTGATAGAAGAAAAAGGTTCTGAGAAGGTTACAACCATAAATGGCTCCAATCCAGCAGCACCTCCCCAGCAGCAAGAAATCTCCTCTTCTCCTCTATAAAAGCAATCACCCAATAGCTCTAACTGTAAACCAACAACACTTCCTTGCTTTGCACAAAATTCCAGCCTCACTAGACCTCATAGAAGAGCTCTATATATAGGAGATTTGGAGAAAGGATGAGTCAGCTTGAGACTGACCTAAAGCTGCCTTGTGTCCTCTCCCTCTTTAGTTAAACTTCAGTTCTTGAGTCCACTTGGAGATCCTTGCTTCCACATGGAGATCAAGTACCTCTTACTCATCATAGGGCGAATTCCTTGAACCAAGTGTCAGTTTGGAAGCTTCCTGGGCAGTTGACACCTTGCAGAATGACTGCGCCACTTGGCCAATCTCGCCCAGCGCAGGTAGCCTTCATTGGTTTTGACTTTCAGCGCAGGTACAAGGAGGAGCAGTTGACATTCAGCGCAGCTGCTCAGTGGAGCAGCTGACATGATCCAAAAATAGCCTGTTTTTGAGTGTTTTCAGGTGGAGAACTGATAGGAAGTGCTGTGGTTTGCTGACCTTGTTCCTCTAGGGGTAAGAACAACATGTTTAGGGACTGAGGATCCCTGTAATTATTGACATTTCATGCTCCATGCTGCGAGGCACAAAAATGTCTATAACAGTTGCCCCCTAAAGTATGAGGCCGTTTATCGGGTGAAATGCTTTATCCAGAGGGTCCGAAGTTCATTCAAGTGCTGAGAGGTGCCCTGTAATACAATACAATACAATACATTATTTTTCATTCTGTTTTCATGATCTAGCTGAGGCGGGCATTCCCATGCTCAGCTTTATAAATACATTTTGGTACATAGAACAGACGATCGTCTGATGGTAGACTGATAATTCTCTGCTGAAATTATCATCCTTTGAGTAGGATGATCATCTGCTGCAATGATGTACATGACAAATGCTTTTATATTTCCTGAATATGTATCGCAGCCCGGATGGATGAAACTAGATCCGGGGTCTTCAAACTCGTTCGATCTTCACTCTAAGTACAAGTCGATCCATGTGAGAATTTCGCTGAAGTCGAACATGGAAAGGCATCGCTTGATTACCGGTCAATGATGAAAACCGTTAACAAGCGCGAGAGGAATCACCGATAATGATAATGACCCTCAAGGTACTGCAATACAATTCACGTGGCGTGAATAAAGGACTTGGCGTCGAACGCCACGCAAAATCTTCTGGTCGAAGGTCATTGATGTATACCTGTCGCCGGAAGTGAGAAACTTGCCATTGAGGCATGCAAGCTTCAAAGTACTGATGGGGTTGTTCCTAGATCAACTTCTTGGATAATGAGCTGAAGTCGACAAGAAGCGATCCGTCAAAGGAGGGCCTTAATGAATCCCACATCAATGACACGGAACGGAGCTAATGATTTTAGTGGAGGTGAAAACAAACTGTGACATATGATTCAGGGTGGCGATCATGAATGGATGAAGGATAATGTATGGCAGTGGATGGGACACGGTTGACACTTTCAGAATGACCTCTCTTGAACATATAACGACACTGATGCGATGGATCGGTAGCATTACCCCAAAATGTGGATGGTTTGGCGAAGACCATGGTGATGAGACCGGTGAATGAAACAACCCAACCCGATGTGGTACGGAAGAAAAGTGTCATGTTCAAGAGCGACTTGCTACCATTAAGCTTTGATGTTCTCCCAATTTTTCCCCAGTCATTTCTGACCAGTACCTCTTTATTTTTGTCAAGCTTGAGGAGGATAACATATGCTTGTTCTATAACCTGCCCTTCGGGCAAGCCCATCGCTATGATTTAACGAGCTTAGCGATAGGGAAACTCGTTCTCGTCTAAAGACAAGTTTGTCGCTATTTAATCATTTTAACGAGTCTAACGACAAGGAAAACTCGGTCCTTTTCATTTTTAGAGAGTCTGAAAAGGTACAGAAAGTTAACTCCATAATTCCTTTTTCGTCATCTAATCCCTTAAGTCCGAAAAAGTATAAAACAATACAGAAGGGATGGGTGTTCGGTACTTTTAACGAGCCGAACAAGACAAGCGCTCGATCTTTTTGTGTAATAATCCCTCAGGTCCAAAAAGATTAAAGTCTAAAAGAGGGATAGCTCTTCCGGTCCCTTTAACGAGCTGGAAGGCCAGAACTCGGCAAACTTTTCATATTTTACGAGTCAGAAAAGAGCTCAAAGATGACTCGTCTTTTGAGGAACGAGTGATAAACAGGGATAGCAACTGATTCCAGGTACAAATTGGAATTTTCCAATCACGACAGTGTCACAAGGATGGCTAGGTGAAATCACTCTTCGCAGCTGTTCCTCAAAATGGGTAAACACACAAATGGAAGTGAATGATCAGCCAAATGACGGTGGAGGTGACGGTGCACAAACACGACCAAGGCTTTTATGGCTGATGAATTTACGATCTCAGAAGGTTATTTACCGGGATAGGTTCTTTTTTTAGATAAAAATGAGCTTAAACTCTGGAGGGAACATTGCTCACTGCTTTTATTTATTTTTTAACGAGCATGAAGACCGCGTTAAAACTGCTCGGATCTTGCGTTTATTTTTTAACGAGCATGAACCATGTGCTAAAACTGCTCGAAATACCAGTCATAAGATAAGAATGCCTCCTCTAAGGATCCATTTTTTATAGAGCTTGCGCCTTACCACAGCTATGCTCCAACTCATCCTTCCTTTATGTAAGTTCGGAAAACGGTTAATCTTAAAACCAGATAAATAACCGCCCCTAGCTTACACTCCAAAAGGTTTGCATGCCCCCAGGTATAGGGTAGGATTTCGAGGCTGCCCCTCCTCTCCCCCACCTCTGTTTTTCTTTGGGTGTTCACAGCTACTTGTCATCTTGCCAATCTAATGTTAACGATACTAGTCTTCTCGTTATTTTAAGGGGTCTTACGCGGTACTTGTCTTCCCGTCGGCCCAACTTTTAACGAACAGCTATTTGTGACAAGAGAAGAACACTACTCAAAGACAAAACATTGGTATTATTGAGGGAGGCGTGCCTCTTTCTTATTATCCGAAGAGGGTTCTATTTGCTGCCGCAAATCAATCTCTTTCTTCGGCGATGTCTATCATTAGGTTACTCAAAGATGGTTACCCTATGTCACAACAATAGAATCTCTTTCTTTGGAGGTTGCCCCTACTTATCCTTCAAAACATTTGTTTTAATGGGTGAGGCTTGCTTTTCCCCAAAGATGGTTACTGCTTGTCGCAATAAGGGAATTCCTACTTGGGCATTGCCCACCTCTTTAGACAAAGGTGAATGACTCTTTTGCCAAACACATAACTTTAACAAAAGAATACTATTCCAGAACAACCCCTCTTCCATCCACGGACGGGGTACGGACTAGTCATATTCTTCTGCGGAAATTCTACCTTATACCCAGGGTTTCTTCTGCCCGAAGCAGACCAGGGTGCATGCCCCCTGGGTTCCAGTCTTTCTTTCCGAATCACTCGCACTCATCGGGAAGGAGGACTGGGGGTGGAGGCATATCTTGAGTGAACAGACCATTTAGGATTGGTATTTGACTATTTTCGATGCGAGATCCCGGAAATGAAAGTTGGTCTACGAGCTTGACCATCCTTCCTTCGTGTGGAAAACACATTACTCTAAAGAGTGAGGAGACTATCGCTCCCATGCAATAAATATAGTCACGTCCAAGGAGTAGGTTATAATCCAAGGGTCCTTGGACGACCATCACGTTCATATTAACGGTCTTCCCTTTCAATGTAACAGGCACATTGGGGAGGATTCCTAATGGTCGACTGGTTCCTTTATCAAAACCTGAGAGATTTCTTAACTCAGGTAAAAGCGCCGGGGAACCCAGTGCTTTCCAAGCAACAGAGGAAAGGATACTCACAGACGCCCCTTCATCAATGATAGTACCAGCCATAATCATTCTATAGATCTGGACAATGATTCTGAATGGTATACTGGCTGGTAACCGGGGTCTGCCTAGTTGATTCCAATCAAAGGATACAACCAGGTTGCTTGGTGGTGGGACCGAATATACGGCCGGGTATGACCCTGATGATGTTCCTTCCTGCGATAAAGGAATGGGCGCATTGCCCTGACGCTCATCAGAGTCGGTGCTAATGAAAAGAACCTGGATGGTGTCATCCTTATTCTCTTCAGTGAGGGTGTCGCATGAAGATGACTCTTCGGCGACGGTGTCATTTGAAGATGAAACTTCTGAAGGTAGAACCGGGTCAACTGCCGTATCGACCTTTGGACTTTCGTTCGGTCTGGATTCAGTAGGTTCATTTTCAGTGACTGACGCTTCAGCCGACCACTTGAGCGGACTAGCTGTATTTTCAACCAACGAAGGACTTGGCACGAGTTTTTTGTATCTAGGAGGAAGTTTTACCGGTGAAACCGGACGATCTTCCAAAACTCTCTTCGCTTCATCTAAGAAGGGACAACGGTGGATGGCATGACTGCCTTCACACAACTTACAGGGGAATCTTACTCCCCCTTTTTGTCTTGATCCTTCACTTTCGCTGGTTGACGGAAAGCAATCAACCTGATTGTCAGAGGTTGATGCCCCCGAATTGTGCAGACGAGGGGACCAGTCCCTTAGTATCCGGGGAATACAGGAACAATCTCTGTGGAAATGGTCTCCTCTACATATGACACATGGCGATTTAGGCCCGGTCTGTGCAGTGGGTGGGTTTTTGTCAGATGTCTTTTGCTTGCCCCCAGTCGCCTTAGGCTGCTTCTTCTTCTTTTCTTTCTTCTTCTTTTCCTTCTTCTCCTTGGGAGGCTGACTTTTGCCGGCTCTACCTTGCGAAGACGAAGGATCGGAGGAAGAACTTTTGGAAGTAGAAGGCTGGTGGGCAGCTCTAGACTGATCTAACTGTTGACTCGATTGATCAGGAACCATGGTGGCCTGAACTACATTGGTTGAGAACAGCCAAACTGGCAGGCCTATTGTCAGTCCTGGAAGCGACAATGTGGCCATATGGGGCGCACCAACTTCTCCCCAAGAGGAGAAAGGACTAGGACTTCCATCTTGTGGACTTCCTTGGTTGGGGCGTTCCATGTTCTCAACTTACAGATCAACGCGGGAATGAGAGGTGATTATGTTCCATTTAAAATGAATTTTATAACGACACTTTATTAGACACAACTTTGCTTTTTCATGTTTTAAGAGTCGAGAAAAAGCTAAAGATGACTCTAGTCGCCTTCGATGTATTAACGAGCCCGAAGTGACAAATGCTCGGTTGGACTTTTTCAGTTATAGAGTTTGAAAAAGGCCAAAAGAAACTGCTCTGGAGATCTAGGCAAAGGGTGTGCCAAACCTTTCGCGAAACCACAGAATACGTTTTACGGTACGGGTGGTCAATCTTCGTGAATGCTGTGTTCACTGCATCGCGATCAGTAGGGCGGCCGACACGGCTTCCTAAGGATAAAGGCTTTATTCCTATAGGGGTCTCCCAATATACTCGACGGTACGCGGGAGCACAAGTCCGTATTGATACTTATCGCTTCACCGTGGAGGAATCACCCAACCACTCAACGCTAAGATATCACGTTTAACGACGCCGGAACACGTCTCTAGCTTAGACCTCTATGTGTTTGCGTTATGTTTCAATGCGTTGTTATGTAAATTCAATTCATTTTAATGTTGATCTTGCTTAGCAGTTTGCCTTTAAGGATCACCACGAGATGTATATATACAACTTCCTAAATGCAATCTAAGATGAGAAGCAAAACTTTTCAATCTTTCAACTTTGAAAACCTTAATCTACTGAGGGAAAAGAAAGACATCAACTTTTCACACAGATCATAGAACACACACTAAATGCACTTTTTCCTAAATCAACATGCAAACTGTCAATAATGCACATGCACAATGCAGATATTTCTTTTCTTTATCCTTAATGTTGATGTAAGACAAAAAGGAAACTGTTGTATAACTTTGAATCTAATTTCAAGCGAAAGTAAACAAGCTTGTCCAAAATCAAAAGACACCTTAAGATCGACTTGTTTAGACACTGGAAATGTATAGATTCAAACCATAAAATGAAAAACAAACAAACTCAAACATCCATGAACAGTAATAAAGCTAGCTCTTAAGATCACAAAGACACTTTTACAGTTCAGGATCTAAGAGGCCACAACTATACTGGTTTGCTTTTCACAATGGGAAACTGTAACTGAAACAAGAAATACTGAAAGAACAATCACAGTTTCATCACACAACTGAGGCGGAATAATGTCAAGGAAAGTTGGTTTACAGCAAGTACAAATGACAAGCAATCAGCAGCAAAATAACAGTGAAAACAGGGCCAAGACTCAGTGGGAAACCTCAGGAAGACATAGCCTAACTGGTTCAGCGCAGGCTCTGGTCTGTCAAACTGACTCTCAGCGCAGTTCTCGAAGGGAGTACCTGCGCTGAAATGCAGACTGCCTTTGGACAGCCTGCACTGAGACACGAGAGTTGCGTTTACAAGGGTTTCCGGGTCATAAAAAGCTCAAAAATTCACTGTTTTTGCTGAAATAAAAAGCTATAGGTCAAGTACAAGCTAAGGGATGATCAAGAGGATGAAAAGCTATCACAAAGAGCACAAGAGTCCTTGTGGATCAGCTCTTCAAATCATAAACTTGCTCAGAAACTGAGCCAGAGCAGCTGCCCTCTACTTTGCAATTGAAGGACTCAATTGCAGTTCGATTTGGTGCTCTCCTTGTTTATGAGATGAATAGCAAGAAACACAATAAACCAACAAGATACTAGCTCCCCAGCGGAGTCGCCAGTTTGTTGTGGGGAAAAGTATCCGACTCGGAATGACCCTATCCCGACTCTAAGGGTGATAGTTCCTTAGCAACAACTGAAAGTAAAGCTTTGATAGTTTTCCTTTATGAAAATACAGAGAAGGAAGAAAAGATTGACCAACCGATGTCTTTCGCTTTTGTCGATCCCGTCTTCTCTCTTTGTCTCTTGCTCCCAGCTCCTTGCTCTCTTGCCGGCCCAGCTACACACAGATCCTGCAAAAAACGAGAGAAGGAAACTACAAGAAACATGTACTCATAACTGATGCATGGATTAGGATGAATCAAATATACAGATGAAAACAATACATCATTGCAATACAAGTATATAGGAGAACATCAAAAGCTTTATTGATAGAAGAAAAAGGTTCTGAGAAGGTTACAACCATAAATGGCTCCAATCCAGCAGCACCTCCCTAGCAACAAGAAATCTCCTCTTCTCCTCTATAAAAGCAATCACCCAATAGCTCTAACTGTAAACCAACAGCACTTCCTTGCTTTGCACAAAATTCCAGCCTCACTAGACCTCATAGAAGAGCTCTATATATAGGAGATTTGGAGAAAGGATGAGTCAGCTTGAGACTGACCTAAAGCTGCCTTGTGTCCTCTCCCTCTTTAGTTAAACTTCAGTTCTTGAGTCCACTTGGAGATCCTTGCTTCCACATGGAGATCAAGTACCTCTTACTCATCATAGGGCGAATTCCTTGAACCAAGTGTCAGTTTGGAAGCTTCCTGGGCAGTTGACACCTTGCAGAATGACTGCGCCACTTGGCCAATCTTGCCCAGCGCAGGTAGCCTTCATTGGTTTTGACTTTTAGCGCAGGTACAAGGAGGAGCAGTTGACATTCAGCGCAGATGCTCAGTGGAGCAGCTGACATGATCCAAAAATAGCTTGTTTTTGAGTGTTTTTAGGTGGAGAACTGATAGGAAGTGCTGTGGTTTGCTTACCTTGTTCCTCTAGGGGTAAGAACAACATGTTTAGGGACTGAGGATCCCTGTAATTATTGACATTTCATGCTCCATGCTGCGAGGCACAAAAATGTCTATAACACCTCCCCTGAAGGCGTTATGCCATGATTGCTAACACTCAAAAGGGGGATTCGAGCAGGCAGAGGCTGGGAGCTAGAGAGTTCGAGAAGGAGAAACGAGCATACATCACTGATTGGCTTTAAAGTCACAGAAGATAGAAGACAGAGGCAAGAAGTGCTGAGACAAAGAGCAAACAGAGACAGAGAGTTAGTGAGGAGAGTCTGTGTACTTAGAAAGACTTGGGGAATCCAAGTAAAGCCTTGTTGTTTTCTATCTGTTTTGTGAGACTCAAATTGAGCTCATTTTTGTAAAAACTCTGCTTCTGAAGACATAATAGAGAGGTCACCACTAAAGGCTGGACCAGGAGATGTAGCCCAGGAGTGTTGGGTGAACTCCTTATTAAACTTGTTGTGTTTATGTGTGTTTGTCTATTATGTTCTTTAACTGCTTCATTGTCTATGTATTTCGCAATATTATCGATCCATTGCACAAAGTAACATAGGCAAATCCACGCACATGAGTCTGTAATACTTTAATAATTGTCTAAGATCTCATTTTCATATCAAGTGGTATTAGAGCTTTTGGTTTTTTGATTTGTTAAGGTTAGACAAGCTTATGCTAGACTTTTTGAATGCTAACGAGGTCAAAGCTCAAACTGGGAAAAGGAGAACTTGTTGAGGCCAACCCAGAAATTGGAAGAGTCTATCCCAGGAGAAGCATGGTAGAAGAGATTTCAATGGAATCAGAATCTCAATTCATGGATAGCTTCATGACCATGAGAGCCATGGTAGAAGAGATGTATCGAGAATTCAAGAAAGGTCGAGGTGAAAGTACTTCAACCTCCAAACAAGATGAAGGAGCAGAGGAACCTTCCCTAGATGCCCTAGAGGGAAAAGGGAAAGTTGAAAAGCCTCCTCAATCATCTCCTCCATCATCTCCACCTTCTAGCCCTGATAAGAAGAAGAAGAAAACCTATGTGATTAAATTAGACGTAAAATTTGATTTGCCAATATATGATGGAGAATTAAATGCAAAAAAGCTAGATAACTGGATTAGACATATTGATGTATATTGCAGGGTGTAGAACATTGATTCAGAAAGAAGAAAGATTCAGCGGGCCTGCCTTCGCCTTGGAGGAACTACCCTAGTGTGGTGGGAAGGTAGGAAACAAGCTGATTTGAAGAAGCATGGTAAAATTCTTTCTACCTGGAGTGAATTTGTTTCTACCATTAAAAAAAAATTCTATCCATTAGCTTATATGCAGCAAGCCATGATGAGTTGGCAAACTCTTCGCCAATTAAAGGGGCAAATTGTACAAAGCTATACCCATGAATTTAGAAAAAGAGCTTTAATTCTAGACATTTCTTTAGACTCACTTGAAACTTTGTTAAAGTATATAAGTGGTCTGCATAGCTATTTGAGACACACCATTCTCATGTTTAACCCTACTAGCATAGATGAGGTATCTGTTCAAGCTACACATCTAGAGGCTAGAGGCAAGAATGTGAACCCGAAGATTGGGGGATCATCAAAACCCACTGCAAGCAAGAACAAGGAAAAGAAGAAGCATAAATGGAAAGAGGGGAAGACAAACAGTGTGCAGAAAGACAAACCTTCATGCACTCATTGCAAGAAGGATGGACATGATGATGCACATTGCTAGTCTTTGCATTCGAAGCTGAAACCCAAGAAGTTAGATGGCAAGAAGAAGAAGATTGCTGCTACTATTTAGAAGGATTTGGGGTCAGACTTAGGTGATGAAACAACAATCACAGCCACAGGTATAAAAGGTAAAAATTCTGAAGCATCTACTAGTAATTATTCACAAACTATTGATAATGAAGAAAATGAGAGGAAAAGACATGAGCTTTTTCATATTAGAGTTATTTCCAAGCATCAAAATATTGATACTTTATTTGATAGTGGCTCACAAGTAAACTTGATTTTTAAAGCAATTGTAAAGAAGTTGGGATTACTAACCACACCTCACAAGAAGCCATATCCATTAGGTTGGGTATGTGATAAAGCAAAGCTACAAGTGACTAGACAATGTAAACTTAGGTTTGCTATTGGGTCAGCATTTGTAGATGAGGTTGAGTTAGATATAATTCCCTTGGATATATGTGGTATTGTTTTAGGAAGTCCTTACTTGTATGATAGAAAATCCATTTTCTATAGAGCTGAAAATAAGTATCAACTTGTTAAAGATGGAATAGAATATATTGTAAGAGATCATAAACTCAAGAATAACTATACTCTCATAAACTTAGGGCAGATGAAAAGAATTGTAAATTCATGCAAGTAATTTTTACTAATGGTTGTAAAGGAAAAGAAACCTGATAAAACCAATGTATTTGAGGGCTGTGATACTAAACAGAAAGCTGATTTAGAAAAAGTTGTTTTAGAATATGATATCCTATTTCAAAAATCTAAAGGCCTACCACCTAAAAGGGAAATTGTACATGATATTCATTTGCAGCAAGATGCTGCATTGCCTAACATCGGAATGTACAAGTTATCCGCTTTAGAGAATGCAGAGATCAAGAAGTAGGTACAGGAGCCGCTCGAGAAAAGGGTTCATAAGACCAAGCACTTCACCATGCGGATCTCCAATCGTATTAGTGAGAAAGAAAGATGGTTCGTGGAGGATGTGCATTGATTACAGAGCACTGAATAAAATAACGATCAAGAATTGTTATCTCCTTCCTCGCATTGATGATCTATTGGATCAGCTGAAAGAAGCAGTCTACTTTTCCAAGTTGGACTTGCGTAGTGGCTATCATCAGGTCAGAGTAGTGGAACAAGATGCATGGAAGATTGCTTTCAAAACAAAGAAAGGGTTGTATGAATGGTTGGTTATGCCTTTTGGCTTAACTAATGCTCCTGCCACTTTCATGAGACTTATGAATGATGTACTCAAGCCTTTTATTGATGATTTTGTAATTCTATATTTAGATGACATTCTTGTTTTCAGTAAAACATGGGAAGAACATTTGAAGCATGTAAAGTAGACTCTAGATGTTTTGAAAAGAGAAAATCTCTATGTTAAGTTATCAAAATGTGAATTTGGCAAAACATCTTTACATTATTTGGGTCATATTGTAGGGGGTGATGAATTGAAGATAGATCCCTATAAGGTCGAAGTCATTGTGAACTGACCTAAACCCAAATCTGCTATAGAAGTTAGAAGCTTCCTAGGAGCAACACAATATTGGAGAAAGTTCATTGCTAACTTTTCCTTAATTGCAGCTCCCTTTCATGCTTTAACAGGATTGAACAAGGTGTTTCAGTAGGGAGGCAAACAATAGAAAGCCTTCGACACCTTGAAAGAAAAAATTAGTACAACACCATTACTAACACTGCCAGATATTCAACGACCATTTGAGATTGAAACAGATGCCAGTGGCTATGCCATGGGAGCAGTGTTGATGCAACATGGTAAACCCATATGCTACCATTCTAAGACATTTAATTTTGCAGTAGTTAATTATCCCACATATGAAATACTTTGTGCATATGCATCAAGTGAATTCTCTCTTAACCAAAAGAATTATTATATTGCTGAAAAAGAAACTTTAGCAATCTTTAATGGAATACAAAAATTTGAATTATATATGGCACCGGTGAAATTTCTTATAAGGAATTATTCTATGAACTTCAAATATTTCTTATCTGCCGAAATTTCAAGGCAACTTGCTAGAGGAAGACTACTCTCATGGCAGATATGGTTTCAGCAATTTGACTTTGATGTTGAATGGATATCTGGCAATTCTAATTTTTTAGCAAATTCTTTAACTAGAGATATGAATAAAGCTTTTGTCACAACCCCAAGAAGTTACTTTGTAATACCAAGAAAAGGACCCCAAGATGATAATTTCAGCACTTTTGTAAATAGATTCAGACTCCTTGAAAGTCATGCAAATCATTTGACAGAAGAAATCAAGAAAGTTGTAGGTCTGCGATTGAGGAGAAATCAGTGGATTCGAAGATGTCAAGCATGGCAGTCTAAAAATGTTGGCATATCTTTGGGACTAGATGCTGATTTGGTAAAAATCTATCCTTTGCCCAACATGCAGGTGAAGATCTATTTTAAAAGTTTATTAGATATGTGGTCTTCTCAATTCACTGAAAATATGATTTTGATCTTAAAAGTATTAAATTATTATCAGTTGATTGGAGGAGTGGATTTTTCATTAAGTATATATAAAAGAGCCCAAATTCTAGATTTAGAAGCCATTCCAATCAAAGCAGACTTAGAAAAATATATTTTGTCGCTAAGGATTCTTGATATCTTTGAAGAACTTGAGGCATCCTTTTTACAAAGAAATGATGAATATTATGCTCCTACTGATACTTTCCCTCAATATGAAATTTTTGAAAATTTTGCTGATTGGGAGATCAAGGGAGGATTTTGCAGAAAAAGGCCATCTATCAGGGCATCCCAATGTGTTCAGAGAACTCTACAATACCTAAGGACTTTCTCATCTCCTTGGGATTATCAGAGTTTACGATTAAGAGAAGATATTTCTCCAAATCCTTTCTCGCAGGTTTTCTATCATGAAATAACAGGAGAAATTAAGACCAGTAATAATATCGAAAGAATTAAACAACTGGCTCTTTGGTTCAAAGATTTTGGGATGTTGAAGCTAATCGAGAAACGACAGGTGTTGTAGAAATTGGATGAACTTCAAGGCGAACCAAAATTTTTACGCTTTATGATTAACCAAATAGCGTTAATTACAATCAGTATTATTTCAGGAAATTGGAATAATAATGTCGTTCATCTTATCAGTTTATTGCTGTCAAACAAAATTGTTACTTCTGTGATTTTTGAAATGGGATGGCAATCAAAAGCATTAATTAATGAAAATTGAAGATTATGGGTGCAACATGCAATTGAAACTTCCACTAATATGTTCCAGATCTTCAAGTGGGAGCTTCTAGATAGCATCGAGTTGGTAGTTCAGCCTTCTCCATCTTTCTGAAAAGTTTTTAAAGATTCCTTTCTAGACATTGATATCAGTCCGATATTATTTCTAAACAAGTGGGAAAAACAAGAGGTGATGTTTACCCCACAACAGCCTAATCTGCACAAAATAAAAGTAAATCCGAACCAAGGACAAACATTAAAAGCATCTCCAGATAATAACAAAATACCAACAGATGCTAAAGGAAAATGTAAAGTTGAGGAATCTACTTTTCAGGCTTTTCAGGCTTTTCAGGACAACTATCCAGATGCATAGGATCCGCATGATTTCAGTCCGGACAAAGAGTACTCGGAGATGGTGGAATACAAATACCTCATGAGTCTTGAAAAGAAAGCCTTAGAACAACACATGTCTTCTGAAGATGATGATGATGATTACAATTCTACTAGTGTAACCCCTTATTGTTATTAGTACAACCCACTTATTATATTGCATGTAGTGCCCATATTGTTACTATTGTGCCACATAGAAGCCCACTATTGTTATTATTGTGCCCTTACATTACTATTGTTATGTCGGCTCTAATTATGTTATGACCCCTTAGACTCCTATATATAGAAAGGAGGTCTCTTCATTTGTATCATACAAGAATTGTTCATTTTTGTTATGTAAAGGAGGTTGCCCCCTCAAAGAGGCTGAATTCTAAGGCGTTGATCTCTCTTTTCTATCTTTTTGTGAGCTGGTTTCATAACATTTGGTATCAGAGCTTTGGATTCTAGGGTTTCGCTGCTCCAAATAAGTCATCGTGGCATTTTCACTATAACTTTTCTTTTGAGGTGTTTCAAAAGCTTAAAAAAAAACCCATTTGATAAGACATCGTGTTGAACCTTGGGTTAAAATTGCAGAGCTTTTCGTGCTATTTTTCTGGAGATACGATCTGAGGAAGTTGGTCTTTTTACAGACTCCCGAATTACATTCCAAACAGGTGACCTAGGGAAAATTGTCATAACTTTCTCTCTGAGCATTGGATTGAAATTTCGTAAGAAAGTATAGAAAGAGGATAGACTATAGTTTCTTCTATATATTTTTTAGAGCGAAAGGTCAAAATAGTGACACGTGGAACTTCATACAAGTTTGCTCTTCTGGAAAGGTCTATAATCAGGTCATCTTGGGAGATTGTGCATAACTCTTTCTTGGAGAATCCAATTTGGATCAGACTGGTGGCATTAGAAAGAGGACGTAGAGGGCTACTACAGATCGAAATTTTAGAACTTAAAGATTGGAAAGTACAGAGTTACAGTCGTTTCAAGATAGAGCTCCTAAAATTAAGAAAAAGCAAGATGAGGAAGTTTGATGGCAAGGATCCGGTAAATTGGATACTTCAGATGGAGCAATATTTTGATCTACATGGTGTAACACTTTTACAAAAGGTATGTATTGCATCTTCATATTTAGAACCGGATCAATTTTTATGATATGAAGGGCTTTGTTTTCGTAAACAACTTTTTATGTGGTCAATTTTCACGGAGGAAATGATAGCACATTATGAGGATACAAAGAGCAACACCTTCTTTAGAGCAACACCACAACAATTGGAAAGAGTAAAAGGGCTTTGTGACATAATGGAAAGCAAAATTATGGAAACTAGGAAGCATACCCCTCACAACTATAAAGATGGAAGTGTTGTTTCTCCCAGCCTTCCACAACCTACAAGGGTTACACCACAACAATTGGAAGAAAAAAGAGAAAAAGGACTTTGTTACAATTGTGATAGCAAATGCACTAAAGGTCATAAGTGTGCTAAGAAGAAATTATTTTACATAGAATATGAAGAGGAGGAAGAAAAGGATCAAGAAACATCAAAAGAAGAGGATATACACCAGGACCCCACCCCAGAAAGAAGAAATGAATCAGACCATATCTTGTAAAGCATTAGCAAGAATTACCACTCCTCAAACTCTCAAGATAGAAGGACATGTCAAGAAGAAATAGGTGCAAGAAGTGAAAGATCACATTGAGAAAGAAGAAATGAATCCAACCATATCTTGTAATTCATTGGTCGAAATTACCACTCCTCAAACTATTAATATAGAAGGAAATATCAAGAAGAAAAATGTTCAAGAAGTGAAAGATCACATCAAGCATCAAGAAATGAATCCGACCATATCTTGTAAAGGATTGGAAGAAATTACCACTCCTCAAACTCTAGAGATAGAAGGACATATCAAGAAGAAAAATGTTCAAGCAAAGAAATATCACATCGAGCATCAACAACAATTTCTCCAACTTTTAAAGGATAACACCACTTCGGTACAAAATCAAACGAAACAACAGGTAGATCAACATCGTAGTGAAAAATGTTTTGACGTAGGTGATTGGGTGTTTTTACTGCTACATCTCAAACAAGCTATTTACGAGAAGGAAATGTTGGCAATACTACATGCACTTAAAAAGTGGCAACCTTACCAAATGGGAAGACTCTTCAAGGATGAGGATGTGAAAGCATTGTTCTGTGCTATTTCTATTATCCAACCAGATTGGATAAACGAAGCAAGGGATGAATGGAAGAAGGACGAAGAAGTATGGCCACTTATTCAAAAGTTGCAAAAGATCCCAATTCAAGCAATATTGCCATAAATTGAATAGGAAGGAAAAATCATATTGGAACCTGGAACAGTCACAGAAACAAGAACCCGACAGCTACGAAATCGATCAATTTCAGAGTATCTCATCAATTGGAAGAACTTACCTGCTGAAGATTTCACATGGGAGGACAAGAATTTTATACAGAAGCATCAAGAACTACTCAAGCATTGAGGACAACGCTTTTTCAAGGAGAGGGGCATGTTAGCCCCCTATACTACTAGTGTAACCCCTTATTCTTATTAGTACAAACCACTTATTATATTGATGTACCCATGTAGTGCCCATATTGTTACTATTGTGCCACATAGAAGCCCACTATTGTTATTATTGTGCCCTTACATTATTATTGTTATGTCGGCTCTGATTATGTTATGACCCCTTAGACTCCTATATATAGAAAGGAGGTCTTTTCATTTGTATCATCCAAGAATTGTTCATTTTTGTTATGTAAAGGAGGTTGCCCCCTTGAAGAGGCTGAATTCTAAGGCATTGATCTCTCTTTTCTATATTTTTGTGAGCTGGTTTCATAACATGATGTTTACCCCACAACAACCTAATCTGCACAAAATAAAAGTAAATCTGAACCAAGAACAAACATCAAAAGCATCTCCAGATAACAACAAAATACCAGCAGATGCTAAAGGAAAAAGTAAAGTTGAGGAATCTACTTTTCAGGCTTTTCAGGACAACTATCAAGATGCACAGGATCCGCATGATTTCAGTTTGGACAAAGAGTACTCGAAGATGGTGGAATACGAATACCTCATGAGTCTTGAAAAGAAAGCCTTAGAATGGCACATGTCTTCTAAAAATGATGATGATGATTACGATTCTGACCAAAATCCAAAAGGATATTGGTAGAATCTTTGTAGAAAAGAATCTAGACCTAGCTAGCAATGTGATAATGTGGTCAAATGTTGTGGCTAATGAAATTATTGTACCGAAAAGATTGAGTAGACACTGTCGGTGAAAGAAAATACCGACAGGACCCTCAATTATTTCCTCTTTATGTCATGTCTTAGATAGGTATAGTTTCAAAAAATAAGTTATAAAAGAGAGATCAAGAGAAGGAAGTGGCAGAGTCGAACGGAGTGCTTCTTGATCTTGCTCTTGTATTGTAATCTTTCAAGCTCTGTAATATTGAATTTTGAATTAATATCGAAGCCTACTGGGCCACCTGTCTAAGGACAGTTTCTGTAGTCCAAAAGAGCCTGGAACTATAAGGCGAAGGCGTTGGAAGACCCGTGTTGAGAGGTCATAGTGCGCGTGCATGTTCGGTTGAGGAGGGAAACCCATTTTTCAGATTTTCTGTTCAAGAATCTTCAAATTGATTTTGAAGTAAGTCTTACTCTGCTTGAGGTCTTATATTTTGGTATCAGAGCCCTGTTCA
This sequence comes from Pinus tabuliformis, assembly GCA_031772625.1. NCBI lineage: Eukaryota > Viridiplantae > Streptophyta > Pinopsida > Pinales > Pinaceae > Pinus > Pinus tabuliformis. The sequence continues at coordinate 934,037,148 of CM062819.1, read as the reverse complement.
GGTCCAAAGTCTATAAACTATAGACAGAGTCTAAAGCTAGCTAGGAAGCCTTCGAAAAGCATTTGTTATACAATTTCTGATTAGATAAAAGCTGCTTTAGTCAATCTCTGGTCTAGTTTATATTTGAGTCATGGCCAATTTCTTAAGATCATTCTCTAATATGGATAAACGAACTATTTTTGAAGTCAATTCTCGGTCCATTGAAAGTGATACTATTGAATATGAGAAAGTAGAGGATCCTGAAAATTGGAACCCACCAGTCTTAAGTTCGAAAGAAATTTATCTGGTTCCATCTTTGTTCAGTCTATCAAGAAAAAATTGGCTTAAGGAAGTTGAATTGAAGATTAAGATTTCTAGTCCTTCTGTACAAATAGTTGGCTTGAGTTTATTTTCTGATGATGAAATCAAAAAATTTAAAAAATATGTCTAAGAGAAAAAGTTTTCTTATTTTCATTTTGGAGGGATAAGGATAGGACTCGCCCCACTATTTTGCCATGGTCTAAATACTCCATGCATATCTGAAGTCTTTGATACCCAACACCAGAACTATGACCATGCTCGTATCGGAACTATATTAGGAAATCTATCTTTAGGCTGTCAGTATGGTACCATTTACCCATACTATTCTATCAGTCTGTCCGATGTCCATTTAAAAGATTGTTGGAAATTATTGGTCGGTGTCCAAGGTTTAGAAATGGTTGAAGATAGCGAATATCTTTCTGTTTTAGTCCAAATATCTTTCCAACTCACAAACATTGTGCTCCGTAGTAAAAGCAACCAGTATAAAAGATTGTGTAGCTGTAGGAGTCAGTAATGCTCAAGTTGAAGGTGTTCCTTATGACAAAGAAGCCCTTCCTAGTGACTGGTATATTCAATACAAATCTTTGGCATCAACAGACACTCCAAGAAACAAAACAAGAAGAATGTCTGTAAGTGATGGTCGTGTTCGAATATTTCCTGATAGATCATCAATACCTAGACCAATCTTCATGCCACAAAAGCATGTTTTACCAGCCATTCCAAAATCTGAGCAACCATCGACTAGCGGTCGCAAATATTTTTCATGAAATGTATATAACCATCCATCACAAGAAACCACTGTATCTATTCCATCAGACCAGTTGTATATCCTTGAAGAAAAGCCATTCCTTGCTATTAATAAGATGTTTAGAACATATGTATCTAGTTTCTCCCCAGTTGAAGAATTTCAATATGCAAACCATAGATATGTTAAAGGTGGAAAATGGCCACCAAAAACCAAGTTTTGTACTTCTTCTTCTCAATCCAAACAGCCACCCACCAGAGCTGATTGTGCACCACTACTTGAACATAATTCCCAAAATCCTAATGATCTTGACCAGATCTATCAAATAGGAAACTACCTGACTACCTGGTGTGCACACGCCGAAGATGTCCTTGATGATTTGGGTCGGCAATCAGATTTGATAAATGCTAATCTTAGACTCCTCTATGAAGAACAATAGTCTGAGAAAGCTGCTAAAGAAAAAAGAGAAAGAAGAAAACAGAAGAAAAAAGTCAAAGATATTCCAAAGTTCACCATTGATATGAGCACTCCCAATTACTGGGATAAAGAGGAAGAGGAAGAAGATACAGAAGAAGAATTTATTGCTACTAGTGCAGAAGAGTCAACTTCTAAACTTTCTGGTAAGTTGACTAGTGTAAAAAAGGAGGCCTATAAAGCTGATAAACAATTTTCTTCAAAGAAAGAAATTATGACTCTAGATCAAGCAGCCTCTAAATTTCCTTCTTTTATCTTACCCTCTATCAATAACCAAAACAAAGCTCATGTCTTGAAAGAAGTCTCAAAATACCCGTGCATTGAAGAAGATTTATATGCTGCAAATTCCAGTGGGTATATTCTTGATTTAGATAATTCATCCAATCCTGAAGAATCAATCAGGATATGGATTGGTGCTCTGTATCAAATGCAGGTCACCACAAAATTAGATAATCTTTCTATCATGGTCCTAGCAGAGAAAAGAATGGTCGGAATTGTATATGATTGGTGGATAGGACCCTCGGATGAAGAAAGATGAGCAGTCATGGAAGCAAGACTGGCTACTCTAGAACTTTTATTGAAAATTCAATTTGTCCCTAAGCCAGTAGATGAGAAAAAACAGCTCCTTATAGATCTAAGCCATATGGAATTAAAGGACCTCAAATATATTGACCAATTTGGAAAAGATTTCATGGCAAAGGTCTTTAAGGCAAATATTTCCAATGACATTGCTAATAAAATTGCATTTTTGTCCAAGCTTCTCGATAATCTAGGAGATCTTATCATGAAAGATCTCGATGCTCAGAATAAACGGATCAATCAAATTTATTGGGCTGATCTTCTTTTTAGGTGTACAGAAAAGGTTAAATATTTGTGCTAGCAAAAGAAAGCACATGATATTACACCAAGTTCAAAGGTCTACAAAACAATGCTACCCTGGACACCCTTCAAAAAGAAGAAGAAATCAAAGAGATATGGAAAATTCAGACCCAAAAGAGTCTCCAACCCCCGAAAGCCTTTCAGAAAATTCAAATTTCTGAAAAAGAGAAAGAATCCAAGAAACAATAACTGTTGTTTCATCTGTAAGCAAGAAGGACACTTTGCACACAAATGTCATAATAATTCCTCTTCGAAATTAAAAGCTTGTGTAGAAATTGAGGAATATAAAGATAATTGGTCTTTAGTTGCTTCAGAAGATGAAGTTTCCGATGTATATATATTAACAGAAGCTTCAGATGATGAAGATGTTATTCAGCCCACTATACAAAAGATGAATATTTGTAATTATTGTTCAGATAGTGATATTTCTGAAGAATTGCACTATAGTGATCAGACAGATGTAAATGAAACAGAAGAAACAGAGGAAATTGAAGAGACTACAGATGTTTCTGAAGATGAGTTTGATGCTTCATCAGTTTCCGAAAGCTTGAAGCAAATAGGTAAGCAGCCAATTCCAAAACTGCCTGAACTCAATTCTTTTTGTCCTTATAAAAAGAATACTGCTGCCTCTACCAGTCTTATAATCCTAGATTTTAGTAGAGTAGAAGAGAATGCTCTATTAAAAAATATTATCAAAACCAATAGTCTCATCTATATTCCAGTCCAAGTTCAGGTCCGTAATGAATGGATAAATGTAGATGCATTCATCGACACTAGAGGTTCTAATAATTTGGCCCGTCCCTCCTTGTTTAAATCCCTTTGGAAGCCACTCCAAAACATTCTAGTGTCTAAAACCGTTGGAGGATCTATTCAGTTAACACATTATGTGGATAACATTCCTTTGAAAGTTGGGGGGAGTATTGTTAAAATTTCTGCTATTCAGCATTTTGATCCATCTGCTAGTTTAATGCTTGGCATGCCTTTTATCAACTCTGTGCTCCCAGTCACTATCAGCGAAGATAAGCTGATAATCAATTTAAAAAAGAAAGCTATTGTTGTGCCTAGATTGTCTATAGCAAATTTTGAGGCAAGAAATGAGAATAGCCAAAAGAAAGTTGGCACACGCAAACCTCTGAAAGATTCCAATAATTGGCAAGAAGTTTTACAAATCTATGAGAACAGAATGGAGTTAAAAAATAGACAAAAGGCTTGCATTGACCCAAAATGGTCCATTGAGCAAATTGTTATGCATGACAGATTGTTGAAAAGTTGTTCAAATAATCCTCAGCAATTTTGGACAGTAGAAAGTCCAAAACAAGAGATAGTGACTCTACACGATAATGGAGTCAAAGGAAAGTTAATCCCATGCACACCAACAGATGAACAAGAAATCAAGAAACAAATCAGTGAGCTGCTCAGTATGAATCTTATTGAACTAAGTATGTCTCACTATTCTTGTTCAACGTTTCTGGTTAGAAACCATTCAGAAATAGTTAGAGGTAAGCCCAGAATGGTAATCAATTACAAACCTTTGAACACTATAGCTCAAGGTTTTCATTACCCGTTACCAAGACCAGAAACAATCATGCAAAAAATTCAAAATAGCAAAGTATTCAGTAAGTTCGACATGAAATATGGATACTACCAAATACAGATCCAAGAAGAGGATAGACACAAAACTGCCTTCACATGTCCTGTAGGTTTCTATCAGTGGAAGGTAGTTCCATTTGGTCTCAAAAATGCCCCTGCATTCTTCCAAAGAAGAATGGATTTTATTTTTGGAAAGTATGATTTTATTGTAACATATATTGATGATATTCTTGTACATAGTCCAGATCTTGAAACACATTTCAAGCATTTAGAGATTTTTTTGACTGAAGTTCAAAAGCATGGTATAGTCCTTTCTGAGAAGAAAATGGTTTTATTTCAAGACAGTATAGATTTTTTGGGGATCAATGTTGTTAATGGGCAAATTCAAATGCAGCCCCATATTCTTACTAAACTGTCTCAGTTTCCAGATGAATTAAAAGACACTAAAACAATTCAGAGATTTTTAGGTGTCTTGAATTATGTGCACAGATATATTCCTAGATTGACAGAGAAGACAACCCCGATTAGAAAACATCTTAGAGAAGGATGGTCAGCAGAAGCCACTGCAGCAGTTAAAGAGCTCAAATCAGAATGTCAGCAACTTCCAAAGCTACAACCACTAGGTGATGGCCTTCTGATTTTACAAACTGATGCTTCTGATAATTTTTGGGCAATTGTTCCTTTTTAGAAAAGGAAGAATGAAGATGGAAAGGAAGAAGAAATACTTTGTGCATTATTATAGAGTGTGAAAAAGTGGAAACATTACTTAATGGGCAAAGAAACAATTATACATATTGATCATTAGCCACTTCAGTATTTGCACTCACAAACTAAATTGCAGCAATCAAGACACTATAGGTGGATGAGTTTCCTACAACAGTTTCATCCAGTAATCAGATATAAGAAGGGCATACGCAATAATGTTGCAGATATGTTGTCTAAACCAATCATAAATGCATCTACTATACTTAAGCATAACTCAGTAATGCATGAAAGCTACATTGAACAATATGCTCAAGATATATATTTTAAAGATGTATATGCAACTTTAAGTCATGGCAAACAAGTAAAAGAATTGGATTATTATGTTAAGGACCAAATCTTGTATCATTTAGGAAATCTATGCATTCCACAAACTGAAAGAGTTAACATAATTCGGGAAGCACATACTTCTCTGGTATCGGGTCATTTTGGTGTAAGTAAAATAGTTGTACAACTTCAAAGATTCTGCTATCGGCCAAGAAAGCATGAAACGGTTTCTAGATATATTAAAGGGTGTACCATGTGTGCTAAAAGCAAGCCCAACAATATAAAATTAGGCTTGTACACTCCAATTCCAGTTCCTTCTCGTCCTTGGGAAAGTGTTTCCATGGACTTTGTGGGGGATTGCCAAAATATAGAAAAGGTCATGACTATTTATATGTTATTGTGGATAGGTTCAGCAAAATGTTTATTTTAATACCTTGTAACAAGCAGATTATAGCTAAACAAACAACAAAGTTGTTCTTTCAGCGTGTATGGGTTCATTTTGGGTTACCCACTTCTATTGTCTATGATCGAGATTCCCGATTTGTTGGGAATTTTTGGTCAAGCCTATGGGAGTTGATGGACACCAGACTGAAGAAGAGCACATCCTTTCATCCACAAATAGATGGCCAAATAGAGGTGGTCAATAGGACAGTGATCCAGTTGCTCAGAGGTTATTGCAACAAGCATCCTAAGCTTTAGGATGAACATTTATGTTATGTGCAACATGCTTTCAACCGTGCCAAGCATTCTTCTACACAGAGATCTCCTTTTGAGACTTGTTTTGGATTTACACCAAGGTCTCCCTTGGATTTTGTCTTTGAAAAAGACATAGCAGTTGATGGACACAGTGATGTGGACAAAGCAACCAAGTTCATTGAACAGACCCAAGAAATTCACCAGGCAATGCAAGAACAACTGGAAAGAAGCCAGGCCAGGTACAAGGAAAGGCATGACAAGCATCGAATGTAGCATAGCTTCCAAGTTGGTGATCAAGTCTGGCTATACATCAGCAAAGACAGAATGCAAGGTGAAGGAAAGAAGATGAAGCCAATAAGGTATGGGCCTTTTAAGATACGTGAGAAATTTGGTGAGAACGCTTTTCGCCTTGATTTTCCAGCTTACATGCACATCTATTCAGTGGTTAATGCAGAAAATTTGAGACTATTTGAACCTTCATCAATTGAAGATCTCGAAGAGCAAAGTCAGTTTCCTTCTATTGATGATCTGTTGCCTGAATATCTCAATGAGTTGCAGGAAGATATAGTTCTAGACAGGGAGGTGAGAACTATGTGTAGAGGGGATATTGAGTACCTCAGAATTGGACTCAAAGATTCAAAACCCAATAGTGCATGATGGATGGAAATTGGACAAGTGGGGATGCTGTATCCTCACTTGATCGATGCTTGAAAACCAACTTTTGGTGGTCCAAAATCTTTTTCAGTGGGAAGGCATGATCCAAAATGGATCCAAAAACCCTCTAAGTCTTCAAAATCTTCAAAAAAAAATCAAAAACTATTGCAAAAGGATGAACGCTTAGAAAAGACATAAAACACTATCGACAAAAAAAAACAGCGAAAAACAGTGGAAAACAGGCTTATCGGCGGTCAAAAGGAGCAACGCATAGGAGCCATCGGATCTAGCCAATCAACGGTCCAGATCCAATCGGCAAAGGCAAGCAGAGGCTATTGGCGGAGACCACATGGTATATGCGACATGATCAGCGAGGTCAACGAGGATCGTCAATAAAGTGCATAGATCGACGGCCCAAGTTGAATCACAATATCACAATCGGCAAATACAAGGAGCGGGGCATTACATATATGCGATGCAATAGCTAGACCCGATGGAGATATAAGTGATATTTCATAAAATTTGAGATCTGTCAAACGTCAGTTTTCTATGTATTTCGCGTATTTCGTTTATTAAGTGAAATATGAAGGGAAGTCGATGCGATGAAACCGGACCCGACGGGATCTATGAATGCAAATATATATTGTTTCAAGTCCGATATGGGTTGTTTTGCGAGATTTTCCAATGTTTTAATGTATTTTTAAAATACAAAGGGAAACCATGGAATGGGCATTTGCGATATGCGATAAGAGATTTCAGGCGGACCCGATAGGAGTATAGAGCGGATTGAATAATATTTCAAGTCCAATGAACAGTGTTTTGGCGGATTTTTTCTGTGTTTGTATGTATTTCTCTGTGTAAACAGAGAATGGCTATTTCGAAGATATCAAAGGCTCGATGGAATCTTCCGTTGGAGAACAGGTGGCCACCTCCCCTAAAGGCGGTATGCCATGATTGCTAATGCTTAGAAGGGGGATTCGAGCGGACAGAGGCTGGGAGCCAGAAAGCTCGAGAAGGAGAAATGAACAAAAAGCGTCGATTGGCTTTAAAGCCAGAAGACAGAAGATAGAGGCAAGTAGTGTTGAGATAAAGAGTCAGTGAGGAGAGTTTGTGTACTCAGAAAGACTTGGGGAATCCAAGTAAAGCCTTGTTGTTTTGTATCTATTGTGTGAGACTCAAATGGAGCTCACTTTTGTAAAAACTCTACTTCTGAAGACATAATAGAGAGGTCACCACTGAAGGTTGGACCAGGAGATGTAGTCCAAGAGTGTTGGGTGAACTCCTTATTAAACTTGATGTGTTTATGTGTGTTTTCCTATTATGTTCTTTAACTGCTTCATTGTCTATGTATTTCGCAATCTTATTGATCCATTGCACAAAGTAACATAGGAAAATCCACGCACATGAGTTTGTAATACCTTAATAATTGTCTAAGATCTCATTTTCAGATCAAGGATATTATTGGCCATCTTAGTTTTCAGATTTATATAAGACAGTGATGAGCTACCATGAATGTCAAGTTTTTCAGGGAAAAAGGAAGTTGCTTCCTCTTCCTCTGAAGCCGGTTGAAGTAAACGCACTTTTCCAGTAGTGGGGGCTTGATTTCATATCAGAAATTCATCCTACATCATCAACACAACACAGATGGATTTTGACAGTTACCAATTACTTCACCAAGTGGATTAAAGCCATTCTGACGAGACAAGCTACGGACACGGTAATCATTCAGTTTTTAGAGTCCAATATCTTGTCTTGTTTTGGTTTCCCTCACAAGATTATTACATATAATGCAACAAAATTTAAGTCAAAGAGAATGATTGAGTTTTGCAACAAATACAATATCACATTGGGTCATTCCATGGCATACTACCCACAGGGCAATGGACTAGCTGAGTCTTCAAATAAATCCTTGGTAAACATTATTAAGAAGATGTTGGAAGCAAACAAAAAGAATTGGCATCAGAAGCTTGTTAATGCTTTGTGGGCCGATAGAGTGAGAAGTAAGAAATCAATATGTATGTCACCTTTTGAGTTGGTTTATGGTACTGATACAGTGTTTCCCACATCCCTTGCAGTCCCGGTCATGAGATTATTGCAGGAAGTCGGCAGTGAAGAAGATGATATTCAGCGCCAGATTAATCAAATGATTCACCTTCAACAAACAAGAGAAGAGGTTTCTCAAAACACTTTCTGGCTGCAAGAGAAGATAAAGAAGATTTATGATCGCAAAACCAAGGCATAAAAGTTCCAGCCGGAAGATGTAGTGCTGCGATGGGATGTAGGAAATGAAGAAAAAGGAAAGCATGGTAAGTTTGACAGTCTATGTAAAGGACCGTATAAAATCTTAGCCTATTGAGGATAGAATGCATTTTTATTAAAGGAAGTGGATGGTCAAGAATTCTCGAGAGGACTAGTGAATGGTAGGCTCCTGAAACACTACTATTTCTGAAGCAGTTTGCTGAAGTTGCTTCACTGTCATTGTATATACCAATTTGCTTTCCTTGCAAGATTTGAAGTACAATTTCATTTGAGCTTGGGGCTCGAAGTGAAGGCTGTAAAGCTTAAATGATTTGTGCTGAGTTTAGTTGGTTTTTGAGTCAGTTTGGAGTCAGTTTTCAGTTTGTATCGAGTCATCATTCTTCAAAATTTTCAAAAACGTTTTCAGTATTTCATTTGTTTGACCGTATTGGCCCAATCAGCTAGGCACTTGCTCTATGGTGTTCTTGGCACCTCCAAGGAGCTACCATCCCCAATAAGGCCAATGTTAATTTCAGTATATGCATACTTCCATCAAGGATCAAATCTACTCTTTGCATTTTCATTTTAGGTGCACACTGAATTTTGGATCATTCCATTAGGTCATGTTAAAATGGTCCACTGATGGTTGCCTTTTTCTTATAAAATCAAATCTTCCCTCATGAGGTACATTTGCTGACCCATTTCCATGTTGTATTCAGTTAAGGTTTCAAATATGTTACTTTAGCTATCAAGGCAGTTGTCTTTTCATTAGGTTTTAGGGTTCATTTCCAAGGTATTTCCATTAGGTCTTAGGGTTCATTTCCAAGGTCAAAAAGCATGATTTCAAGTGTGAATAAAGGGCTACAAAGGTATGAGGATGACCAATAAGCAAATATTGAAGTTATGGTTATTGTATAAATTTCTCATTTTCACTAATGTAATTTTCATCTCAAAAACATGTTTTTGATATGAAAACAAAGTATTTTAGTTTGCTTATATTTTTTTTGATGTAATTTAAGTCACTATATGTAATAATTGTTCCCAATGCTACCCAAGCATGTCTCCTTGCTGCAAGAAGTGAGCCATTGAAGAAATCAGCTCAATCAAAGCTTCATCCACCTAAAAAGAGACAAAGAAAGAGAAACATTAGACAAATATTTGAAAACAAAATAAAAAGTTCCAAACAAACATTATAACGTGGGTTTTTTCATGAGAAAAATCAAAATCATCCTCTATATAAAGTTTCAAAGGAATTTTTGAAAGTTCATTAGTTCCTTTGCATCCTAAGTTATCCTTAGCAAAGAAGAGATTGAGTGAAGGAGGAAAAAGTTAGAAGGGCGCATTGGGAGAAGGTGTTGCGTGCCTGTAGGGTCAATGGTGTGTTTTCCAGTCTGAGCCTAAGTTAAATTTAACGGTGTTGCGTGCCTGTAGGGTGAAGGGCACACCTACTGAGAGTACTACGTGCTGGGAGAAGGTGCTGCGTGTTTGGCTAGAGGAGCCTGGAAAACCCTAGGGGTGCCAAAACATCATTTCCTTCACTTTCTCCAAGCCACAAAGGCTTCAAACTACCTACATTCAACAAGTAAGTAGCCTGACATTTCTTTTTCTCCATCAAATAAAGCAAATTGGCACTCTAAAAGTTGAAACCCTAGAAAAACTCCCTTGCATGCTTCCAAAATCACTTCATTGATCAAAGTTGCAGTACTTCTCATACTTTGTCACCTTCCAATCACCCTCACTGTATTTCACTCCACCTCCTCACTGTTTCACTCATCTTGACATATATATTAGTTCCTCAAGTTTTCACCTACAAAGCATGGCAGAATACAGTAGTTCAAAAGAAGGTGAAGGACAGCCCAAGAGGCCAACCAAGAAAGGAGGGAGAATTATTAGATTTGAACCCACTAATACAATAGAACTTATGGCATCACCACTTGCAGTATCATGTTTCAGGCACATGGGTTGTTTAGAGTTTTGCCAAAAGGTTGAGACGATGAATTTTCATCAGCAGTTAACCAAGCAGTTCATCCTCATTTTGCAAAACAAACAGGTCACTTTAGTCGAGGTCATATTCACTATATCTTCAACCATCATATCACAGGCCATTGGAATTCCAAATGTAGGAGAGAAATGGTTCAAGCAGAAAGAGCTGCATCACAATTTTTATGAGCCATATCTTAAAACAAGGTTCAACAATGATAAGAAGAAAATTTTCCCTTTCTCTTATCTTTTGGATAAATATGTGCCATTGATGAAGATCATCATGAGGTATTTCACATGTGAGGGCAGGTTTTCTCGACTATACTCATACCACATCAAGCTTCTCATGCACTTTACCAGGGTAAGAATGTTCAATTTTCCATATTACCTTTTCAAGAGTATTGACAAGATGACATATATTGCTCAGAAAAGGGACCCAACTCATTAGATGCATAGTATTTTCCATCATTCTCTTATCAAAATGATAGTCCTCCATCACTTAGATCAACTAGGAATTACTTGGGAGGCCTTCATAGTTAATGAGATATTTAATAAACCACCTACTCAACCAGCTTCCGACATTCCTCCATCATCCTCCACTCATCCATCTACTTCTTCTCATCCACCACAGCATACTTATCACTCATCTTCAATAGTTCATTCTTCACCAGACACCTCCACACCATCTACATCACCATTTCATGTAACCATTCATTCACCCACTAGAGATGATGATAGTGATGGGTGACATGATGAGCATGATGACAATGAGGGACATGATGTACACACTGAGCATGGTCAAAGTAGTATACCACAGAGGAATAGTTTGCAGCCATTTTCTTTCACCTATCAGAGGGGAAAGAGGCAAGTGTTTGCCCCACAGAAAGTGGGAGGGGCATTTCCTTCGTCATCAGCTTTACAGGTTAAAGGGAAGGATAAAATGGTAGAGGAAGCAAAGGTCAAACAGCAACATGAAGAACATGACATTGAAAAGGAGTTTCTTCTTGTGGAAACTAGTGATGAGGAGGAAAGCAAATCTTCTCAAGTTGCCTTGAGAACAAAGGATACCAAAATCAGGGAGCTTGAGGTTAATTTACAAAGACCCCAATTTGTTATCTCCTTCTATGAGCAAGAGAACAAGCAGCTAGAAGTTAAGCAGGAGTTGATGCAAATCAAGTACATCAAGGCAAAGAGGGAAGCTAAGAAAGCCAAATTTCAGCTTGATGAGGCTTATGGAGACTATGGAGAGCTAGATGATGAATAGGGACAAAGAAAAAGGCTAAGAACAAGAGGATTGAAAAAGGCCTTAGAGTTTGAAAGACAAAAGGAGGCAAAATTGGAGGAGTAGCTCACTTTAAATGAGCAATTGGTCAAGGACATAGCTGAAAACAGAGAGTCTTGGCTTGAGAAAGTGAACACACACTTGGAGACCCTCTTGGAAAAAGAAAATAGAGATGTTGAGTTGCAAAGTAAGATGGCCAAGTATTATTCAAGGAGAAACCAAGTGGCAATGAGCAAGCTCAAGTGAGATCACAAGAAAATTGACAAATTGACCAAGCAAGAGGAGAGGAGGAGACTTGACATGCTTTCTGAGGCATCCCTAGATGCCTCTAATCTTTCATTAGCTATAAAAACACATTTTTTGGTACTATGACCATTTTGGGGCATGAAGTTACTTGCTGAGATTTTCAGACAATTTTTAGCACAGTCATGGAGGTCAAACGCGCAGTGCCATGGGTGTTGCGCTCTTTTTTGGGGCATCCAATGAGGAAAAGGTCAGCATTTTTGGGTTTCTAGTGATGAGTACATACACCCTGTAATTTTGCTAAGGATTTGGAGGAGAACTGGTTGGTTAAAAAGGCCAAAAACCCTCAAAAAATTACCTTTCTACCCTCTTTTTGGCCTAGGCGTTGGGCAGTGTTGGGAGAATTGATTTTTAACTGGGCAGATGACATCGAAATTCAGAAATTCAAGTTGTTCTGGAAATTAGATAGGAATAGATTTCCAACAAGCTATTGTGGGCCCAATTTGGACATCGGGAAGGCCTCCAATAGTGTAGCTAAAGTTGAAGGGTGTGCCTGGCTTTGGTGCTACGTGCCTAGCACTGGTGCTGCGCATTTGGAAAATTGTCCAATTTTTCAGTATTTTGTCCCAGTTTTCACTTTCACCTTGGCAAATCATGATTTTATCCTTGCAATTGATCAATTGAATGTAATTATGATGCCTCTAGAGCTTACTACGGTAGATTCATTAGGCAAAACAAGTTCATGAGGTGTAATGTATCAGTTTGTTTGGGTTAGGGATGAGCCACTTTGACCACCCTATTTTCTTGTTTGCAGTTTAGATCTTGTTAGAAACATCTCCTCTTCTCATGGATTCGACCCCTTGAGCTTAAGATGAGTTGTTTGGGGTCTATGTAATGCTTTTCCTCAGTCATTGTATGGGTTGGACTCAGTGGGATGCTTAGGCTCTGAGTAGACATCATTTTGTATGAGCTTTCAACAGGAGATTAATGAAAAGTTGCAGCTATTTCTTTGGGATCCGTGTGGTATGATGTTCAGTTCAATTTTCTCTATTGTTATCATATGTTAATTTTTTTTTTTGTACTTCATCAATCATTTCATTGCTTTTAAGTGGATGTTTTCAAGTTGATAGGCAGAACTCATGATATTTATGCTCTATTTTGGGAAAATATTCACAGTCTATCTTTTCTTCAGTTTAGAAAGAATCCATGTTGCTTACATGCTCTTTCTAGCTCTTCACCTATCTTGAATCACCTCACCCATCAAACCCTAGAGTGTTGAGCTTTGTGCCTACCTTGCCCCATTGAACACCCTATAATTTTTACCTAATTTCCTTGCCCTAACTATTTGGCTCCTCCTAATCTAGCAAAACCCCTTCAAAATCAAATCAAACCTTGTGCTACTATACCTAGCCTAATATCATTTTCTTGATCCAATCATCTTGGCTGCGATCCTTATGGAGAGAGCCCTCTCCTGGCCTAGTAGGGCTAGCTACTTGGCTAAGCATGGTTTGTGGTTACCTGGCATTGCCTTCCTTCAGCCTGAGATTCAATCCAGGTTCTAACACTACCTTTGTGGATATTATTGAATCTTACTCAATATTCCCACTAAGTTAAGTTGTCAAAACTGCAACAAAGTAGCTTCCCCTGAGTACCATCCACAAAATGAGGAAAATTGCTTGAAAAGAACCTCATGGGGGAACCATCCTAGAAATGCGGGGAAGTTACCAAAAAAAAAATCACGAGATGTTGTATTTCATCCAAAAAATGGTTAAATTTGTAATTTTTGGACTTAAGATGATGGTATGAACCATAAGAGTAAATATTTTTTAAGAGAAAATAATAAAACTAATTTTTTATATAGTATTTTTGACTTTCCTTTTTCCTGCAAAAAAAAATTGTAACTTTATTACCGAAAAAGTAGATAGAGTTATATTATGCAGATACACCTTAGAATGTATTTCAGGTATGCAATCATTCAAAAGCCTTTTTTTAAAAAGTTCCCTTACATATAACCACAAAAATTGTCAATTCAAAGAAACTTAAATCTGCAAGAAAGCATCTACCAAAAGGCACACAGATATAGTCTTTTGAACATGATCTGGTAAATTCAAGTGAAATAAGAGTTGTAGAGGTTGAAATTAAAGGAAAGAACGAGCATGACACTACCATTCATCATATAAAAAAATATAAATGTAGAAAAAACTGTTGTAACAAAGGTCCCCAAAAATCACCAGCAGAAAATATGATCATATAATGGAAGACAATGAGTGAGTCCAGACAACCTCCCAGTGGAGCCACCTCCAAAAAGAAAAAAGAAACACAAATGGCTTCTCGACAAGGAGGAAAACTGATGAGGCCACTACATGGCCTTGAGCATCATCATCCATATACGGTCGATGGTAAAATTGAAAGACTTATGTATCCCTGCGTTGAGAAACTGACCAAAGCCCCTACTCGAGCCTTATACTTTATTTTGAAAGGGAATCCGCAGACTGATTACTTTCCCTATAAATATAAGAGCGTGATTCAAATATTTTTACTTCGTAGATGCATTCAGAATTGCATATAAAATAGCATGGTAACCATAAGTGCATACACATCAAAGAAGATGAAAAACATAGGAAACCATGAAAATATGAGTGCACACAAATTGATAACGAAGTTCATCCTATGTGGGCTATGTCTCTGGGCCCTACTCAAAGTGGGGAGGCCTTTGCATTGATCTCAACGAAAATCAAAATGCATACATGGTAAAAATTACACCTTATACCTCCAATTTTGGGGATGGACTGAAAATGCATTGCTCTGATGGAGAAACGAATTGCGTGGTTGAATTCCTGGTGAAAACCCATAAAATTTGAGTATAAACTTGACTGGTTTCTATCACGGTGATCTTTGGAGCTCTAGGGAATCTAAAGATTCCCTGCAAAATTATTTATATAATATTCCCCTACAAATATTCTTGGAATATCTCAAAAGACGCGCTCGCATGTTTCTAGCATGAGAAACATACCACAAGCGTTGGGTTTCCAATCGGCCACACAGTATTGCTCCCTCCTCCTCACTCGATGATTGAATGTGGCTTATATACATCACGGTGGGTGGAGTTCCCAAACAAATTTCATTGGCCCAACAGTAGAAAACATATTGTCATGGAAAGTGGGTAAGCGAGGTCAGGGGTTCAAACCCCGTGACCCGCCCCATTAATTTGATTTATTATTACAATATATCGACAGGTGGCCCATTTGGTGACAGTTGTTTTGGCATTATTGCATATTTGGTTGGTGGTTTGGTGTTGCCAGTGGAGTGCGGGTTCAACTCCCGCCAACATCAATTATAATCGGTAGATGGTCATATTAAATTATATATATTGCATGTCGTTGGGTTCCAAGTTTGCAGGGTTTGACTGCCTAACAACCAGTCTTATATATATATATATATATATATATATATATATTGCAAACTTAAGCCCGCCAAAATCTTCATCGTATTTTTAGGGGTTAATGGAAAAATTAAACAGGTGATAAGTTGGTCAATTCCATCTGCCAATAAGTGCCAAAACATCGCTCAGTTATTGAAATGACTGGTGCCATGTGGCACGTTCTAATTGATTTGTATTTTTTATTAGGTTGTTGATTGTGTTTCTGACATCATCATTCATATGTCTGACATCATCCACCATGTTTCTTCCCTTGAATGGTCATCTGATGACCATACTATTGAAAATGGCAACAAGAAAATTCTGATTTAATTTTCCCTTGAATTAAATTAGGAGCAAATTGTAATTCCACATCACAAGCTAACAAGAATGAGTTAACTAAGTTAATTTCACTTAGTTGGCTCAGTTAATTCGAGTTGAGGGCCTAACTTGAGTCATGTAGAGTGTTTCCTAAATTTTAGGAGCCTAGGTTGAGTTTAATTTGAGTTGTAATAGTTTAATTTAGTTAAACAAAGTTAATGTTAATTAAACTAGTTCCAACTTTTGGAGGAACTAGTAGGAGGTCTAGTAGTGGGGTGCAACTTCATGTGTCAACCAGTTAACTATTAAATCAACCATAATTAACTCATGCATGCATGAAATTCGAGTTACCCAGTTGAGATTGGAGTTCAAGGGCAATGTACTATCAGTTGTATAATTTTCCGAGTTTTACAAGTGGTGCATGTAGTCAGAGAAGGTCCTATAGGGATTGCGCAATTTGGGATGGGGATTTACCTAATTAATAGGGGGCTAATTCCTTGATAAACAATGCAAGGAAATAGGAGCTTGGTAGGTAGCAGAATTGACTAAGTAATTTCTAGAGTCAGCTTGTTAGGCAGTGACATAGATTGTACTTGTGCAGAGATTGTTTAGGTTGAACAAGAATTCTATTTTCCTCTTTATTTTTCTGATCTAATGCAATATACAAATAGGAAAGGGTTTTGAGTATAAATCTTTCCCCTTAGATAAATCTTTGGGCATATGTGAATTGAATCTTTCGATTTTTTCCTTGGAGGTAAACTTAATTTGCAGGATCATTCTTTAGAGCCAACAGGATGTTGTTCTATGGGTTGAGACTCGAGTATGACCTTGCGGGTAGCTCGAATTATATTGTTTGGAAGGATAGGATGGAGGCAATGTTGGAAGACAATGGGCTGAAGGAATTCATAGACAAGGATATTCGTAACCTTGCAACAACTGATGCTCAAGATCTAGTAGAGTGGAAGAAATGTGTGGAAATGTCAAGGAGGATCATATTAGAAGATTTTGAGATCATATTGTATCGAATCTCCATGGGAAGGATACCCCATATATGATGTAGAAAGCCTTGATAGAATTGTTTCAGAACATTAGTGACCATAGGAGGCTGGAAATGAAGGACAAGATTCGATAGATCAAGATGGAGAAGGGAGACACAATACCACAATACCTGAGCAGGTTCACCCCATGTCAGGATGAACTTGGGAGCATTGGTATTACAGTTGTTGAAGATGATCAGGTAAGTCTAGAGCTTCTAGTTCTTCCCAAGATCTGACACATCTATCATGATTCGGTAAATGGGAGGGAGAAGCTACCAAATTGGGAGCAATTTTGGTCCAACTTGGTGCAAGAAGAGATCAGGCAAAACACTAGAGATGGAAACTCATCCAAGCATGATGATGAGGAGAATTGTGCCTTGGCTAGAAAGGAAAAGAAAGGGAAAGGGAAGAAATTCCAATCCAAAGGAGATTTTGGTCAGGGAGGAAAGAATAAGAACTTGTCAAAGATTAAATTTTTTCATTGTCATGAGCTGGGACACTATGCCACGAAGTGTTCGCACAAGAAGGCCGACAAGAAGCCCTCATGAGAAGCGGCAGGTGAAGCTCTAGCTTCACAATTCGAGTTGGATTTCACATTCATTTCATGCATGGTAACATCAGTGATGGGTATTGTGTGGTATCTGGATAGTGGAGCCTTGTTCCATATGATGGGAAACAAAGAATTTTTCAGGTACTTGGAGGAGAAGGACCTCCAGATGCACATCGAGATGGGAGATGATAGAAGGTATAGTGTAACCAATATCGGTACAATTACTTTCTAGAGGGATTTTGGTTCTCCTCTCAGATTAAAAGATGCCATGTATTTTCTAGGTCTGAAGAAGAATTTAGTTCCAGTTTCTATGTTGGAAGACCATGGCTATGATGTGATATTTAGGAAAGGAAATTATTTCCTTAGACATGTCGCCACAGTACAAGAGAAGTGGATCAGGATTCGAGTGAAGAACCTCTACAAATTGGATGTAGAAGAGTGTGTTTCTTTGAGAACGAAAGCAAAGAAGGTGTATATCCAAGACATTTGTGAATTATGGCATAAAATACTTGGCCAATTGCACCATGGAGCCTTGAAGATCATACAAAAAATTTCTATAGGACTTCCCAAGGGTGCACTAGAGCAGCAAGATACATGCAAAGAGTGTACATTGGGGAAGTACACCAAAGCCACCTTTCATGATAAGGAAAGTAGAGTGCAAGCATACCTTCAAAGAGTTCACATAGATGTGTGTGGACCATTCTTGAAAACCTCCAGGGACAAGAATAGGTATTATGTTATATTTTTAGATGATTTCTCACGTAAGTGTTGGATTTTATTCATGCAGAATAAATACCAGATATTCTCCAAATTTTGTGAATTTAAAGCACTTGTTGAGAAAGACACTAGAAGGAAATTGAAGGTGCTCAAGAGTGATAACAATGGTGAATATGGGTCGAATGAGTTCAAAAAATTCTGTGCATCAGAAACCATTCGACAAGAGTTAATGGAACCCCATAACTCACAATAGAATAGGGTGGCTGAGAGGAAGAACAAAAGTATTGTGGCAGATGAATGGGTGATGTTGCATGATTGGGGCCTACCATTGCACTTATGGTTTGAAGCATGTAGCACACATGTATATGTGAAGAAGAGGAGTCCTCATCGGATTTTCATAATGAGTACACCATAAGAATATTTTTCAGGGAAGAAACTAGATGTGTCACACTTCAAGATCTTTGGCTCATCAACTTATTGTCATGTTACCAAGGATGCAAGGACAAAGCTAGAACTGGTAGCTGAGATTGGAAATTTTTTTGGGTACATTGATACACCTCACAACTATCGGTTGTACCTTCCATCTCGCGGGATGACAATTGTTCTATAGATGTGAAATTTGATGAAGAGAAGGCCATGATATGTTCCTTTGAGAGGGAGCTTCAGTTGCATGAAAATGAGGATATTTTGGCTCTAGAGGAAGCACCTCATGATGATGTGCAGTAGCCACATGCAAAGGAGCAGAGAGTGGAAGCACCCACTCATGCAAAGACATACAGAGATGGAAGGAAGCACACTAGAGAAGTTGACATATTATTGCATGACTCTAGAGAGAATGTGGGGGTACTCACATCACAATGCAGTCATAGGAGGTCACTAGATCAATACACTGGGTACATGTCTCTGATGAGTTAGCTAGTTGAGATAGAACCATCCTCATTCTAGGAATCAGTGTAGAAGACAGTATGGGTTGATGCGATGGTAGAGGAATATGATTCCATAGTCAGAAACAATGTTTGGGAAGTTGTGCCAAGGCCAGAGAACAAGCCAGTGGTAGGTTTGAGATGGATCTACAAGGTGAATCAAGAATCATATGGAGGCATTGAGAAACAAAAGGCTAGATTGATGGCCAAGAGGTTCTCTTAGGTGGAGGGAATTGATTACGAGGAGAACATTTCTCCAGTAGAAAGGTACTCTTCTATCAGATCAATTCTAGCACTTGCAACGTAGATGGGATGGAAGATACATAAGATGGATGTGAAGACAACATTCCTCAATGGAGTGATCAAGGAAGAGGTATACATTGAACAACTAAAAGGATTTGATACTTTCGATAGAGATTCTCATGTGTGAAGACTCAAGCGAGCGTTGTATGGATTGAAACAAGCACCCCGTGCTTGGTACACCAGGATTGACAACTATTTTACCAGGTTGGGATTCACCAAAAGTGAAGAAGATGCAAACCTTTACCATATTATAGTTGAAGGTAAATTATTGATTATATTATTATATGTCAATGATTTAATTCTAACAAGTGATGAGAAGTTGGTCAAATCTTGCAAAGAGGATTTTACAAGAGAATTCGAGATGAAGGACCAAGGGCTCATGCATTATTTCCTCGGTATGGAAGTATGGAAAGGAGATGGGGAGCTGTTTGTCTCTTAGGGAAAGTATGCCAAAAGGATACTGAATAATTTTCACATGGAGACTCCTCTAGAAGGGAATTGGAGGAAGGAATATGTTACTTCAGGTGAAGTAGTGGAGGCTACTATCTACAGACAACTTGTGGGTTCACTTATTTATTTGGTGAACAAACAACCAGACATGTGTTATGCAGTTAACCAACTTAGTCAAGAAATGGTTAAGCCAACCAATTGTATTGGAAGGAATCCAAACATGTGTTGAGATACCTCAAAGGCACCACCTAGTTTGGTCTTTGGTATAGGTGAAAAGAGGGAGTGAAGCTCCAAGGCTTCACAGATGCAGATTGGGCCAGTAGTCCATCAGACATGAAGAGAACATCAAGAGGCATCTTTATTATTGGTTCAACAATAGTTTCTTCGTACAAAAAGAAGCAGATATTAGTTGCACTTAGTTCAACAGAAGCAGAGTACATGGCTACTAGTCAAGAAGCTTGTGAAGCTATCTAGATGAGGAATATCCTTGTTGGGTTATTTGGTCAGATGATGGATCCTATAGTGATTTATTGTGACAATCAAAGTTGTATTAAACTCTCTGAAAATCCATTTTTTCATGATCGATCCAAGCATATCGAAATCCGGTATCACCATCTACGAGATTGTGTGAAGAGGAGAATCATGTTGTTGGAGTACATTCCTCCAAAGGAAGAAGATGCAGATATTTTGACAAAGGAATTGTCAAGATGAAAATTCAAGTTCCATATAGGCAGGATTGGGGTAGCAGATAATCCCTTTCTTGTTGAGAGGGAATGTTGAAAATGGAAACAATAAAATCATGATTTAATTTCCCCATGAATTAAATTAGGAGAAAATTGTAATTCCACATCACAAGAAAATGAGAACGAATTAACTAAGTTAATTTCACTTAGTTGGCTTAGTTAATTTGAGTTGAGGGCCTAAATTGAGTCATGTGGACTGGTTCCAACATTTTAGGAGCCTAGTTTGAGTTTAATTTGAGTTGTAATAGTTTAATTCAATTAAATATAGTTAATGTTAGTTAAACTAGTTCCAACTGTTGGAGGAATTAGTAGGAGGTCTAGTAGTGGGGTGCAGCTTCATGTGTTCAACTAGTTAACTGATAAATAAACCATAATTAACTCATGAAGGCATGAAATTTGAGTTACCCAGTTGAGATTAGAGTTCAAGGGCAGTGTACTATCAGTTGTATAACTTTCTGAGTTGTACAGGTGGTGCATGCAGTCAGATAATTCCTTGAGAAACATAACAAGGAAATAGGAGCTTGGAAGGCAGCATAATTGGCTAAGTATTGGCCAGAGTCAACTTGTGAGGCAGTGAGATAGATTTTACTTATGGAGATATTGTTCAGGTTGAACAAGCAGTGTATTTTCTTCTCTATTTTTCTGATCTAATGCAATATACAGATAGGAAGGGATCTTGAGTAGAAATATTTCCCCTTAGATCAATTTTTGAGCATATGTGATTGAATCTTGTCTCATGTTTGGTGATTTCTCGATTGATTAATTGTTTCCGCTGATGAGTATAGTAGATTAGAGTCTTTTGTTTTAGAAAATCACAGAAGAAGTTTGAATCTACAAGGAATTTATACATACTGCCACATCATCATGCTCATAGCAGCCTCCGTACTACTAACATCAACATCCATACTACGGACCTCAGCTACCACGTTGGAGTATGTGGGTCTTGTTTACAAAAAAAAAAAATAGTTGTTTGACAAAAACTTCAGCAGGCCATAACTTTCGCATATAGTGTTAGACTGAGGTGTCATTCACGTCATTGGATTCAGAAAGTTAAGCTCTTTAATTTGAGATAGGCTCTATTGATTTTTGAGGACTTAAAAAATTTGTCCTTTTAGGATCCTCTTGGATGATTCCTCCCCATTGAGGAGCTTTTGGTCCTCCAAAAGCATGAACACAATCTACAATTCATTGCTGTTAGGCGTGGAATCCCCCCAAGGCATGTTTTGGGGCTTAAAGCCCAAGTTTTCACTAAGACCATTGTAAGACTCCACGATTTATGGGCGCAGAGCATGAAGTCATAATAGAGTCACAAGGTTGTCCACCCTTGTTTTTGTAATGTAATGTCAGTTTGAAAGATCTACCCATGGTCCGCGAACCATGGGATTGTATAAATAGAGCGAGGCTCTAAGTGTAGAAAACAATTAATGGAAGAATCCAATGGAATAGAAGGAATAGAAGCTTTGAGTCGAAGTCATGTCTTTGGGTCATAGAGTAGGAGAAGGCTCTGCAGCTGAGTGCGTAGAGGCCTAGTAGTCCGCAACTGAGTGTGCAGACCCCTGCAGCTGAGTGTGCAGGGCAAGTTGAGTTTGTAACCATGGGAAGAACTAATAAAAGAGAAGTTTTACCATATTTCTGTGTATATTTTCCCTTTTTATGTATTATTGGGTATGAATTTCAAGTTTACTATTTATTTACTGCGCGAACTCATATAAATGTGCTAAATAAGTAAATATAAGATAAGGCATCTGTTTACTCGAAGATAACTAATTGGTGTAAGAAGATAAGTAAAATCTCAAGTGTGACTTAGGGAAATAGTGTAGGTCGTTGCTCCAGCAGCGTTGAAACCCCACAACCCCTAGTTAGGGTTGTGCGAAGGCAAATATATCAGGGTGCGAAGGCCAGGGAAGTGCGTGAAGTAACCTGCGTGAAGAAACTCTCAGTTGGACCAAATCAGCCCCTCAGACATCTCAAGGGTGTGGAAACCTGGTTCTAACACCCCCCATACTACTTTGGGTGAGACCTCAGTCCGCACTCTATAGATTATTGCAGAAAGGGCCAGTAGTACAGGGATTTGTTTGGCTAATTAACTCTGAACCTGGGTTAGACCCCAACAAGCCAACAAATGGTTTCGTTGCCAGGACTGGGATCTGCATAGAAATGTCTGATGTCGTATCGCTGGAATCCAACTAAGAAAGAAATTGAAGATTGGTTGGATAGGAAGATTCACAAGTTCATGGCACGGGAGAACAAGAATTTGTGACTATCAAAAGAAGAGTGGTTAGACTGCTACTTATACACAAAGATCCACACAATTTTCTTCACATCTTTCCCTACTGAGTTGTAGAGTGGATCATGAAGCTAGTAGATAACCAAGGAAGGTGCAATATCAACAGACCTATTGTGTGGAATCCAGAATTGGTGCACAGATTGGAAGCATCAGAGGATAATACTGCACATGTTATTGATCACTGGCTCGATTGAATTATTGGAGGATTCATCATTGAGTTCGTGGTAGATACTTCAATTAGCTATAGCGAGGTAGAAGGATGCTTCCTCAAAGGACCACGAGGTAAGTACGTTAAGTCTTTGAACACTTGGATTAAAATGCTACTATGTGAAAAGTGGGTTATGTGAATACATTGATTTTTGGGGCTATGCAAAGTGGGAGGATTTACAGAAATGAAGGTAGTGCAGAACTAGAAACTAGCCCCCTTATTTCACGTCCGCGAGGGGATGAGGAAGAGCTCGCGAAGGCCTCACCAAGAAGTGCGATCAATTTGATAAGGCATAGGATTCTGCGCATACCACCCCCACCTACACCACGACCAGTTTCACCATCTTCATCCCCATCTTCACGCGTACCACCTTCACCACCACCGCGAGTCAATAGGGCAAGCGCAATAAAATTGTTGGTGTTCAAGGGAGTAGGAAATGAAGATTCGAACCAATTTTGGTTCATGATAAAAGTTGTATGGGAAGTACATGGAGTCATGGATGACAATATAAAGAAAGCAACGTTGTTCAGCGCTTTGTAGGATCACCCGCTAACCTGGTATATTAAGCATTCCAATGACAATCCGAAGGTAGGGATCGCGGATATCCAAACTGCGTTGAACAGAGAATTTAGCAGGCTGAAGTCAGAGGCACAGTCGATCATTGGGTTCAAGGAGATCACAATGCTACAAGGAGAGACCCCTTGGGAGTTGGATCAGAGACTGAAATGCACAATGCACAAAGCTAACATGACTTTGATGAATGGACAACACCGAGAATGGTTTGTAGCATCACTAAGGCCACATTTAAGGAACGCGTTGTCACAACAAAGGCTAACAACTTAGGCCGAGGCCTTAGAGATTGTGATGAGGCTGCATGAGACCCCGATATAGAATCTTAACCTGGGAGTTCAGCAGATCCACACGCAGTTGAAAAACTTGTGCCTTGAGATGCAGAGTATGAAAGAGGACAGGACAGCTGGCCTAGAAGTGCGTGACGAGGTATGGTGTGTTAAATGTAAAGGATAGGGTCATGAAAAGGATCACAAGCAGGACCCAGTGCGGCACCTGCATTATTGTGCACAATTTTCAAATAGGGGGAAAAAATGCTACAGACAACTGCCATTTATTGCAAAAGTACATGCAAAATTCGCAACAGTTGTTCTGTAATTTCTATAGATCAGTGGGACATGATGAGCACACCTATAGAAGTTATGAACTAATGATGGATAGGACTCCCACCTATAGAGTTCAAGCCGAAATGCAGCCCCTTGACCAGAATGTAGGGATGGCGTGAACCAAATTTCAGGGGCACAGACGAGGCCGAGGTGGAGGAGGACCTGGAAGAGGTCGCAGACAACTGATATGTTACAATTGCGGAGGGCCATGACATTATGCCCATGATTGTATGAATCTGACACGTCCATCATGCTTGTATTGTACATTTTTTGATCATGAAATGGAGGATTGTCCCACACTGATAGCGTGGTTGCGTGACAAAGGTACGCTCCAACCTCCCCTGACTCAGAACCTGCAGTCGTGTGAGGAAGGCCCTAACATAAATATTCTGCTTCAAAGTGGAATTACAATAGGGGATGACAAAGGAAAGCAGCCTGAAGATAGTACTTGGGTTCACAAGGCTCCGATGAAAGAACCAAAGTTTTATTTGGAGCGTGCTAAGGAAACCTTCATGGAAGTAAGGAAGAGCTTCGTTGATGCCTCCACTTTAGGAAGAAAAGATAGACTGGTGGACCCATCAATGCTCACAACATTCCTGAAAACATGCATGAAGTTGCTGCATGACAGCAAGGTTGTAAAGGGACTGCAGGAACCCATAAATAGATGCATCGGGACTGCGTCAGGAGAACCACGCGTAGTCCGGAAGATTGGGAAGCACGCGGTGAGGACGAGAAGAGAAATGAGGTTGACCGCATAGATTGGGTAATATGAGATGGACCAAGTAATTCTGAACCGAGGATCAGATGCGAACTTTCTGCCGAAGCAGACATGGGAGTGTATGGAGAGGCCTACGCTCCAATGGTCTCCGATCTAACTGTGAATGGTGAACTAGCAAAAGATCCTACCAATGGGAAGATTGCAAGGAATCACGGTAGATATCAAAGGGGCAAGTGCAATGGCATATTTTGAAGAGATAGATAATGTTGATGATAGCAATCCCTACCCTGCACTATTAGGGATAGATTGGGCCACTGACATGAATGGGGTGATAAACCTAAAGAAGCGTAAGATGATTTTTGAGAAAAAGTCCCTGCACATAGTTGTACCTTTATACCCTGTAGAAGGATCACGCTACATGGAGCCAGTGCACAACTATGAAAGCGACGATGACTTGGACTGCATCTACAAGATAATCACGTGAGAGAAAGACTGGGTAAATCCCACCATGGATGGATGAATCTCATGGGAGCGTGAAAGCTCCTATACATCGGATTCTGATGAGGAGATAGAGCGATGGTAGAACCAGTTACACGAGGTAACCATGCTAAACTGTAACATGATGACGAGATCGATGTGCTGCGTATCAACAGAGGTAAGGGATCTGCCTACGTATGATGGGTTGAGTGAGGCAGATGACTTCTTGAGCAGATTCGAAAGGGAGGTTCTAAAACAACAATGTTTCGAGGCTTTGAAGTGGGTAATACGTGATACGCCCACGAGGTGGTGGGGTGCGCACCAAGGAAGATTCGAGGACTGGCGCAAATGTAGGAGACTAATGCGCATACGATTTGGGAAGCCTCAGATCCAATTAACAAACAAGATTTCCAGATGGAACGATCTGCGCGCGCACCTGTCTAGATGGATAAAGGCATATCTTAAAAAACCTGCACGGATGCACATAGACTTCACATTGGGAGACATGGTCAGTAAGCATGTGCAGGCGAGGAAATTGCATGAATGACCCCTTCGAATTGAAAAACAAAGTATGGAAATAACGAGTGTGCAGAAGATTATCCATGCAGAAGCCTCTAACAAATTATGTGAAGCACTGAACAAGGTATATGATGCGTAGTGGACTGGTTGGGACCTGTGCTACCAATGGTTCTATGGGCTTATACCACAACATGCAAGAAACTAACAGAGTAGATGCCTCCAAGGCTGGAGTATGGAGTGAATGTTGTAATCCCCATAGACTATAAAATGCCTAGTCTGCGCATAGCAGCGCCGGTAGATATGACGGCTCATGGAGCCTTGGAAGAAGGGGTCATGCAGCTGAACGAAGCAGAACGCTTGGGACCTGAGGAAGAAATCCGACAGGGTGATCTTAGGCTCCAAGAACTTATGAAAGAAAGGGTACGATTAAGGGAGAAAATCACTCGACTAGAAGCAAAAGTCAAGAAGCTTGAGGACGAAATAAAGAAGGATTTTCTCGATAAGGAAATCAGGGTGATAAGACAGGGTGTGCATGATCACGGTGATGAATTTGGCGACTACTGTCGAGAGTTGATCAGCCTGATGCCTTGGCTTGGACCACATATTACTAAACGGATCACCCATGGTGGCATGCTGCAGATGATAAAGTGCGCAACGCAGCCAGTAACAATAAAAGGTGGATGTTTTCCAGGAAAAGTGAGGGATGACTGGTTGAAACCCTATACAAGTGGCATGGCCACTTGACTAGCCATGGGAAGTACAATCTTAGCACTCCAAGCAGTTGAAAGGAGGCGTGGGACTATAAACTACTCTGCCCGGGAGCTGCACGATGTTGGAGCTACGCGCAAGAGCAAAGTGTCACAAGGTTTGCGACCGCGCAAGGGGGGCTGCGCTGCCATGCAGGATGGCTGGAAAGTGACTTTCGTAGTCACTATTCACAATGTGATGCTCGACTTGAGACCAAATGGAGCGAGCGGCAGCATTTAAGACGTGCTTTATGGGCAAGATTTGGGAAAATATTCCGCCAAGGGAGCATTAATGAACCGAATTTGGGGGGAACGGTCGAATTCAAATTCAAAAGACGCTATAAATTACAAATGGTTGCCCAGCGAAAAACACTTGGTCATTTGCGAATTGAGCTGTTGTATGCCCCGCATATTTTGAGCCGAGACCTAGTTTCCCTGTGTAGAGCATTGATTGAGCCCCTGATTGAGAGATTGAGAGATTTCTGGACAAGCAAGATGGCAGCCTCTGAAGAAGCTAGGGAAATTGTAGAGATGACCACTGAAGAGGCCACACAGGCCCTGACCATCGAAGATGCCCCTGAAGGCGTCGAGATTGTGGCATAAATCCATTAATCACCGCACACGCCGAGGCTAAAGAAAGACAAACAGTCAATGATTCTGGTTCGTGTGTCCCCTCGAAACCCGTTGCGCACCAGATTAATGATGGAGGAGAAAGGGAAAGTAGTTAACTTGGAAACCAATGAGGAGGAGGAAGAACTAGAGGACCTAATAATTGAAGAAGACGAGGATGAGGGCATGGAGGAAGAAACTGAGCCTGCACACCCTCCAACAAAGCTGCTCGCGTATATCCCCCCGTGGAAGGGGAAGGCAAAAGTGCCCAAGGACCTCGACAAGAGCAAGAGCTCTCTCCAGACTCTGCTCCTCTCAGATGACATCATCTTTGAGGGCACGCACCTGGGACGGGTGCCAAACTTGAAGTTTGAAGATTGGGATCTTGCTAACCATGAGAAATTCCCTCACCTAGAGACCACGCAGCTCATGAAGCCCAAGTAGAACACCACAGCAGGGGTTATAGAATTGAAGCTGCGAAAGTGGTTACGCGGAGTGGGAAAGGCAAGGTTATTAAACCTACTATGGGTGTCGCATTTCCACCGCGCCTCAGTAACAATATTCATCATCAAGCAGTTACTCTGCCTGGTGCATGGTGGGTGTTTTTGGCTAGAGGAGCCCATCCCCATCATAGACCACTTAATCCATCGCATTACCTGGCTCCCATGTAAAGGAGAGGACCCCGTAGATATTTCGAAAGGGAAGAGCAGTGATTTGGCCATCGTGGAGGCCATGAAAAAAAATACAAGCTAGAAAAGAAGAAGAGGGGCTACACGATCTCTAGTATCAACAAAAAAGTAAGGTGGTGACTCAGATACTAGCGGGTAAGGTCATGAGGAAGTGCCACATGGATGAGGTATCCACGCCAGTGGTGGCACTTGCTTAGCAGTGCACGGAAGGGGTCTAGTTTAACTAGTCTAAGTTCTTATGCAAAGAGTTCCTGGAGAATTTCCGTGAGGCACAGGAACAAGCAAAACGTTCCACTATGCATGGCTTCTTCTTTCCATGGTGCTGGTGGTGGGGGAATTGCCGGAGGACAGCCAGTTCCCCAACATTGCAAGGGATCTGCTGGAGGCCGCGAAGTACACTTCGCTATGGGCCACTAAGGACGTGAACTGGATCCGCGATAGTAAGATATTTTGGGTGTTCATGGAGATGAACATCAGAATGGGGATTAACCACAAGCCATGGTTATCACCCACTGTCTACAATAGCCTACAAAGTTTTGTAGAATTTAAAGTGGACTTCCACAACATATATCTCATAGTGCACAAGGACCCGACCAAGAAATGGAGTGAGCTACCCTTCATAGCCATGTGATTTTTGATGTACTGGAGACATGGCCGCCAGAGTGGCGCACCCTAGACATCGCTGCGGTGGAGAAGTCTGTTGCAAAAAAGAAGAGAGAGGAGGCCAAACTGCACATGGCATAGTTGGCATAAAAGAGAAGGCAAGAAGCAGTGGCAGAAAAAGCGCAGGAGGCACGAGACGATGTGCAAGTAGCGGCAGAACAAAAAAAGGCTGCATCAGCAGTAGCACAAGATACAACCAAGAAGGCGTACGAGGGCCAGAATTTTCCTTCGCATGGGCAGGAGAAAGAGATGGAAACAGAGGAAGAGGAGGCTAGCACAGACCCGCAAATAGCGTCAACACAACTGAAGTGCCATCACTTGAGTGAGCAGACGAGGCCGCGCAACAAGGTCAAAGCATCTAAACTATCTATCAACTCAGTCACCCTTACGGAGGGGGGTCTGCACGACATAGGCGAGACGGTGCGTGAAGTCACGACCAAGGCCCTCCAAAACTTTGTGAAGGAGAATCAGATTGTGTTGGGGGCCCTCTTAACGTAGATTCAGGAGTTGCAGGTGCACACTCCTCAGTTTGGTACTCTTTCAACCAGCTCTGCAGTAGGGATAGTTGCAGCCAAGAAAATGCTATGCACTCGAACAACCAATACAATAGTGTTGCCAGAAGGGGCACTGGTTACAACAAATGAGGCCAACAGACCTATGGTTAGTGCACTCAAAGGGATAGGGATCAACATGGCTGTGCTCCCGTAGGAGACACTCTATGTTCTACAGGATGGGAATACTACATAACTGCGAGCTAGTGAGAGCCGCGTGTTGCAGGTGCTGAGTGAGCAAAAGATCAACATGGAGCAGTTGAGCTTGCAGTGCGATGAGGTCGTGTCACAGAACAGGCAGATGGTACAAGTATTGGAAGAAGCCTGCTAGATGGTCCCTGAGCTGGCCATCCCAGCAAAAGCACCAGCAGAGGCGCGGATCCAAATACTAGCAGCAGGGATGCATGAGGCACGAGAAGAAATGGCCAAGGTTCAGCTGGAGCTGAACCTTCAAATAGCAGAGCTGTGGTTGAAGGCGCAACCGTCCACCCCTCCGAAAGTAAGAGAACAATGCGCCAATGCTATTACATTAGGGATGGAAGATATCAGTAGTGCAGTAAGGGACTGCACCAGGATGTTGGAAGAGTCATTCGAGGTCCTCACCAATCTGCAGGAGGACCCTAACATCCAGCGCTTAGAGACAAAGGCGCGTGAGCTCCAGCAGCAGTATGACAACGTCAAAGGGACTGCGCAGATGGTGGCCCTCACTCAGAGGCTCGCGCGAATGCAACAGGCCAAAGCGCTGAAAGAGCAAGTGGACATAGCATGACACAAAGAAGCAGTTTTGAAGACACGTGTTCAACCTTGGATTAACGAGGCCTTCATCATTAAAGCAAAAATTGAAGGCAAGCTTGCACAAATGCAGGGGATGCAGGAAAAAATCCAGGGAAGTAGTTCTGACATTGCGGTCTCAGAACAACGTGTACAGTAGATTCAATAGGCAACCGCTCAGTGCGCTACTGACCTTGCAGCTATTCGAGTAGAGTTGGAGGTTCTCCATGCAAATATCTCCGCACCGACATAGTGACTCGAGGGCGAGTTATGATGTTTGTGCTTGGGGCCTGTTGGGCATGGAATCCCCCCAAGGCATGTTTTGGGGCTTAAAGCCCAAGTTTTGACTAAGTCCATTGTAAGACTCCGCAATTTATGGGCGCGGAGCACGAAGTCATAATAGAGTCACAGGGTTGTCCACCCTTGTTTTTGTAATGTAATTTCAGTTTAAAAGATCTACCCATGGTCCGTGGACCATAGGATTGTATAAATAGAGCAAGGCTCTAAGTGTAGAAAACAGTTAATGGAAGAATCCAATGGAATAGAAGGAATAGAAGCATTGAGTTGAAGTCATGTCTTTGGGTCGTAAAGTAAGAGAAGGCTCTGCAGCTGAGTACGCAGAGGCCTAGTAGTCCGCAACTGAGTGCGTGGACCCCTGCAACTGAGTGTGCAGGGCAGGTCGAGTCTGTAACTGTGGGAAGAACTAATAAAAGAGAAGTTTTACCATATTTATATGTATCTTTTCCTGTTTTATGTATTATTGGGTATGAATTGCAAGTTTACTATTTATTTACTGCGTGAACTCATATAAATGTGTTGAATAAGTAAATATAACATAAGGCATCTGTTTACGCTAATATAAGTAACTGGTGTAAGAAGATAAGTAAGATCTCGGGTGTGACTTAGGGAAATAGTGCAGGTCGCTGCTCCAACAGCGCGGAAACCCCACAACCCCTGGTTGGGGCTGCGTGAAGGAAAATATATTAGGGCACGAAGGCTAAGGAAGTGCTCGAAGTAACCTGCGAGAAGAAACTCTCAGTTGGACCAAATCAACCCCTCAGACATCTCAAGGGTGCAGAAACCTAGTTCCAGCACCCCCCCATACTACTTCAAGTGAGACCTCAGTCCACGCTCCACGGACTGTCGCTGAAAGGACTAGTAGTACAAGGATTTGTTTGGCTAATTAACTTTGAACCTGGGTCAAGCCCCAACAAGCCAACAATTGTACTCCCTCATCTACCCAACAAGTTCCCAAACAGGCCACACTTCCTTCTCCTTCACCTTTTTACTTCAAATCCATAAGCGATGAACCGGCACTTGTATTCTATGCAAACTTGTAGTACAACTTGCAAAATAAATATTCTTTTACAAGACCAAAAATGACACAAGAAACCCCATACTTTCCATGAGTTTATAACACACTCATTGGTTAGGTTTTCATCATAATCATAACATAAACCAATACCCCAACTATCAACTAAAAGGAAAAAAGTACCACCATGTTGCTTTCATAAGTGTTGGCAAACACTTCATCATTTTTACAAACATTTTGCAACACATGGTTTATAAATGCGGACAAGCTATTAACTCTAATACCACCATCTTTCATTCAAAAAAGTGAATGGGTCTTTCTCCTCAAGCTAACTCTGTTTAAAATATTCACGAGTTGGTTCCTTCATAGGTGCTTTCTCGTAATGGAGCACTTGACATGTGGCTCTCTGATGTTGATCCTTGTTATAGTGACTGGAATGGTTCTTCCTCCTCCAAACTTTCTTGACCTTATTTGAACAATTTTTTATGGTGCTTTCCTTAGCTCTTCCTATGGAATCCTCACCATCACTGGAATGTTGTGTTGTGCTCTATACATTTGTTGTTTATTGGTCACTAATCATCTTGGAGCATTCTCCAACCTCCTTTCTAGCATAACCAAGTCCTGCATAGTGAGGAAATTCCTCCACCTTGATAGGATTCACAATTCCATGGCCATTAATGTCAAGGCCTTTTCTTTGATACCCAATTTTCTTCATCAATTTTGAACCAGTTTTTGTAGTGTGTTTCTCAAAAATAGTGAAATCGTCATCATAAGGAGGGCATGAAATTGAAGAATCACTTTTTTCCTCAGGTGTCTGTGATGATGGCTTGTCACGTTGCAACTTTTCCAAGACCCCTTTCGTGGCTTGTAGCTGATGATGAAAACTTTGTTTCTCCTCCTCTACTTCTTGTAGGGGTATCCTCAGTTTGGCATTCTATGATTGAATGCTTTGGTTGATCTCCTTAAGTTATTGGAGCCATGCAGCCTTTGGTGCTCTTCTCATCTTTCGCACAACATCTGCTACAATATTTGTCTCATCACTTGAATCAGAACCCAAGTCAATAGGTCCATCACCTGAAATCCCAAGAGTTTTAATATTCATCTCATCAATTGAGTCATATCCCAAGTCAATTGGTTCAACACTTGTAAATATGGCAGTTGTGACCTCCTCATTCTTTGTTTCAGATTCTTGATCTTGTTGCACAATGGCCACTCTTTTCTGCTTCTCTTTTCTGCCATTCCTCTTTGTCCTCAATTCTAGATGCAGTTTACAACAATGATCCTCATCATTCCTTTGTTTCTCACAATGAGTACAAGAGGTATTTTCTTCCTTTTTCCTTGTTGTTGCTACCTTATTTTCATAGTTTCCCTTCTTTCAAGGTGAATGGATTTCACACTATCCAAGTCAAGGGTAGTGGGCTCAAATAGTAACAAATAATATCGGATATAATAATGTAAAGAATCAATATACTTCATCAAAATATTAGGTGAATCCCAATGTTAAAGCTTGTTTCCTAAATTCTTCTCTGAAACTTTGCACATTTTGTCCTTTGCCTTGTTTCAAATGTTTCCATTCTATCATGGCTCTCTGCCAATATGTTAATTTATAAAACTTTCCTTTTAAAGCATAAACAAATTTAGACCAGGAAGAGAAGAGGTTACCCACATTCTTGCCACCTTTTTGAAGTTTTCTCTCCCACCATATGAGAGCGGTGCTTCCCAGTTGAAGAGATGTTAACTAGACCTTAGCCTCATCTTCTTCAATATGCTAAATCTAGCAATACACTTCAATCTGTCTGATCCAATTATTGAACTTTTCCTCATTGGACTCTCCGTTAAACGCAAACAAATCAAACTTTACATCCAACATAAAAAATTCATTTTATGAGATTTTCTACTTTTAGAATGATGAGAAGATGAAGAAGAAGTGGATAATTCACTAGCATATGGATATGGGGGTTCAGGAGGCTCTCCTCCTTCTCCTTGAATTACTGAAGCGTGATCTTTTGCTAGTTCTTTTCTCTTCTCCTTCTTTACCACTGTCTTCTTGTACTCTGCAAATAATTCGTCAACTTTGTCGGCCATGGTGTATAAATCTTTGCAAAAATCGTGCTCTTCCTCCAGATGAGCATCATGATCTACCATTTTCCTCCTTTGTGTTGCACACACCTGCTTTTGGATAAAAGAATTCAAGTTTACCTTCGACATTTTGGAATTTTTCCCTAGTTATACCACACTTGCAATTCACATAAGCAGAATACTCTCTCTAATAGCAAACTTGATCCGGATCTTTTTACTTTATAGATGCATTAACAATTTCATATAAACTAGCATGATAACCATAAGTGCATACACATCAAATAAGAGGAAAAGCATAGGAAACCATGAAAATATGAGCACACACAAATTGATAGTAGAGTTCACCTAGTGTGGGCTACGTCTCCGAGCCTTGCTCAAAGTGGGGAAGCCTTTGCACTAATCTCAGTGAAAATCAAAATGGATACATGGAAAAATTACACCTTATACCTCCAATTCTAGGGATGGCCTGAAAATGCACAACTCTAATGGAGAAACATACTGAACGGTTGAATTCTTGGCAACAAATTGTAAAGTTTGAGCATAAACTTGTATGGTTTCTATCACAGTGATATCTAGTGCTCTAGGGAATCTAATGATTTCCTACAAGATTCACTGTAGAATATTCCCCTGCAAAGATTCTTGGAATCTCTCGAAAAACATGCTGAATGCAGTTCCTACATGAGCAAGGTTCCACAGACAGTGGGGTTTCGGTCATCCACACGATTCCGCTCCCTCCTCCTTGTTTGGGGATTTAATGTGGCTTATAGACATCATGGTGTGCGGAGTTCCCAACCAAGGGTCGTAGGCCCAACTCTCAGCAGCATATTATAATGGCAAGTGGGAAGGGGAGGTTGAGGGTTCAAACCCTATTACCCTCCCCATTAATTTTTATTATTATTATAATATACTGGTGAGTGGCCCATTTGGCGATGGTTGTTTTGGCGCTATTGCATATTTGGTGGTGGTTTAGTGTTGCTGGAGGACTGTCTGGAAACTACGTCAAGTGGGTTAAACTCCCACAAACGTTGATTATAATCGGTCATTTTTTGTATTAAAATACATTTATTATCTGTCATTGGGTGTCGGGTTGGCGGGGTTTGACTGCCCAACAACCGACCTTTTATATATATATCTATATATATATATATATATATATATATATATATATATATATATATATATATATATATATATATATATATATCTATATATATATACATACATGTATATATATATATATATATATATATATATATATATATATATATATATATATATATATATCTATATATATATATATATATATATATATATATATATATATATATATATATATCTATATGTGTGTGTGTGTGTGTGTGTACACACACACACACACACACATATATATATATATCTTGAATTTCAAACTAAAGCGCACCAAAATAATCACCATATTTTTAGGGTTGTCAGATAAATTCAATATGTGCCAAATTGGTCAATTTTTTCTGTCAATAAGTGTCAAAATGTTGTTCAATTAGTGAAATGGTTGGCACCATTTGGTGCATTCTAATTGGTATGTACTGTTTACTGGGTTACTGACATCATCGTCCATATGACTAATGCCATCCGCCACGTGTCATCCCATGATTGGTCTAATGTTGACCATACTTCCACATCATCATGTTGACTTCAATATCTATACTACTTACATAAGTATCCGTATTGTGGAAGTCAATTTCTACGTAGTCTGTAGGTCCTGCCTAAAAAAAACAAAATCGTTGTTTGACAAAAACTTCAGCGGGCCATAACTTTCGCATACAGTGTCAAATTGAGGTGTCATTCATGTCGTTGGATTCAGAACAACGAGCTCTTCAATTTGAGATATGTTTCCTTGAGTTTTGAGGACTTCAAAATTTTGGCCTTTTAGTATCCTCCTAGATAAGCATGTAAAATAATTAAATAGAGTAATGAGATGAAAAAAGTATTCCAGAATAGGCATAAGATATATATTCCTGCAAGACTGTATTGTATTCACCCAGTACACAATTAATTTTGAGTCCCCATAGCCCTGCAATGAGACGCATCCCCGTTGTAGAGAAAATAAAAGAAGAGACTTGCATGCCATCAACTTACCCTGGTTATTTGTTCCGCTACCAAAACCCATAGAAATATGGAATGGATGTTTTTAAACAAGGAATAGGACAACCCCTCCACCACACAAATTGTATTGGTCTTGTGAAGTGCCATAAAAAAGGCCCCAAGGATTCGAGTAATAAGGTTGTCCCTTTATAATGATTTTGGGTGCAGCTACATCTTTTTCTTGTGGGAAGTGATTCAATATGGAAAAAACTTCCTCAACCACCTAAATGGGGGAAAATGCCTGATCCCTGAATATCACTTGGTTCCTAGAAAGCCAAATTCCCCACATAAGAATTAGTAGCAAGGCTTTATACATGTGGGTCCTCTGACCTAATTTCTGGTTCTACCATGCATCCTTAATAGATGCCCTAGCCCAATCCCAATGTTTACTTGATGCTTGATGAACCAACTACCATACTTTGTAAGAGAATGGACATTCAATGAAAAGATGACTTCAGGATTCCCAATCATGTTGGCATAATGTGCACCATCTGGTACCTACCATGTAGTTGTGCTACATCACGTCCCATGTCAGGTCCTTGTTTTTTAAAGCACACCACATGAACAACTTGGATTTTGGAAGACACTTAACTTTCCATAACAACTTTCACCACCATATTTCCTCCCTATGGCCTTGCTCAATTAATAAGATAATATAGCCTGCTTTGGGTGAATAAAATCCATTCATAGCCACTGCCCATAACAACTCATCCTCCCTTTCAAGTATTCGGACATGTCCCAGCCCGAGAGCTTCTAAATTTTTGATCCATTTCCCTATATACTGGTCTCCCAACTCCATCTCCTCTGTTGAGATCCAACATTGCCTCTAGATGGATGTGGCTCCCTGGTTTACAATATGTGCCAGCTTGGTAAATCCTCGACCCCGAAGATGGTCATTGATGTCTTGAGGAAAAATAATACCTACCCCACATCCAGTACAAGGATCATGGCCTATCCTCATCTTGGATCCATTTCCTATTTTCTATGTCAAGCCTAATTTAATCAATGCAAAAGATTTTAAGACCGCCCTACAAATAATAGAAATGTTTAAACTCTCTTTTACTGGATGCCTGATCCAATCCTCAAGGGGTCTTGGAGCTATGTACCTCTGGTAGACCACTAAGGTCCACAGGTTATGATAAGAGATCATACTCCAACCACATTTTCCCATAAGATGTTTTAAGAACCTAAAAATATTTTTCAAACCCCAACCTCCCAAGGCTTTTGGCACAACAAGTTGCTCCCACTTCACCCAAGGAAGAACAACATGTTCACTTTGACTAGCACAAAGAAATATGAAACATATGTGTTTGTATTTTTCCAAGATGCATTTTGGAATCCAAGCCAATGACATCTAGTAAACTGGATGGCCTCCAAAACCGATTTTACCAAGACTAGCCTTCCAACTTTGGATATCCATCTATGACTCCAAGCTTGTAATCTCTTCTCTAATTTGGCTAATAACATAATCTAGGTGGATATTGGTGGCTGACCACCTATTCCACTTGGAACCCCACCACTGTTTCTTTCAGTTTTTTAGTTTCCTTAATTGTAGCACAATTTAGTATTTTTAGCAGTTTTTTGGGTCCTGAACTTCCGGGACAATTTTTTCGGTCTTGCAGTTTTGAGGCCTTAAATGATGTTTTTTTCTTGAAAAAGGGAAATCTTGAGTCTTTCACTGATTTTTGTAGTCAAAATTTTTAGCCCTCATATATATATTTCTAACGAGGTATTGTGCGTGTCAAACGAAGATCATATGCCAAAGTTACAACCCCGGAAG
This sequence comes from Pinus tabuliformis, assembly GCA_031772625.1. Lineage (NCBI taxonomy): Eukaryota > Viridiplantae > Streptophyta > Pinopsida > Pinales > Pinaceae > Pinus > Pinus tabuliformis. Next base: position 933,999,871 of record CM062819.1, on the reverse strand, counting down.
TTGATGTACCAATTTACCCAAACAGGGCCCATAGTTTGGTGTTTCATCTCCTAGGGTTATGTTTTTGGATGTTTATGTTTTCCCATTGTTTCTAATTAGTAGATAAGCCTTCAAGCCTCATTTAAACACAGTTCAGAGGAATGTAGCCACCACATCTCTTCTCAGAGATAAGCTACCATCGTCCGAGCTAGTTTATTTCCATTTTTATATGTAAGCATATTTCAGTTCTTTGATATTAATGAAATGAAGTTTTATTTCTGATGCATCTTTGTGTATGTGTGTATTTCTGTATTATGTTGTGTTCCTAAATAAGTCTGGATCAGTGGGATCAATGGTGTCAAAGCGGTTTTCTCTTTCTTTGTTTTTCTTTGCATGTCCCCAACGAGGTCAAGGTATAAGGAGTTCGGGCTCAAACTAGCTAAACCTTTGCAAGACTAGCCTCACAAACCTTGACAACCTCTCATGGTGGAAGAAAAGAAAAACGAGGGGGTAGGAGATCCTTTCAAAATATTGCTCGAGGAATCCCTCAAGAGAAAAAGGAATGCGATGATCGATAAATTTGCCCAGATCATTCCACAGATACCCATAGGCAATGGATCTTCATCCAACAACCACTATGGAGGTGCCACTCCTTTTAAGATACAAATTAACTTTGATATTCTCATATTCGAAGGCTAGATAGATGCAAACGTCGTAGATAGATGGTTAAATATGTTGGAAGGATATTTTTCAGTTCATAACTTTTCCAATCAAGGGAATATTACATTTTCACTTCTCAAATCCGCCCCACACATCAAGGACTCATGGGAAACATATTGTGAATAAAATGATGAGAGGGAATCCTCATTGTTTTCAGCTGCACCCACTTGGAATTCTTTCCAAGATGCCATCAAGGAAAAATATTACCCTGTTGGGAGCTATGAAGATAAATACAAAAAGTGGACCACACTACGGCAGGGAAGGGACCAAGATGTGCCAAAGTTCATAAATGTTTTCCATACCCTTTGCATGAAGCTGGGTATCAAGGATTCTTAGTGGAATTTAGTACTCAAGTACCACAGTGGTCTACACAAGTACATCTAGGACGAGATGGAGTTCCTGGACATCTCCTCGCTTGGTGTCACCTATCGATACACTGTCAAGATTGAGCATAAATTTAAACAGAAGAAGTGAGACTTTGGATCTGTGAATCCAAAGTAAGGGAAAGGTGCCCCCAAGTTGCAGAACAAAGGACAAAGCCAAGGCAGGGTGACCCAAGAAAACCCACTAAATCCGCAAGTGAAGAACAACACTGTGAAGACAAAGAAGGACACATGGAAATGGTGTGAGTTCCATAAGAGCCCCACTCACAACATGAGTGTCGATCCAAGAAGTCACTGGTGGCCGAGCTGAAGGCTTCCTAATTAGATGCATGTTCTGACTCTGAGTCAGAAATTGACAAGGGGAATGATAAAGGGAAGCAAATTATCGATGTAGAGCCTAGTGCCACCATTTCCACCATCAAGATCCAAAAGGATGATCCCAAATATCTAGAGGATTTAACAAACCACTGCCAATAATATCACATACCTGTTGGTTATGTTATCTGACTACTGAAAAAATAGCGAACCAGCCAGACCAGATTATTGTTTCCATATGTGACTACCTTTATCAGTTTTCATAACAAATGTTTGGTTGATGGTTTCATGGTGCACGTGGGGTTAGCGTCCTTTTAACTGTTTTTAGGGTTATCAGTTTTGGCAAGTTAGCTATTCAAACCCTGTCGTCCTCGTGTCATATGTGGCGACTATTTGGATGGTTCCATGACATTGGTGGGGGTTGACCACCCACTAAACTTTAGTATTATGTAATATACAACAGGTCGTGGTTGGTGGGGTTTGATCATCCGCCAAATTTGTTTTTAATATATAATTTTTTTAAATTGAAATCCCATATCATAACCATTTCCCAATTCGGAACCCATGACTTATTGGCCATTTCTGGGGTGTTGATTAGCGTCGATCGATTGGGCCATGTGGCCCCACATCATTGGGCCACCCAACTGTCCCCAAAGTTGGAAGAGTTCTTCCGTATTTTGTAGTCCTGCCAAATGTAGAGGCGCTACTAACTTTATTTGGAGGTCTGTCAAATTAGTCTGGTTTCATCAAATTTTTCCAAGCTACCAAATTTAGTGACCCTCCAAATTTATCTCGTGACAAAAACCCTGCTTCTTTGCCAAATTTGGCTAGAATTTTTTACTAAGCATAATTTCTGCATATCAAGTCAGATTGAGTCTTCGTTTACATCATTGGAATTAGGATGATGAGCTCTTCGACCTGGCTCTAATTTTGATAAGATCTGAAGACTTCAATTTTTGAGCTTCTCCAGAGCCACCTGGATCATTGAGGAGCTAATGTATGGGTGTTAGGGCATCATTAAGTACGTGGAATTTTGTGGTGAGATTGTCTTCGAGGTCTTGAACACTTTTCTCAAGGTTTTCCATAGCTTGAGCCCTCATGGTTACTATATAATTTCCTAAGTCATAATTTTGGGTTACTTAAAATTAGTATGGCTGCAATGGGTGCGAGGCAAGGAGTTCATTGATGTAGGTCACTTGAAAGCATTTTGGTCCATGGGAAAAATGGATGCTTACCGACGGATGGTATCACTGTTATCAACTCATCGTCCTAAATCCTTTGATCTAGATCGCTTGGAACAAAAAATTTGGGACCACCAAACCTTTTTTTTTACTCCAATAGGAGTATTACTCCCTACTGATCAATATTGCAGTGACCAAAATCCAAAAACCTCGATACTATAAAATGTGTGAGAATTTGGTGGTTCCATTGGTCTGTACTGCGATGCCAGAAACCCTAATTGTTTGGTATTGCAAAAAATGATATGTACTTCGACGACAAAAACCCAATTGTTGATACTGCATAAACTTATCTATATTGCGATAGCAAAAACCCCAGCTTTTGGATACTGCAAAATGGGACGACAAATTAGTAGATGAGAGGGAACTATGGTAGTAAAGGAGTTTCAGGTACTACAGATCGTGATATACGCTAAGGGTCCAACAATAGTACTCAACCCATTCTTTCATAGTTCTAACTAAGGAGGATTTATTGTGCTCTTAGCCATATTACCTGACTACCCCAAGTACATTCAAGTAGTCTCCCTGAGTGTTTTTCTCGGTGTACTATAGTAGCAAGATGACCAACAACTTATTTAGGGTTGGTTTCATGTAATCTTGGGGGGGTTCCGATATACCAAAGGTACGTGGAAGTGTAGTCCATATACAGGCATTGTCTTAGGCACTACTACTTGAAGGAGTACCAACAAGGGTTATAAGGGAGTCCAACATACATGACCACCTCTTGTAGTTCCTTCGTGTTTGTTTCCCTAACCGCAAGTTGATGCGCGTAATGACATATCTTTGTATCTTAAAGACATCAGAACACGTCTCTGGCCTCTTTTTTTTTATTTTTATTTATTTTTATTTTTTTTAAATTGGTTGTGTGCCTAGCCTAGGAAAGTGCTCTGATACCACTTGCAGTATGCCTCATATGCATAAAATATCAACGTGCAAAATATGCAAAAAATACCATAGAAAAGAACACCGTGTGATGACAAAAATGGAAATATACAATTAAGATCTATAGCAATATTGCTCACTTGTTTTTTTGTTTTCTCCATTTGTGTTCCCCTTTTATGGTGAATTCATCTCACCATCTACATCTAGAAAGTAGTAAAATTAGGTAATAAGATCCCTTGTAGTGTAGAGTTCAATGTAATATTACAAAATATAAGATTAAAAATACTCTATCTTATATGGAATAAATAAAGTGATTCTTTATTTAATCATTACTAACATGCTAAAAGTTTCATAGAGTACGATAATCCAGTAATTCATACATTTAAAATTTAATTTTAGATTTCGGTGCAAATATAAAATGTAGAATTAGATATGGCCCACGTGATATGGCATCAAATGGACTTTTGTGTAGGTGCTCTCTATACATTGTCCAGAGAAATACTTTCTCGTACCCATTTTGATTGTCCAGGTAGTCATGTTACACCGAGAGTAAGCCTCAACATTGCGCTAGTCAAATAAAAATGAAAACATAGGCACAACTTGCCTCCCCTTAGGTGAAACATAATTACATGTTTCTTAGATTATGTCTCATAATATCATAGACAAACATGTCTCTTTAAGCTATTAATAAATTTAATGCTAATTATTATTAATTTTGAGTTTAAAATTAATAATAAAAAGCGAATTTAACAAATTGTCACCTAATCTTGAACTGCTTTTACATACTTTATAACTAAAATACATATATTTTCAAATTTTATATTTCACTTATGATTTTAAAATAAACAAATCATCATAATAAATTCACTTATAAATTAATGGAAATCAAAATATTATTTCGACATTAGAGAATCATCACATAAGATAAAATTGTAAAAAAAATAATAATAAAAAATATCATAATACATTCACTCATAAATTAATTGAACTCAAAATATTAATGTCGATCACATGACATACAAAAGGGTAATGAAAAAGAAAAATAAATAAAATAAATAAATACAAATATATAAAAGAAAAAGAAATAAAACAAATAAATACAAATATATAATCAAATGTCTCAACACATCTTAAATTTCAATCTCGTCAACATGGTGCCATGTTAAATAATATCTAAGTCAATTCTCACTAAAGCAATATGGACGTCTCTTGCCCTGTTAAATAAATTTTTTTATAAATTTAAACTAAAATAAATTTATATTGATACTTTATAAATTTCATTAATTTATTTAATATAAATAATCAAAATGTTAAAACTAATTATGATATCATGTCTATCTTAACAAATATGTTAACTTCAATTTAAAAAATATTTTTAAAACAAATTTGATTACTTCCATTTAAAAAATATTTTTAAAACAAATTTGATTACTGGCTTATTTAAAATTGACCTTTAATTATAAAAAATATTATTTAAGTGTGAAAAATATATTATAATATTATTATTATTTAATTTTGAGGTCACAGTTAAGTGAGACACTAAATTGGTGTATCAGGTTCCATTGTTTGTGGGACAAGGGATCCACCTCCGCACAATAATTTAACTGCTAATCCTACGAATACATACATACTCTACCCCCTCTAATTTTGAACCTATAACCTCTTAAGAGGAAACACATGCTCTTAACCATTAGGCCTAACATATTTAATCAGTAAGGCTTAAAAAATCTAACATTAAGTAGTAGATATTTATAGTCTGTAGATTTGCTCTTAACCATTAATATTAGGTTCAAGAATAATAACATTTAATTAACATTCATTAATGATGGTCATAGAGGCATGCCCCATATTGTTAGGTCCCTATAATACTAGTGATTCCTCCATTACTATTGTCATTGTAGCCCTTATTGTTATTGTTGTGCCCCTATTGTCCCAATAATGTTATTATTGTGCTCCATAGAATCCCACTATTGTTATTGTTGTGCCCTTATATTATTATTGTTATGTCGGCTTTGATTATATTGTGACCCCTTAGACTCCTATATATAGAAAGAAGGTTTTTTCATTTGTATAATCTAAGATTTATTCATTTCTGTAATTTAAAGGAGGTGTCCCCCTTGAAGAGGCTGATTTTGAAGTCGTTTATCTATATTTTCTTCTATTTTGTGAGTTGGTTACATAACATTTGGTATCAGAGGCTTTGGATTCTAGGGTTTCGCTATTCCAAACAGGTCATTGTGGAATTTTCGCGCTAACTTTTTTTCTACGACGTTTCAGAAGCTGAAATTAAAACCCATTTGAGTCGCAATCTTGATGACCCTCAGGTCCAAATTTCAGATATTTCCTTGCTATACTTTTAGAGATAGGATCCAAGGAAGTTAGGGTTTTTGCAAGCTCCCGAATTATATATCAAACGGGTGACCTAGTTTAAATCATCATAACTTTCTCTCTGTGTATCATATTGAAATTTCGTAAAACGCTATAGAAATAAGACAGCCTTTAGTTTTTGAGATATTGGTTGTAGGTCCTAAGGTCGAAACAGTGACAAGTGGCACTTCATACAAGTTCACTCTATTGAACCAGTCTATAATCAGGTCATCATAGGAGATTTGGCATAACTCTTCCTTGGAGAATTCAATCTTAATCAGACTTGCGAGGTTGGAAGAGGACTCGAAGGGCTACCACAGGATGTAATTATAGATCTTGAAGATCTGACATTATAGAGATACAACAGATTCAATATTGAGCTCCTACAAAGTGAAAAAGTTGTGTAGTTTTTTTTTAATTTTGCATACGTTTGGTCTGAAAAATAGTTTGAAGGAATTAAAAGGGCATAGTGAAGCATTATTATCATTAATTGATGCCCCAAAGAAAGAAAATGGAAACACCTAATAAGAAACCTGAAATATCTAGCATGACTCATGAAGAAGAGGAAGAAATGAAACATGACATATCAAAATTACGAGACCAAGTGCAACAAAATTCACTCTCACAAAAAGTAACAGAAGCTAAGATGGATAGTTTAAAGAAAGGTGTGGAAGTTAAGATGGATGGTTTAAAGAAAGAAATGGAAGCTAAGATGGATGGTTTAAAGAAAGACGTGGAAGTTAAGATGGATGGTATAGAAGAAAAACTTAAAGGCAACATGGAATATTTGAAGACAGATTTGACAAATTTGCTACAAGAAATGCTTACTAATGGAGAAAGGGTAGTAAAGGAAACTCATGATGAGAATAAAAGAAATGTTAATCATTATTTCATAAACTCTAACATTGGATTGAATACCCACCATGTTCCAAAGACCAATATGATGAAGTTTAATGACAAGGACCTCGTAACATGGATACTATAGATGGAGCAATATTGCAATCTCCATAATGTGCAAAACACAAAAAAGGTATGCATTGCAACTTTATATTTGGAACTAAATCAGTTTGTATGGTATCGATGGATTTTCTCTCATAAACAAATTGTCACTTGGGAAAATTTTTACGGAAGAAATGATAGCACATTATGAGGATACAAAAAGCAACACTTTTTTTAGCCAAATGATCAATCTCAAACAAAATGTTTCAACGATGGAGCACATTGAGGACTTCCAAAAATTGAATATAAGGGTAAGAGATATTTTAGAGGAGCATAGGATTGATGTGTTCATAGGGAATTTAAAGGATAACATCCAACATGAGTTTCTCCTTTGGGAACATGATTCATTGGAGAAGGCATTCATGTTTGAAAGAAAAATGGAAAGCAAAATTATGGCAACAAGGAAGCCTACCACTCACAACTATAAAGATGGAAGTGTTGTTTCCCCTAGCCTTCCACAACCTACAAGGTTGCCACCACAACAATTAGAAGAAAAAAGAGCAAAATGGCTTTGTTACAGTTGTGATGGCAAATACACTAAAGGTCATAAGTGTGTTGAGAAGAAATCATTTTACATAGATTGTGAAGAGGAGGAAGAAAAGGAACAAGAAACATCAAAAGAAGAGAATATACACTAGGAACAAACCCTAGAGAAAGAAGAAATGAATCTAACCATATCTTGTAATGCATTGGTTGGAATTACCACTCCTCAAACTATCAATATGGAAGGACATATCAAGAAAGAAAGGTAATAGTGTTGATTGATTCGGGTAGTACCCATAATATTATTCACTGTAAGATAGCCAAGGAATTGAATTTCTTCCTATATCCAACACTAGAGTGTCAAGTGATGGTTGCAAGTGGAGGAACCATAAATTGCCCTGAAAAGTACCATAATATCAATCTATCCATGGGAGAATATGTATTGAATAGCCCAATGCTTTCCATTCCAATGGGTGGCGACAATGTTGTACTAGGAATCTAATGGCTACAATCCTTGGGTACAATAGCTTTTAATTTTCAAGAACTTTTCATGAAATTTTCTTTGAAAGGAAAGGAAGTTGAATTAAGGGGTGTCACAGGGGAACCGGGAAACATAATCAACTCTAACAAAATGACAAAGCTTCTAAAGAAAGAACAACGAGTTGTGATTTCACAATTGTGTTTGCTAGAGGTTCCCACATCGAAATCATCTACTTCTCCAGATCTCCAAAAGGCCTTAGACAATCATTCCAAGGTATTTGAGACTCCCAGAGGCCTCCCACCTATTCGTGATCATGTTCATGCTATTCATTTGATTCCAAGGAGTGTTACTCCAAACATCAGGCCTTAGCTATATCCCTATGCCCAAAAGAGTGAAATTGAGCGTATGGTTGCAGAAATGCTAGAGGCTAGTATAATTCAACTTATTCAAAGTTCTTTCTCTACTCTAGTAGTATTGGTGCACAAGAAGGATGGGTCATGGTGCATGTGTCTAAATTATAGGGAGCTCAACATGCTCACTATTAAAGATAAATTTCTCATTCCTGTCATTGATGAATTATTGGATGAATTGCATGGATCAATTTACTTCACTAAGTTGGACCTTCATTCAGGATATCATCAAATCAGAATGAAGACTGAAGACATTCCAAAAACAACATTTAGAACTCATGAGGGTCATTATGAATTTTTGGTCATGCCTTTTGGCCTTACCAATGCACCTTCTACATTTCAAGGTTTGATGAATTCCATTTTCAAACCCTTCCTTAGAAAATTTGTGTTAGTATTTTTTTATGATATACTAATCTACAACAAGTCTTGGAAGGATCATGTTCAACATGTTGACAGGGTGCTCAAACTATTGGAGGAGAAACAATTATATGCAAAAAGCTCCAAATGTTTCTTTGGAGTACAAGAGGTGGAATATCTAAGTCATATTGTATCTCATGAAGGTTTGAAGGTAGACCCTAGCAAAATTAAAGCCATTAAGGAATGGAAAATCCCCACATCCATAAAGCATCTGCAAGGATTTATCGGGTTGACAGGGTATTATTGCAAGTTTGTTAAGAATTATGGGCGAATAGCAGCAGCGCTAACAACATTATTGAAGAAAGATGCATTTCCATGGACTCCAGAAGAAACAGAGGCCTTTGAAAATCTTAAAGAGGAAATGTGCCAAGAACTGGTCTTAGCTATGCCGGACTTCAAAAAAATCCTTATTGTGGAATGTGATGCCTCAGGAAATGGAATTGGTGTTGTTTTAATGCAAGAAGAAAGACTCATTTCTTTCGAAAGTCATCCAATTAAAGGAAAATATTTACACAAAGCTATTTATGAGAAGGAAATGTTGGAAATACTATATGCACTTAAGAAATGGTGACCCTACCTAATGGGAAGACACTTCAAGGTAAAAACGGATCATGATAGCCTTAAATACTTTTTAGAACAAAAATTATCTTCAAAAGAGCAGCAAAGATGGGTCACAAAAATGTTGGGTTATGACTTTGAAATCATCTACAAAAAAGGGAATCAAAATGTTGTGGTAGATGCACTCTCAATAAAGGATGAGGATGTGGAAGCATTGCTTTGCGCCATTTCTATTATCCAACCAGATTGGATAAATGATGCAAGGGATGAATGGAAGAATGACGAAGAACTGTGGGCACTCATTCAAAGGTTACAACAAGATCCTAGTACATCTGATACATTTAGTTGGAAAACTGATTCATTATGGTACAAATATCGCTTATACCTATGTAAGAATTCCCAACTCAAACAAAATATTCTTATGGAATTGCACTCCTCTCCCTTAGGAGGGAACTTAGGAATTTTAAAAACTTACCACAGGGTTAAGAAGAATTTTTTCTGGGATGGACTTAAATCAAATGTTCAAAAGTGTGTGGCGGAATGTTTAGCAAAATAAAGTTGAAACAATTAAGACCTCAGGTATATTACAACCTTTATCCATTCCAAGCCAACGTTGGGAGGAAGTTTCAATGGATTTTATCACAGGTTTACCCAAGTCTGAAGGAAAGAGTGTCATTGTGGTGGTAGTTGATAGACTTACCAAGTATGCACACCTTTGTGCATTATCACATCCATTTAAAGCCAGTACAGTTTCTACTGCATTTATGGAAGCAATTCAAAAGCTACATGGAAACCCAAAGATTATTGTAAGCAACATAGATCCCACTTTCACTGGAGATTTTTGGATAGAATTATTTTCTTGTCTTGGTACTCAGTTAGTTCATAGGTCATCTTATCATCCTCAATCTGATGGGGAAATTGAGATAGTAAACACATGTTTGGAAGGATATCTTTGTTGATTTGTATCTGATAAACAAACATAATGGTTCAAATGGTTGCCTCTGGCTGAATCGTGGTATAACACTTCCTTCCATACTGCAGAAAAAATGACCCCATTCATGGCACTTTATGGATATCATCCACCGTCCATCACATCGTATTTAAGAGAAAATTCTAAGGTTCAAGAAGTGGAAGATCACATCGAGCATCAATAACAAGTTCTCCAACTCTTAAGGATAACCTCACTTTGGCACGGAATAGAATGAAACAACAGGCAGATCAACATAGCAGCGAAAGAAGTTTTGATATAGGTGACAGGTATTCCTACAACTACAACCATATAAACATATGTCCCTCAAGCTAGCTAAGAGAGATAATAAATTATCACCAAAGTATTATGGTCTGTACAAGGTGTTGCAAAATATTGGTACTATGGCATACAAATTGGAGCTTCCTACAGCTTCTCGAGTGCACCCAGTTTTCCATGTTTCATGCTTAAATAAGGTTATAGTTGACAAACTCCCAGTTCAAACATATTGCCAGAACTTGACGAGGAAGGAAAAATCATATTAGTACCCGAAGTAGTCACGGAAATAAGAACTTGACAGCTACGAAATTGATCAATTTCAGAGTATCTCATTGTTAGGGTCCCACCCTAACCCCCTTATTTATGTAATGGGATCGAGTCATAGTAAAGAGTTAATAAAGCCCATATTAATAATTGTAAGTGGTTAACCTGCAATTAATGGCGGGACCACAATTAGTTGCAAATGGGCCATGGTATTAGATAGATGGTATTAATAAAACCCATGGTATTGATCCATGGTATTGCATGTATGAGTCATATATAAAGGATAGAGACTCCCTGCGAGGAGCATCGTGTCTTATTTTTGTATCGAGCTTTGCTCTATTGGAGGCTACCCCCTCGAAGAGGCCAGTGAACATTGATTTCTGAATAATAAAATATTTGTTGTTGTCTCTCACTATTCTATGTTCTGGGTATCTTTCTTCTCATATTCTGCATTTGGGTATCTTTTGCAGGTTAAGAGCATAACAAGTGGTATCAGAGCACTTTCCAGGGCCGGTGGGATCTCCATTTCTTAGCAAAAATTTTTTCGGCTAGAGACGTGTTCCAGCATCTTTAAACCACGGGATCTGTCGTTGAGCGCATAAACCTGCGGATTTTGGGAGGCATGCACACATGAAATACAAGAGGTGGTCATGCTTGTTGGACTCCCTTGTAACCCCTGTGGGTACCCCTTCGAGTAGTAGCGCATTAGACAAAACCGCGTACGGACTGTCTTCCAAGTACCTTCTAGGTATATCGGAAGCCCCTTAGCTCCTCTGCAACCTCGCCATAGATAAACCGTTGGCCATCTTGCTGCTACAGTACACCGAGAACAACACTCGAAGAGATTACTCGCCCGTACGATAGGGTAGTCGGGTTGTACAGCTAAGGGTACGGTTGATCCTCCTTAGTTAGAGCCCTGAAACATTGGGTCGAGTACTACTGTCAGACCCTTATTTATATTGCAATCTGTAGCACCTGACACACCTCGAGACCATAGTTCCCTTTTCTATCTGGGGATCATGCATCATCTCTGCCAGATCCGCTCGCGCAAAGGGTGCAGCAGCAGCAGACATCAGTCCCGCAGTTCTGAGTTAGCAGACCAGCCATTCTGATCTATTAGATCCATCAAATCCGCAGCAGCAATCTATTCCGCTGCTCAGAGCTATCCGATCTGCCATTCAGATCTCTCAGATCCACCTGATCTGAGTAGTTGTGAGGGGTTCCTATACCGGGGCATGATTTTCGCAGGACTTTTGGTAGCATTGACATTTTGAGGATTCGGCTACTACAGTATTCCTGAGGAAGGAGTAAAACTCCATTAGGAGTTTTCAAAAAGAAATAAAGAAAAAAAAAAAGGCCTGAGATCTCCCGGGGCGCTTATTGGTGAGCTAGCCCATCAGAATCAGGGAGCATGGCAGTACCATTCAATTCTTAGTGAATTTTTTTTTTTGGGCTGTCCCAATTGTCAAGAACATTAGGTCGGTGCATGGTAGAAACTAGAGCTCAAGCTATGGCCAATGAGAGGATGGACAAACTTGAATAATCCTTGCAATCCCTCCAAATTCAGCTTGACCGACTAACTAGCATAATCCCGAGCATAATCCCGTCAGGCAAGGAGCAAGCCCATGAGGAGGTGTATATTGGCAATGGACACAGTGAGGGTGAGTCTAGCCACTCTCTTCACCTCGGGGGACCCCACCAACAATCCCATCCGCGACCTCCCAAGTTGGATATGCATAAATTTGATGGTTCTCACCTGACAGCATGGATAGCACAAATGGAGTAGTATTTCAATCTGAATAACATCTTAGATAATGAGACTCAGCTTATGGTGGGGAGCATGTACTTGGACAATGAAAGGTGGCAATGGTGGGAATGGCATCAACGTTGCAATGGACCTTTTATGACTTGGACCTCCTTCAAAAAAGCTCTTACAGAACGCTTTGACCAAGAATCTTCTTTTTTGGGTCATCTTACTAAGCTCCAACAGACTGGCACAGTGGATGAATATATTACAGCCTTTGAAGCCTTAGCCTTCCGCACTAGGGGTCTCTCAGATGTGTTCTACACGGAATGTTTTATCAGCGGTCTTAAAGAAGCCATAAAAGCCCACGTCTTACTGCACCACCCTCCCACATGGACGGAGGCTTGTAAGGTAGCTCGTAACATGGAACGTGCATTAGCAGCCCAGTACAGTCGCCCAAATTTCACCGCTAAGGGTCGCCCCCCACAGGCTCACAGCACAACTCAAACACTTAAGGTTCAAAAGGTGTCACCTGCAGAAATGGCCGAAGGATGAAAGCAAGGATTATGTTACTACTGTGATGAAAAATACTCCCCAGGTCATAAATGCAAGGAGCCCAAATTTTTTCAAATTGATGCCACTGATTACAACTCATCGGAGGAAGATCCACCACTGGAGGAATAGGAGGTGGTAGAAGAGGACAACCAAAAGGACAATGTCCCTGACGAACCAGTTATTTCGCTGCATGCTTTGGCAGGGATTTCTTCACCTCAAACTCTCAAAATCAGAGGTTTTATTAAACATCGCCCAGTAGTAGTCTTGATTGATAGTGGAAGTACACATAATTTCATCCATCAAAAAGTCGCGGAAGCAGTGCATTGTTTTGTACGAGCAGTTTCTAACTTCCAAGTCCAAATTGCAGATGGGGGCACAATGAAATATGAAGGCCACTATGAAAATGTCAAACTTCAAATGGGGGATTATCAGTTGAAGACCCACATGTTTGCCATACACATGGGAGGGTGCGACATTGTCCTCGGTGCTGAATGGCTTCGCACTCTTGGGCCAATCACAATGGATTTCCAGGAGTTATATATGAGTTTTAAGCAGAACAACTCCACACATACCCTTCGTGGACTCCAGGCGGGAGCTCCCTCTATCATCAGCTCACATAGGATGGAAAAATTGCTAAAAAAGGGCCATCATGGAGTTATAGCTCAATTTAATGCCATCCAGGCAGTCGAAACCAAGTCTCTGTCGATTCATCCTCAGATGCAACAGATTTTAAATAACCATCTGTTGGTCTTTAACAAGCCTCATGAGCTTCCACCCTCGAGATGGGAACATGATCATAGCATCACCTTGGTTCCAGGGGCCCAACCCCCAAATGTGCGCCCATACAGATATCCGTTCACCCAAAAGAATGAAATAGAAAAAATAATCAAGGAACTTTTGGAAGCAGGTGTCATTCATCCCAACATTAGTCCTTATTCATCACCGGTGGTCATGGTGCTCAAGAAAGATGGGGAGCGGCGGATGTGTCCAGACTTCAGGGCCCTCAATAAGTTGACAGTCAAAGATAAATTTCCCATCCCGGTGGTTGACGATTTGCTGGATGAACTCAATGGTGCTCAATTCTTCACTAAGTTGGATCTTCGCTCAGGCTACCTCCAATTTCGCATGAAGGACGTCGACATTCCAAGGACTGCTTTCCGAACTCATGAAGGCCATTATGAGTTCCTGGTCATGCCATTCGGTCTTTGTAATGCCCCATCTACTTTTCAAAGCCTTATGAACCACCTTCTCAAACCATATCTCAGGAAATTTGTCCTTGTCTTCTTCGATGACATCCTCATCTATAGTTGCACTTGGGCCACACATCTTCAGCATGTAGATCTACTCTTGCAACTGCTCCGCAATCATAAATTATTTGTCGAGATGTCCAAGTGTTCGTTTGGAATGGAAGAAGTTGAGTATTTGGGCTACATTGTGGGGCGCGAAGGTGTCAAGGTGGACCTCAAAAAGATCCATGCAATGCAGGATTGGCCTCAACCTAAGACCTTGAAGAGCCTGAGAGGATTTTTGGGTCTCACAGGATATTATCGCAAATTTTTCCGCAATTATGGTCACATAGCGAAGCCCCTCACTCAACTCCTGAAGAAAAATTCATTCTTCTGGAATGAGGATGCACAACAGGCATTTACAGCTCTCAAAAATGCCATGTGTTCCACTCCAGTCTTAGCACTACCTAACTTCACCAAATCTTTTGTCATTGAATGTGATGCTTCGGGTACAGGTATTGGGGTGGTCTTAATGCAGGAAGGGCGACCTTTGGCCTTCACAAGCCAACAACTAAGTGGGAAGAATCTGGGCCAATCTACCTATGAGAAGGGAATGATGGCCATTTTACATGCAGTAGAGACTTGGCAACCTTACTTATTGGGGCGCCGTTTCCAAATCCGCACAGACAATCATAGTCTTAAATATTTTTTGGAGAAACGCCTATCCTCCCCACAACAAAATAAATGGCTCGCCAAAATGCTGGGATATGATTATGAGATCATTTTCAAGAAAGGGCAAGAAAATAGTGTAGCAGATGCATTATCTCGACAATTTGAGGAGGGAAGTACCTTGCTAGCAATTTCCCTTCCCATTCCAGAATGGATTGAAGAAGCTCAAAGGGAGTGGTTTTCACATCCCGGGCTCTCCCAACTCATTTCTCAATTGCAGGCGGATCCAAATTCCACTAAGGGCTACTCGTGGCAGGATGAGATTCTTCGCTACAGGGACAGAGTTGTAATATCACCAACATCCACCCTCAAAAGTCGCATTTTGGCAAAATTTCACTCATCCCCCATTGCAGGACATTCAGGCTTTCAGAAGACTTATGCTCGCACCAGAAGATCATTTTTTTGGACAAGCATGAAAAAGGACATCCTCACTTTTGTAGCAGAATGCGATGTCTGTCAACGCCACAAAGGGGAGACTGTCAAAGCACCAGGCACATTACAACCGTTGCCCATCCTGGCAGCAATATGGACGGAGGTTTCTATGTATTTCATTACAGGTCTTCCAAAGTCAGGAAACAAGTCAGTCATCATGGTGGTTGTGGACAGACTTTCGAGGTATGCTCATTTCTGCTCCCTACCCCACCCGTTTACAACGACTTTGGTCACTCAATCTTTCATGGATCAGATCTTCAAATTGCATGGCATGCCCACTTCTATTGTGTTCGATCGCGACCCGATCTTCACTAGTAATTTTTGGCAGGAACTCTTCAGGCTACAAGGCACCCAACTAAAACTCAGTACTTCTTATCATCCACAAATGGATGGTCAAACGGAAGCCGTCAACAAATGTCTGGAAACCTACCTTAGGTGTTTCACTTCAGAAAAGCAACATCTTTGGGTACAATGGTTACCTCTGGCTGAATGGTGGTATAACACCAACTATCATGCCACCACCAAAATGACTCCCTATGAAGCAGTATATGGTCAACTCCCTCCTTCCCCTACTTCTTATATCAAGGGGGGCTCAAAGGTATAAGCAGTGGATCAAATCCTACAAAACTGCGCAACCATGCTTGCCCATCTTAGAGAGAATCTTCATCAAGCTCAAAACCGCATGAAGCAACAGGTAGACCAGCATCGCTCAGAGTGCCAATTTCAAGAAGGGGATCAGGTCTTTTTGAGGCTGCAACCATATAAGCAAACAACACTCAAAGACAAGGGTTGTCAGAAACTATCTCCAAAATTCTACGGACCATATCAAGTACTTAAGCGCATTGGAGAAGTAGCCTACAAGCTGGCTTTGCTGCCTACTGCAAAAATCCATCCAGTTTTCCATGTCTCATGCCTCAAAAAAGTGATTGGGAACAATTGTAGATTCAAACCAGTCTACCTAAATTGGACGAGGAAGGGTCAATCTGGCTCCAAACTGAATAGGTCCTAGACACACGAGAAAGGCATCTGCGTGGCCGCATGATTAGGGAAGTTCTTGTCAAGTGGAAAGACACCTCTCCGGAAGATGCAACTTGGGAACCAGCCACTATTCTTCAGCAGTTTCCGCAGCTTCAGCCTTGAGGACAGGGCTATTCTTAAGGGGGAGGGCATGTTAGGGTCCCACCCTAACCCCCTTATTTATGCAATGGGATCGAGTCATAGTAAATAGTCAATAAAGCCCATATTAATAATTGTAAGTGGTTAACCCACAATTAATGACAGGACCACAGTTAGTTGCAAATGGTCCATGGTATTAGATAGATGGTATTAATAAAACCCATGGTATTGATCCATGGTATTGCATGTATGAGTCATATATAAAGGATAGAGACTCCCTGCGAGGAGCATCGTGTCTTATTTTTGTATCGAGCTCTGCTCTATTGGAGGTTGCCCCCTCGAAGAGGCCAATGAACATTGCTTTCTGAATAATAAAATATTTGCTGTTTTCTCTCACTATTCTATGTTCTGGGTATCTTTCTTCGCATATTCTGTATTTGGGTATCTTTTGCAGGTTAAGAGCATAACACTCATCAAGTGGAAGAACTTACCTGCTGAAGATTCCACATGGGAGGGTGATAATTTTATATAGAAGCATCCAAAACTACTCAAGCGTTGAGGACAACACTTTGCTGAAGGAGAGGGGCATGTTAGGTCCCTATAATACTAGTGATTCCCCCATTACTATTGTCATTGTAGCCCTTATTGTTATTGTTGTGCCCCTATTGTCCCTGTATTGTTATTATTGTGCCCCATAGAAACCCACTATTGTTATTGTTGTGCCATTATATTATTATTATTATGTCGGATTTGATTATATTGTGACCCCTTAGACTCCTATATATAGAAAGGAGGTTTTTTTACTTGTATCATCCAAGAATAATCCATTTGTGTAATGTAAAGGAGGTTGACCCCTAGAAGAAGTTGATTTTGAAGTCGTTGATCTATCTTTTCTTCTATTTTGTGAGCTGGTTACATAACACATATAGTGAGAGTAAATGTAAGAGACATGTCATCCATATTGTTTTAGTTTGATTAATGATGACATGTGGACCTAGTGAGAATTGACTTAGATATTATTTGACATGGCACCATGTTGACCAGATTGAGATTTAAGATTTGTTGAGACATTAGATGATATATTTGTTATATTTATTCCTTTTATTAATATATTCCTTTGGCTAATGTTGAAATAATATTTTGAGCTCAATTAATTTATGAGTAAATGTAATATGATTTTTGGTTATATATTACAATCATAAGTGAAATATAAAAGTTGAAAAGATCTTATGGGCTAGGTTTTGTGGTTGAATTAGTAAGAAGTGATCTCTTTGGGTGAATATGTTTGGTACAAATATATTAGTCATCGATTCTAGGATCTGTGAGCCACATAAGAAAAAAATAAAATAAATAATGTGTATATGATTATTAACCAAAATTAAAGATGAAGTTCTGAAATATGATGTTTATAATATAAATTATTGTTATTTAAATTTATTTAATATGATACGCATATTATGATTTTTTAAAAGGAATTTGTTTATAATTTTATTAATAAAAACAAAAATGTAATATAACAAATTGAATTTAGCCAACATTTTGCATCGAGAGACACTCTATAGCCTAATATGGCAGTAGTGTTGTAAAACGTTATGCAAGACATTATGTTGACTTAGTCATCATTAAAATAAAAAAATAAAAAATAAAATTATAATAATAATTAATAATATATATAATAATTATATATAATTTTCAGTTAGTCATTTGATGGGTTTTCCGATCGTAGTTTACAAGCCCATGGTATTGTATATCCCATGATATTTGTGCATGGTATTTGTTATGATGAAACTTATTTAAAGGCTTGAGGACATCCAATATGGAATGCAAAAGTACTATCTTAGATCCATCTTAACTCTAGATTGAATCCCTATTTACACTTAGTATATCTGCATTTAAGATGGATTCATGTCAGTTATTTCTATTATTTTTTTATGTTTACTTTTCATCATTTTTTTAATCAAGCCGACATTATATTTTATTTTTTATTTTTTTTATCTAACACCCCACTACAACATGTCCTCTAACCCTTCACTACAACATGCTTCAATACATCTCCCCTATACTAGGTTGCAGAGTGCCTCTCGATGTAATAAAATATTTATGATTCATAATGACTAATTAGTAAGCGAAAAACAAAAATAATTTATGAACCATAATGACTAATTATTGAGCCATTTTTTTTTTTTTTTTTTGGTACGTCATGCAACTTTTATATTACTACACAAACAAGAAGCATGTTGTGTGTGTTATTCCTATTGGTATACCATTAGGGAAACTAAACAAATAGCATATAGCAAAATATTTTTCAATTTAAATAATCTAAACTTAAAAACAAAACTATAAAGATAATAAATTCTAAAATAGTTTGAAACCTTGATAGAAAAATTACAGCCGACTTTGCTTAGTATTGTAACAATGTTGCAATTACCATATATTATGACAAAAAGGAAAAGAAAATGCATCTATCTGGATGGTGCATCCACCTAAATTTTATTAGGGACCCCATCCTCCTCTTAGGAGGTAGAAAACTCCAAGTTTGTAAGCTTTTTGGCTAGATTCGAATCCATTTCAATGGGCTTTCTTCTATACTTCTACTTGCCATCTATGCACAACAAAATATCTTGCTAAGTTTAAGAGTGCTCCATTAATACTTTTCCCATGATGGGGTTTGATTGCCAATATATGTCAATAGTTTGCATGTATATTGTATATCAAGTTATTGTGTTAAATATATCAAGAACACATCCTCTAACCTCCTCCTCAACCTTCAATGGCATCTATCATAAACCTCCTTTCTATTATGGCTTCTAGTTTTGCATCATGTATCACTCTTCAAATTTTGGGAGGAGTAGGTTGCACATAAATAACAACTACATGCTCTATAAAGAACTAGGTTTGAGAGTTCGAAGGTTGAAGAGAGCTTCTTCTCCCTCTTCGACCCCCCTAAGTGAGCTACATGGACCATTTTAACAAGGAAATAGACTAAATTCACCAAGCTCAAAAAGGGAAGAGAACAATGAGTAGAATTGCCTACATAACTATTTGATAGGACTCAAGGAGAAAAGGAGAGTAAAAAAGAGAATTGAGAGAGGACCAAAGAGCTAGTCGAAACAAAACCCTAATCGAACCAACTCTAATACAAGGACAAAGGAAATAATTAACAGGGTTCGTTAAGGAAACCTAAACTTTGTAACAGAGAAAGGGAAAAGAACCCCTCAAAAAAAGAGCCATGAAAGCTAAGGTCACCTCCAATATACCAAGACAACACACCAACTGAGAAAATAAATAAGGAAAAACTACTAAGACAAGCTTGGGAAAGGAAGATGATACAAATAAGAAAAGGCCATTAGATAGAGATCTAAAAGTCAGAGCTAAACCAAGGGACTAAAAAAACATTTTCTATAAGTCAACTAAGAACTTGCTTCCTCTACTTAAAGCTGATGTCGATTCCACCAACGACACAACATCTACAACTTCCCAACCACATATTATGAACACCTGCTTTAACCCTATATATTCTAGGAAACTCTACCTACTAGAGATTGGAGATAGGCTACTCACCAAGAATAAGAAAATTTCTCGATTGATTGAAAAGCTTCCAAAATCAAAATGCCAACCAAAATAAATAGATAAAATACTAATGAACTAAAACTATGTGAGTTCCTTACTAAGTATCACTAAAAAGCCCCAAATTCACACCCATATTTTTACCATAAAATTATTTCAAACTATAATATCTCTATTACAATAATAATTCAATGATGAAAAAGTTGCCAACTTAATCCACCTAACAAACTTCAAATTTCCATATAACACCAAAAACCAAAGTAAAAGTAAATGTCATAGCCCAAAGGAAAGGAAAGTAACATGATTCTCAACCTCCCCTTGCTATCATCTCAAGTAATCCCCATTTGTCCAACCATAACAATCTCAAGTAATCCCCATTTGTCCAACCATAATAATCACCCACCATGGAGAAAAATCAAAACAACTTACTATTAATTAAAACATTATACATTAATTATAGCCATCGCAAAGTCCCTATGATGTATCACCCGAGTATATCAAGTTTATTTATTTACACTTTGCTATTATTCTTCACGTGGAAAAGTTGTTGGGTGGTAGAGTCAAGGTACGGGTTGCAATTACTACCAGATGAATTCTATACAAACCAATTAACGGGCCCACATGAATTATATATAAAGGAAAGAATTAAATTCTATATTTGTCACATAACGGTTAAGACAATGTTTCAAAATCAATGAGAGAGAAAGTATTGAGAAGGTGTACGTAAATTCTCTTTTTGTTGAAAGTAGGTCCCACTTGCTCCAATCTAGGAATCATCCCAACCATTGCTTTCTCATGGACCCTTCTCCCATTCTAACTTTATCCAACACAACATTATTAAGCCTAGATGTGACTTGCAAAATCTCTATATTACGACTTCATGACATTTTAACTAACTTTTGAAGTCGTGATTGTAGGTACATATATTTGAAATTATTTTTTCCTTGACCTTATCTCAACCTATGTGAAGTTTCCATGAATGTCATTTTTTTCTTCTATTTCATATACTATTCAAGATAATGCACAAACAAGTTGTGATTGACTCCTGCCCCAAGGGATAACCCATCTCCCTTTAGTTTTACATAAAAAAGATCATCAAATCTAGGTTGATGCAACATGTGTTTTTACTTTACTTAATCATCTCCCATGCATAAGTGAAGAGACCTGTAAATGTAGTTTATTCACATTTACAATAAGATATACATGGTGCCGACTTTTTAAGAAAATGATTTTTATCCATTTTTAAGTATTGGTTGTATTTTCAACCTCCCTTATTAGATTAATGACATGGTGTCACATGGATAATTACATAAATTTCAATATTTTTCCCCTAATTTCTTTCCCACCCTTTTCAGGAAAAGGTTTAAGTTAGTAGTATTTTGAATTATATTATAATAAAAAATACATTAATTTTTTTTTTTTATAAGGAAATTAGACCGTCACATAAAATAAGGATTTGGTAATAATAAATTGCTTGTATAAAGACATAAAATTCATTAGATAATTAAATTTAGAAATGTTTGAAAAATATGAAGACATTGATATCTTTTTTTCTTCTTCTTATTGTAGCATATTATTGAAACTAAACAGAGTAGAACATAATAAAACCGGCATTTACTTGAAGAGTAAGTTAACCTGAATGGTTTCAGGAAGACCAATGCCTTCAAAGGTGTTCATGAACCAAACCTGCCAATTGTCTTGCGAAGACATTAAATTTTTCCTGCAATAATTTTAGGTGTAGGCGACCATCATTGACGCTTAACAAAAATTTATTCTTGAGCCTTTGATTTCTCAACTGATATTTTCCCCATAATGGTCTTTAACTACTAGTGAATGTCAACCATCTTCATGTATTTTTTTTAGCGATTTCCGGTGCCTCCTATGTCTGGAATCCAATTATCAAACTCCTTAGCTACCTTTGCATATGTAACAAATCTGCTCTCAAGCCATGCTTCCCTTTCTACTTCATGGATTTATTTTCTAACCCCAGGAGGGGTGAGTTAAACATACCTAACAATGGAGCACTATGTTCCTTGTTGAGCTCTAGATGTTGAGGGGATCCTATAAGATCTTCTTATCCTCTTGCTACTGAATTGTGAGGCCCAGGGCATGATGGAAGATGTGATCCATAAGGGGATGGATCAGAAGAGGATGTAAGAGAATTCCATGAAGAGATCGACTCTTATAACATGGGGAAGCCACCAAACTAACAAGGAAAAGCTTGAGGTGGCTCTTGAGAAAATATAACTCAAACAAAGAAGAGACAAAATTGAGACCACTCCAAGAATCCTTGAAAAAAGAGACCACATAGAGAGCTCCTAGTAAAAGAGATGAGCAACACAAGCCTTAAGAAACAACTCCCTTGCATACCTATCATATTAAGAATTCCAATTAACTTTTAGACATGCAAAGAGATACCCAACAAACTAATAGAAACTTGTGTACAAAATTAAAAAAAGAGAGACATGTATGCCAAAGACTCGAACTTGTAGAAACACAATAACAAGACAAAGACCTAACCTCATCAAGATTCTTCCATGTTTCCAGAATTTCTAGCAAGTATACTCATAGAAAGTCCCATCATTTGTGTATTAAACTACAGGTGGAAGAACTCTTTCAAGTTTATCCCCTATAATATTTCTCATGCTTGTTGAAAACGTAGCTTAGAAGTTGATTCTACATTGGTCAAGTTCCATGAAATGCAATAAATCACTAAATTTATCTCACAACTGAATTATTTAAATATTTTCTAAGTTTAGCCCTTAGGCATAGAATCAAAAATTTAATTTTCTCTTTTATTTTGGCCATTTTTTTAAGTTAGGAGGTCAACGAGAGATTACATTGTGACTATTGATCTCAAGTGTGGAGGTGCAATCTCAGTCCTCCATCACTTTGGATATCAGGTCAAAAAATTATAAAAGAGGGAAAGGGGTTGTTGGTGATCAGTTCAATTTAGCACAAGAGTGGGGCATTCAACAATGATAGCAGATTGAAGTGATAATAGAGTCTGGATCGACAAAGAGGCTATCTTTTAGGGCAAATGAAGAGACTTGTGGATGTTGAGATATGAAGCTGTATAAGCCGATTTGATTGAATGGAGGTTAGGTCAATTTGACAAGGTTGATTTGGGCAATTCATGTGGGTTGAAGAAAGGCTGAATTGTGGACTGATTGGTTGGGTCGTACAAGAATATTTTCATCATATCATACAACTGTTTTTTTCTAAGTCGAAAGGCTAAAATTTCTGAGTGATTTACTACTATACAATTCATAAAAAGGTTTGTTCTTTCAATTTTTTGATCATGAATGAAGAGCCTAAGTTTGTCGGTTTTCCCCACTTTGGGGTTTCTAGGGTAAAAACTCTATCAAATAATTTTATATGTCCCTAGTTTTTTGTTTTTATTTCTGCTTTGCATAACTAAGTTAGGAACCAAGAGTATTTTTTGTTATAAATTTTCAAATCTAAAGAAATTAGTTTCATTTATGTTTTGACAAATTTGATTGAAAATTAAATTTGATCTAGGTTCAATAAATCTAAAATGGTATCATAGTAGTAGTCTCTAAGCACAAAACTAAGGGCATTCGACATAAGTTTTTTAGATTAAAAGAGTGCAAATCTTCAACAAGAAATTGTTTAAGGGTTTATTCCACCATGGCTACTAACGTTCGATATGAAGATAAATTGGAAAGGTCCTCAAATTATATTCAATAGAGGGTTTGAATCACAATCGTTCTCAAGGAAAATAAATTGTGGAACTTCATAAACACCACAATTGTTACACTAGTTTTAGATCCAATAGCCCTAGATCTGCATGAGGTGAAAGAGGCAAGGGAATAGAGGATAATTCGGGATAGATTTAAAGATCACCTTATTCCACATCTATCCGAGAAGAAGACAATGAAATAAACGTGGGATGTGCTCACCAAGATATACAAGAGTGACTATTAAATTCGAAATGTAGTATTAAGGAACCAACTACACATCAAAAGGATGTCAAGGGTGAGGGTTTATATTCCTATCTGAGCAAGATCACTCTACTACAAGATGAGATGGAATCTATAGGAGAAATTATACATGAACCATAGCTAGTGTGTATAACCTTGAATGTATTTACAAAATAGTGGTATGTGTTCGTCAAATGCATTGTAGGTTAGGAGCACTTTCCCACTTGAGAAATAATGTGGGATGATTTCATTCAGGAAGAGATCAGAGAAGGGGCTTAGCAAGGTGACTAAAAAAAGATATTTGAGGAAGAAGAAGAGAATATTTCCCTAGCTAGTAAGGGTAACATGAAGGAAAAGAAAGGGCCAAAGAATGGGCCTACTTCTAATGGAGAGAACAAAAAGGACCTCAATAAGATATAATGTTTTTCTTTTCATCGACCAATACATTTCTCCAACCAATGCCTTAACAAGAAAAAAGGCAAGCAAAAGAAAAAGGTTGCTACTATAGTTGAAGTAGATGAATTTGTAGCCAGATTCAAAAATGATTTTTCACTCATTGCATGTCTGTCAAGTTCATTAGCTACCAACATGTGGTATATTGATAGTGGGGCTTCATGTCACATGAAAATAGTGAAGGAGTATTTCACCAACCTAAAGGAGAAAGAAATGGACTTCTACATATAACTTGGGGACAATGCCAAGTACAAAGAAGCTAGAGTTGGCACTGTCAAGTTTCAGAGGGAGTTTGGAAAACCATTGTTGGTGGAATATGTCTTGTATGTTCCAGGAATGACCAAAAATATGATTTATGTTTATACCTTTGAAGACAATGGATACATTGTGACCTTTGAGGATGGAAAAGTGTTTATACAAACTAAGGATTCTAGAACAACCAAGGTGATAGGAGTCACAAAGGGTAACGTGTTCATACATGATGTGTGTAAGGGATGCACACTAGGAAAATAAGCTAAGAACAACTTTTCGAGTAGCGATACTAGGGCTAAGGGAATGCTAGACCTTATACATTCAGATGTGTGGGGACCCATGTCAACAATGTCCTTAAGTGGATACCATGATTATGTGACCTTCATAGATGACTTCTCCAAGAAGACCTGGATATAATTCTCAAAAAAGAAGGACGAGGTTTTCTGTTGATTCAAGGAGTTCAAATCCCTTGTAGAGAACCAAACAAGGAGAGAGATTAAGAAACTCATGTTTGATAATGGAGGTGAGTACACCTTGAATGCCTTCAAGGACTTTTT
Organism: Pinus tabuliformis; assembly: GCA_031772625.1. Lineage (NCBI taxonomy): Eukaryota > Viridiplantae > Streptophyta > Pinopsida > Pinales > Pinaceae > Pinus > Pinus tabuliformis. Next base: position 933,974,554 of record CM062819.1, on the reverse strand, counting down.
TTCATGTGAGGGTATTAGAAAAGAGTTGATAGTTCCATACAATTCGCAACAAAATGGGGTTCTAAAGCAGAAAAATAGGGCCATTATTGGAGAGGCCAAGGTTATGTTACATAATTAGGAGCTACCTATGTTTCTATGGGTAGAGGCTTGCAACATTGTTGTTTATTTGTAGAATCAAAGTCCACATAAGGTTTTCGGCAGGTTGACACCCGAGGAGACTTTTACAAGGAAGAAGCTAGATTTATCGCATATTTGTATCTTTTATTGTTTAGTATAAAACCATCTTCCTTCATAAAAGAGGACCAAGTTAGAACCTAGTGTGAAGAAGTGAATTCTTATGGGGTATAGTGAGTCCTAAAAAACCTATAGGATATACATTCTAGCACTTAGGAATACAGTGCTATGTAGAGATATGAATTCTAAGGAGCAGAGATTTCTTAGGAGGTCTTGCAACACAGATTCTTCTATAGCGGAGGTTTAGGAGCAAGTGACACCAAAGACAAAAGTAGTACAAACTCCTTAGGATAGTATGACACAAAGTGGTGAGTTCAATGAGTAGACCAAGCAAGAGGAGTAGGAAAAGGAGAAGAGGGTTTCTCTCTCTTAGGATCACACTACCAAAATAGACATACCTATGGACATAATTACTATATTAATAAAAATGGAATTGAGGAATTATATTATTTTATTATTAAAAATCTAGCCAATTAAATGATGCAGTAATTGTTTTATTTTAATATTAAATTAAAAACATCTTAGGTTGGGGTTGGCCTTAATGTTGAATGGAAGAACAATCTACCTACCTATGAGATGATATTATTAGGATTATATGATGCTTTTGAAACTATTTTTATCCCTTTTTTTTTTCCGAAGAAAAAACAGTAACTTTTTATTAAAAAATAATGAAAAGTTACACTCATTGAAGCATACATTAAGCTGCCACAAGGGCTCGAGTGCTTTTGCACCCCACGCAACGTTAGAGGACTAACGTGCACAAAGAGAAAGAAAAAAGAAAGAGAGGAAAGAGAAAGAAAAAAGGCAAAAAACTGAATTCCGACAATGAGTAGGACTCAAGCTTCAAGTTTTTCTCCCCTTTTTATTTTCGAACTTACGCCACTCACCTTGAGTGGGCTCGATCGAAGCAATGACTAACTGTGTTTCTGTATTCTGTGGGCCAATTTCTTTGTCTGAATCTGAAGTATCTGAGTGATGTTGCCGTTTGATGCCTCCCGTACTTGGATCCATGTTAGACTTCTCTGCCTTGTTGTCTGATGGGGTTTCCTTCTGATTCTCCATTTCTTGTGTTACTTCGGTCTTCTCTTCTGGTAACTCTTCCTCTGCTGCTTCTGAATCTTCATCCTCTGAATCTTGGGGTGAAAATTGCCATCCTTTTTTCTGCTTCCCTTTCTGCTTCTTTTTATTCTTGGCTTCAGGACATGAGCTTTGTAAGTGTCCTGTCTGCCTACAAAGCCTGCATCTGAAGGCGGTATTTTCATAATCTAGTACCTGTAACCAGTTCTGTTGTTTGTAGATCAGCCTTATATTGTCCGGCAGCCCTTTACTTAGATCTACTTCCACACAGATTCGTGCGAAAGTGTAGATCCTTTCATCAATCCTTTCTAGGTCTGTTTTGATAAATTTCCCTATGCTGTTCCCAATGCCTTCCAGCACTCGTTCATTCCAAAAGTGCAGTGGAAGATTGTAGAGTCTAACCCAGACTGGCATTTTGGTTACAGTCATTTTATTTGGATCAAAATCTGGGAACCATGGGGTCATAAACAGCCCCGATGTTCCCCAAAACCATGGCCCAGCACTGATGACTGTATCTCTGACTTCCTTGGATGTAAATCTTACTATGAAGAAACCTTTCGAGCATAGATGAATATCGCATTCCATGGTCCAACTGGTGAAAATCCAATGGAAAAGATCCAAGGGTTTAGGCCAGAAACTGTTGAAACGGCAAATTAGAGCTTGCGTTTCATAGGATTTAACGAAATCATCAATCCCTGACGAATCTAAGTTTAAGGCTGGGGTTTGCTCTGACTGATCTACTATGTATGGCCTGGGCATGTGACCGCCTTGGTCTGGAGATAGTCCTGATTTTCTGCTGCCCTGTAAGATGTTTTTGTAGGATACACCTCCCTTGGGTTGGTGCTGGGCTGCAGTTTTTTTTCCTTTGTCTCCCCCTGAGGAGCTTGTCTGTCCCTGAGGCAGGGCCCCTCCTCTCAATCTGAAGTTTAACATAATGATTGATCCTGGCCCAATCTCATAACTTTCCAACGTTCTACAGTCCTGGAGGGACCGCCTACCACTGACCAGATGTTGGATCTGGACTGGGTATCCCATTACTGTCCATATTTGTTGTTTCAACTGCAAGGAGGTGTCTTCTGCATGAACCCATACTAAGCGAGTTTTCCCCTGAGGGGGTTTAATCAAAATCTGAAAACAAGTATTTGTTACCTGCTCTGGCTGTAGACAAAGTTCCAGATCTGGCTCTGTTTTGGTTCGTTTTCCCTTGTGCTTGTCTAGATCTGCCGAAGACCTGCTCGAGCTCTGATTTGAGCCTTCGATCTGCTGCCTGGGATCAGGAAGGGCTAGATCGTGTAGATCCAAGCCGTAACTACAAATTTTGGGACCATGCGTTGAAGGGGGAAACGGATCAGTAACATGCAGGCCCCTCCATTCGTTTTTCCATTCGTTCTGGGTTTTCCGAAGCTTGATCTCTAAACCCCATGTGGTCCGACGGCTTCCTTGTTCAAGTGCGCTATTTGGGTTTTCGTTTTTCCGCCATGTAATGCCCTCCTCGTGGATCCACGCAAAGAGGTTTGCTTCTGTTATGGCCCTCGCCTCACAGCCTCTTTGCAGACTTGTACTTCGCTCCCATTCCAGGAGCCTTAGTTTCCATTGGATCGAAGGCCCTTGAGATACGCCGCCTCTCTGATCTGGGTTAATTTGGAGCGAGATACCCTGTTTCTCTGAATGCGCAGATAGCTTCCCATCAGCGATAAACATTAGCCCATTCCCTGGATCGCTTTCAGGTCCGGAGCCTGACTTGAGAGCCGAAGCGGCTGCAAAACGAACCCTGCTCGGTGAAACCCTAATCATCGCCATCGCTCTGATCCCAGTAAAAAAACTATTTTTATCCCTTACATATTACCCGACGTAAAATTTAAATTAATGACTTAATAAAGACTAAACCCAACATATACCAACTAATCTATACTTCATCCATAAAATATAAAAATGGAGATTTGGATAATTTAACATATTATTTATGACCTTCATCTTCCTTATTTCTAACATCATCGACACAACCAGATGGCAATGTCTACTCGTTTACTAAGGTTACTTTTTTTTTTTTTAATTACACTATCTGCATGTACAATATTTCGAATGTAATCCTATTAGAAGATATTTTTAATGAGCTCTCTATAATATAAATATGGCTTCCACATGTTCGTGTCTTCTATCTATTTAATTTTACTGAGCATTTATACTAGCAATTGCCCCTAAAGGTGCAAAGTTACATCGAAGGAAATGAAGATTTGGGAAGATCATCTAGAGAAAATAAATCACTAAATATAAAATTTTTTATTTCTAATAGCGTAAATATTATATAAAGATCGATCTTTGTCGAGGTCCTAGGGCCTAGTGATTTATTCCTCAGGCCGCAGAAAGCGTCATCTTGCGAGATTCCATTAGTCTGTTCCACACTACTTCAGGAATGAGGCTAATGTTCTTGTTACAAGAAAATAACAAAATTTGTTGGATTATGAAGAGTAACCTTCTACTTCAGTGGTTGCTTACTTGTTGATGGGAATTTTCCATTGCAACATTTGGTTATACTTGAAGTAAGATGATTGATGGGAAAGTATGCAAGTAAATAGCTAAATGACCACAAAATTTATACAATTCCTTATTTAATTCTTTGAGTGTTGAGGAAATTGTTGGTTTTTATGTTGCCATGCAGAGCAGGGAAAATTGTGAAGACAAAATGGATCAATTTTGCGAGACCACAAAGATATGTTGTTATCTTGACAACTATTAAAAATTTAGTGACATTAATGTTGTTGACAATGCTTCAACCTCCATCGGTCCATCACAATCATTAATGTTGAAATGTTTAAGGTTGGACCGAACACAATCAGGAAAGGATATTTTATTTATTCGTGTCCTCTTCAACTCAAGTGTTTTGAGTCCAAGCATGGAAGAGAACTTCAATCTGTGCACCTTTCAAATCTGCTAATGCCTAGTTTCTTCCTTCAATCTTGTCCACACTGGAAAATGGCACTTCATCTAGCAAACAATATCAATTTAAAGATTGTTTGAGCCTGTGACAACCACTGGCATATACTCTATTCTTGTATAATGCATTATCAATGTTGTCCATTGTTTTGACTGTCCAACAAAGTTAGGTAAACATTTCAAATTGAAGCAGTAAGAGTGTAAATTCCTTTAGGCTAGTTAGGTCACTAAGCAAAAATAGGGCAACATTTCCAACAAATTCAAGAAAGTTGGCAACTTTCTCAAAGTCAAGGACTTGGAGAAGTTAATATGTTGCAAGTTTTTTATGTTTCCAAACGAACCTAGCAGTGATATCATGTTGTTTGAAGCCTAAATTTTCTCAAAGAGCAGAGATGAAAGACTTATTTTGGCAATATTAAGATTTAAACCTGTTATGTCAAAGGAAAGACAAATAGAGTCCCTCAATAATGGAGATGCCTACAATATAGTCTTAAATACTAAATATAATGTATGACTAATTACAAATTCCTACAATATATTCTAAATGTGAAATATTATATAGGACTATTTTTAAAAGGACACATGGCAACTTGAGATTGATCACAAAAAAAATTATACATCTCACACTTAAAGGAATATACAATACAACTCCTAAACCAAAAACGTGTATATTCATTTTTATTCTTTTAATACAACTAATATTATTTGTTTTTTTATTGTTTTTTATTTTTATAAATTTTGGAAACCATTAGGCATTCTCTCATATTAGAATGTAAAATGGGCCACTTACATATAACAATTACAAACATGAAAATGAACTTAAGATAAGCCAATAAACGTCATACAATACAAAGTCATAATGGTTATGAAAACTAGAGGACGTTTCCTTATCACCGATGGTTTGTCCTTCCGCCACATTTGGCATTATCGTAAGGTCGTCATACAAGATGAAGCAAACATGCAGAGGAAGTTTATCAAGCTGGAGATAGAGCTGATTTCACGCAACTTTGATTCGGTCAATGATGCCCTCTTTGCAGAAGTTTATGAGATATTAGCAGATAAATTGGGTTCCGACACCATGGTGATGCAACCGCGGGTTGGAGCAGATGGGCAACTGGAGGAACGAGCAAAGAAAAAGATGCTAACTAGATGGAGGAGGGTGAAGCCAGACCTTCCAACCCTGCATAAGTTTGATGGAGGAGAGTGAAGCCAGACCTTCCAACCCTGCATAAGTTTTGTTTTGTTTTGGTTTTTCTTAATGTATTGCCATTTTTTTTTGGTTTGTGGGTCAACTTGATAGATTATAGGGTAGATATAAGTGCAAAATTCTAGCATAGGGAGCTCGTAGAGGCCACAAGACCCTCCCTTGGATGAACATGGAAGTTACTAAACTTATAGAATTAAGTTTTGTTTTTCTATCGATGTAAATGGTTTTGGCCATGCATTTCGAATTTTATGAAATATAAATACTAGTTCTATTTTAAAAAAATACAATATTAGTTGATGTAATTAATATTGTTATGATACTAATTATATTATTAAAAATATTATTTATGGAGTATTTATTTATATTAAGTTGACATAGTCTAAATGTTTTAAGTTTTTTACTTTTTCAAGTATGTTTTTCAATGAGTACTTTTTTTCTTTTCAAAATTCAACAAATAAAATATTTGTATAGATTTAGTATCCTAGGGTTTTTTAGAACTTTGAACTCGTTTATGCATTCTAAATTTCATTTCAAGAAAAAAAAGGATCACATCAATAATTATATTATTGAATTCCAACAAAAATGATAAAAATGTAGAACAACCAAATTTCACTCAATGAAATTTGTCATAGGGGTTTGATAGGGAAATGGAAGCAAGACATTGATAAATCTTCCAATAAGGTTAAATTCTCCGTAGTGACATGTTGTTCCCATAATTAAAGAGGGATTACTAAGGCTAGTGTAATCATGTTAGTTAAAGTGTAGGACAAAAGTATTCTATTTAGGTCCATCTTCTCATCCACTAATCGATGCATAGAAAGGATGGCCTAAGTAAATGGGTTGGCATGATGATACATATTAATAAGTGGCTCCTTTTTGTTTAAGATAAGCCAACAAGTTACTTAGTAGGAAAATTTTATTTATCCTATAATCATCATGTGAAGTGACATTTTCATTATTTAAGCTTATATACTAAGAAGGCCTTGAGATCTTTATCTATTTATTTGTGTTGAGCATAAATGACAACAAGTGTATGTTTCTCATAGAATTCTACACTTAATGGTTCTTAAAATCTTATTGTCATAGGTTAAGGAGTTTTAATGATCGATTAATCATTGACAATACATGTTTTCCACGCGCATTGTCAAGATATTCACTATAAATCATCATACTCTTGTCTCTTTTACTCCTTTCACTTAATTTACTTATTTTAATGGTGAATGTTTAGAGGAAATTAAATGTTGGTTGATCCTTATTCTCTTTACTTTTAATATGGTATCAAGCATATTTTTTTAACATGGTATTAGATCATGTTTTTGAAACAAGCCAAATATAATCATGCATAGTGTTATAAGTGGCTTTGTCAAAATCCCATATTGGAGGAAGCTAGATGCACATTGGAATCTAGGTGAAATACTTCATTTTTTAGGATTCACAACATTTGGAAGTCTCTAATGGAACCCAAAAGACTCTTTTTAGCTCACTTTCTAATTTCATTTGGTTTACTGACATACTTATTAGAAGAAGAATGACCAACATGTGTCTTATAACCAAAATGTTATTTTATGTGGTAGAAATGAAAGTCTTAAGAATATATTTTTGATTTTATCCATTTGTTTCCCCCTTTTATGGTGAAGTCATCTCTACATCTACTACCTAGAAAGTAGTCATATTGACAAGAAGATCCCTTGCATTGTAGAGTTCAAAGTAATATTATAAGTGATAAGATTAAAAATACTCTATCTTATATGGAATAAATGTTGGCATTGATGTCAATAGGGACTTAGCACTGATGGTCTTATCATTTATGTCAACCTGATGATTTTATCCCTCATGATTTGTGATGATTGATCATTGATTTGATGTAGAGATCTTGTTCTGATGCAGAGATGTTGACTCATGATGAGGAGATTAGCTAACTAGGTCTTAATGATCCTAGCTTTTTGCAAAAGTGGTTGAACTTTATGATGATGCATAGGGGTTGCAAGTGATTGGATAGGTCCTACAACTATTGAATAAGGTGTCCCAAAAGTTGTATGCATTTTCCTAGAGGTTGGACTGAGTTTCAGGTTAAAAAATAGGGTAACTCGAGTCCCTTGAAGACAACCTGCATCAGTAACTCGAGTTGGCTTAATGAAACCTATGTTACCCCTTCAAGTAACACTTTTCCCAAAGGAAGGACCTGTGTTACCTCTTGTAGGTGATATTTCCCGCATTCCTTTCACATGCCAATAAATTATAGAGGTGTTTTACCAGATTTTTCTTCATGGTTTTGTATGGAAACTTGTGTTGACTTAATCTACAACTCAAATAAGTGGTTATGGTGTGAATACATTGATTGTTTGAGTAGTGGAGAAGATGGATTAAATAGGTTAAATAGATGAGCAGATCTACCAATTTGGGCTTATAGAGTGTGCCCAATGACTTGCAGAAGTTGATGTAGAAGCTACAAGTTGAGCTCTTGAAGGAGACAAATACATAGAAGTTAAAGATAGATATTAAATGCTAGTATGATGCATGGAGAGGCCAACACAATGACATAATTTGTGATGGAGATGCAAAGATCAAACTGAAGATTATGACAGAGTTGTAGAGGCTATAGGAGAAGTAAATCATATGAAGAATGTTTGGATTAAAGGTTGATGGATGAGATAGAGTTTAGAGAATGTTGTAGTAGAAGTTGATGAATAATATATAGCTACAAATTAGAGTTTAGAGCATATTTGGTTTTGTTGTAGCAAAGGTTTAGAGATTGATGACGGAGGATAAAACTCTGTGTAGTTGTTTGGTCATGAGACTGATGTTTTGTGTTTGCAGGGGCAAAGACATTTTTATGGCTTTGTTACTATGTATTTTAGTATGTTGATGGCTAGTTTATTTGGGCACATATTACTGCTATGTATTTTCTGCATAATTTATATTTTGCAGTGAGGAGTTTTGAGTCAGTTGTCTGTGAGAGTTTTTATGTGGCATATTTTATGAAAACTATAGTTGGTAGAGTTGAGTTGTTGAGAAATGATATGTTGTTTTTGTGTTTAGGATTGTTTGTTGAGGTTGCTGATGGTTGTAGTTGAGAGTTGGTTTGTTGAGTTGATGTTGTTGTATGAGTGTTTTTTATTGAGGTGTTGAGCATAGAGTTGGTGCGAATCCGGTGTGAAAATTGATGAAAAGAGGCTCACTTAGTTTTTGTATACAAAGTCATTGGGACATAGTTTGAAAATAGGTGAAATGAGGTCCATGAGATGTGATAAAGGTTGGGACCTTCGGTGAGAAAGTGGTGGCTTGCAGATTCAGGGTGTAGCAACATCCATCAGATGGTGTCCTGAGAATGTGGGAGTGGTGGTTGGGCAAGAATTTTTGGGAGTGGTGGCTTCCAGCTGGTGGTGGCATATAAATTCGAGGGAGTGGTGGCTTCTAGCAGGCGGTGGCCTGCAAAGTCAAGGAATTGGTGGCTTCTGTTGACACCTAATCCTCAACGGTTGGGTGAACTGGAATGTGAACAGTCAACAAGAAGATGAACTGATCAGTCACACTCATGTATATAAACAATAGCTACCTAACAAAATACACCAATCAGTTTTTCTGAATTGTTCTGCCAAGTCTGGAGTTACTCCTGGTCTGACTTCGTATCATAGCCAGTCCTAAGAATAGTCATAACTCCTTTTCTCTGCGCATGAATACCTGAGTGCTGCCTCTGTCCTGCATTTCATTCTCTGCGCATGAATACCTGAGCGCTACCTCTGTCCTGCGTGTCATTGGGTCTCTGCGCATTGGTTAAAAGTCATTGATTGTCTTGCGGCTTGTTCTCGCTCTCCTCCCTCTCCATCTGCCGCCTCCTGCCCCTCGACCCCCTCGTTGATTGGATCCAAAATAGCGCCCTCCCCGGGTCGGCTCGGGCTGACAGGTGCTTTGATCAACGGACTTCCCTGCTTCATTCCACGTTCCGGCGGGAGCTTCAGTGGTCCTCCTTTGGATGGACTGGCTATTATAGACAACGCGGGATCAAAAATAGGGAGAGAAGGCGAAGAATCTCGATTCAGGACAGGAGACCTAGTATGGGGAACGAAGTGTTCCAACACTTCTTCACCATGTTCATTTAAATTTTCATGAACTGGCGGTCTTTGCGTTTCTGTCGGCTACATCTCTATTTTCTTCCCGGGAATCGACCTGCTGTTCTACTTCGTCTCTAGTAGTATCTGCACCCACGTTATTCATCTCCTCTTCCGCATGCTCTATATTGGCTTCTCCAGCCCCGTCGAAGGTTTCCAGAAGCCGATCCATGTTGGCTGCAACCATTTCCTCTTCTAAGAAATCGGCTTCTTTCGGTATTTGGTCCATGACAACCCTCCTTTAGCTACATCTTGTGCTTTTCTTGACAGAGAATCCGCTTCCGTATTCTGGTTCTCTACACCAGGGAAGTCAAGAGCAGAGGTGGTAAGCCTCTGCCTGAGGTGTTGCGACTTGGACATCCTCAATATACGCGCCTCAGCTGTATCCATTCATTTGATCTCTGTTTCTGTGTATATAACCCTCGGCGATGTCGACACAGGGTCAGGTCATCGCATGCAAAGCTGCTGTTGCATGTTGGTGAGGGTGTTACTGAGGTTCAACCATAGAGAGAGGGCTCGGATAGGTCCGCATAAATATATTGTATGTGACTCATAAAGATGATATTATTGTATGCATTATCATCTATGTATTTGAAACGAGTTATTAGCTGTCAGCTGTATAGACATTGAATATTATAGTATGCAATATCATCTATGCCACACAGATGCTTATACTTGGAGCGGAAAGGATCCAGAGGGTCGTTTTCCATGCATTCTTGGACACGAAGTTGCTGGGATAGTTGAAAGTGTTGAGTATTGTGCAGTATCATTCAAAACATTTATATCATTCAAAGCATTTATATATTGTGCTGCTTTCAAAGTAATATTACATGATACATTGATATATTGAAGTGATATATTAATACATTGAAGTGATATATTGAAGTGATCCCTTGAGCGTTTTTTTAAAACATAGTAGTATTGCATGATATATTGAAGTGATATGAAATGCTTCTAGCAAACATTAGAGGGATTTGAAGGCTGTAACGCAAGGAATTTTTTTTTATCAGCAGAAGTAATTTTTTTTTACAGAATGCATTCAATCATCTCTATGGTAGGGATAGTTCTCACTGGCAAGGAGAACTATCCTGAATGTTCCCGGATGATCAAACACACCCTCATCTTCAATGAGTTGTGGAAGGGAGTGTGTGTCGGAGAAGGAGACAATGACCCAGTACAGCCTACATCAGACAAAGAGCTCGTCATTTGGGATAACAAGAACAACAAAGCATATGCATTAATCGCAGCATCTGTAAATGAAGAAGTAAGTCGCCATATTTCATCATATTCAACTGCCTTTGAAGCTCTACAAAAACTCAAAGAACTCTATGACTCACATTCTACACTTGAAGTTGTTCAGCTCATGATTAAACTCTTCACCCTTGAAATGAAAAATAATGATCCTCTTGCTCTTGCATCTGAAGTTAAATCCATAATGCATGATATCAAATCCACTAAGGTTGAGCTGGATATCCCTCTTATTGCTTTTCTCAAGGCACTCTATCCTACTTACTCCAATTATCTTGAGTCTTTACAAGCAAATGGAAATATTAAAGATATAACCTCTGACTCTCTTGTGAAAAAGTTTGCTGAAAGAGAGAAAGCCTTTGGAAAGAAGACAGTCCCTGAATCTTCTGAAGAGACTGTTTGCCTTGCTCATAAAGAAAAGCATCCTGCTCAAGATTCTACAAGAGGAAGAGGTGGAAGAAGAGGAAGAGGAAGATACTTCAGAGGCAGGGGGGGCAGACTTTCTCAAGGAGAAAAGGCAGATCTGCATTGCATTTGCTGCAAACGAAATGGATCACATGATGCTTCTACATGCAAGCTACCATGGGACAAAATTGAGCAGAGAAGAAACCAACAGAAAGGTAAAACTGATGATACAGACAAAGGTAAAGCACCTGAATCCGCTCATTATATTGAGGCACAATGTAACATTGGAGTAAATGAAGATTTGTTTAATGCTTCACTTGCTTCTTCGAAAAATGATTGGTTGCTTGATTCAGGAGCAACCTGTCATATGACTCATAAGAAAGATTTTTTTGAAGATTTCACTGACAATGTTGATGGAGCAGTATACTTTGCAGATCAGTCAAAAATCAAGCCATCAGGGCTTGGCACAATCAGGCTTAAACTGCCTGGTCTTCCAGACTTTCTTCTGGATCATGTTCTATATCTCCCACAGCTCAAGAGAAACTTGCTGTCCTTGGTCCACATCCGCCAGCAAGGTCGCTCCATTTATATGTTTGATGGCAAGCTTGAGGTAAGAAAAGCTTCTGACCACTCACTTGTCATGAGGGGAATAGAAGAAGAAAGGCTTCTCAAACTGCAAGGAACCTCTGCTCATGCACAACATTTCTCATATATTTCTCATCATGAAGAAGGTACACTTCCATCAAGTTTATTATGGCATGCTAGATTTGGACATTTAAACTATGACAGTCTCCGCTTATTGAAGAAAAATGGTGTTGCTGGTTTGCCTACAATTCCTAGAAAACATAAGCAATGTGATGCTTGCATTCTAGGAAAGCATAACAAACAGTCTTTTCATGATTCACATTCAAGAGAACATAGGAAGCTTGAACTCATTCATTCAGATTTATGTGGTCCAATGCCTGTTCCTTCTGCAAATGGAAATAAATATATCATGACATTTATTGATGATTACACCAGAATGTGTTGGGTTTATTTATTGAAGAACAAATATGATGCTTTTCAAACATTCAAGAATTTTCATAAATGGATTGAAAATGATGCACAATCTCATATTGGGTCTATTCGCACTGATAATGGAAAAGAATATCTACATCAAATGAATTTGAACACTATCTTCGCCAACATGGGATTAAACATCAAACAACTGTGCCTTATAATCCTCAACAGAATGGTGTAGCTGAAAGAATGAATACAACAATCTTGAATATGGTACGATCCATGCTTTTCTTCAAAAATGTAAAGATAATGTTTTGGGCTAATGCTGTTCTATGTGCTGCATATATAAAGAATAGATGTCCATCTAGTGCTATAAGAAACAAGACTCCTTATGAATTGTGGTATGGACATGTTCCTTCGGTAAAACATCTCAGGATATTTGGTTCCACCTGTTATGCTTTAATACCAAAGGTACATAGAAACAAACTTGGTGCTAGAAGTCGTAAGTGTATCTTCCTGGGGTATTCAAACACATCTAAAGCATACCGCCTCTATGATGAAGTAAATAAAAAGTTTGTTTTATCTAGAGATGTCATTTTTCTCGAATCATCCAAATCTGACAATGTTGTTGAGCGGAAACTTGATTGCTTGGATAGATTCGCAAAAACAAAATAATTTCAAGAATTTGATAATCAGATTCCACATCTTGAAGGGGGGATTCCTATACTAGAACAACATGTGGAATCTTCTTCTGAAGAACAATCTCCTCTGCATGAAACTCCAACAACGGATGATGCTTTAAGTGATGTAATTGATAGAATTGGGAGACTCAATCTTGATTCAGTCCCAACTCAATCAACAGAGCAGCCTGGACCATCTCAGAAAGGTCCCCCAAAGTGGATGACAAAGACACTTGAAAGTGTTCATCCTAATGAAATTGGAAAAACAGGAACCAGAAATTCAAACCAACAAAATGGAGGTGATGTAGATGACTCTAATTCACCTATTGATATGGATGTTACTTATGATTGTGAATTGAACTTGTCTACAGATTTTGAACCAACTTCCTTCAAAGAAGCTGCTTCTCATGATGAATGGAAAGAAGCGATGAAAAAGGAGTATGATGCCCTCATAAAGAATGGCACTTGGAAGCTGGTTGACCCTCCATTTGGAACCAAACCAATTGGCTGCAAGTGGGTCTACAAGAACAAATACAAAGCTGATGGCTCACTTGACAAGCACAAAGCTAGGCTTGTGGCAAAAGGTTTTTCACAGAAGGAAGGGGTCGATTATGAGGAAACTTTTGCCCCCACAACAAAATGGGCCACCATCCAGACACTCTTTGCACTAGTTGCTCAGAACGGTTGGAAAGTCGATCAAATGGATGTAAAAACTGCATTCTTGAATGGAGATCTAAAAGAGAATGTTTTTATGTCCCAGCCTGAAGGATTTGCTGTGAAAGGACATGAACATAAAGTATGCAAACTTGTGAAGTCCTTGTATGGCCTCAAACAAGCACCACGAGCCTGGTATGAAAAACTAACTGAGCATCTTCTGAAACTCAACTTCAATCATTTTGATCTTGATGATGCAACTTTATTTGTCAAGAAAGTTGGCAAAACAGTTGTATATCTTGTAGTATATGTAGATGATCTTTTAATGACAGGGAACAATGAAAGCTATATTGCATCCATAAAGAAAGAATTAGGAAAATTTTTTGAAATGACTGATTTGGGCTATGTTCATTACTATCTTGGCATTTAAGTAACCCAACATCCAAAATCCATATTTCTTTCTCAAAAGAAATACATTGGAGATTTGTTAAACAGATTTGGCATGACAGAGTGCAATCCTCTTTCTACTCCAATGGAACAAAACTTAAAGCTCACATCTATTGAAGGAAAAGAATTTGAGGATGCAACAAAGTATAGACAACTCGTAGGAAGTCTCATCTACCTCACTACTACCAGACCAAACATTTCATTTGCTGTTGGAATCCTCTCCAGGTTTATGTAAAAGCCTTGTGAGGGACATTGGTCTGCTGCAAAAAGAGTTCTAAGGTACTTGAAGGGAACTCAAGACCTTGGAATCAAGTATACACAGGTGGACGACTTCAGCTTGATTGGATACTCTGATTCAGACTTCAATGGAGACAAAGAAACTGGGGTATCTACTTCAGGATATGCTATGAGTCTTGGATCAGGAGCTGTCTCCTGGAGATCACGCAAACAATCAGTTCCAACAGATTCCACAACAGAATTAGAATACGTGGCAACAGCTGAAGCAACGAAAGAAATTGTGTGGCTCAGGAAAATTCTTGAAGATTTGCAGGTAAAACAAGTACAATCAACTCCACTCATGATTGATAACACCTCTGCAATAAAGTTGGCCAAGAACCCAAAGTTCCATGATCGTACTAAGCACATCAATACTAAATATCATCTGATCCGACATCATGTTGAGGCCAAAACAATCCATCTCCGTCATTGTTCCACAAATGAGCAAATTGCAGACATCTTCACCAAAGCGCTTGGAAGAGAAAAGCTAGAAAGATTCAGAACGATGCTTGGAATCACCAACATCCCTTCAGATTAAGGGGGGGAATGTTGACACCTAATCCTCAACGGTTGGGTGAACTGGAATGTGAACAGCCATCAAGAAGATGAACTGATCAGTCACACTCATGTATATAAACAATAGCTACCTAATGAAATACACCAATCAATTTTTCTGAATTGTTCTTCCAAGTCTGGAGTTACTCCTGGTCTGACTGCTTCCAACATGCGGTGGCCTGCAAAGTCGAGGGAGTGGTGGCTTTCAGTAGGTGGTAGGCTACAAATTTCTTCATGGCTTTTGTCTAGAGCGAGTATCGGCTTGTGTTATTAGAAAGTGGTGGCTTGCACACTGGTGGAGGCCAATGAATCATATGTAAAGAAATTTTACATAATATAAGAGATGACGATGAAGACTATCTACCGACAGTTGTTTTTACCCTTGTGGTTTCCACCTTACATCTGGTTTCATCATGTGTCATTGTTCTTTGATGTGTTTTTGTTATGTGTTGTGATGGTTTATGGTTTATACATTGTTGATCTCATGATATATGTTTATTACTTTGTTTCTCATATGATCATGGTTATACATATGTCGCTAATACATTGTGATGTGGTGTTAATCAAATGTGTGATAAAGGTCAATAAAGGGTAAAAATTGGTCATAAGTCACACTACTGATTCACTGCCCCCTCTCAATAGTGCTTAAGGTTTCTAACAATTGGTATCATAGCAGGGCTCTTAGTTGTAGCTTAATCGATGGATAGTAGATCTAGGCAGATCAATTCAAAATTTTGTAATTTGTTTTAGAATGGATCAAAAAGGAGTTCCAATTCTTCACAGAGGTAAATTTGGAATATGCAAGGTGAAGTTAGATGCTTACTTGTTGTCTCTTAATGGAAATATTTTGTTGTCAGTAGAATATGAAATGAAAGATATGATTTAATGATATGGCTAAAGAGATAATTTTGTGTGGGCTTTCAAAGTTTGAGAATCATTATGTGAGACACTGTGAGACTACAAAAGAGATGTTGGATAGGTTGCAAAGTATGTATTAAAGAGAAGTTTTTCATAACCTAGAGAAGGTTGAAGGACCTTGTAACTCCCATGATGATGAGGAAAATAATGCAAATGATTCTACACTTATTGCAGAGGCAAATCAAATCTCGTCATAAGAAGAAGATGAAAGTAGTGATGATTCACAATAAGAAGATGAAAACACCGATGATAACAATAATGGATCAAAATTTGATCTAGAGGAACAAAAAGAAGAGATTAACAAAAAAAATGAAGTATTGGAAAGGTTAAAAGGAGCAAGCAATATATTGTGCAATATTGGAAACAAAAATAGCCTCTTTGAGATGTGAGCTTGAAAAGGCAAATAATTAGCTATCTCAATATCATAAGTTGGATATGAGTACTAGAATCTTGGATGAAATTCTCAATAGTCAAAGATCCCCTCTCATTAAAACTGGTTTGGGATTTCAAAAAGAAGCATGCTCCATGAAAGGAAAAGAAGGAGTGGACAACCATGTTCCTACTATAGGCAACCAAAGGAAGTCATGAAAAGCCACAACAACAAGGAAAGTCAAGGAAGATAAGCACCTTTCATTGAAATCAAATGCAAGGAAAGAACAAAGGTATAATGCAACAACACTCAAGAGGTGAAAATATGTAGTTAAGATCATATCCCTTTCATGGTTCAAGGATCTGCAATACAAGGTATCAAATTTTATTTTATGGTTATTGTTTTTCTTGTAATGGTTGTGGACATAGAGCAATGGAATGCAAGTGCTTTGTAAGAAAAAAAATATTGATGAAGTGGAATGCAAGCAAAGGTAGAGTTTATACTAATGTTGAATGTTTCAAGTGTGGTAACCTTGGTCACAAGGCATTAGCTTGCATATCTAGTAGAACAAAGCCTAGAATAAGTGTGGCCCAACCATTAACGGTAAAGAAGGTGTGGAGAAGAAAAGAAACTCATGTTAAATCTCGACCTACTAAATTTTAGAAGAGAAAAGATGAGTTGCAAAGATCTAACCCTGATGGATCTCCAAAGGATTATAAAAAAGGAAAACTTGCTTCTAATATTTCACTAGGTGGTTCGCAAGCACGTAGTCTACTCAGGGGGAGTAGATCCTCATTGAATTCCAAGTAGAGGAGCTATCCCCACTACAATATTTTGATATATTACGCATATTACAAAAATATTTCATTGCGAAAACCCATCAATACCTAAATTCAAAAGAGTGAAGGGAACTCTACTTGAATGGTTAGTGAGGCACAATAATTTCTAAGGTTTTGCAAATGGGGTGGCAAGCTAAGTGGGCTTGATTGTGGGGAAAAATCCACAGTTAAGCATGCTTGAGCCAGAGGCGATCTGGGATGGGTGACCTGCCAGGAAGTCCTGGTTACTAGGTGCAAGCCCCAGAAGTGATGATTGACGCTATGTGATTCGTTTTACTAGTTTCAATCCCACTTCTTCACCCTTGTGAGCATCACCCGATGCAATGAGTGCTAAGTGGACTATTCAAAAATCATGCGAATTTAGTCAGTTACGACTACCTCTCATGGAAATGGTCATAGATGAATGACTTACTTAACGCACTTGAATCCAAAAAAATGATATCTAATATAATGCACTGTGAAAACCCCTGAATACTTAAATTGCACAAGTATGTCAGATTCAAGCATAGCCTCAGGGGGAGCATATGGTAGCAAAATTTGGCATCATGATTAGTTGGTAACAACAACATGGTTTGTGCATGAGTTTTTGTAGCAACATATAATGAGCTCATAATCATCATGCACATTTAGGTCTGTAGGATCAACCTGTTTATTGGAGGTATTATGAGTTCAATGGGAGCTATGCATGGTATGGAGGTTGTCATGGATTATTTGTCATTCTCTTCATTTATTTCACTCATTTACTTGTAGCAACTTACATATGTTCTCATGAGTGAAAGGGTACTTTTTCAGCCATATATTTGTACTTGTTTTCTTTGACAATTTGGTTGAAAGATATATGTACTAGTCATGCTTAGAAGGAGTTCATTGATTCAACCATGTGTAGAGGAAGGAGATATTTTCAGCCATGTGTTTCTATATGTCCTTTTGATATTATGGTTGAATTCCCCATGCACATGCATTTTATGTTGACACATTGGTTCAGGAGCATTTGATGTTGGCATGCATCAGGAGGAGACATTATTTTGGCCATGTAAAGCACCTTGAGTGCATTGATGTAATAAATATGCATAGAGAGAGCATGAGTTGGCATGGATTGTAGCGTGTCTATTAATTCAACCATGTATGCACTCATGTGTGCAATATTACCCTTGTATCACTATTTTCATTGAGTCATGGATGCGCAGTCATGATCTTAGTTATGGATTAGGAGATCTATGAGGTGGTTTAGCCATGAGTAAAATAAAGAGTCTCGAGTATTATGGAAGCCATTTATGGACTTTTAGAGTCATGTTACAACCATGTTTGGGATGGTAGATGTCATGTATTTCAACCATATATGGGACTTTGGTGTCTTTGTAGCCATGCAATTTCATGTTCTTCTCATGGGCCATTAGTTGAGTTATGTCATGGAAATGGAGTCATTTTGATTTCTAGCTTGCATGGAGGACAGTCCCGAGAGATGGTTCAACCATGTCATTGTGAAACCATGTATTATCATTATTGTAGCCATGTAATAGGCCTATGAAGCCATGTACTTCCATTTCATATCATTGGGTCATAGTCCTTGGTCCAAGTGGTGTAGCCTCTTGTATGTGACAAGGAAGCATTGGCAACGGCAGATAGCATGAACAATATCATGGAGAGATGTTTTTCAACCCCACTTTATGTTTAGGGGGAGTATGTTCAGCTTTGATAGTCTTCATTGTCAATCTAGTAGTGAAAGTAAGTGCATGGTGTTAGTGTAGAGGCATAGGGTTTGAGCAATGTTAGCATATAGACATATTTGGCAACTGATTCTATTATTTCACATGCTTATCTTGCTTATCCAAGGATCAGTTTGTATCATCCCTATAGTTATCATGGTGTTGAGTATTTTAGAGGGGTACTCCTCTCATCCCCTCACATATGTTGGCATTTTTCTTCAGTGTTGGCATTTCAATTTGCCATTAATGTAAAATGGGGAGAGATTTTGGAGTGTTTAGAGATCAAGCTCATTGTTTGGAGATCTGTTTGAGGTTGACACCAACACCAAATGGGGAGTATGTTAGAATTGTAGTGTTGGAATTGATGTCAATAGGGAATTAGCACTGATGGTCTTATCACCGATTTCAACTTGATGTTTGTAGCCATCATTATTTTTTATCAGTAATCATTGATTCGATGTAGAGATCCTGTTTTGATGTAGAGATGTTGACTGATGCTGAGGAGATTGCCTAACTAGGTCTTCATGATCCTAGCTTGTTGCAGAGGTGGTTGGAAATGATGATGATGTTTTTGATAATGTAGAGGAGTTCCAGGTGCTTGGAAAAGTCCTATAGGTGTTGAAGAAAGTGTCCTAAAAGTTGGAAGCATTTTCCCTAAGAATTGAATGAGTTTTGGGCTGAAAAAAAGGGTAACTTGAGTCTCTTGAAGAAACCTACATTAGTAACTCGAGTTGGCTTAATGCAACCTACGTTACTCCTTCAAGTAACACCTTTCCAAAAGGAAATACCTACATTACCTCATATAGGTGATATTTCCTGCATTCCTTGCGCATGCCAGTGAATTCTAGACGTGTTTTACTAGAGTTTTCTTCATGGTCTTGTATGGAAATTTCGGTTGACTTAATCTAAAGCTAAAATAATTGGTTATGGTGTGAATATATTTATTATTTGAGTAGTGGAGAATATGGATCAAAGAGGTTAAATAGATTAGCAGTTCTACCAATTTTGTGTTATAGAGTGCGTCCAATGACTTGCAGAAGTTGATATAGAAGCTACAGGTCAAGCTCCTAAAGGAGGTAAATACATAGAAGTTAATGGCAAAGATTAGAGGCTAGTATGATGCATGGATAGGCTAGCACAATGATAGATTTTTTGATGGATATGAAGATATTGAACTGAAGATTATGGCAAAGTTGCAAATATTGTAGAGAAGTAAATCAAATGTAGAATATTTGGATAAAATCTTGACGGATGAGATAGAGTTTAGAGTGTGTTGTAACATAAGTTTTTGAATAGTAGAAAGCTCCATATTAGATTTGGTTTTGTTTTAGCAAAGGTGTAGATATTGATGATTAAGGACAAAACTTTGTGCAGTTGTTTGGTCACGAGACTGATGTTTTTTGGTTTTAGGGGCAAAGACATTTTTATGGCTTTGTTATTGTGTATTTTAGTATGTCCATGGTTGATTTATTTGGGCACATATTACTGCTATGTATTGTTTGTATGATTTTTATTTTGCAGTGAGGAGTTTTGAGTCAATTGTATGTCAGGGTTTTGATACGGAAAATTGTATGAGAGCTATAGTTTCTATGTTGTTGATTGATGTTGAGAGTTGAGTTATTGAGAGATGATATGTTTTTGTTGTGTTGATGATTGTTTGTTGAGGTTGTTGATGGTTGTAGTTGAGAGTTGGATTGTTGAGTTGATCATTTGTTGTATGAGTGGGTTTTTGATTGAGGCATTAGGCATAGAGTTGGTGTGAGTCCAATGTGAAAATTGATGAAAATAGGCTCACTTATTTTTTGTATGCAAAGTACTTGGGCCATCATTTTAAAATAGATGAAATGAGGTTCATGAGATGTGTTGAAGGTTGGGGCATTTGGTGAGCAAGTGGTGGCCTGCATACTGAGGGTGTAGTGACATCCTTTAGGTTGTGGCCTGAGAACATGGGAGTGGTGTATAGATAGTCCAGTGGTGGCTAGGCGAGGCTTATTAGGAGTGGTGGCTTCCAATAGGTGGTGGCCTTCAAAGTCAAGGGAGTGGTGGCTTCCACCAAGTGGTGGTCTATAAATTTATTCATGGTTGTTGTCTAGAGTGAGTAGTGACTCACATGATTATCAAGTGGTGGATTGCACACTGGTGGTGGTGAGTGAATCAAATCTAAAGCATTTTTACATAATAGAAGAGACAATGACGAAGACTATCTTCTGATGGTGGTTTTTACCCTTGTTGTTTCCAACTTACATTTGGTGTCATAATGTATAATTGTTCTTTGATGTGTTGTGATGGTTTATGCATTGTTGATATCATGATATATGTTTATTAGTTTTTTTTCATATGATCATGGTTATACATATGCTACTAATACATTGTGATGTGGTTTTAATCAAGTGTGTGATTAAGTGAAATGTCAATAAAGGGTAAAAATTGGTCATAAGTCACACTACTGATTCACCCGCCACCCCCCAAGTAGTGCTCAAGGTTCCTAACAATAAATAAAGTGACTCTTTATTTAATAATTTCTTGCATGCTAAAAGTTTCATAGGGTATGATAATCCACTAATTAATACATGCAAAATTTAATTTTCGATTTTGGTGCAAATATAAAATGTAGAATTGAATATGGTCCACTTGATAAGGCACCAATTGGATTCTGGGGAAGTGCTTCTTATACAATGTGCAAGTAAATAATCAATGTTTCTCGTACCATTTTGATTGTTCCATATAGTCTCATCACACCAAGAGTAAGCCTCACCATTGAGCTATCTATTTAGTTAGATAAATATGAGAGCATAAGCACAACTTGCCTCCCCCTTAGGTGCAACAAAATAACATGATTCTTGGGTCATGTCTTATTATATCATAGACAAAAATAATAAAAACAAAGTTAATTATTATTAATCTTGAATATGAAATTAATAATAAGGAACCAACCCTCAACCATCATAATAAATTGTCATCTATTAATGTTAAACTTATTTCACCTACTTTATAACTATAACATATCTATTTTCAATTTTTATATTTTACTTATAATACTCATAATTGTAATATATAAAAAACAATCATAAAATATTAGATCATAAACTAGTTGGACTATAAATATCATTTCAACATTACATTAAGCCATCATCAGATCACATACACAATTGTAATGAAAAATAACAAGAGGAATAGGTACAATGCAGCAAAGTCCCTGCCTCTACCACTAATTAATTGATCAAAGATTATGTGGAGTGTGTAGAAAACTCTGCACAATGAATTATTTCCACACATAACTCTCTGCATAGTGAAATCTCTTCACACAGAACTCTTCGCACAATGAAAGTTCTCTACACAAATCTCTGCACATAAGTCTCCACACAAATCTCTACCACTAATTAATTTATTAAAGGTTGTTTACTCTGCAAAATGAAATCTCTTTGCACCAAACTCTTCGCACAATGTAAGCTCTTTTCATAGTGAAATCTCTCCACATGGTGAAATATCTTTGCACAAAACTTTCCACACAATTAAATATCTCCACACAAAGCTCTTTACACAGTGAAAGATCTTTGTATAGTGAAAGCTCTTTGCACAACACAAAAGTAGCCAACAAAGCTAATTAATTGATTAGCTTCTGCACTTTGTGTAGTATTGGTAATACTTTAATACTAAATAATGCATATGTTTGTTATGGCAGTTTAAATGGATGTGTAGAAAGCAATATTTGCGGTAAAATATTTATTATTTTTTTATGAAATCTCTCCACACAAAGCTCTACCAATAATTAATTGATTAAAGGTTGTGTACTTTGCACAATGAAAGCTTTCTACACAATGAAATCTCTTCACACAAGAAGTTTCCACACAATGAAAGATTTTTGCATAGTGAAGGCTCTCCGAATAGTGAATTAATTTATTAAAGGTTGTTTGGAGTGTAGAAAAAACTCCACACAATGAAATCTCATCCTAGGTGGCACTGCATAATTTGCATGTCATTTGAGAAATCAAATACATGAAGCAATATCAACAATCAATTTCGTGGCCTCAGCTAGAGCTGCATGCATTCACAATATTCCACATGGAATTTTCTAAACGATAGTTACCCATCTCTCTCTAGTCTAAATATTTCACCATGAATGCGAATGAGAGCTTGGTAATGAGATCCAATTTCGCATCTTGTTTAACATTTTGTCAGTAATGATTCAATGTTCACACTGCATCCATCTACAATATTATACGTGTAATTCGCTAAATAATTATTGCTCATTGCTTCCCAATCTAAATATTTCACCATGAACTTCCTATGAAATGGCAATGTGGAAGTGGAGGAGAGCTAATTCTGCACAGTTTCTACACTCCGTGTACTATTGATAATATTTTAATACTAAATAATACATGTCTATGTTATGGCAGAGTAAAGGGATGTATGGAAAGCAATATGTGCAACAAAATATTCGTTCATTGTTTATGAAATCTCTTGGCACAATGAAAGCTCTCCATACAAATATCTACCACTAATTAATTGATAAAAGGTTGTGTACTCTATAGAATGAAATATTTCCACACAATGAAATCTCTCTACACAAAACTTTCTGAAAAATGAAAGATTTTTGCATAGTTAAAGCTCTTTTCATAGTGAGTTAATTTATTAAAGGTTGTGTGGAGTGCGGATAAAACTCCGCACAATGAAATCTCATCCGAGGTGGCACTGAATTATTTGCATGTTGTTCAAGAAATTAGTTATGTGAAGAAATTTCAACAATCAATTCCATGTCCTCCGCTAGAGATGCATCCATCCACAATATTCCATGCGAAATTTACTAAACGATAGTTACCCATCGCTCTCCGGTCTAAATATTTCACCTTGAGTGCGGACAAGAGCTTGTGCAAGAGAGCCAATTCTGCATCCTTTTTAACTATTTCTTGGTAATGATTCAATGATCATGCTGCCCATATACAATATTCTATGTGCAATTTTCTAAATGATAATTTCCCATTGGTCCTTGTTTAGTCAATTTAGTGTTAGCTAAATTGCTAGTATTTATTGTCAACCCGGGGCTCGTAAGCTGATGAAGTGAAGGTGTACTATATGTACTTAAGTATCCTCTTAGAGTTTTTCTTATCGTTGGGTTGTTGTTGTGGTTAATTATGTTCCTAGATGGAATGAGAATTTATACACAAGTGAGTGATGGTGTGTGTGTAGAGTGAATTCTAAATGAGTGGAAGTGTGTGTTGAGTGATTTCTAACTATTTGCTTGAAAGGAAATGCTTGGAATGAATTAATGAAATTGAAATGACTTGAAATAAACTTTGAAAATAAATGACCACTACCAATGGTACTAGACACCGTTCAAGTTGTTGCCAAATAAAGGAAAAAGAATCACTTTTAGAACCCAAGAATGAAAGATGATCTCTTTCTAACTCAATGCCTCAAAGCACATGTACTGTGTAAAGCACGGAAAGAAAGTAGCTTAAGTGGAATTATAAAAGTGAGAAAAATATGCTTGAAAGACTAATGATAATAATATGCTATTCCTAATACTCTACTTCAGCCATATGTACTATGGGAAGCATGATTAGAAAGTAGTGAGGAAATAGTCTAGGAAACACTTTAAAATCAAAACTTCTACTTTAAAGACTAGTGGTAATGATTTACTCTTTCTAACTCAATACTTCAAAGCACATGTACTGTGTAAAGTAAGGAAAGAAAGTAGTTTAAAAACAGTCCAAAAAGTACCCAAACAAGCTGCAAGTTAGTAATATTTTGATCTTGAAAGATGTTAGCTTATGATGAAGATCATGCATATATGTAAACAGCTCTTTGAGAAATAAATTTAAAAACTAGCTATAAAGGCAAAAACAACACTTGAATTGTCAACTTAAAATACCATCAGCTGCAAAGCAAACACAACACATATAAAAATAAATCCCGGGCAAAAAGGAACCTGCAAAAGATAACACTGATCAGCTGAAAATAAAAGAAGACAAGTAAACAAAACTATACATTTTCAAGAAAGCAAATAAGGAAATGATAAAATGCTGCACAAGAAATACTCTACAAAAGGCTGAGATGGGCAGGGGCCCTCTGTCCATTCAACCATAAAAGACTTCAAATAGCTGGAAACTTCAAAACAGTGCTTGTATTTATTACTCCATTTGCAACAGGTCACAAAATAGAGTGCTGGAAAAAAAAACAGAGTTTACAACCGCTCCTTAATTCAACACAGTACAGCAAAATATTACCAATCAAAAAGTCTTTTGAGCGTACGCAGACGCATCAATTTATAGGCTTTTCTAACCTATCTACGTGTACAACTAGTTAACAGAAAAACGAAAGACAGTCATGCGTATTAAAGGTCTGTTTTGACACATCACGGTTGCATAACGAGTTTGATGGTTCCTGTCATCATGGATCATAAATCCTGGTTGGATTGCGTTCCCTATCGCCTTCAGAACTTGGACAAATCGCTATTGGAGATGCCGTGACCGAACAGCCTTCAAACACCGTTGAACCACTTTGAGTTGACCGTGGTTAAACCTGCTTTGACCATGGCTGAAGGTGACGTGTATGGTTGAAACAATAGGATAGGAACCTCGACCATGATGATATCTAGGTGCCCATGTGGCCCGTCTAGCAATCTGACACGTGGATCATAGTGTTTAACAAAATGGCTGCAGGATCTCCAGATAGCTGCGGGATCATCAGATAGCTGCGGGATCCTGTAAGTATGTCAAAAAAACTAAACAAATAATCATCCATTAGCAAACTTGCTTGATCATGCTTATTGACACTGAATGTAATGATCTGAGAGGTTTTATGGTGGAAATGAGGCAAAAGTGAAGGAAAGATAAGGAAAAGTGAAGGAAAATGGTAGACAAATGGGTGTAAAATAGAGGTTCTACATACCCCCACTCCGAGGGTATTGCATGTCCTCATGCAATGAAAACACAATTCAGTCCATCTGCTGGGATGCCTCAACCAGGACATCCAACCTCCTTCTCTTCCTCTGTGTAGAAAAATTAACCTTTGGCTTCTTGAACATACATTTGAATTTCAAGTTAATTAGGGCTCTGTTCAACCTTTGGCATCTTTTCTTCAACCTGCTGTGTTTCTTCTGCCACATGCTCATATGAAGGTAGGTATTATCTTGAATTGCCTTAGCAATGTCCGCTTGTTGCTTCATTTCCTCATTCCTTTGTTTAATGTGACGGTTCAACACTTCAAGCTCATAGATTTCCTGTTTAAGTGAATCTATTTGCTTCTCATAAGACAGAACATTACTTGGCCCAGCAGTTCTTTGCTCCAATGTCTCATAATAATTGTATACCTCCTGTTGCATTGGATCAATACTTGGTGATTTTCTTGGGCTACATTCTTGTTCAATTTCAGTTTCCATCTCTGGCTGGAATAGGCTGTCTTCTCTTGGAGGAGTGGCTGCCTCACGTGATGATGGACTATCCTCAAGATTTACTTGTGTAGCACTCTTCTCAGGTGTGCTAAGGTCAACAAAGAGTGTCCTCATGGCTTTTGTTTTACCTTGCAACCTACTACTCCTTCTCAGAATGACATCACTTTGCATTTCTTTTTGTGCTTTCTCCTTTGGTTCTTGAACTTTTACTTCTTTGGAGTGGGCAGTTTTCTCAAGAAGTTTGGTTATCCTCTGTGCTAAAGGCTGGTTATCCTCTTCTTCACCACTAGAATGCTCTGTGGTCTGGTAAGTTTCTTGCATTATGGATTTCCCCTTATCTTGTTTTTGTTTCTTTTTGTCCTCTCTTTTCTTTTTGGCAGTTTCCTTAGCAAGTTCAGCGAGGGTTTCCGAGATGACCTCTTGAGCACTGTCTTCAGTGGGTTCAATCTCAGGTTCAGGATGATGGACTTCTATTTCTTCTACAGTTTGTCTTTCAAAGACATCAGTCTCAGAGATACTTTCCCTTCTCTTCTTTCTGCTTTTTCTAGGTATAGAAGACTCTCCAGGCTCTGCAAAATGATTCCTTACAAGGAATTTTTCCCATGTGTCTCGTTTTTCTTTTAACTGTTCTTCTATCAATAACTTTACAAGACCATGGTGACAGAGGTAAGCTTCTACATTTCGTGGATTTCGTTGAGCCATGGAACACATTTTCCTAAGGCTTTGAAATAGGAAATAAGGAAGGTTTATATCATGCTCTCCTTGGAACTGAATCATAATTTTACCATGGTAGACATACATCACTCCAAATCTTCCTTCACAGGTGAAAAACTTTTGTACTAACAGTAATAAAGTTTTCCATTCATCTTTAACATGTGAAATTGGAATGCCTTTGGTAAAAACACTTGTGTCCATACCTGGATTTTTGAGAATCCTCTTCCATTGCTGATCTTGGACTGCCCGGTTTTTGAACCATCGTTCACCGGTCTGGGGTAGAGAAGTAGCCTTTGCTACACTTCCTTCGCTGACTGTGATTGTTACATCTCCCACCTCTGCCTGGCTTTCCTTATCCTTAAACGATCTAGCAAAAGCTTTGGTTACTTCCTTATGATAGCCCTTAAATTTTCTGATACATTGTAACCAATTAGCTCTTTGTAGTGCCTCCTCGACCTGAGGATATGCCTCCAAAAAATTCTCACCTTCCGGTTCAGCCCTCAGAAGCTTTCCCATTGACCCCTCGGTTCTGTTTATATACAAATCTGATGGTGACCCTACACAGTAACTTCGGGACTTCACACAGTAACTTTTTGTGAAACAGAGGATATACGGTGCGA
Organism: Pinus tabuliformis; assembly: GCA_031772625.1. Classification (NCBI taxonomy): domain Eukaryota; kingdom Viridiplantae; phylum Streptophyta; class Pinopsida; order Pinales; family Pinaceae; genus Pinus; species Pinus tabuliformis. The sequence goes on along the minus strand of CM062819.1, from coordinate 933,947,169 downwards.
AAACGGCTTTAGATACCGGGAATTTACGGATGGAATTGAGAGTTGAGCGGTGGAGTTAGCGTGGATATGGTAGAAATAGTGACTGACAGTCGCAATACGACTGTATCTCAGGTTTACGGCTATATGGCAGAGGAGAAAAAAAACAGAGGATGGTAACCGTAGATAATGAAACACGGTAGATGATGGTAAGGAATGATAAACATGGAGGGTTTTGAAATTATGGACGGAGCGGCTACCTTCTTCGTTTTCTGATTATGGAGTGACACATGGCTTATGAAACGAGAGCAGAGAGACGTAGTGCGTTAGGTTACGTCATTAGGGTACAGGCCCTTAATGACGCACCACCGTAACAGCCATATGTAATTTGAAAACCTGTAGTGATTATGAACTGGTAGACGTGGAGGATTCGGAGATTTGTAGTTGCATGGGAGAAAGGAGAGTGGGTCATCATTACATTAAGTGGCCAATAAAACATAATCCAAGAAAAGTCGCATAATGAAATAACCATAAGTCTAGGTTTTTGAGCATACCTTGAATCATATTTTATTTGGCTTCTGATGATTTATTAACCTTTGTAAACATTTATTGCTAGCATATGATCTTTCTCCTGGTCTTTGATACTTCTGAGCTGTAAACGTTTTCTTCAGACACACTGTGTTTTTTTTTGTGCAGGTACAGAAGGCTGCAGGAAAGCTAATCAGCTGCAGGATCGTCAAACAGCTGCAGAATTGTAGTGAAGTCTTCTTAGCTGCAGAAAAACACTTTAGTTGCCAAAAAAAACTTTATTATTGAAGTGAAATGGAGTGAAGAAATGAATGGATGAATGGATGAGTGAAAAACAGTGAGGTGGAGTGAAGAAATGAATGTATGAATGGATGAACGAAATAAATGGAATGGAAATGAAAGAGGGAAAGGGAGTTTTTTTTCTTGGGAAAACATGAGGTGTCAGGTGACCCTGATTTTCACCTTATGTTTTCTGTATGAGACTGCCAATCAGAGATTGGTTTTCAGGCTCATACACTTATTTTTTTCTTTTCCTTTTTTTTTTTTTTCTTTTTTTTTTTCTTTTTTTTTTTTTTTTTTTTTTTTTTTCAAATTGAAAGAAACAGAGATTTAGGCTGATGGAGGAGAAGAATTCTTCTCCACCAGCCTCATTCCAGAATCGTCTTGAAATAACTTAACAAACTCTTCTTTTGAGAGTGGCTTGTGGTAGACTTTTAACCGGTGGCCATTCACAATAAAGGGAGTTTGAAGTTCATCGATAGTCTTCACTCTAACTGCTCCGTTATTAAAAACTTCATCAATCTCATATGGGCCAAGCCAATGAGTTTGAAATTTCCCTTTGAAGTCTTTAAATTTCGAATCAAACAATAGTGCCCAATCACCCTTTTGAAACTTCTTTTCTTTGATGTGTCGATCATGCCATTTGCTTCTTTGGTGCTGAACTAGATCGGTTCTTAGAATTGCATCTTGTCTCATTTCATCTAGTTCATTTAACTGGTCCATTCTGTGCTTCTGGGCTTCTGTTAAGCTCATCCCCAATTGAACTGCTGTCTTGAAGGTCTTGATTTGGAACTCAATGGGGAACAGGACTTCCTTCCCATAAACAAGTTCATAGGGAGAATGTCCTGTAGTGTTCCTCCATGTAGTTCTGTAGGCCCATAAGGCTTCAGGAAGCCTTTCTGCCCAATCTCTTCTATGAAGATGAACAGTCTTTGTGATGATGCTTTCAAGAACTTTATTTGTAGATTCTACTTGACCATTCGCTTGCGGATGGTATGGAGTAGATGTTCTATGCTTAATCTTATATTCCTCCATCAGCTTTTCCACCATCCTTGATGTAAACTGGCTTCCCTGATCTGTTACAATCTCTCTTGGGACACCAAAACGAGTGAAAATATCCTTGAAAAGAAATTGAACAACTGAATTTTCAGTAGCAGAAGTTAATGCTATAGCTTCTACCCACTTGGTAACATAATCAGTACAAACCAGTATATATCTATTTTGCTTGGATGGCGGATTAATTGGTCCAACAAAATCTAGAGCCCATTTCTCGAAAGGTTCGATGCATACCTGTGGCTGTAGTGGCATTTCATTTGAAAGAGTTGGTCTCCCAGTTCTCTGACAACTGTCACACCTTTTAACATATTGCTTTGCATCCTTAAAGAGAGAAGGCCAATAATATCCTGATGAAAGGATTTTATAGGCAGTCCTCTTATCAGAAAAATGTCCACCACAAGGTTCGTCATGACATGCTTTAAGGATGTCAGGCATCTCATCCTCTCGTACACATCTTCTGATCATCAAATCTGGCCCTGTTCTGAACAATTCATTAGAGATCCAAGAATAAAGTGAACTATCCTGAATGATTTTCCTTTTCTCATTAGGAAATAAATGTAAAGGTAATTTTCCAGTAACTAAATAATTAGCAATATCAGCATACCAAGGGGTTTTGGTAGTTACTGCAAACAAATACTCATCTGGAAATTTGTCCTCTACCGGAGAGTCCTCATTAGTGTTTTGGATTCTAGACAAGAAGTCAGCTACTGTGTTCTGCTTACCTGGTCGATCTAACACAGTTATGTTGAATTCCTGTAAAAGCAAAAGCCATCTTGTAACTCTACCATTAGTGACTGGTTTGTTCATGAGGTATCTAATGGCAGAGTGATCAGTGTGGACAAAGGTTTCATAGCCGGTTATATAGTGTCTAAACTTGTTTATAGCATGAACAACGGCTAGAAACTCCTTTTCAGTAACAGTATAATTTAACTCAGTTGGAGTCAAATTCTTACTCGTGTAATAAATGGCATAAGGGATCAAATCCTTTTGTCCCAAAACAGCTCCTAAAGCTGTATCTGAAGCATCAGTAGAAATGTGGAAAGGGAGTTTCCAATTTGGACCCCTTAAAATGGGTGCTTCAGATATTCTAGATTTTAAAGCTTCAAAGGCAGATTGACATTCAGGATCCCACTTAAATTCACAATCTTTGGTAAGTAATTTGAAAAGAGGGGATGCTATCTTTGTGAAGTTTTCAATAAATCTTCTGTAGTAACCAGTAAACCCAAGAAAACTTCTAACATCTCTTTGGCAATTTGGAACAGGTAACTTAGAGATGACTTCTACTTTAGATCTATCAACTTTGATTCCATCTCCTGAAATATGATGTCCTAAAACAATCCCTTCAGTAAACATCATAAAACATTTTTCATGACTTAAAGAAAGATTTGTTTCCTTACATCTTACCAGTACTTTTTCCAAATTTGCCAAAGTTTCTTCAAATGTATTACCATAGACTGTGAAATCGTCCATGTAAACCTCTACACAATCATGAATCAGATCTGAGAAAATTCCTAGTACAGCCCTTTGAAATGTGGCTGGTGCATTGCATAAACCAAAAGGGAGTACTCGATAGGCAAATGTCCCCCAAGGACAAGTAAAGGTGGTTTTGTCTTGATCTTCAGGTGCTACCTGAATCTGATTGTAACCACTAAAACCATCCAAGAATGAGAAATACTTTTTACCTGCTAAAGTGTCTAATACCTGATCAATAAAAGGTAGAGGAAAATGATCCTTTAAGGTTGCCTTGTTCAATTCTCGATAGTCAATGCAAACTCTCCATTTACCATTCTTTTTGGGTACTATAACCAAGGGAGAAACCCATTGGCTATCTGAAATGGGGTAAATGAAGTTTACCTTGAGCAATTTCTGAAGTTCTTCTTTCACAATTTCCCTAAGATTTGGATTCATCCGTCTTTGTGGCTGCCTAATAGGTCTGCTGTTTTCTTCAATGTAAATATGATGAATACAAGTCTTAGGGTTGATTCCTTTCATGTCGGTATATTCCCATGCAAAGGCAGTGGAATGTTTTTGCAACAGTTTAGTTAATTCTTCTTGTTGTAGTCTTTCCAAGTTTTTGTTAATGTTTAATGTTTTTCCTGGAAAGATTTCAACTGAAGAACTACCAAACTCTTCCATTGAGAAGAGAGACATTTGTCTAGAGGAGAGATATTCAATATCTGGATCTAACTGGAATTGTGAAGAGTCATATTCTAAAGGTGCCTCAAAATTTTCTAATGTATTTAGAATTTGACTGTCCTCACTGATTTCAGAGATGGTTAGAACAGGTTGAAGAGTTTCCTCATCATTAATCGACTCATCTTCTCCTATTTCTGTTATTGCCTTTGCGGGAGGATACAAGTTGAATTTCTTGGTAGAATTACCATCTGATATATACATGTCTCCCGACCTACAACTTATGAAAGCATCAGCTGTGGCCAGCCAAGGTCTTCCTAAAATAAGAGGATGTCCTCCTAGATTGTTCTTGGGAGTTAAAATCATAAAATCAACTGGATACTCCCAAGAGTCTAGTGAGACTGGAATGTCTTCCAATACACCATCAGGTTTAATGATTGATCTGTCTGCAAGTTGCAGCAAAGTAGGTGTAAAGAGAAGATTAGGAAGTTTTAACTGATCCATGGTCTGTCTACTCATAATGTTGATAGCGGCTCCTAAGTCAATCAAAGTATTTGGGATTTCAACCCCATTAATATGAGTTTTAACAATAGGGCTACCGGGATCTACATATTTTTGCATGGTAATTTTACCCATCATAATGTCTGCAATCTTTCCAACTAGATGTATCCTTTTTGTGTCTCTGGTTCTTTTTATTGTTTTTTTCAAACTCATCTCCTTTATTGTCTTTGCTAGAATGGGAATCTCTTTAATGGCTGTTAACAAGGGGATCTTGATACAGACATTTTTTAATTCATCTAGAAAGCTATAGTCAGGCAACCAAATCTGCTTCTCCACTCCTTTATCAATTTGCAATCTTTCAGGAAAAGGAGGAATAGTTGAAGATGTAGGTTGCTCTACTAAGGGAGTTGATTCTTTTTCTTTTTCTTTAATGCTTGGGTTTTGAAGGAATACTTCAGAACCTTTATTGGCTTTGAGAGATTCTTCCTCAGAAATGCTTGGTTGTTGAGTACTTGTAGAAGGTTGGTCTAAGATTCTACCTGATCTGAGTTGGACCTCATTGAGAGGGACAACCATATAGGTAGGGAATGGTTGACCTTCCATAAGTGGTTGACCTTCCATCACATAAGCATTTTGAGGATTCCTATTATTGGGGTTTGGTTGAGGTTGAGAGGGAAGTTGATTTGGCCTCTGCTGAGATTGTAACAAGAGTTGAGAATTTTGATTTTGTGGAGGAGATTGTTGTTGAGGGAATGGTAATGACAATTGTTGACCTTGATTTGGAAGTTGGGGAGCTTGCTGATTCTGAAAGGATTGAGGATATTGATAGAATTGGGCAAATCTCCCATAAGGATTTTGCATTTGCATGCTTTGCAACCATGCTTGGAAAGGATTTTGTGGTTGTGACCAAGGTTGTTGCCAAGGATTCCAATTTGGTGGGGGCTGGAAATTCATAGAGTTGTTAGACCCTTGATTTTGCTGCCCCTGCCAAGGTTTCCTTGCAACAAAACAAAGAGATTCAAGCGTACTTGGATCTTCTTGAAAGACTGCTTTGAGGCCAGGGATTGAAGGACATTCCTTGGTCTCATGGGTTTCTGAGCAAATTACACAGGTTTCCACAACTTGTGCTTCCAAGGGACATTCCCTTAAAGCATGCTTCTTTCTACACTTCAGGCAAAAAATGGTCATAGCCTCGGCTTCTGCCTTTTGTTTATTCTGAATCTTAAGGGTATCAATTTGTTCACTAAGACTCCCTAAGATGTCAGTTTTAAATTCATCTAGCATATTACCAATTTCAGCCCTACTCACTGATCCTGTTGCAGATTTATTTGCCCTAAGGAGAGAAGGATCTCTAGGCCCTTTTTGAGTTTTTGATTTGCCTCTTGAGAGATGGGTACATAGTTCTGCTATCTCACTGAGAGGAAGTTGAGAAATATCCCCTTTCCCCATCATGTTTAAGATATCTATCCACTCATCCCTAATGGCTTTTAATAAGAGGGCTTTTAAGGTCTCTTCATCCAAGGTGCTCATTTTTGCTCTTTTTAGATTATATTGAAATCTCTCAAGTAAATCTTCTAAGCTCTCATCTTCTTTTTGCATCATTTTAAAAACTTCTCCCTTATGATCAGTAGGCATACAATAGTCCAAATACCTATCCAAAAAGGTTTGTTTCATTTCATCCCAGGTCCTAATGGACTGAGTAACTAATCCCATGAACCATTTCAAAGCTTGATCTTTTAATGTTGATGGGAACAGTTTGAGTTTCTGAGTATCATCCAGATAGTCATAAGTTCGACACACAACTTCAAATTCAAACAAGAATGTTTCAGGGTCCTCAGTTCTTAATCCATGAAAATTTGGGAGGACGGATGGTGATATGTTTTTCATGGTGGCTCGGGAGTCCTCATCAACAATGGGAAACCCAAATGTGTTATCCCCATCTCTATTTCCTCCAATGGGACCTCTACCTCCTCCATTGTTATTGTTATTTCCTCCTCCTCCTCTACCTCTACCTCTACCGCCTCCTTCTTCTTCTGCCATGATGATTCTCCTAGGGATTTCAAAATCTTCTGGTTCTTCTACAAAGGGTGAATGAGAAGAGATTTCTCCTTCCTCTTCAGGTGAGTCTATTTCCTCAATTACAATTGGTTGTCTGGTAGGGGAAAGAGAAGAGTCTCTTCCTAGTTCAAACTCAATAGAAGGTATAGGAGAGTCAACTCTTGGTTCTTGAATTTCAGGACTAGGAGTTTCGGTTGGAGATAAGGGAGGTATCTCTTGTCTATCTCTTGTAGCAGATGGACTTGTAAAAATTGAACTTCGAGCTCTAGCTAAAAACCTTCCCCTAGAATCTCTAGCTCTATGCATGTCATTTTTATTTTATCCTCAAGTCAAGTTAAATAGTTCCTTTTCTGATCTTCCAGTTCACTCTAGGTGCAAGAAGAGAGCATACTTAAGAAACTATTAGATTAATAACTTTCTCCTTTCTGATCCTCCAGATCACTTCAAAGTGCAAGAGGAGAGCATACTTAGATAGGTTATTAATTGCTTTCCTTGAAGTTGTTGTTTTTTTTATATTTTTTCTTCTAAGAATATGGCTACTTAATTTCACTTCCCCGGCAACGGCGCCAAAATGTTTAGTCAATTTAGTGTTAGCTAAATTGCTAGTATTTATTGTCAACCCGGGGCTCGTAAGCTGATGAAGTGAAGGTGTACTATATGTACTTAAGTATCCTCTTAGAGTTTTTCTTATCGTTGGGTTGTTGTTGTGGTTAATTATGTTCCTAGATGGAATGAGAATTTATACACAAGTGAGTGATGGTGTGTGTGTAGAGTGAATTCTAAATGAGTGGAAGTGTGTGTTGAGTGATTTCTAACTATTTGCTTGAAAGGAAATGCTTGGAATGAATTAATGAAATTGAAATGACTTGAAATAAACTTTGAAAATAAATGACCACTACCAATGGTACTAGACACCGTTCAAGTTGTTGCCAAATAAAGGAAAAAGAATCACTTTTAGAACCCAAGAATGAAAGATGATCTCTTTCTAACTCAATGCCTCAAAGCACATGTACTGTGTAAAGCACGGAAAGAAAGTAGCTTAAGTGGAATTATAAAAGTGAGAAAAATATGCTTGAAAGACTAATGATAATAATATGCTATTCCTAATACTCTACTTCAGCCATATGTACTATGGGAAGCATGATTAGAAAGTAGTGAGGAAATAGTCTAGGAAACACTTTAAAATCAAAACTTCTACTTTAAAGACTAGTGGTAATGATTTACTCTTTCTAACTCAATACTTCAAAGCACATGTACTGTGTAAAGTAAGGAAAGAAAGTAGTTTAAAAACAGTCCAAAAAGTACCCAAACAAGCTGCAAGTTAGTAATATTTTGATCTTGAAAGATGTTAGCTTATGATGAAGATCATGCATATATGTAAACAGCTCTTTGAGAAATAAATTTAAAAACTAGCTATAAAGGCAAAAACAACACTTGAATTGTCAACTTAAAATACCATCAGCTGCAAAGCAAACACAACACATATAAAAATAAATCCCGGGCAAAAAGGAACCTGCAAAAGATAACACTGATCAGCTGAAAATAAAAGAAGACAAGTAAACAAAACTATACATTTTCAAGAAAGCAAATAAGGAAATGATAAAATGCTGCACAAGAAATACTCTACAAAAGGCTGAGATGGGCAGGGGCCCTCTGTCCATTCAACCATAAAAGACTTCAAATAGCTGGAAACTTCAAAACAGTGCTTGTATTTATTACTCCATTTGCAACAGGTCACAAAATAGAGTGCTGGAAAAAAAAACAGAGTTTACAACCGCTCCTTAATTCAACACAGTACAGCAAAATATTACCAATCAAAAAGTCTTTTGAGCGTACGCAGACGCATCAATTTATAGGCTTTTCTAACCTATCTACGTGTACAACTAGTTAACAGAAAAACGAAAGACAGTCATGCGTATTAAAGGTCTGTTTTGACACATCACGGTTGCATAACGAGTTTGATGGTTCCTGTCATCATGGATCATAAATCCTGGTTGGATTGCGTTCCCTATCGCCTTCAGAACTTGGACAAATCGCTATTGGAGATGCCGTGACCGAACAGCCTTCAAACACCGTTGAACCACTTTGAGTTGACCGTGGTTAAACCTGCTTTGACCATGGCTGAAGGTGACGTGTATGGTTGAAACAATAGGATAGGAACCTCGACCATGATGATATCTAGGTGCCCATGTGGCCCGTCTAGCAATCTGACACGTGGATCATAGTGTTTAACAAAATGGCTGCAGGATCTCCAGATAGCTGCGGGATCATCAGATAGCTGCGGGATCCTGTAAGTATGTCAAAAAAACTAAACAAATAATCATCCATTAGCAAACTTGCTTGATCATGCTTATTGACACTGAATGTAATGATCTGAGAGGTTTTATGGTGGAAATGAGGCAAAAGTGAAGGAAAGATAAGGAAAAGTGAAGGAAAATGGTAGACAAATGGGTGTAAAATAGAGGTTCTACAGTCCTAATGCTAAATATTTCACCATGAACTTTCGGTGAAATGGTAATGCAAATGCAAAGGAGAGATAATTATGCATAGCTTCTACACTCCATGTAGTATTGGTAATATTTTAATACTAAATAATGCATATATCCATTATGGCAGAGTAAAGGGATGTGCGGAAAGCAATATGTGTGAAAGAATATTCGTTCATTGTTTATGATATCTATCTGCACAATGAAAGCTCTCCATAAAAATATTTAGCGCTAATTGATTAATTAAGGGTTGTGTGGATTGTGTACTCTACACAATGAAATCTTTTTGTACAATGAAATATCTCCACACAAAACTTTCTGCACAACGAAAGCTTTTTCATTGTGAAAGTTTTACGCATAGTGAAATCTCTTTGCATAGTGAAATCTATTCACATAGAACTCTTCACACAACGAATCTCTCCAAAAAATTCTCTTTGCATAGTGAAATCTCTTCACATAACACAAAATTAAACAATGAAACTAATTAATTGTTTAAAGGCTGTGTAGAGTGTGGAGAAAACTTGACACAATGAAATCTCATCCAAAGTGGCACTGTGTGATTTGCATGTTGTTGGAGAAATCAAATGCATGAAGCAATTTCTTGGTCAGCAAAACTTTCAACAATGAATTCTGTGTCCTCAGCTAGAGCTACATTACATCATGTTTAACGATTTCTTTGTAATAATTCAATGATCACACTACATCCATTTAGAATATTTGATGCACAATTTTCTAAATGATAATTTCCCATTGATCTCTAGTCTAAATATTTCACCATGAACTTCCAATAAAGTGGCAATACAAATGTAGACTCAGAGCTAATTCTGCATAGCTTTCGCACTCTGCACAATAGTGTCTATCGTTGTTCCACACTTTCACATGGTATTATATATTATTGGTAATATTTTAATTATAAATAATGCATACCTCTATTATGGCAGAGTAAAGGGATGTGCATGAAGCAATATGTGTGGCAAAATATTCATTCATTGTTTTTTTTACTTTCGTATACGTTACCTATCCACACATAGTAACACTTTGGAGTGTTGAATACCAAATATTAAAAATTTATACATTAAAGAATTGCACAGTTTGCATTCTATCATTAATAACAAAATTAGTAAATGATAACTAGAATGCTTAATCATGATATTTACTTATCGAGTAAAGCTTTCTTTCTCCACATTTCGCATAAAGGTAATTTAACATTGTAAGAGAAATTATAGTATGACTTATATCATAATCTATATCATATTATGACTTATATAAATGTGTTTATATTAAGGTGTGAAACAAGAAATGTTGATACATTGTGCGAAGTACTTAAAGATTATATGGATCTTTAGTGCACTTGCCTGTTTCGTTTCATATATGAAAAGGAACTGGATATGGCATATCCGAAGGAGGGGAATCATATTGTATGTCAGTTTAGAATTTGGCACTGACTATAGATAGATGTGCTAACAATGCGAAGTGAAGGATTTGTGGGTGAAAGCGTATTTGTGAAGACAAATCAGTGCAGAGAAGGAGATGTAGATATAACACAAATTCAAAGAAAGTTTTAGAGAACTAGAAGAATAGAGAACATTATTTATGAGTGTGAAAACGAATGTAATCAAAGAGTTGATGCCCATGTCACAGTTGTACAGATTTTGTAAGATTTATTTTAGGTTGTGAAGTGTCTTTTTTGTGCTTACTCTATATAATATTACATATCAGAGAGTACATAGAAAACACCTCTTAACAAAGTTATCATTGTTTATCATTGTCTTAATTGAAACGATTTTTCTTCATTAACTAGTTCAATACCACATTGTACTATTTTCCCTCCATTCTCACTTTTTACAATATTTCAAATTAGCATCATGTACAAGGTAGTGGGTTTTTATTGTCTGGAATGTGGGAGTGCAATAGAAACACAATAAAAGATTTATACATACTTATTTTGCAGAATGAAATTTATTCAATTCTAAAGACATTCCATTAGCAATTGTATTCTCCAAAGATCTATGTTTGAGATATAAAACTGTTGTCAAATGTTCATTTTAATGTGAATCAATAACACAACATTAGATATAAAACAAAGTCTGAAAGCATATGTTAAAAATAGAAGACATCATCATAAAATAAATACAGAGTGAGATAATTTTAAATGGAAAATAGTTATTGTACTTCAATCTATAGATACCGGATACTTCAAAGCTTGTTTAGCTAATTAAATTTTCTGTCACACTCAAATAATATAGATTCAATGCACTAGATCATATTCAAAACATAGGCATAAAAAAAAGCTTTCTCAACAGAATCAGAGTTGTAATACCGAGATTTATTTCATTGTACACAGAAAGGGTGTGTAGGATAAATAAATAAATAAATAATTAATTACTTAATATGCATAATTAAACTGAGCTTTGATTGTGTGGAATGTTGTAGTGTGGAGGAACTAAAATGAAAAGTTTCTCTAGATTTCTGTACTTCACAAAATGAAACCTATTTAGTTGTGAAGACATGGTGCTAGGCTTCTATTATTCAAAGATGTATGCCTAAGATCTAAAACTATTATCAAATGTTCAGTTTTGTTTTAACTAATAAAACAACATTGAATATACTACAAAAGCTCAAATCACGTGTTCAAAAATTTATAGAAAACATTATGATAGCATTGATACAGGGTCAGATTTAATAAGAACAATATCCATATTCAAATGTCAATGATCATAGCCATTATTTAGATATATACGGGATCATATTCAAAACATAGTCATAAAAGACAAAATTGTTGAACAAATCCTAAATTGTAGCATTGATAATTGAAAATATTGATCCAAAATCATAAAAGTAAATGCATTTGTTCAATAAGGAACTCAGATTGCGCTCCCATGAACCGTAATATGAAAAAAGGCATCTACAATGAAAAACACGAATTTGTATAGAATAACTAACAAAGGTCACCATAACATAATCAACAAAGCTAAATTATCTAATATTAGCTAAAATAGAATGTTGAAGGATTTGAGAACACTTACACTATGAAAAAGTATCCAACGTGACTGTGCTTTTATTAGATGTCTTAAAATTTCATGATTTGTTCAACAAATATGTTCATTGTAGTTTCAATGTAATCTTTGTCAAGAGAAACTGTATTTTCCATTTTAAGATTTTTATTAAATATCTCGTTTTCAATTTTTCTAACTTCTTCTTGCATCTGGGTAGCAAAGACAAAGTTCTTGTTATTGAATCTAACAAAATTAATTAGCCATTTGGTAATTTCTTCTACAGTAAAATTGATTATGCCATCAAATTCCAATGCCATTGCTTGTTTTGGGTAATTCAATTCAACTTTTAACATGTCTCTTGAAATCAATTCAGAATTGCGTAGGATGCATGGACCATCTAAGCATTGTATAGTTTTAGTCACTCTAAGATAGGCATCACTTCTTAGCCTGCTTAGCTTATCACATTCAAAAATTATTTCCTCAAGTGTATTGATTTTCTCTGACCATCCAACTTCAATTACTTTATTCAATTAGCATATGGAAGCCCTTTGTTTTTCTTCTTTATATCAGAGAGTAATGAAAACCTTTGACTAAGAGTAACTAAATCATTTTAAACGAATTTCCTATCTTCCTCAAGATTACTATCAAGAAAATTCACAAATGTGCTAATTTCCTATTGCAAACACACTACATCGAAAACTACTTTCCATGCATGATAAATAGTTTCTAATATTTGGACACTATGTTATTGATAATATGTGATTTTACTGCATTAAGAATATTGAAAACTTTATTAGATCCTTGCGGTGTTACAGTAGTAGAAGCTGACACTGATGGTGACTGTATTGCTAGTGGAGTCATTAACAGATGAATTGGATTTAGAATGTCTTCTAGTTCTTTTAATCTCTTTTTTAGTCTCAACTTTTCTACAATTTGTTCACCAAAATATTGTGCAAGTGCATCACCAGTAGATTGATGGAATACCATGAGCCACTTCATTCCAATCCCAGATAGATCAATATCCATTTATTCTTCGTCAATAATATTTTTATTATGAATTTTTACCTTTTCAATTCTCAATTTTTTGGTGCACTTGTCATATTTTTCATTTTACAATGTGACAAGATGTTCATCGAAATTAATGATGTCTTCTACAATCTACTCCATTATCTTCTGATTATCTTCTAAACAAGATGTAACCCAGTTAGGTGGTACACTGTTGTCATTTTCCAAGTTTATAGCTCCTTGAATGACTTCTCTATTTACAGAACTTTTTCATTTGGTTGTTTGAACTATATGTGCTTTATCTAGAAAGAATTTATGAAGAGACTTCATCATCTCAATGACCTGATAGCTCACCATGAACCATTTTTCCAGTGCCATAGGATTTTTTCTTTCCTAGACTGGAGGATGAGGTTGCATCAGTACTGAGTGTGGAAGTTGGAGATTGTTGTGTAGGATTTATGCTTCTTTTCCTGCATTTTTCTTCCCTGTTAATACTAATTTCTTGAGAAATTTTTTCAACATCCATTACTGATATTTTATATTTGATTCTCTGCAATTCTTGTAAATGATCTACTGTGTAAACATATTTTGAATTAGACAAATATTTAAACAAATTATTTGCTTGCACATTATGAGATGCAAAAATTGCATTGGTTCTTTGTTTGGATGCAATTTAGGTTATTATGGTAAGTCGTAAAATATTATCCATCTTGTATCACTAACACAACTAATAGAAAATGTATTTTGGAACATCTATTGGAATTCCTATGTTCATAAGGTGTGAAAAGAGCAAATAGAAATCCCTAGAAAATTGTGTAAAGAAATAAATACCTTGAAGAGAAAGATGCAAAAGAACTTGAGAAGTTGAGAAAATGAATTGTTGAATAATGTTGACTCCACCCAGATATGAGCCTAGGAAAGTATTTGTTTCACACAATTTCAAGCACTTATTCAGTACAACATTCATCAATTTTCCACTGCCAATGTTATTGCTTCTTTTATTTTATGTTGGCAGATTCAGATATCGTTGCTAAGGAAATGAGAAGTGAAAGTTCTCACCTACATAAGATAATCAGTTGATTGTATGGATTGTTTCTAGATTGTTTAATTTGTATGCTACATTTTTTCTCTCTCAATCTCACTTAACTTTGCAATTTTCTACTCCAATCCCAATTACCAATTGTTACTATTTCTCTTGTGGAAACTGCTACATACGACACTCTTTTTATTTTATGTATCATTAAAGGTATTCATCTTGAAACTTTTTGGAGAGGATAGAATGTAGGCGTTCTCCATAAACCAAAAATGGTTTCTAGAAATTCCACCTAGAAGTGTCTCAATTAGATTATTAACCTATTTTTTAATGTATCCTGAGTCTAACTTAGGAAAACTAGTTAATTAATCAATATTAATTGAGATAAGGTGTGAATTATCTAAAAACTCACACAAAGCGATAGGGAAATAATTTGGGCCCTTGATTAAGTTTTAATCTTGGTCATTTGTGCTCCAATAGAGGATTATAAGAAGAAATCGATGGGTAGATGGAGAACATACTTGTGAGAAACACTGAGAGTTCAATTTCTTTGGAGAATTTGATTTTCCAGAGAGCCAACAATGCTAGGAGAGTTAGAGCTTTAGTAAGGAAGCAGAGAGAGTGAGGGGCAATGACAGTGAGCTGGAGTAAGTTCTCTAGATCCGGCGAAGTACATTACAGAGATGTAGAAAGAGCCACAGTGAGGTTGATGCAGGGGTTGTGGAAAAGCCTCTAGAGGGAATTTTGATTTGGCTGGAAGAAGGGTCGTTTCAGGGGGCTAGTGGCTGAATTAATTTCCAGAGAGCCAAGCCAAAGGACTCCATACTAGTGGCAGTTAGTCAGAAGCATATCAGAGGCAGTTCATAGCCAGTGCATTTCAGGCCTGCGCAGAGGTAGTTGGGAAGCTAGTTCAATTGTAATGATTGAACTAGGATTTCCTATGGGGATGAGGAACACTTGTTGGATGCAAAATTTGATTCCTCATCTAAGGAGTACTCATGTTGCATAATTTCAATGGACCCTGCTACATGAAAAATGAGAAATACATGAAAAACGTGATTACAAACACGTGTTTTCATGAATTTCTCATTTTTTGTGTAGCAGGGTCCCATCAAAAGTATGCAACATGGGTAATCATTTGATGAGGAGTTAAATTTTGCATCTAATGAGCACTCCTGCTTGAAATTTGAGTAAAACCTTAGGGATACAAGTTGAAAAAGTAGTTTTATTATTTATTGTTTTTTATCTTTTTACCTTTTTACCCCAAAAATGGTGAATCATCCCCCTTGGGTGACATCATCATCTTGAATCCTATTGGTTCTTATAAATTTTATTTTGGTTGTACATTTTTTTTCCTATGAGGCTGATTTCATACCTCAAAGGTTCTCTAATGCGCGTTTCAACTAGTTGCATACACATTTTCCCATGATTTGTAATAAACTTGTTCACCAACTAATGCTATCAATCATGAATTAATATCCTATGCCACTATTTCTATGTTTAATGCATTCATCTCTTTTCCCAAAATCAAATAATTTTGGAAAATAATTTGCATTTGTTGCTTTGCTTCTCCAAATATTAAAGTTATTTTTCTTATCTGTTACTAGGTTCAGATATGATCTATAGATTTCTCGATACGCTTAACACTTCAAATAAATAGAAATTGAAAATACCAAACTGAACGTAAACGGGAAGTGATGAAATTAAACACGAAATTCAAAAATTATTTCGTTCCTTTCTTTTGCTAATTATTATTGTTTTAATATCATCAATATACATGTACTAAGTAGCAGGAATTTACGAATTAAAATAAATACGAATTCGTTGTAACCATGATCATTATTGTATAGGTTGTCAGTACAATGATACAAAAATATTGTGTGTAGACATGATCACTTAGCTCTAACATATAATTATTTCATGGTTCTATTAATGTTCTATATGTGGTGTCAGTTATCATTTTTGCAAATTTCCTTAACAGATACTCGAAGCATGGTACAAAAATGGATTGAATATGCATCGACTAGCTGTAAAAATGGCAAAACAATTTACATTTAATTTTGTAATGAATGCCCTTAATTAATTATCTAGTAGATGTTAAATCATATCGCCAAACATCACTTTAATTTTTATCATCGGGAAATGTGTGCGGGGTTGTGAAATGCATGACATTACTTCGAACACTAAAAACACTTTACCTTTCACATTAAAACAATAATTTGTGTAACATAGTGCTTCATCCTACATTTGAGTTCAATGTTTATATCAATAACCTTGTATTGGAATTCGATGTATATAGCAATAATTAGTGTTACATTTTCATTGTAAATAATGCACAACAATCACGATGAACTCTTCATGCATATTTTTTCATTTTGCACAAAGAAATTAACTAAATTTGAAACAAATAAATTAAATACTTAACATTACCTGAATTTTAGGTTCAACGAATTTTTTATTGGCTAATGCAAGGATCTCCAGTGGCAGATATTGAGTATGCTGCATATGATTAATTCGAATAAATATTTTACACAGATGTCTTTGATCATGGACATGATTTCCTAGAGTCTATTGCGATCTATTAAACAATACATGTGCGAAATATATTATTACATTACAAATTAAAGCTTATGTTTATAGTTAAATTAATTATGCATCTCCAGAATAAAATTTCCAAAGCACCCCCATTCTCCTACACATACACCATCCTCCACACAGTAAAATATCCGCACAAGGAAACATAATAATATTAGTTGGAGATTTGTTCAACATTGCCCCCCTTCTGCATATATCAAAATGTAAATTTGGTTAACCATTATTGATTAGCATAAAAGTGTTGTATGGAACCAGAATGCGTGGAACAAATCCGTGAACAACTTAATGTCTATGAAAAATGAAAAAGTTATGCATATATGCAATAATTTTTTTGTGGAAAACAAATATATTGAAAATTTGTATGGCGATGGAAATGTATACAAAGATGCAAAACTTTTTGCTGGCAGTGTGAAGAATCAAAAGTTTGCACAACCAGAAAATCTTTGCACTCTGCACTTCCCACTTTTCGCTCACCCTTTCTAATTTTGTTGCATTTTTCTCCTGTCTTATTTTTGTATTCTACATAATGAAAGCTTGCTTCGTACCTGTACAAAGGAATAATCCATAAAAATGAACTGATATATAATATTGATTAGTAGTTGTTCAATATTAGTTTTCCAATTCCACATAATGAAATGCTAATACATATCGTTGGACAGCTACATGTCCGGAGATGCATAAAACAAATAATGATGAGTGCAGAGTTGTGGAAAAGGATTTCACAACATTAATATTAGCATTTTCGCTATTATAGTTAGTGCTACTTCTTAATAAAACATTTGAATCCACCTCGACACTTTGCACAATGAAAACTTCAATACTAGAAACTACATCAATTTCTTACAATAAATGATTTCTTTGTTTAACATGCTTCAGAAATCGATATTAGCATAATTTTTTATTAATATCCTAAAACCCATTCTATTTTGGTTAACTAAACCTCTCCTACCAATACGATGTTAAGATTGGAAGCATGAATATGCGGAAGCACAAAAGTGTGCTCAATGCAAAGAGAGAGAGCTTTCCGACAATAGTCAAATTGTATTATCATAACTTAAGCTAATTTCTTGTTGCACAAGTGCAAAAGCTATGAAAGATGCACAAGTGATGTGTGGAATGTGCCAATGTGTGGAAGTGTTGTTGTATTTTCATTATGAGTACTATGTCTGCTTCATTGCACTCTCATTTCTTACATTGTTTTATTGATTTATCAAATTTGCAAATTCTATAACTAGTCAGACAATATTACAAATTAGTTATGCAGGATAATTGATGAATCAATTTTCAGTGATACTATTGCTAATTAATGGAGTCTACAATGATGGTTTTCTTTATTTACATTTTCAAGCAATCCAGTTGCGGTATAGTTCTCATTTCTTGCATTGTCAAGAAATATTAACATTACCTTATACTTTTTGGTTGAAGAATTTGACTATTGTCGAATAACTCTTTTGGTTTATTGGATGATTGGGATCTGATTTAATGTTATGATTGAGAATGTGTGAATGTGTGGAAGTGCGGAATAGTGATTTCTCCGCACTTCCGCAGAATCAACTTCTTTCGCACTAAAGACTCCATACTCTATATTTTTTTATTAGAACATGTGCATGAGTGCGAAGCTTTGTTTGGGTGTGGAGAGTGAGTGCAGAAAGTTCAAAGCCAATATACAATGCCACACAATCAACTTTTCTGCACTTCAAAGCAAACATACAAAACCAAATATCATTTATCAAATTTAATATCACATATTATACTCCTTTTTAGCACAATTTAATATTAGTGTTTATTAGGGAAAATTTTAAGAACCCCCCCTAAATTTACATGTATAATAAATGGGCGAATCTCCATGGTATATAGGAAAAACGGAAGGCGATTTTATCAATAATATGATATGTATATATAATTTTTTGGCGAATCTCTCACCAGGCATGGTGAATATTTTACTCAATTATAAAATCTTGTGTTTATTGAATACACAAATGAAATCATTGCATTTATTTAAAATATATTTTGAAATCAAAATTACTGAAATTACATATCGATAACCTAGTGGGTGTAGGATAAAATTCACCCGTGCCATTCACAAAAAGCATGAGAAAAAACCTAATACTATATATAAAACCAAGAAAAATTCAAATTCATCACTTCTAGTGACCTCGTAACCACCCTGCCAATACACAAGTATGTTCCTGTTTGCAATTAGAAAAATTACCCAAATTACAATCTGTTTACTCGAGCATATGTTGGAAAGTTATAGAAGGATGACTAGTGCAATCAATCCATTCCTTTTAGCGCTCGATTTGTTTCAGTTTAAAATAGAAGTATACAAATATACTTGTCTAATGTCTATGCTTTAACCATTCACGTTAAGATGTTTTTACAATATAATTTCCTAAGTCTATTTAATATATTCATTATCATAAAAACCAACCTATATCCATCTTAACTCCACATCTACCACTCTTAGGGGGATGAAATCTATTTATCCCTCTGAGCACTTGGTAGACCCAGAATTAAGATGGATCTAAAATGATAGAATTTCCCCTTTAAATAGTCTATGCTCACATGAATACCATGGTATTACCATGGGTCAGTACCATGGGTTATCATAAACCTGGAGCTTAAAAATTACTATTAGTAATTTATAAAAATTAATAAAATTAATAGTTGATTTTTATTTTATTTTTTATTTTAACCAAGCTAAAATGTTTAACATACATTAAATTACAACATCCATTTTTACTCTTGATCGGATCAAATATTTTTTCACTCTATTCTAGTTTGCATATCACGATATTTGATACCTCTCGGGGGTTAGTAGATCCAGAGTAAAGATGGATCTATGCTGGTTTAATTCCCCCATTTAAATAGGCTACATTCCAAGTGAATACCACGAGTCAATACCATGTGCCATTTTGGTGAATACCATGGGTCAATACCATGTGCCATTTTTATTTTTATTAATACTAATATTAGGGTTAATAATGTTTTTTTGCATGGTATTAATAACAATCTAGTCCATGGTATTTGTCCCATAGTAATTTGCCCATAGGTTTCACCTAAATATAACGCATTTTTTGAGTGTTCGTAAATATAAGGTGACTTATGGAGTAAATATTATCATTTATTTATATTTTTATTAATTTACCATACCTCTTTTACAAATATGGTATTTGACCCGTAGGATTCACTTAAATAAAACCTCTTTCTTGAGCCTTCATAAATAGAATGAGGGTTATGGACTACATATAAAAAGAGGTTTTATTTATTTACCATGCGTCTAGTTTATTTATATTTTTATTTATTTACCATACCTTTTGAGTAAGTATAAAAAGACGTTTTATTTATTTACCATACCTCCACTTTACTTATATTTTTATTTGTTTACACCCTTGCATGTATATAAGGTGACTTATGGAGTAAATATAAAAAATGTTTTATTTATCTACCATACCTCTCATTTATTTATATTTTTATTAATTTACCATACCTCTTTTATAAATATGGTATTTGGGCCTTTGGCCCATAGGATTCACTTAAATAAAACCTATTCTTGAAAATGGGTGAATGGATTCTCTTAAATAAAACCTATTCTTGAAAATGGGCGAATGGAAGGTTGTAACTCCTAATTTCAAGGGCTAAATTTGCCTTTTTTACCCTCTCCCTTAAAATGAGGTGGGCTATTTGAGGTGATTTGTAAAAATGTACTATGATACAAAATATTCGCCCACTAAAAGTTTAAAACCCCTTAATTTCGCCAAAGGGCGAACATTTGCCCCTAAAATTTTCTATGGTGTTTATAACATATTATATTACGTAATCATTCTAATGATAACAGGTAATGTACAAATTGTTGTAAGCATTTAGTACTAGAGGATGTGAGAAAATACAAGTGTGTTGTATGCAAACATTGTGTTGAGACGATAATGTTTACAAAGATACAAAAACATGGAACTCACAACTAACATTCAAGAATTAATTAATGCGCAGTAGTGTTATTAATACCTATTCAACAAGTTGATATGAAATCACATTGTCACTCAAATGTTTGACAACATTTACTTTGATGCATTTTGTAATAATTGTTGGTTGCAAACATATCAACAAAATCGTACCTATCGATATTATAAAATACTATTTTTGATATTTATTTAGTGAATTCAATTATCATATTTCTTTTAAAAGAGAAACATTTAGCATTTGATAGAGTCCTCCTAGATTGGAGAAAAAGGAATGAGTTTTGGCTAGAGATGTTGCTAGTGTAGCTGGTGTTGGTGTTGTTGGTGCCGATACTAGTGATGGGTAGCTTGTATCTACATGTGATCCATGAGAGAGGTTAGTCATAGACATAGGATATGTGGAGGAAGTCTAATTTGTGAGTTAGAGATTAGGTTGGAGGCCAAATGGTGATTATGTGAATGGACTTGCTTCCATTTCTTCCATGGTAGATTGAATCTATTTACCAGGTGTTGACGGTGTTGGACCCATAAACATGTAAGGGGATCTCCTGGGTAAGAAGTCCCAACTAGACCTCAGACTATTTGGTGTAGGAGTCCCAACAGTGGGTCATACGGTATCGCCTTGACCGCGGTTTCGCACAGAGGAAAGTAAGATGTCCTTGTTGGTAGCAAGGGTGTGACATATGCAACAAGTCAAGGAAGGTGCATGAGCGGTTCTAACACATGGAGGGTGAGGTGAGTATGCCCCTTGGAAACCTGTGAAAGGACGGAGTTAAGAAGGGAACACACCAGCTCAGATGCATTAAAAACTAGAAGGCAAGTGAGCTAGCAATCCAAAGTGATGGTTAAACCAACAACACATTTCAGTAAGATTCATACATACATATACAAAAAATAGCTACACATGCATGCATAAGAAAACATAGACATACATCATTTAGAGTAAACAAGATAGCTGAAATACAATACGATATATGCATGAAACATGCTGGCTCTGTTATATTAAGAAGTGTAAGTTCCAGTCATACAATACAACCATGACCAACCACTAGTTCCAACAATAGAATGTTACAATCATTGTCGCCTTCTCCTCCAAAGAGATATACTAGCTCTACACAGTGGAGAAGCAAAGGCTCGTCATAATACTGTCCAAGCTCTCTTAAGATACTCCTATCGGAAGCTTGGCTGACCAAAAACCTCTACAATGAGTTATGAGGGACTATTTATAGCAAAGGGTGGGGTGAACCTTGACATTACCCTTTTTGACCGTTCATCTATCCTCATGACTCTTCCACTACTCTATGACTATTACATTCGACTATCGACACTTGAACTTCCACTTGACAAGACGTTACATACACTCTATACATGTACCCATGTGAGACAAAATGGCTTGAGCAAGCCATGCAAGACATCACTAACACTCAGACCATTGTGGTAAGACTAACTCTTCGACATCCTTGTGACGGCCGACGGTGACAAACTGATGCCAAGCTTGGTCGTCTATGATGGTGTCGGTGTGCTCAATGGTGACACCCTACTAAAAGCGAATTATTGCCTTCGTTACATCCAAGTACACTGATATGGATCCTCTGTCCAACTCGTTTGATAACATGCACATCATCGTCTTGAGTGTGGCTAGACCACCAACATACTGATGCATAATATCTATGTTGATGTCCAAGTGTGTGTTGGTGACCATGCACATCAACTTGTCGAAGTACATGTTCAGCTCCAGTCGGACTTGCTCCTTGTCTTCACCTCAGTGAGTGTGTCAAATGGGTGGGATCGCATGCGTGCACATAATGACATGCATGCATCTAAAATCCCTTTCATGTGATCAACAAGACTGCTCACCTTGTTAGCTCCGTGCTAGCTACTGGGATGGATCTATAACTTGTATGGGCGTAGTTTCATCTGTCTGTGCATGTTGTGCCCCCTACTGTGCCTGTTCCTCCTCCAACTCGTTCTCTCGACTGTGTAGCTCTTGTTCTCCCTCGAGTTATTACTTCAACACATGCAACTCCTTCGCTGTTTCTCTCTCTTCCTTTGTGTGACCTTCGTGTCACGTCGTCACCTCATAACTTCAATCTCCAAAGCTTCTTCTGTCACGAGTGGATTTGCTTTGAATTCACAGCTTTGTTCTGCCTCTATGTTGTCAAAAACCTTCCTCTTGCATTCATTGCGTGCAGGTGTACTCCCTTATGCTGCTACTGATGGTGTTGCTCGTTTTGATGCCGTTTCCATTCACCTTGATATACTTGTCCATGAACAACTTGATATCTTCATGGATAGGCAAGTTCATAGACACTTGATCAATTGCATCCCCAGTTGCGCGCAGGTGTACTCCCTTATGCTGCTACTGATGGTGTTGCTCATTTTGATGCCATTTCCATTCACCTTGATATGCTTGTCCATGAAAAACTTGATATCTTCATGGATAGGCAAGTTCATAGACACTTGATCCACTGCATCCCAGTTGCGCTCTTAACGGTGTCCTTGACTCTGCTCTCTTGGAAGTTATTGTACATGTGCTGCTGGGAGGCAGATGACACCTATGATAACTAGAGACATAGAAAAACTCATGGCAAGAAATCTATTAGTAGAAAGCCAAAACAAACTGGAGGACTGACACGCAACATACTTGTGTGATTGTCCGTGAAGATTGCACACTTTTCTCTGGGAGGCTGAAAGACTGACTGCCAAGACTATGGATGACACAGTTTGGGATGCTGGGAGGCTGAATAACTGTTGGAATTGCGTAATGTATAGTGTAGCCTAGCCTACTGAGGACTGAAATTGTGCAATGCACAATCTCAGTTAGCAGTGACATGCAACCAGCAAACTACATTGCGTAGTTTCTGGGACCAGCGGGACACTGCCTCCAGCTGCCTCGGAGAATTGCGCAATGCAAGCCTCGAGGTTAGTGCTGGGCCAAAATTGTAGAATTTCTGGAGGGAAGGCAGAGCCCTCGCTTCCGAAAATATGTAGTGCTAGCTAGGCAAGGAACGGTCTGGGCCAAGGCAGCCCAGACCAGTCGACGGGTGACTGAAAACATGAGAAGTTTGAATGCATGATGAGATGTGATGCAGGAGCATTCAACCCAAGGAAAATCATTGTATTTTAGTAGACATAGGGGGTCATGTGTTTTAGGGAAGTTGGTTTCCTATGTGTTAAGTTAATGTCATATTTAGGCTTTTAAATGAGTAGGATAAGAATTAATTATATGTTGTGAGGATGTTTGTAAATGCTCTGGAATGAAGGAGAACATGAGTGGTTAATAATGACGAGAGAGTTAGAAGTAAAGTATAACTCTTAAGGTAGTTTCATGATTCGAGGAACTAGAGAGAGCTCTTATGGATTAACTGGAGTTAGAAGTGGACTTAGAGGACATTTAGGAGTTAGTTCAGTAGATTAAGGATTTGAACCAGAATTAGTTCAACAGAAACTTTCTGGTATAAATATAAGCTTGCGGGCAGACTGTAAAAGGGAAGGAGGCCATTGATATCGAAGGTAAGGCCTGAGAGACAGAGAGTCTCGATATGTAATCAATTGTTTATACTTATATATACAGAGGTTTATTCCAGAACTGTATAGATGTGTGAAATGAATATTGATTGACTGAATTACGTGAAAGTTGTGTATTCTATAATAGAGGTTGCAGACAGAGTTCTGTAGAACTACGCAGAGGAGAAGAATGATTCGGAGGAATCATAATGGATCATCAAATCCAATTGAAGGATTAGAGTGAAGCTCTGGAGAGGTAGCGAAGTGAGAATTTGTGGAGTTAAGCTCAGAGAGAGTTGAGCAGCAGAAGAGCGAAAGAATGAAACCTCGAAGAAAACCCAAAACCATAGGAAAACATTGAAGAAATAGCAAAGTCAAGAAAATGGACGAACGAAGAAGTGAGGTGTCAATGCACAGGATCCGTTGGATCTCATAGATTAACGGTCATCGCATGGTGAAAGAGTGTAGAAGTTAATTCGTGAGGAAAGTAGTTTCGCAACAGGAAGTGGATTTTCGAGCGGCCTCAAAACCATAAGTGGTATTAGAGGGTAGTCACCCGATTCCACTAACAGAGAGACACATAGCACTTGGGAGGAGAGAGGAAACTGCTTTATTGGGCAGTTAATCTCCATGCTTGTTGTCTACCCGAAATCGTTGTGAACTGTCAGATCCATTGATTGTAGATTGACAGTGGAGGATCAATGGGCTGTTTTGAATATTTTGAGTGAATATTGACCATTGGATCAAAGAAAGAAATGGACGGTGGAGATCGGGCCAATCGGAGATCAGTGAATGGAGAGCGCAGTGGGAAGGTGATGGATCGGGAGTGCGGACCCGACAATTTATGAACACGATTCATTATTATTTGAAGTCTGACTTATGTGTTCGGAGAGGGGTTTTCCCATCAACGATCAGATCTGATGGAGAGAAATCTATGGTGGATAATGAGCACGATAAAGGTAAGCATTGATAAATGCGCCAAGGCTATGGAAAAGTGGAAATTGTAAGTTCCCGTGTGTTTGTGTATACTCCCATTATACGAGGGTTATAATAGAATTAAAGGGGATAAATGTTTATGGTTTAAGTCTGCATTAACCAAAGTTAACAGTAGGTATGGTTATTATGCAAGGCTTAAGGATGGATTAAGGGTTAGGCTTGGCTAGTCTATAAATTATTCTGTAGAGATTAAGAAAGGGGCCTTAACCATATTATAAATGAAGATTTGACTCCTTAGAGAGTTAAAATTCCTGGGACAAATGTGCTTATGCATTTTACATGCATATTGTGGGTGTAAGTGGGGGTAACCCTGCGTCATTTGGTATCAAAGCCAGGTTTGTAAACGAAACAATTGGTGTTAAAACAAAACAAAGAAATTCTATGTGAAAGAATTGAGAACAAAGTTATGTGTCAAAGATGTTTATGCAGGCAAGGAAGGATCAAATTCTAATATGATAGAAAGTAGACACACAGAGGTGATGTGTAGCAGAACTTGCAGATGCAAGGAACAAGGGATAATCCATTCAAGGTACAGGTGGAATGGTGGAACAATATCATGCAGAGATCTTGAAGGTGAGGTGATATGTTCTGTTTTGATCTGATTGGAGAATTTGTGTTTGTACATTGATGCACAGATAACAACAAAAGAAGGTGAGAAGGTTGTAACATCTAGAGCAAGGAGTGCCTAAATTGGTTCCAGAGGAAAGAACTAGAGAAATGCTAAGAGACTGAGCTCAAAGCAGAGAAGCTTAGTAAAGCATATGTAGCAAGAAGGAGACTTGTTACTGCAGGGGTTTTGTTGCAGCTCACAAAGGTAGTTCCATAGAGGATGTGGGTAGAATTGCTAAGTAATGAAGGAAGCTGGCAAGACTTTCTAAGTGAAAGAAGAAGTGGTCAGAACCAAGTATTTTATGGTGATTGAAACAGAAGAGGACAATTGTGTTCCTAGGAGATGCAGAAGAGTTGAAGCCTAGAAGGAGCAGAGAGAAGTGCTCAAAAGAAGTTCCAGAGATAGAGAACCAAGGGCTTGCCAAAATACAAAGTACAGAGGATAGCTTGGTGAGGTAAGAGGCAGCAGGGAGGACTTGCTATTGCAGAGGTTTTAATCTTGCTGTTTTATTGAGGTAATATGGCTATTGATAGTCATAGCAGAGGTTCTGAGGAAGACCACAATAGAAGAAAGATGAAGAAAGAGGATGCCAAGGCAAATGGCAAGAGGATGAGTCAAGAGGAAATTGACAAGGAAATTGCAGAGATGAAAGAAAAACTTGATGTATTGATGATGATACTAGAGGAAAGCCAGAGACTAGGTTGGGTCTTGAGGAAGAAGCCAGTGAAGTGGCATAAGTTGCAGAGAAGGCTACAACAGAGGCAAGTAAGGTGGCTGATGGAAAAACTCAGAGAAGCTGAGTTGGAAATGAAAATGGAAGTGTCCATTTGTGAAGTAGAACAGGGTGAAGTTCTGAGTGAAGATGAAGACTTGAAGACTGAAACTTCAAGTGAGGCAAAAGGGTCACATGGTTTAAAACCTGATAATTTGTGTGTGTTTGCAGGTGAAACATGTAAAGAAGGACAATTTGCTGATATTGTCATAAAGGAGGAAGAAGACAAGTAGAATCTAAATTTTGTTTTGGAAGAAGATGAGATAGATAGATCTCTTATACAGTTGAGGAAAGATATCAAGAAACCAAGTGAAGGGCTTGGGGAGATTGAAGAGGATACCATCGAAGAATTTTTGAGTCATAAAGAGAAATTGGAATAGCAAGGAGATATGATGGTTGAAACACCAAGTGGGACCATAGGGTCTTATGTTTTTAAGACTGATAGTTTATCTGTGGATGCAAAACAAATGTAGGAGAATATTAATGTAGATGGTGAGACAAGAATAGCTCTTGGAGAAGGTAAACAACAAGAGATTAAATGCAAACTTGAAGAAGAGACAATGTTAGCTGAAAACATAGTAAAGGATCATCAGTTCATCATGATGATAGGCACAATGGAAATAACCATGGAAGCTGTTGAGATAGTCAGTAAAAAGGAAGGACATCTACTGAAAGATGTTCATCATGATGATAGGCACAATGGAAATAACCATGGAAGCTGTTGAGATAGTCAGTAAAAAGGAAGGACATCTACTGAAAGATGTTAAGAAGGAAGAAACCTATGCAAAGGAATTAACCTTGGGAGAAAGGACATTTGATGATTGGTCACTAACAAGGGAGGGTTTTGCAGAGGATGAGCAACCTTTTGAAGCTATCAAAAGTATGGAAAAGTATCTTTCAGAAGATGAATACTTTGGAGTAAAGGATAAGGGAGAATATCTCTTGAATGAGGAAGGCAGTGACTTATTGCAACAGAAAGAACTTAGTAATGAAACTGTTACCACAGAGGGACAATTTCTTGTGGGAAAAAGAGATGAAGTTCAGTTTGAAGAACTGATATGTGAAACAACAGTTAAAACTATTGGGCCATGTCATTTTCAAACTGACAATTCATTTATAAATACGGGGATTATAAGTGATGATGAAGTACTTGCGAAGTGTCACAGAGAAATTGCATTGCTAGAATATTTGCTGGTAAATTCAGAGTATGACAGTGTGATTGCAGAGGAAGGAGTTCACTACAGTGGACAAGAGCAGGAAGAAATCATTAGAGAAGATGGTGTGGAGGAGAGGCTAGTTGACAGTGTCATGAATTCTTTTGAGAATTCAAAACAGCATACTAATGTGCTGACAGAAGAGAAAGAAATAGAGCAGCAAACTAAATTGTTGCCAAAGGAAGATAAGGCACATAAGCCTTATGTTTTTAATTTTAACAATTGTTTTGTGAGTGCAGGTTTAGTTGCAGATTCTGGAGGAAATTTGGCACAGATGAGTAGCCAAATAAAAATGAAAGAAGAAGATTCTATGGAAGAATTTAATCCATGGAATAGAGATACTCAATTGCTGGAGAGAATGCTGGAAAGTCATGATTCAGTGCAGACATAAATAATCATGAAAGAGGGTAAGGATGAAAGGGAGGCAGTAAGTGTAAGAGTCAAAGAAAAAGTTGGAGCATGAGAATGAGCAAAAGTAGAAGAAAAAGTAAACCAACAACTACAAAGTGAAAGTAACTAACAATAGTTTGAAGAGTTAGTGGACAACAGCAACAACCTAAAGCAAAGAGAAAGAGGAAGAAGTAAGAGGTAGAATATGGACCAGTCCAAGGATGAAATGGAGATAGAGATTGAATAATTATGGCAGTTGATGATGAAACAGTCCGTGTGGAGGAAATTGATAGCAGCAGGAAGGATGATCAATCAAAACTTTAACCTGATTGACGAGGAGAGGAAGATGAAACAGAATAAAACATACATACAACAACAACAAAGGTGCAAGGCATTTGTGTTGTGGGGAAAAATGCCTATGCAGGACGATCCTATCCACCTAAGGTGTGACAGTGCCTTAGCAACAAACAAATACAACTATTCTGGTTTCTTCCTTTATGAAATGTGAAAGAGGGGAGATCGATAGACTTACCGTTGTCTTCCGTTTGTCCCTCGATCTAGATCCTCTTCTCTTTGGGTGTTCACAGCTACTTGCCTCCTCGCTTGCTCAAGAGAACAACTACTTGATTCCCACGAGATCACAAGAGAACAACTACCTGTGACAAGAGAACAACTACTTGCGACAAGAGAAGAACACAACACAAAGGCAGATATTCATATTCACAAATGATTAAGGATTAGAAGTAAATCAAATACACTAATGCAATCATAAAAATACACCAGTATATAGGAGAAAACCAAGATAGCTTTATTGATTGATAACAAGGTTCAGGAAGAGATACAACCCAGAGGGCTCCAATCCAGCATCTCCTTCCCAGCAGAATGGAATTCCTTCTTCAGCTCCCTTCAAAGCATTAAGCACCCAATGTTTCCAGTCTCAAACCAACAGCAATTCTTTGCAATAACAAAATTCCAGCCTCCAGATCTCATGGAGGTGAGATCCATATATAGATGTTTGGAGAGAGGATGAGTCAGCTTGAGATCTGACTAGTGTCCTCTCCCTCTGTCAGTTCTTGAGTCCACTTGGAGGTTCTTGCTTCCACTTGGAGATTTGGAACCTCTTACTCATCACCAGTCGAATCCCCTGAGGCAAGTGTCATTTTGGAAGCTTCCTGAGCATTGACACATTGAGGAATGAGCCTGCCACTTGTCCAAACTTGCTCAGCGCAGGTAGCTAGTGTTGGAGTTGACATTCAATGTAGGTAGCCAGTGTAGCAGTTGACATTCAGCGCAGATGCTCAGTGGAGCAGTTGACATGATCCTGAATTGAATTGTTTTTGAGTGGTTTCAGGTGGAGAACTTCTGTGAATTGCTGTGGTTAGTTAGCCTTGTTCCTCTAGGGGTAGGAACAACATGTTTAGGGACTTTGGATCCCTTAGATTATGGACATTTCATGCTCAATGCTGTAAGGCACAAAAATGTCTATAACAATTTGGGTATCTACAAACTAAAGTTTGGGACCCTAGAGGTTTTCTATCAAATTATGAAGATACATGATCAGGAGATCATGAATATTTTCTACTTTGGGAGTCTGATGTAGGAGCATTCAACCCAAGGAAAATCATTGTATTTTAATGGACATAGGGGGTCATGTGTTTTAGGGAAGTTGGTTTCATAAGTGTTAAGTTAATGTAATATTTAGGCTTTTAAGTGAGTAGGAAAGGAATTAATTAGATGTTGTGAGGATGTTTGTAAATGCTCTCGAATGAAGGAGAACATGAGTGGTTAATAATGACGAGAGAGTTAGAAGTCAATTATAACTCTTAAGGTAGTTTCATGATTCGAGGAACTAGAGAGAGTTCTTAGGGATTAACTGGAGTTAGAAGTGGACTTAGAGGAAATTTAGGAGTTAGTTCAGTAGATTAAGGATTTGAACTAGAATTAGTTCAACAAAACCTTTCTGGTATAAATATAAGCCTACCGCCAGATTGTAAAAAGGAAGGAGGCCACTGATATCGAAGATCAGGCCTAAGAGACAGAGAGTCTTGATATGTAATCAGTTGTTTATACTTATATATACAGAGGTTTATTCCAGAATTGTATAGATTTGTGAAATGAATATTGAATGATTGAATTACGTGAATGTTGTGTATTCTGTAATAGAGGTTGCAGACAGAGTTCTGTAGAACTACAAAGAGGAGAAGAATGATTCGGAGGAATCATGATGGATCATTGAATCCAATTGAAGGATCAGAGTGAAGCTCTGGAGTGGTAGCGAAGTGAGAATTTGTGGAGTTAAGCTCAGAGAGAGTTGAGCAGTGAAAGAGCGGAAGAATGAAACCCCGAAGAAAACCCAAAACCACAGGAAAACATCGAAGAAATAAAGAAGTCAAGAAAAGAAATGAATGAAGAAGTAAGGTGTCAGTGCACATGATCCATTAGATCTCATAGATCAATGGTCATCACATGGTGAAAGAGCGTATAAGTTAATTAACGAGGAAATTAGTTTTGCAACAGGAAGTGGATTTTCGGGCAGCCTCAAAACCATAAGTGGTATTAGAGGGTAGTCACCCGATTCCACTAACTGAGCGACATGTAGCACTTGGGAGGAGAGATGAAATTACTTTATCGGGCGGTTAATCCTTGTGATTTTTGTCTACTCGAAATCATTGTGAACTGTCAGATCTATTGAGTGCAGATCGACGGTGGAGGATCAATGGACTGTTCTGAATATTTGGAGTGAATATTGACCATTGGATCAGAGAAATAAATGAACGGTGGAGATCGGGCCGATCAAAGATCGGTGAATGGAGAGTGCAGTGGGAAGGCGATGGATCGAGAGTGCGGACCCGACGATTTATGAACACGGTTCATTATTATTTGGAGTCTAGCTTATGTGTTCAGAGTAGGGTTTTCCCATCAACCGTCAGATCTGATGGAGAGAAATATTTGGTGGATAATGAGCCTGATAAAGGTAAGCATCGATAAATGCACCAAGGCTATGGAAAAGCGAAAATTGTAAGTTGTCGTGTGTTTGTGTATATTCCCATTATACGAGGGTTATAATAGAATTATAGGGGATAAAGGTTTATGGGTTAAGTCTGCATTAACCAAAGTTAAGAGCGGGTATGGTTATTATGCAAGGCTTAAGGATGGATTAAGGGTTAGGCTTGGCTAGTCTATAAATTATTTTGCGGAGATTAAGAAAGGGGCCTTAACCATATTCTAGATGAAGATTTGACTCCTTAGAGAGTTAAGATTCCTGGGACAAATGTGCTTATGCATTTTACATGCATACTGTGGGTGTAAGCAGGGTTAACCCTACGTCAATATCAGTGCAAACAAGAGTGAATTATTATGCATGCAAACAGTAAGTGCAGGATTCAGAAAACGGGACAACATGCATGTGAGTGAAGCGGGTTGTCGCGATAGTGACTGTCGGTGAGAAAACAATGTCATGCATGAGACAACAGTGAGATGTGAACGGAAATTGAAATGGAGCTTGTACAAGCTAACATGAATGAAAATGACAAAAAACTTTCACAAAAATCAAGCAGACAACACTCACACAAGGCGAAACACAAAAAGCGACATAAACGCAGCACATGACATACGAAGTGGGCTTACCCTGAAACAATTGAGTTGAATTTGACAACGACTCCTAGATGCGATATGGGATGTAAGAGATACAAGATTGATGCGAGGAATGAGATCTGCAGCACCCAAAAAAATGAGTTTTGATAAAATCAAAGTTGTGATGGGCATGCCACAAATCTAGGAAAAGTGACACTTGGCGGGAGGTTTCTGAAATGATCCTTGCATGTAACCTCCAACTTCAAAAAAATAGATCCCTAAATTAAAGGATGCCTTTGCATGCTACCTTGGGAAAAACAATCCATGCATGCAAGTCATTTTTGCTCGGTCCCAGAGGGAACCGGTCAACCTGAAAGCATATGCATCGGTTTGCGAGCCTGGGATGAAAATCTATGCTATTTCTGGGCTGAGAAGAGATGGCTGTCCCAGAGGGATTATGCAATTTTTGGGAGGAACAGATGATTGTCTCCCAGGATTGCGCAATTTCTAGGTTGAGCAACTGTCCTGGATCAGACTATGCAAATTTTTCAAGGATGTATGTCTGACTGTATTGCACAATTTCTAAGCCCCGCAGGCTCCCTGGCTAGATTTGTGCAATTTATGCTAGTTGCTGGGCTAGCTGTCCCAAAGGGATTGTGCAATTTCTGGGAGTAGCAGGTGACTGCTATCTAGAATTGTGCAATTTCTGGGTTAAGAAGCTTTCGTGGGATGAATTGCGAATTTTTGAGAGGAATACTGTCAGGAATAATTGCGCAATTCTGGAGCACATCTAGGTGTCTAGACGGGTTTGCACAATTTATGGAGGGAAGGTTTGTTCCCCCCCAGAATTGCACAATTCCTAGAGGGAGATGCTTAACCAGAAACTAACACTAAGTCCGGAAATCATCCTATGAAGGAGGTGGAGCAAACTTGCATGCACAGGCTGACAAGACTCTATGAAACGGTTGAAGATGATGTGCTTGACAGTGCAAGACATGCTGCTAAGGATGGTCGGTAGGGAGGCTCCAAAACAAAGCCAAGGCAAAATTTTGGAGGGTGGTTGTAGCCGCTACAACACTTGATGACACACTGGTAGAACTCCAACTCTCTGAATGGACCTTGTTCATGAAAAGCAAGTCTAACACCTCCAGAAGTATTGTTCAGTTCTCTGTTCGTCTTGGTTTCCACACTTGCTTGATTGTAAGATGTAGCATCTGCCAAGCTCTTGGTCGGTCAACACACATTCCAAGCCAAGTCAACACAGTTGTTTCGATTGGGGATGAGGGGTATATTGGTGCGCAATTCATATGATTGTTAGAGTTTTAGTTTCATCTTTGGTGTTGTTCTGCTGCCAACAGGCCTAGATAGTACCCCGATGGAGTCACGTAGGAACACAAGCATTGCTCCACTGCAAGCGAGGATGGTCAATACCCTGCTAGAGTTACTTGCATCACCTCTGTGGCAGGAAGCCTTTCTCTTCTTTCACCTTATTCATTTTTCATTTTTTTCATTTTTTGATTTTTCATAACTGTGCATAGCACTTATTCATTTTAGAGTTGGAAGAGGGTTCCCGATTTATTGAGAGAAGAAGAGGTTGTTCCTTTAGATAAGTAGTTTATATATACCTCTGACGTGCTTGTTATGGTTTTCCCTCTCAGCTTACTCTACTTAACTGATCTGACAAGGATTAACCCAAAAACAACCGACTAGAGTAGGTGACACTAGTTAGCATCCAAGCATTGTGTTTTCACTAAGGTTAACTTCGAACAATACATATTTTCCATTGATGTATCATGGATTGAAGACAACAAGTTCTTCATACAGAGGTAGGACGATAGATAACCAAGTATTGATAACTGCACAAGTCCTCTTGTACTTTACCCAGCTTGTTTCAAGAGTCACACACGGTTCATGTGAAGCTAACCTATGGACAGAAACAAGCATATAAATAACAAAACAAAACAAAAGCAAAAGTAAATGCATAAGAAAAGAGAATAAGAAAACAAGCATGAAAGAAAACCAACTTGCAAGGTAAGAAGCAAACATACATGCAAGCAAACAAACCAAAAGCAAACACTACTCCTACTCCTAATCTAATAGTGCATGGGTTGTCTCACGTGAAGTGATACTTCCAATGCAGCCACCGACCCATTGGTCGACCCATGTTGGTGAAGGCATGGTTTGCAAACATCGTAGTTGCGGAAACCAACAAGCATGAAAGATATAACGATGAAGACAGACACACTTCGAGCTTACAAGTGTCCATAGAACACAAATGAGTGAAAGCACATGACATGCACTCTGTGGACTTGCCATGGTGTTGTGCTACATTGCATGCAAATGTTGAGTGTATGCATTCTCTTGACTGTGACATGCAAGCAAACGTGAGAAAGGTAGACCATTTACGTTTTGCAAGTGTGCTTGCTATGTAAGATTCCTCCAATGCAGGAGCGATGGGATCGTGTAGTTTGAGTGGAGGAAGAAAAATCTAGGTGTTTGGTTGATCTTTAATGCAAAGAAGAGAGTGATGAGGATCCTTGTATGTTTCAACAATTTCCTAATCAGAAGTGAATCCAACCTCAGGACATTAAGGACCTGACATAACCATCAGCTTGGGTTGAAGTTCCTCTACAGTCTTGAGGGTTTCAACTTCTTAGATAGATAGATCATCATAGACTAGTGTATTAGACAAATTAACAATGATTGAATGAACATCGTGATCAGATGAAGAAGTAGAGAGATCATGAAAACCAAGATCAGAAAATTCAGGATGTTTGTTGGCATCCTCATGATTTGATGAATCATGTAGAGGGGTAGATGAGAAGCAAGGATGTTCACCCTCTGTGTTTTCAGAAATGACAGATGATAGATTGGACGGATTTTCAGAGGAAGATGTGTCCTCTCCGTAATGTAATGACAGACTGACATTCGACGTTTCCTGTGAACAATCGAAAGTAGAAACATCCGGAAATGAGTTTTCATAGGGGAATCAATAGTGCCAGAATCACAAGGGATGTCAGGATAAATTAGATGAGGTGCAACTGGAACAGAGTCATTCTTCATCATGGGTTCTTCTTTAGATTCCAACACACACTAATAATGAATGATGACGCTGGTTGGCCGCATAGTACCAACTCTGTCGACAACTTGAACCTCGTTACCAATAGGTGAGGAGTCCGAAATGGAAGAAAACGAGACAGTACAATCCAAAGGATCAACAGAATGTGGGGATGGAGGTTAAGGGAATGAATCCACGTGACAACCAATAGGCTTGCAAGACAAATCTACGTAGATATAAGGAGTAGGTGGGGTGGGAGGATGTGACAGTTCAATAGATGTATGTGCATAATCTCCCTCACATGACTCTGCGATGGTGGCGCTGTTTGATGACGTGAAGGTGGATAGTCACTTGTGATAGCAACTGTGCCTGCTTGTGATTGTGCAGCTCCATCACTGAAGTGCGTTGAGCAGGGTTTGAGTGATTTCAAGAATTGTGGATTTTTGGATATGTGAAGAAGATACTCAAATATTCCATCGAGAAATTCCCAATCAATTTCATCTTTAGGAAATCAGTATGCAAGATTACAAAAGCATGTGTGAAACTGTTCAACAGATTCATTGGGTGCTTTCCATAATTCTAGAATTTCTTTGTCGAGTGCTTTATGGTTAAAGTGATTGAAATATTGGTCTATCTCTACAACAATATGAGAAAGAGAATGAATATATTTTTCAGGTAGCATGGCACACGAGTGCATTGGGTGTCCTCGAAGCATGTAGACGAACAATGCATAGGTCATGTATTCTTCAAATATTCCATGTCTTTCATATGAGCCTACAATGCCAACCGCGTGCCTAACCAAGGCTATGTAGCCTCCACCATTGTATATTTTATGTGAAAAGTTATCTGAGAGATTTTATGAGATAATGAAGTCGTTTCCATAAGACATACACTTCGGAAGAGAAACTCTATAATTAGTCATGTTAGATATGCAGAGATTCAAAACAGATGTGAGGACTTAGCTTGTCATCTAGCCCTCCTTCTAGTGCCAAAACGCTGACGGTGTTGGACCCACCAACATGTTAGGGGATCTCCTTGATAAGAAGTCCCAACTAGACCTCAGATCATTTGGTGTAGAAGTCCTAGCAGTGGGTCGTATGATATCGCCTTGACCACTGTTTCACATAAAGGCAAGTAAGATGTTCCTGTTGGTAGCAAGGGTGTGACATATGTAGCAAGTCAAGGAAGGTGCATGAGTGGTTCTAACACACGGAGGGTGAGGTGAGTGCACCCCTTAGAAACTTGTGAAAACATGGAGTTAAGAAGGGAACACATGAGCTAATATGCATCACAAACTGGAAGGCAAGTGAGCTAGCAATCCAAAGTGATGGTTAAACCAACAAAAAATTTTAGTAAGATTTATACATACATATACGGAAAATAGCTACACATGCATGTGTAAGCAAACATATACATATATCATTCAGAGTAAACAAGATAGCTGAAATACAATACGACATCTGCATGGAATGTGATGGCTCTATTATATTAAGAAGTGTAAGTTCTATTCATACAATACAACCATGGCCAACCACTAGTTCTGGCAGCAGAACATTACAGTCACTGCTGCCTGCTCCTCCAAAGAGATATACTAGCTCTACATAGTGGAGAAGCCAAGGCTCATTACAATATTGTCCAAGCTCTCTCTAAGATACTCCTATCGAAAGCTTGGTTGACAAAAAGCCTCTTAAATGAGTTATGAGGGACTATTTATAACAAAGGGTGGGGTGACCCTTGACATTCCCCTTTGTGACCATTCATCTATCCTCATGACTCTTCAACTACTCTATGACTATTACATTCAACTATCGACACTTGAGAGACAAAATGGCTTGAGTAAGCCATGCAAGACATCACTAACACTCGGACCGTTGTGGTAAGACCAACTCTTCGACATCATTATGATGGTCATCGGTGACGAACTGATGCCAAGCTTGGTTGTCTGTGATGGTGTCTGTGTGCTCAATGGTGACACCCGACTGAAAGAAAACTCTTGCCTCTGTTACATCCGGGTACACTGAAATGGCTCCTCTGTCCAAATCCTTTGATAACATGTGCACCATAATCCTTTTGTGGCTGGACCAACAACATACTAATGCATAGTCTATGTGTTGATCTCCAAGTGTGTTCTGGTGACCATGTGCATCAACCTGTCAAAATTTATGTTCAGCTCCAGTCAGACTTGCTTCTTGTCTTCACCTCGGTGAGTGTGCCAAATGAGTGGGATCGCATTCATGCACATAATGACATGCTTGCTACTGAATTCCCTTGTATGCGATCAACAACACTGCTCACCTTATTAGTTTTGTGCCAGCTGCTGCGATGGATCTATAACTTGTATGGGCACAGTTTCATCTGTCTGTGCATGTTGTGCCCCCTACTGTGCCTATTCCTGCTCCAACTTATTCTCTCATCTGTGTAGCCCTTGCTCTCCCTTAAGTTGCCTCTTCAGCACATGAAACTCCTTCTCTTTTTCTTTCTCTGCCTTCACATGATCTTCGTCTCACGCCGTCACCTCGAAGCTTCAATCTCTAAAGCTTCTTTTGTCACGAGTAGATTTTCTTTGAATTCGCAGCTTTGCTCTATTGCTGTATTGTCAACAACCTTCCTCTTGCATTCGTTGCGTGCAGGTGTGCTACCTTCTGCTGCTACTGATGGTGCTTCTTGTTATGATGTCATTGCCATTCACCTTGATATCCTTGTCCATGAACAACTTGATGTCTTCATGGATAGGCAAGTTCATAGACACTTGATCGACTGCATCCCTAGTTGTGCTCTTAACAGTGTCTTTGACTCTGCTCTCCTGAAAGCCATTATACCTGTGCTGCTGGGAGGTGGATGACACCTGTGATACCTAGAGACATAGAAATAGTCATGGTAAGCAATCTGTCAGTTGAAAGCCAAAATGAATAGGAGGACTGACATGCAACATACCTGTGTGACTATTCGTGAAGATCGCGCAATTTTGACTGGGAGGCTGGGAGACTGATTGCCAAGACTGCGGATGACATAGTTTGGGCTACCAGGAGGCTGATTGACTACTAGAACTATGCAATGGACAATATATCCTGGCCTATTGAGGATTGAAACTGCGCAATGCATAATCTCAGTTAGCAGTGACATGCAACCATAAAACTGCATTGTGCAGTTTCTGGGGCCAGCAGGACACTACCTCTAGGTGCCTCCAAGAATTGCGCAATGCAAGCTTGGAGGTCAGTGTTGGGCTAGACTTGCGCAATTTATCGAGGGAAAGCAGAGCCTTCACTTCCAGAAATGTGGAGTGCTAGCCGAGCAAGGCATGGTTCGGGCCATGACAGCCCAGACCGGCTGACGGGTGACTTAAAATATGAGGAGCCTAAATGCATGATGATATGAGTGCAAACAAGAGTGAATGGTTATGCATGCAAATAGTAAGTGCATGATTCATAAAATAGGACAACATGCATGCGAGTGAAGCAGGTTACTTCAACGGTGGCTGTCGGTGCAAAAACAGTTTCGTGCATGCGACAACAGTGAGATGCGAACGAAAACTGAAATGGTGCTTGTACAAGCTAACATGCATGCAACCGAAAACAAGCATTCATAGAAATCAAGCAGAGAACAATCACACAAGCCGAAACAAAAAAAGCGATAGAAATGCAGTGCAAGACATGTGAAGCGGGCTTACCCAAAAATAGCTGAGCTGAATGCGCCAACAAATCCTAGATGCAATGTGGGATGTAAGAGCTACAAGATTGATGCAAGGAATGAAATTTGCAACACCTGGAAAATGATTTTTCATAAAATCGAGGTTGTGACACACATGCCACAAATCTAGGAAAAGCAACACTTGGTGGGAGGTTTCTGAAATGATCCTTTTGTGTAACCTCTAGCTGCCAAAAATAGATCCCTGAATCAAGGGCTGCCTTTGCATGCTACCTTGGGAAAAGTAGTCCATGCATGCAAATCAGTTTTTCTCGGTCCTGGAGGGAACTAGTAAACCTAAAAGTACATGGATTGGTTTGCAAGCCTGGGATGAAAATTTGCGCAGTTTCTAGGC
Organism: Pinus tabuliformis; assembly: GCA_031772625.1. NCBI lineage: Eukaryota > Viridiplantae > Streptophyta > Pinopsida > Pinales > Pinaceae > Pinus > Pinus tabuliformis. The sequence goes on along the minus strand of CM062819.1, from coordinate 933,908,405 downwards.
TGAGCAGAGATGATTGTCCTAGAGGGATTGCATAATTTCTGGGAGAAACAAGTGACTATCTCCCAGGATTGTGCAATTTCTGGGCTGAGCAGTTGTCCTGGGTCAGACTGCACAATTTTCTTAAGGAAGCCTGTCTGACTGTATTGCGCAATTTTTGAGCCCAACAGGCTCCCTGGCTGGATTTGTACAATTTTTGCTAGCTTCTAGGCTGTTTGTCCCAAAGGGATTATGCAATTTCTAGGAGTTGCAGGTGACTACTACCCAGAATTGCATAATTTCTGGGCTGAGTAGCTGTCTTGGGATGAATTGCACAATTTTTTAGTGGAAGACTATTAGGAAGAATTGCACAATTCTGGAGCCCATCTGGGTGTCCAGTTGGGTTTGTGAAATTTCTGGAGAGAAGGTTGGTTCTCGCCTAGAATTGTACAATTCGTAGAGGGATCCACTCAACCAGCAACTGACACTAAGTCCGGAAATCATCCTGTGAAGGAGGTGGAACAAACTTGCATGCATAGGCTGACAAGACTCTATGAAACAATGCAAGACATGTTGTTGAGGATGGTTGGTAGGGAGGCTCCAAAAAGAGGCTAAGGAAAATTTTTTGAGGGTGGTTGTAGCCGCTACAACACCAGGCTATTTCTTGAGTAAATAGTTTGAGACTCATTTCTATTATGTTGTGCCTATATGAAGGTGAAACATAGAGATGGATGTTAATTTCTCTTGAGTTGCAACTTGCGAAGTACTAGTTAGTGTTAGATTTCTGGTGATGTTTGTAGATGAATGGTTTTTAGAAATGTAATGATCCTGAAAGTTTTCTAAATCCTGAAAGTTGTGTTAAGCTATTATTGATACTATAATATTTCCGTTTTTTCGACATATACTTATACTTTGTTTCATTTAAAAATGCTTCCAACATTGTCAATTTTTCAAGCTTTTCCTTTTCCATCTTATTTGATTCTTTTGGTCAATTGAAAGTAATGTTGAAATATGCATGAATGAATAGATAAACATAAAGAGATCTGCATATGCCACATTTGCAGACTTCAATAAACTCATGCCATTTGCAATGTTAGTTATAGTTGCAATGTTCAATTTTAGAATTGTTAATGTCTACACCATTTAGAATAGTAAAATTTTGCAATTTTTATTTTCAAACTTATGCTTTTTGATAGCAGAGCTTCCTTGTGCAGAAGAAGGTTATATTAGTTTTGAAATGCTATTTTTTAGCTTAACGTAAAATAGTAGAAACCATACTAATTCATAAATTGTTACTTAATTGAGTAAACAAAGTTCATTTAATATTGGATAATACGAGTTTGACAAATGTGAATTCACTAATGCATAATTGGCTGATAGAAAAAGAACATTTACATAGTAAATGTCTTGAATACGTGTTGGTTCACTAAATAGATGCCAAATAGACTTATATTTATTGCAAGAGAAATTTAGTTAATCAAAATAGAATTTGATTTAATATATTGATAAAATAGTATCTTGATGTCGATTTATAAAGCATGCGAAATGGATCAATCCTGAAATGTAATTGTATCAATTGGAATATCTCAAATTGGAATTTAAGTAAAATAGATAGGATTTAAAGTAATCATATTCATAATAGTCTTTTTTGATTAAAGGTTTGGCAAATCAGTACTAGCCAAATTGATGAGGATCACTGGTTAATGAATACTATTAAAATCAATAGTAGTTAAATGTCCTTTTAGATCTTAGATGTCAATTTATAACTTAGATGCCTTATCGCCTTTGATGCATTATATGTAGGCCCATTGGTTGTGAAAGCAATTTGTTAATGTTCATCTTGTATGGTTAACAAATAAGAGAACAAAGAAATTTTCAATGATTGGCCAAAGCTGCATGGAAATATTCAAACTAAAATTGAACTTTGTTATCCATGTTTACCGAATACTAAGTGCATTAATGATTTCACATTTGTCAATTGAACTCATATTATCCAATATTAAATAAATTGTGTTTTCAATCCATGTGAGGAAGAAGTGTTGTGTGATAAAACAAATATGTGAACCATACTACAAATGAGTCAATTAAGTAGCAATTTGTGTCATGAAAAGTTTGGTCTATGTGTGCATCGGATACTGAATAAGTATAAATGATTAATTGTATTAGCTAAAGTCTATGCAAAACTAAACAATGTATACATGTAACAACAAAAAGCATATCCTCAAATTATTTTGCAAAAAAACATTATTTTAGAGCACTTCAAAAAATTAGTGAACATATTCAGAATTAGAACAGAGTGGTCATCATTTGTGCTTGAAAAGTATTTAATATTAATGAAGAACATAAATAATATCGTTGAATTTTTTTGAAAAAACATCATTTAACAACATTGCAGAGAAATGGTAAATAGATTTAGTCTTAGAATAGAGTGATCATTGTTTGTGTCTGAAATGTCTTTAACAATAATGAAAACAATTATAGTAACAAGAATTCTATCAAGATTCAAATGTCAATTACCATAGCTATGATAGAAATAAACATCAAAGATGAAACCAATTTATAACAACCAAAAACTATTATAATATTTATTTTCATTATGATAAAAAAAATAGCCATCATATCGTAATTTTCCACAAACTTGGTGTTGAGTCTTGAAAATGTCATTCATTTCCATTACACTTTCACTATTATGTCCATTATATCACCTCCATTTCACTACTATGTCACCACATTCATCCCACTTACATTATCATTGGGCCACCTTTATGTTTTTCCAATCTTTATTAATTCTAAACCTTTTAAGTGAATTTGTGGTTAAATATTAGAAAATAATGTGCATATGCTTATACCTAACAAATGGGTTGAGATTGTTGACATGTGTAGGTTGAAAGGAGGCTTCTAGAAGACCCTTATGTGGCACCCCAAGGCCAAATTCGAATTTGAGTGGAAAGAATCATGGGATCATGAGGATATGTGTCACATCTCCTAATTGTATTGTAACTCTAAAAAGACATGTGTCTTATCAGTTCCTATTTTGATTAGGACTCTAGAAGTAGAGGGAGAGATTCATGGATTCTAATTAATGAGATGGCTCTCATCTTTTTGTATAAATAGGAGATCTCTCTCCTTCATTAGTTAGTCTTTAGTCCCTAGTTCTTAAGTTTGTAGTTCTTCCTTGATGGCTTTTGAAAGCTTTAGAGAACTTTGTTGTACTTTGTACTTTTGAAGAATTTGAATAAAGCTTTGATGTTCTCAACATGGAAGGAGATGTGAAGTAGATGTCATGGAGCATATTAGAATGTAAGGTAGAGTAGATTTCATTTTGTAAATATTGCTTTGTAGAATGTAAGGTAGAGTAGATTTCATTTTGTAAATATTGATTTGATTTCATTATGTTATTTAATTGCTTTCAAGTTGATTGTAGATTAGTGATGCACATAGCCTTTTAATGACTAATGACATGATAGAATCATCTTGTCCTTTTGCTGAAGTAGCAAGGATACTGGGTCTCATAGTCACTAGCTCATTGTTTGGTTATTGTATTTTATTTTGATTGAACTAATGACATGATAGAATCATCTCATCCTTTTGCTGAAGCAGCAAGGATACTGGGTCTCATAGTCATTAGCTCATTGTTTGGTTATTGCATTTTATTTTGATTGAACTAGTTGTATATTTACACTTTTGTTTAAATACTAACTCCATCAATAACATGTTTTAAGTTCTTTTGAAGTGCTAAGTTTTGGAAGTTACCATTAGGGACATAGGCCTTGTCTTGAAATCTTTATCCATACTTTTCCTTTAAAAGTATTCTTAAGACCTTAGAATAGGATTTCCATTTGCATTAAACACTTTAGAAAACCAACAAGAACAAAACCCCAAAAACAACATAAACTATAAAACAACGAAGTAAGAGAAAGGTTAACTAAGCACATATAGTGCACCACACTTCATCACTTTACGATACCCAGATTGATAATTTATGTAGAGCAATTTAAGACATTAAATTGACTAGACATTTTGGCGCCGTTGCCGGGGAAGTGTAATTAGGAGACCTTATTTCTTACATCTGAAAAAAAATTAACAATTCTTGAGTATGCTCTCCTCCTGCACTTTGTGTGATCTGGAGGATCAAAAAAATGATTGTTATGTAAAAAAAAAAGTTAATAATTCTTGAGTATGCTCTCCTCTTGCACTTTGTGTGATCTGGAGGATCAGAAAAAGAATTATTATGTAAAAAAAGAAAAAAAGGAGACAAAATAAACTTCAACATTTCAATTGATTCAATAATAAAAAAAAATGATGAAAAAATGAAACTCAACTGCTTTGATAGGTTCAAATTGTCCAAAATTGTCTAGTTATGCTTTGTAGTGGTCTTCAAAACACTGTATCTTGTTTTAATAAGGTTTTGCAACTTAGCTGCGGAAACTGCCCTGATTCCGCAGCTAGCTGAGAATTCCGCAGCTGTTTCAAGGTTTAGTAGGTTACAAGCGTCCAATGAAGAAATCGACCACATGGGCATCTCCAGAATTGTCCCGACATGGATCCTATCCTAGTCACCCAGCTCAGATCGATGAAAAATCAGCCTAAGACCTCAGTCAAAGTCTTGTTTTTAGCATGTTTTTCTTGAAGTATTTGCTGCCTGAAATTGAAAATCATTAATTCTTTTTATAAAATTTTACAATTTCAGAGAAGAAAAAAAAAAGAAAAACAATCTATGGCTATCCTCAATCCTATCTTTCATTGTGGCCTTAATAAAAAAAAAAAAAAAAAAAAAAAAAAAAAAAAAAAAAAAAAAAAAAAAAATCTGCAAAATCCTTCTCTAGTTGTCTGCCTGACATTTGTAATCAACGGTAGTAGGTCAATGTTAGTGGAAATCTTAAACACTCATCTATATTCCATCCATTGTTGGAGTACCATTAGCATTGTTACAACTACTATTTCTTATGTCAATCATTCCTTCCATCCCTTAGTCCAGCTGGAGCATCCCTACTGAGACCATACCTATATGGAGATGCCTGCCAAACATTTGTGAGAAAATCAGTGGCCTTCCTTGTATACCAGTTAGTTTGTAGGTATTTATGGTGCAGGACTTTTGCAACAAAATTGTGAATGAAAAAAAGACTCTAAAAGCCAAGCTGCTGTTCATTTCCATGGTATTATTGATATATATCCAGAGACATGGAAGATCTTACAGCTACTGCGTTAGAGGCAAATCTTCAATGGCGTCTTCCTGAAAGTGAACAAAACAACTGTGAATATGTTGCAAAAGGAGTGAAACATATGTGCTTTATGACTATCCCAATTTGAAGAATATTAGAGCGCTGATTTACATGAATAGAAAGATAAATACGCAGAGGATTCCCCTGACAGACAACGCTGTTATTGAACAGGTTTTGGGGTCAGTTTGGAATCACTTGTACTAAAAGCTAAGTGAAGTTTCCAGCTACTCCAGACTGATTAGGATTATGTGCATTCCAAAATACATTGCCCAGTGCTTCATCCCTGTTATCGTACCTGTGTAATACACTTGACAGTAAAACTCAGAAAAATGCGTAAACAGCAGAAAAACGTCAAATTTAAAACGCTCGATTTGCCCAAACAGAGATGAATTTCAAGAAAATAAAACATGGGTTTTTTTTCCAGGTGGGTTAATTAGATAACCCAGAAACCGTTTGAAGAAATTTGTGGCGGTCTGGGAGAAATCTTCGGTTCTTTGGAGCCCATTTTTGTCTGCCGCGCGTGAAAAAAAAACAGAACTTTCAATTAAATGAGCGGACAGTGATTTAATTCGGCTCTGTGCTGGCACCTACTCTACCTCTCCCACGTCTTCCACCCTTTTCCACCACGTCTTCTGCCCTTCTGTCACCCGTTTTCAATCCAACACATGTTTAATAACAGTCTGAATTAAACACGGCACGTTTTGGTTGTTTGAAGTAATACATTTTCGACCACCCGTCTGCCCATTTAACAATAACATAATCAAATACGGCACTTCTCCAACAGCTATTCCTATGACTCGACGTTTTTCTTGCTAAAATATCGGCACAGTTCTAATACTCAGGGATCTTGTCTTCATTAACATGTTTTGTGTACGACGTGCTTGACAGTCTGACCCTATTTTCAGTCAAAAACTCTGCATTGTTTTTCTATCCGCTCTTCACAGCATATTGGCCTCGAATAAATCTACGATTGATCTCCCTATAGTGGAGGGAAATTTCATTGGCTTTGCTGTCAGTCAAATGTTCTTTACATACACTCAATCGGCTCATATGTTGGCAATTCTTGGTGTAGATATTTTAGACAAAGTCATCACAAGCTTTGGAATGCCAATAGGTCCATTCAGATTGCATGTTCTTGTTGGATATGAAGTATCTATTGAGGTTGGCCAGCAATTTGTTACAGCCTTCACTCCTCCACATTTTTTTTCTCTTCCACACACACAGCCACTTTCCGCAGCTAGCACAACTTTCCGCAGCTAGCCCAACTTTCCGCAGCTGTTTTGTTAAACTCTAGGTTGCAGGTGTCATCAAGCAAAACAAGTCACATGGGTAGCTGGGGGAATGTTGGTACATGGATGGTGTCCTATTCATTCGATCAAATTTGATGAAAAAGACCCCGGTCAAAGGGAAGTCAAATTGTGTGTTATCACTAAGTCGCCACACTGAGTCTTTGCATGTCAAGAAAAAATAATAATTTCGAATCAATGAAATGAACAAGTTATTTTCTCACTTTTCTAAAGGTATTGATTAATTTTGGATTGATGATGAAAGATGAATGGCTAACTTTGTATCCAAGATTTTTAGCTACAGAACTGTGCACATTCCGCAGCTAAAGTCCAATTCCGCAGCTGTTCTCCAATTCCGCAGCCAGAAAAAACCTCATTGTTCAAATCAGCCTAACTTTCTCATACAAAATCAGATTTTGATGATTTAACTAGCATTGGAAAGATCTCAACAAGATCTATACAATGAGAAATCTATCATTAGAGTTTGAAATGGCAAATAATGAAATAAATTGCTGGAAAGAAGCAACATTCAACTTGGGCACCAATTTCAAAGCAGGTATAAATTCTTTTGATTTTTCCTTTGAGAACTTGTTTCATTAATACAAATTCTTAGTTTTGTGTGTAAATATCATAATTAGAGAGATTGATCACCTCTCTCCTTTGATAATCTTACATTCCATTGCAGAAGAAGTATTAGTTTTTTTGCAGGTTCTAGGAGGAAGGACAAATGACTACAAGAGAATGGTGTCTCTCTAAGAGACCAATTTGTTTCATAAGAGGATGATCAGCAACAAAGAGGAAATATGCTGATGCAAAATCAGATCCAAACACTTGAAAAACTTTCAGATACTATTGTCTCCATCACATCCATCCATCACATCCATACTTCATAACAAACCATTCATCTCATTTCACTCCATATTTTCCATTTACATTCACATACACTTTCCATCTCTTTTTGTCCATTCATAACCCACAAATAAAAGCAAGAGACTCATTCACATGCTTATTGCCATTGCCATTTCTATTCTCCATTGCCATTTTCCATTTTCATCTTCCATTCCTTATCATTTTCATTCCGCAAATAAGCCCTGCTTCAATGCAAATTATTGAGTCCATAGTCCTTTGAGTCTAAGTTCTTTGTAAAAACACCTTAAGGCTTGCATACCTTAATGGAAAGTCCTCATGCTGACAAACAATGGAATACATTAATGTCCCTTGTTCGTCAGATCTTCTAGGTGACTCGACTTCAGCAAATTCATTCGTACCTAGCAAGATGTGTTTGGGCATCTTGACTCTCATTGTCATCAATGGTGAGAGTTCTCGTGTTGACTAGTGGCATCCATTAATGGCCACTAATCCAACAATTTCCTACTATGTTCGACATCAGAACATCTTTTCACATAGTAGGATTTGTGCCAATGAGTTTTGAAGACATGAAGACTATTATTTTCAGCATTTTGGAGCAGATACAGCAAGTTTTAGTAGAAGCAATAAAAAAGTCATCTTATCTCTCTATCCATGACTCCTCTTGTTCAGTCACTTGAAGAAGAATATGATCAGAAATTTTCAGCCACTACACATACAACTCATCCATTCCAAAGGGTAAGTGAAGGTACGTCATTTTCTAACTTTTGACCATAGAATTCCATAAAAAGCTAGAATGATAATTGTTGGAAAAACATTTCTCTTCCTCATTTCATAAAATTGCCAATACCATCAGTTGGGGGGGGGAATACATTCATATTCATATCTTGCCATGTCCATATCATATTCAGGAGCTCACATACTTCCAACATATATTAATTATTACATTGCTATTATGAGCATACAATGGCTTTTGAAAAAGTGCTTAAAGGATAAATTGGATACAAACAAAATCATGGTTGTCACACAAGAACCAACCATCATGCAATCCAATAAAGATATAATTTGCAACAATAATCAAAATATCATTATGCAAAGTTCAAAGATCAAAATAGAAGGCCCAAAAAAAAAAAAAAAAAAAGGTTGTAACACAAGAACCAACCATGTTGCAATTGAAGTGAAACACTTTGCAGAAATATGAAGTTATCAAATGATATCATGCAAAGTTAAGCCAAAGCTCAAGGATCCAAAGAGTTAATGTAATATATATTGCATGAGGACATGAAATAGCTTCAGTTGGGAGGTATGTTGAGCCTTGAAAATGTCATTCATTTCCATTACACTTTCACTATTATGTCCATTATATCACCTCCATTTCACTACTATGTCACCACATTCATCCCACTTACATTATCATTGGGCCACCTTTATGTTTTTCCAATCTTTATTAATTCTAAGCCTTTTAAGTGAATTTGTGGTTAAACATTAGAAAATAATGTGCATATGCTTATACCTAACAAATGGGTTGAGATTGTTGACATGTGTAGGTTGAAAGGAGGCTTCTAAAAGACCCTTATGTGGCACCCCAAGGCCAAATTCGAATTTGAGTGGAAAGAATCATGGGATCATGAGGATATGTGTCACATCTCCTAATTGTATTGTAACTCTAAGAAGACATGTGTCTTATCAGTTCGTATTTTGATTAGGACTCTAGAGGTAGAGGGAGAGATTCATGGATTCTCATTAATGAGATGGCTCTCATCTTTTTGTATAAATAGGAGGTCTCTCTCCTTCATTAGTTAGTCTTTAGTTCCTAGTTCTTAAGTTTGTAGTTCTTCCTTGATGGCTTTTGAAAGCTTTAGAGAACTTTGTTGTACTTTGTACTTTTGAAGAATTTGAATAAAGCTTTGATGCTCTCAACATGGAAGGAGATGTGAAGTAGATGTCATGGAGCATATTAGAATGTAAGGGAGAGTAGATTTCATTTTGTAAATATTGCTTTGTAGAATGTAAGGTAGAGTAGATTTCATTTTGTAAATATTGCTTTGATTTCATTATGTTATTTAATTGCTTTCAAGTTTGATAGATTAGATTTTTCATTCATGCAATTTTAATTCATGCAAGTGTGTTCAATTTTGCTTTGATTTCATAGGTGGCAGAGGGCCCCTGCCTTGTATAGTTGTCATTTTATTTTGCATTTAATTTTGTTGTGCTTATGTATATTAGCTGTACATAAATTGCTTTCAAGTTGATTGTAGATTAGTGATGCACATAGCCTTTTAATGACTAATGACATGATAGAATCATCTTGTCCTTTTGTTGAAGTAGCAAGGATACTGGGTCTCATAGTCACTATCTCATTGTTTGGTTATTGCATTTTATTTTGATTGAACTAATGACATGATAGAATCATCTTGTCCTTTTGCTGAAGCAGCAAGGATACTGGGTCTCATAGTCATTAGCTCATTGTTTGGTTATTGCATTTTATTTTGATTGAACTAGTTGTATATTTACACTTTTGTTTAAATACTAACTCCATCAATAACATGTTTTAAGTTCTTTTGAAGTGCTAAGTTTTGGAAGTTACCATTAGGGACATAGGCCTTGTCTTGAAATCTTTATCCATACTTGTCCTTTAAAAGTATTCTTGAGACCTTAGAATAGGATTTCCATTTGCATTAAACACTTTAGAAAACCAACAAGAACAAAACCCCAAAAACAACATAAACTATAAAACAACGAAGTAAGAGAAAGGTTAACTAAGCACATATAGTGCACCACACTTCATCAGTTTACGATACCTGGATTGATAAATTATGTAGAGCAATTTAAGACATTAAATTGACTAGACACTTGGTAAACAGTCTCATAATTCACTTAAAGTAATTAGTTTTAAATAGTAAAAAATACAATTGTGATAAAAATAGTACTATATGGCTATTCATCATAGCTATTATATCCATAATGAGGCTTTTATGATATCATAATTCACTAGCATATTCATGACAACCATTTCTCTTTTTTATATCTTTAACTTTCCACACGCGCATTTCAAAAAAATAACAATAATTGTTCCAACAACGTAAACGTTGAAATATGAATTATAAACTCAAAATGGGAACTCTAACCAAAAAAAACCCCAAAAAACATGAAAAACAATCCAAAAAATGAAAAGTGTGTATTCTGGAATGATGTTTTATTTTTTTTAGGGTTAATTTTCAACATATTTAAAAAATGGAAATAAAACCAATTCCTTTGGTGCAAAATAAATGAAAAAAACACGCTAAAGTTTTTGGTAGGATAACATTTTTCTTTCCCAGGTATAATTTCAACATTTTTTAGTAATGAAGATAAAGATAAAATAATGGGATCCGAAACACATTAAAATTCCATCAGTTTTCATCCACGCCGTTAAACATATAATGACATGACACTAAAGATCACTAAAATTCTAATTCTTTTTAGCCATAACATTAAAGATGATAAAAAAAAAAAAAAATTGGAAAATTTTCAACCATAGAATTAAAAAACTCTAAGTTTTCAACACATTTAAACCATGACATTATGAACAAATTACATGACTAAATTATTCAAAATATCAATACTTGTAGATTGAATGAAACATAAATTATATCTCTAAGTTATTGTTGCATTGTGGATATTCTAAACAATAAAGCACATCATAATTAAAACATATAATCCAATAAACATAAAAATGACTCATAACTTCATTTAACATCATATGGAAATCAAAATTTTTATTTCAAGATATGATGCAAACATCAGTTATATAAATTGTCTTAGACAATTATTCAAAACCACTCATATCTTCTTGCACACCATCAAAATTCACATCTTCAGATAAATGACTAGATGCAAATGAAGATGTTCCATATTCTTCTCTTTCATCAACTAGTGCCCCATCTGAGTCCACATGCATACCCACCATTTTAGGTTTCAAAATTCTTCTAGATCTACAACCAGGTTCAACAAACTCCCATATCAACATTGTTTCTTCTGGTGAAAACCTCTTTAGAATATTTATCGTCTTGAAGTGAAGAGTTCCTCTCTTTCTTAAATTGAAGTCATAAACAAATATGTCAACATCCTCCAATTTTAATCAACTACCATCTCTGGTTTGTACACACCATTGAATGGTTGTGTATTTTTGGCATTACAATGTACTTCAACACCTGCAATGTCTTTATTTTCTGTAATGACCTTTATAACCTTAGCAACCCAAAATGGATAACCATTGGCATCTCCATTTGTTAGCACTACGATTATGCAACCCTCCTTAATATCCTGTACTAAACCCATGTAAAGGTGTTCCATGGCTTCACATTGTGCACGAGATCTTTTGGAACCAATATACATTTCTCTTTCCTCTACCTGTGAAGAACCAATAATACCTTGAGATTGTTGTTGTTCAACAATGTTTCTTTCCTCATGTTCATTTGACACATTTTGTGGTCAAATAAATGGAGTTTTAAAAGGTATATCATCATTTTTTGTTCATGAAATGATATCACTTTGATTATTGAAAAAAGACTCGCACCAAACAGAATCAACAATATCAAAGTACTCATATGTATATCTAATACATTTTTTAATTTCTTCTAGGCAATCAGAGTAATTAATATCTCTCTCCTGCTTGTGTGCATTATGAACTTCAGCAACTGATAGTAATAACAATATATTTGACACAAATATTGGATGATATGGAATGAACTTCAAAAATACCAAACCTAATGACGGCGCCCATGCTGCAGTAGTTGAATACTTCTTGCCCCATATTAGTGTTTTCCTGATGAGCCTCATCATTGGGTAATTATATGGGCCTTAATTCACCTCCTAGCTTAGTTAAACCAACTATTCTCATAACTTATTGCATACTTTTGATTATATTTTGTTTATGAGATGAGTTAGAATTGGATATTTTGCTTTGTGGTCTAATGTGCATTTAATGCAGGATTAAAGGATAAACGCAAGGAATTTTAGCAAAATACCAAGGTCAAAACTCGAATGGGACAAGGGAGAGGGATTATAGGAGGTAAATCCTCCTCATTTACTACCCCTCCATTCGAATATTCCTCCATCAGCTCGGAGTGCAAACAACCAAATCATGAGGACTAGAAGGCAGCCGAGCAAGTGAAAGACAAAGCACCAGTTTATCTTGAGTTTGGGAGCCGAGCCTCCCTAATTTTAAGGAAGTCATTGGAGACTTTAGATGTATAAGTAGAGAGGCCTAGGACCTTAGTAGGATTTGGATTTTTGATTGTAAAACTCTACTCTATTTTCGAGTTGCAAGACTTGTGACAATTTTTGATGTAATCCATTGTTTTGGTAATAAGAATGAGTTTTGTTTTGAGCCAGCACTGAGTTAACTCAGAGGGCTGAATCTCTTGGGTTAGGGCCCAACCCTAGCAGCCAAGGCTCCTCTTTATTATACATGTATGCTAGTATATATTCATAGCTTAATTGTTCATTTTCTTAGTAGACGCATTTCCATTACAACAATATAGATTAGATCGGTTGTGTGATAGTTTGCTTCCATTTGTGCCTTCTTTCAAGTAGCAGGTTAGCAAGGAGAAAAAGGATCACCACAAGGTTTGTAGCAGGTGTCTTGGCCTCACTTCCTCCCTCTAGGACCATGACTTGAGGAACGAACCCTTTAGTAGCCCGAAAAATACAGATTTCTAGTTCTTGTATGAGCTTTGGAGTTTGTTGTCTTTGATTCAGTATTTGGTTCATGTTGCAAGGCAGATTTTATTGTCATCTTTTTCCAACTCCATTTATACAATAATATCTCACTCATACTTTTATTCCCTTCAACAACTTTCTTCACTCATAATATAGGCAATTGATTCATGCCTTTCTAGTTTATGAAAATGTATCTTGTTGCATAGTTATTGGAATACACACATGTTTTATGCAGAGTAGGTACTTCAGGAGGAGACCTAAACTTCATCACCAGTAGTCACCTTCCACTTCATCCACCTTAGCCATCTCTTGTTTCACCATCACCCTCACTAGTTTTTCATCATTTTTCATTGAAATTTCCCTAGATACATTGAGTGAATCTAGCCATATCTTATCTTGGATATTGACTCTTGAGTGCTCCCACACCTTCTAACACCCCATTCCACTCATCACACACCTTTCCCAAGCCTCCCAACACCTCACAATTAGCTCTTGGCTGCATCCTGTAGGTTTCCTGTGATTCCTACAAGATCATTCTGTAGGTTTCTAGTACATCCTGTAGGTTTTCCTGAAACGACCTGTTTTGAAGATGAATTCATGGGAAACCTCTATGAAGTCACAAATATCCTCCTAGGACCCATCCACACCATCCAACCACTTCTTAAAACCTTCTAGCCATCCTTAAACACCTTCCATCCACCTATCACATCCACAAGAACAATTAGTTTGCATACTTGATTTTGCCTAGAAAAAACCAAAAAAGTGAAAACATATTTAGTTTTGTTTTTATCTTGCACATTAGTATGGTTTGATGCTTTTTACTTCTACAGCTTAGATAGTAGCATTTGTTTAGTGTTTATTTCGCAATTCTGCTTAACATAGCTGCTTAAATGGTTAATTAGAGTATGGTGTGATTTAGCATTACATGTTGTTTTTTCATTACTGCAATAGTGTAGCTCTCTTAGAGTATATTTTCCCTTCTTCCATCAAAGAATCAAGCTTCTTCTGACTCTATAGAAGTCTGGCTTGGAACCCCAGTGGTCTCTCGCCAACTAAAAAGTGACAATAGGCAGGACCATCATTTTTACTTGTGGATACAGCACTATCACCTGCAAGTTTGTACGAACCCCAGGTTGATACGTAAAGCCGGTAGCCCAAGAGTTGCAACATCCTTGTTGCAATAATGGCGATCATCATTTACCATCAATTTTTTCATATGAAATTGATGTTGGAAGCTAATGTCATTAAGTTGTTCAATGCATTTCTCCTCACCATGTGATCCCAGAATAAACCCTCGCATGTCAACAATGTCTTTCAACACATCAAAAATAGGCTCTGACATGTATGATTTCTTAATATATTCAATTGATTATGGAAAGCTCCTAACATCCTTCCATCTCAATGTGACTAAAAAACGACTGAACATCTAAGCAATATGGTTATGAGTGTGCCCAACATTTTCCCATCACTAGTAGAAAATGAGAAATTAGTGACTAGGTGACTAAAAACGTTAGTCACAACAACTTTTCCAAGTGGAATACTACAAAAAATGAGCAATCTTAAGTGACTGAACTAAAAATGACTAACATAAATCACTAATTTAGTCACGGGTTAAAATGTGTGACTAGATAATAATTAATAAAACTAAAAATGACTAACATGAATGACTAATTTAGTCTAAGAACAAAAATACAACTACCTAACAAGTACTACAATAATATGAATAAGTTTTTTATGTTAGTCATGTTAATTGTGTCAAGCAATCTAAACTTACAAGTGATATGGGATTGAAAGGTTGTTAAAGATTGGTTGAAAGGTTATCCTTCCTTAAACACTTCTTCATCCTCACATGGTGTATAGGTGAGCCAACTTTGCATTATTTATCTCTAATAATTTGTAATTTAAAAAATATATTTTTAATAAAAAAATTATTTTATGTATTTTTTAAAAATCTATTCATTGAATCTAATTGGATCTAGTTCCAATTTGAAATTAATTTGAAGAGAAATTTTAATTTTTAAGACTATAATATAAAATAAAAACTACTTTAATTTCATATTAACTGACCTAGATCCATTTTAACCCCGGATCTATCAAGCGCCGAGAGGGATCCAATCTCTTGAGGTGCAAACTTTTTTTCTAGTGCAAAACTTGAGGAAAGGTTTGCACCTCGAGAGATTGGATCCCTCTCGACACTTGATAGTTATAGGGTTAATATGGATCTAGGTTGGTTATATAATATTATATAATATCTATATTTGTATTTGTGTCACTTTGTTATTCCCTCTCTCTATCTCACCCCCCAAACGTACACACACACTCTCTCCCTCTCTTCCCCTTCTCTATCTATCTCTCTCTCTTCCCCTTCTCTTCCTCTCTATCTATATCCTTCTCTCTATTCCCTCCTGCTCTCCTCTCTCCCTCACTCTCTCTCCATGACTCCCTTTTCACCCCCTCTCTCTCCATCTTTCTCCTTATATGTTTTTCTTATTCCCTCCCTCTCCTGCCCCCTCCAATTCCATCTCCCTCTCCTCATCTCTATCTTCCTTCCTCTCAATCCTTTATCCCCCACCTCCCTCTATCCTCTCCCGCCACCCCCCCAAATCACTCACTCACTCTCTTTCTCTCTCTCTCGTCCAACTCTATCACTATCTCCCCCCTCCATATCCTTCTCCATCTCTCTCCCTTCCCCTTCTCTCCCTATATATATCCTCTCCTCTTCTTTATCTTCCCTCCTCTCCTCTCTCCCTCACTCTCTCTACATCTCTCCCTTCTCACTCCTCTCTCTCTCCACCTCTATCTCTTTATGTCTTTTTTATTTCCTCCCTCTCTCTCCCACTCCAACTCCATATCTCTCTCTCTCTCTCCCCCATCACTCTCTATTGCCCCCTCCAATTCCATCTCCCTCTCCTCATCTCTATCTTCCTTCCTCTCAATCCTTTATCCCCCAACTCCCTCTATCCTCTCCCGCCACCCCCCCAAATCACTCTCTCTCTCTCTCTCTCTCTCTCGCTCTCTCTCTCTCGTCCAACTCTATCACTATCTCCCCCCTCCATATCCTTCTCCATCTCTCTCCCTTCCCCTTCTCTCCCTATATATATCCTCTCCTCTTCTTTATCTTCCCTCCTCTCCTCTCTCCCTCACTCTCTCTCCATCTCTCCATCTCTCCCTTCTCACTCCTCTCTCTCTCCACCTCTATCTCTTTATGTCTTTTTTATTTCCTCCCTCTCTCTCCCACTCCAACTCCATCTCTCTCTCTCTCTCTCCCCCATCACTCTCTATTTCTCTCTCTCCCTGCCCTACAACGTTTTCACTATCTCCCTCCATCTCTCTGCCCCCTCCCCAACTCTCTCTTAAATTTGATCCAATTGTATTGTTTTTAAGAAATGATCTAAATTAAAAAAATTAATTGGTTGTGAAGTATTAAACCTATATTTTGGATCAATCATGTCAAGGAGAATAAAATAATGAAAAACTTTAAAAAATGATGCACTATATTTAATCTATTATAATTAGTCAATTTGTTTGTTCTCATCCTTTGGATCCTTAGCTAAGATGGATCTATGCCGTTCATATATATATATATATATATAAAGAACCGACATAGATCCATCTTAGCTTAAATTTATTAAAACCTTAATTAATTTCTATGGGAATATTTTTAGTAGTGGTTAGGATAGAGGGTTTAGATATATCTCAAATTGTGACATTTTATCTTTTAGATTAAATTAAAAAAAATGTTGTAAATTTAAATTAAATTAAAATATTTTTACTATGAAAAAAGTTATGGTTTTTTGGCATGTGGTATTGATAAGCCATGGTATTGGCCCATGGTATTGTAACAAAAGCGATTTACAAGTTAATATCCATGGTAAAGTGAGGGTGAATATCCATGGTTATAAAATATTTTGATTGTGAAATAATTTATGTTTTTTGGGCATGTGGTATTGATAATCCATGGTATTGACCCATGGTATTGTAACAAAGGCTATTTTTTACAAGTTAATAATATCTACTGTAATGTGGGGGTGAATATACATGGTTAAGAATCTTGTCATATTGTTATAAAATATTTTGGTAGTATTTGACCCATGGTATTGCAACAAAGAATATTTTTTACAAGTTAATAATATCTACTGTAATGTGGGGGTGAATATCCATGTTAAGAATCCTGTCATATTGTTATAAAATATTTTGGTTGTGAAATAAGTTATGGTTTTTGGACTTGTAGTAGTGATAAGCTATGGTATTGGCCCATGATATTGCAACAAAACTTATGCACAAGTTAATAACAAAATCAAAATATAACAAATTGAATTTTATTATTTTTTATTAATTTAACTTTTTATTATTAATTGAGACCATATTTAAATGTTTACACTCATACCAATATCATTTTTAACTTCTTCTTTTTTTAATTTTATTTTTTCTATTATAAATATGTCTTTTCTTTTTCATTTCCAGTTTAGCAATGGGTTCAAATAAAATATCCATAGATTACAAATTGTTGGAAATAATACTGAGAGGGGGGAGGGGTGAATCAATATTAGCAAATCAATAAAATTTTTTAATTTCCATACTTAGATACATATACGCTACTTTAGTTAAGTGAACCCGCGTGTATACGCAACTGTGTCTAATGCAACTAGCGTATATCTAGAATACTTATGATTCAGTTAATCCATTAAATGTTGATCTTTAGTTAGTGCATCAGAACTTCATTAACCATATGAACAGTAAGCAGGTGCAGTAAAACAGAACATATCATCACACACAAGAAGCACACATGAACACCATGATATAAGGTGGAAACCCAATGTGGGTGAAAACCACCTGCTGCAAGTCGTCTTTATCTTCTTTTAATAAGAAACTTCTTTTTACAATATTTCTATACTGGTGCAATCTTATACCAGTACACAGGCTTCTACCTGCAGAAGGCTACAACCTTCTCTCGTTCTCCAGACTCTCCTGGAAGGGAGCTACAACCCCCTTAGCTCTTGTACTAGCCGATCCATTTACTAGTACGTAGGTGCTGGCCTACTGAAATGCTCCAACCTTCACTCATTTTCCAGCTGCTACTGGAAGGGAGCTTCCACCCCCTTAGCTCTTGTACTAGCTAATGTACTAGTACGTAGGTGCCAACCTACAGAAGGCGAAAACCTTCTCTTTCATCCTCCAGGTACCACGTTTCATAAATTTTAAGACTGGATACTCCTGAAGCACAACACCATAATCTGAAAGGCCACGTTTCATCCAATTTTCATACTGGACCCATCAATATCATTGAAGCACACAATCAATCAACACTAACATCACCAATCTCTGAATCACCCAATAATGAATCATTGAAACCCTGTCAACAACACACTCACCAGAACACATAATAGACAACAGAACTCTGCAACAATAACCAGATCCAACTGTAACTTCAAATATCATATCTCATAATGTATACGCTACTATGCAGAACCAAACCATCATACATACGCGCTTTCATAAAAGCCAACCCGCGTACATATATGCAGATACTTACTCATAACTTTGCAGTTGTTCCAGACATTAGTCATACCCAGATCATAACATTCATACAATAAAACATGCGTCAATAATTCAGATCTTAAATAAGCATGATCAAACCATATAGAGATGATTCAAAGCATTTGATCCCAATCTACCCTTAGGCCTTTTTCTTCATCAACCGCTGAGATTCCTCGATCAAGCAAAGCATCATGAATCCATAACCTACATACTGAATCTCATACTTCATCAGATATTCAAGACTTTCTCAATTGCCTTTGCCTAATGATCTTCTTCTCCTTTTATAGTCTTAGGCCTTACTCAATACCATGGTCCAAAACCATTGAGAAACCAATACTAGGGACCTAATACCTGGGTTCAACACTTCTGATGCAATACCAAGGACCAAAACCATAGGTCTAAATACCACAGACCCAAAAATAAGCTTTCCCACACGTACACGCTTTTCCGTGCATGAAAGTGTGTGTTCAACGTATACGCGACCTTTGATCAGCAATCCCGCGTGTATACGCATCTTTGTATATAGTGAACCTGCGTGTATAAGCTATGTGTATACCCTACTTGGTATATAGCGAACCTGCGTATATACGCGACTTGGTACATAGTGAACCTGCGTATATACTCTTCTTTCTTCATTCTTTATAGTCTGATCATCAATTCTTTGCTACTGACCTGTTGCACTGTAATCAGTCATCTTGCCATCAAGGACAACACTTGTATCATAATGCCAACAATCTCCTCCTTTGGACTTGATGGAAAAGCTTACTTGTCATACTGAGAACTGTCATCTAATTCCTTTGAGCTGTCCTGCATCCCATGTCTGTCACATCTGATATCTCTTCTGTAGATTCATCTAGACATATATAAGTGAGTTGTTCTTCTACGAGTGGGTTGCCATCAAGTACAATACATGCATCATAATGCCAACAAAGTTATGGTTTTTGGACTTGTAGTAGTGATAAGCCATGGTATTGGCCCATGATATTGTAACAAAACTTATTCACAAGTTAATAACAAAATCAAAATATAAGAAATTGAATTTTATTATTTTTTATTAATTTAACTTTTTATTATTAATTGAGATCATATTTAAATGTTTACACTCATCCCAATATCATTTTTAACTTCTTCTTTTTTTAATTTTATTTTTTCTATTATAAATATTTCTTTTCTTTTTCATTTCCAGTTTAGCAATGGGTTCAAATAAAATATCCATAGATTACAACATCACATTGTAGCACTGCATTTTTCTCTGCCTTGTTGATATCTATGTGGAAATTCCAGAAGAAGGAATAGCATCAAAAGAAGGAATAACATCAACATGATTTATGGATTTCAGGGGATTTGAACCCCAGATGGAGTTTTCATGGGAAACACCTTAGGATAACATCAACGATTAGATGGAGGAAGGGCAAGGTCATTGCATGTGGAGATTTTGGCCATTTGTATATGGGTATGAATTTGGACTCTGGAGAGTTCTTCCTTTTTACTAAAGATGATTGCTTTTCTTATGGGTAAATAATTTCGAGGGTTTATATGATAGAAATCATAAATTTCATCTACAGTTGAGGGTTTAATGATTATGATAATGTAGATTTTGATTGCGGCCAACAATTCATCAAAAGACAATGCACAAGTAAGCATTTTGCATGTCCTTATTGTACAAAGGGTTTAATGATTATGACAATGCACATCTTGATTGTAGCCAACAATTCATCAAAAGACAATGGACAAGTAATCATTTTGCATGTCCTTGTTGTACATATCAGTTCGCTCCTCCCTAACTTTTCTAGGGTCAAAAGGCATGAAATTTTATTTTTTATTTTCACCTTTTTTTTAGTGGTTGATTGTTTGTGTAATGGAATCTACCATGCCCAAATTCAAATGGCTCGAGTGGTGCAAGAAATTTTTTTGGTAGGATGAAAATACTGGACCTTCCTCAAACAATGTTACATGAAATTAAAATTTCTTGTAATCATGAACATAAAATATTTTCTGTTTCATCCTTAGATTTTGATCTCAATGCTTACAATTTTAAACCATGTTACTATATTTTAAGTAGAATATACTTAGATCCATTAAACCTTACAACTCTCCAAAGCTTAGGTTAATTTTAGCTAAAAAGAAGGAACTTGAATGGATTTTGCAATTTATACTCAATTCTTACAGATAATGATTAAAAATGGAAGAACCCAAATGGTTTCTTAACTTTTACCCACCCATCAATTTCCAAGACCTTTACTATTTTTTTGAACCTAAATAGAGAGAGTAGAAGAAGAAGAGGAGCTTGGATGAGGTGGACCCTGACCTTCTTGATACTTTTCAAAAGTTTGGCATGCCCTTGACTAGAAGAAGAGATTGACCAACATTGTTGTAGATGTTGTTTTTGACAGTGTTTTCATTGCTACCATGCATAGGTAGACTCTATAGGCAGTTGAGGTTATCTTTTGTTCGTTATAAGAGGTAATTTAGGAGTATCTTGATCTAGTTAGGAAGTAGCTTGGCAGGGTTGTTACTCCTACTGATAAATATTATGCTGCATTGTATTTTTTTTTAGTGATAGATTTTTCTATTAAATCCATAAGTACACTTTGTCACCCATGGAAATATCCACTTATTTTAGGATGAATGAGATGGAGACCAGGCAGTTTGAGAGGAATCTTATTGTTGTAGATGAGAGGAGTTCTATGAGGTGAGAGGAGTTTTGTGACATATATTGAAGGATGCACTGCACCATTTTATGACACCAATCATCTTCATGCCACAGTAGTGGATCTCTATTGCAATGAGGGAGCAACGATAAAGTATTCCACTTTAAATAATTGGTATGTTGGGGATGAGGAATGCAGACATGGGATTGATAATTTTATTACAAAAATAGGTTTGTGCGATGGAGAGAAATCCAGGATTTCATGGACCCGAGTAGAGATTGGTTCGAATATCACCAGGAAATACTCAAGCATTGTTTTGAAAGGCGTTGATGAAATTGGAGAGTTCTATTCTATTGCCTTGAAAAATAACTAAAAATAGGGGGAGATGTTGGCTTAGTGGGCCCTGACCCAGGTTCAGAGTTAGTTTTTCCAAACAAATCCCTACACTACTGGCCCTTTCGGCATCAATCCATGGTGCGTGGACTAAAGTCTCACCTGAAGCAGTATGGGGGGATGCTGCAACCAAGTTTCTGCACCCAAAGATTAGTGTAATTTCATTTTATGTCCTAAACCCGCCTTTGTGCAGATCGATAAGCCTTTAGGGCTTATCGATATAAATTCCCTTAATCAAGTTCTATACCTCCATGAACGTTCACGACTGTCTTTCGCGAACCCTAAATAATTGAATCAACCACTTATGCGCCTCTGTGATTACCCTTAATCCCATATTTACCCATATTAGTTTAATCATTCGATAACTTTAACATGCAACAAGATATTCTTCGTGTAAATAGTTACTATTAGTTGCGTTCATATGACAATATAAATCATCTAAGATCACACATCAATACAATATTAATTCATAAAACCATCATTCATCATAACATAATAGTGCATTCATTCATAACAGAAGGAAATAGATAAACACAAGAATTTCTAGAATAATCTCTTTATTAATACTTCAGTTCTGCTTACAAACTCAAGACTTCCCTACACACTCAGCTGCAGGGGTCCGCGCACTCACCTATGGACTCTACTCTAGGCCTCTGCGCACACAGCTGTAGAGCCTCTCTTCTACTCTAATACTTCTTCGCTTGTCTGCCTACTGACCCATTACATTCATCTTCATCATCGCTTTCTTCCCTTAGACTCTCTAAGGCTCTCTTACTTATACAGTCCCATGGTCCGCGGACCATGGGTAGGTCTATACAAGCTGACACAACTTACATAAAATAAGGGTAACACCCTTTATGACACTTTACTATCTATGTGCTCCGCGACCACAACTTGCGGAGACTTTACATTCTTTACAATAAAACTTGGGATTTTTTTCCCAAAACACGGGCTTTTGCCCCAAAATTGACCTTGTCCCAACAGGTCCCCAACACAAATATCGTGACTCACCCTCAAGTCACTCTGTTGGCATGGATATCTTACTGTAGAGACATCCCAACTCTACTTGTGCCACTGCTATCTTAGCCGCGCTCTGCGTGGTTGCCTATTTGATCTAATCCACAAACTACTCTGTTGCTGGTCCTGCACTGTTGTCCTTGATCTTCTGCTACGTTCTTTGTAGGATTGCCAACTTCTCCTCAATGATGGCAGAGATAACGTAGGCCTCATCCAGCCAAGGCCCCAATCTGGCCTTGAGGACTGCCTCTTTCCTCTGCATTGCTTCCACCTGTTCAAGCAATTGTTTTGCCTCATGCAACTTGGCCAATCATTGTGCTATAGTGACGATGCGCATAGTCTCTCTCGCTTCATCATACCGCTACTGCAATTCATGGGCCTCTGTGTTTAACCTCTGCAGGTTACGATCTTCTCGGAGAGCCGTGACTACCTCCATGGATTGTTCGAAGAGCGTGGTGCAATCCACCACCACAACATCCACTGCTGTGACTCCATCCTTTACAATGGCTTCGCATTGTTCTTTGACCTTTGGTGGTGTTGAAGGCTGTGACTTCAACTCTAACTCCATGATTTTCATGTTCAGTTCAAAATGAACCTTGGCCACTTCTGTCTTCTTGTCGCGCACACGTGCAGCCAACTTCCTGATCTTCGCCTCCAATGACGCTTCCTTTGGATATGCAGTTCAGGGACTGTTCTTCATGCCTCAATGACCACAACTACAAGTTGGTCGTTCTACACCTGAACTTTCTTCTGGGCCTCTAACACTGCTGATTTTTCCACAAAAATCTATTCATTGTTTACTTTGTACTCACTGATTAGGCTCAGCGCGCGCTACTCCTGGGCCTTAACCTATGCTATTACACTTGCCTCTAGTGTGTGAAGCAACTCATTGGGGGGTGTGGCCAGGTTGAGGCTAATATTCTTCAAAGTGCTAAAAATAGCCTTGTT
The DNA here is from genome assembly GCA_031772625.1 of Pinus tabuliformis. NCBI lineage: Eukaryota > Viridiplantae > Streptophyta > Pinopsida > Pinales > Pinaceae > Pinus > Pinus tabuliformis. The sequence goes on along the minus strand of CM062819.1, from coordinate 933,884,804 downwards.
AGCGGTCGTCTCTGCGCTCAAAGCTCCATCAGGTAGCGCGACTGCTTGAAGATCCAATGAAAAAACCAACTCTGCTGCTTGAGTGGTCCCTGGTGCCAAACTGGTTGATGCTGCGCTGCTCTGTCCTGCACCTGCCTAGAGTCTAGTCGTTTGGATTTGCACCTTGCACAGAGTCATTTGGATGTTGCTCAGTTCCTGCTTTTGCTGCTGCTCAAAATTTTGCAACAGTTATGCTATTGTATCCTGCACCTTGTCTCCAATTTCATCCAAGTCACCATTCATCAAAGTAATTGGATCTAGCGACGACTTGGTGGCTTTCATCTTCTTTCGCGGTCCTTCCTTTTCTTGCTCCCTGTATCACTTTATTCAGAAGGGAGTGCTTTCCTGCTGCTCACCACTGCCCTACTCTGACTGTTCTTCCTCCTCTGTTTGGGGTGACAGAGACTTCTAACTTCTTTCAGAGCCATGCTCTTCCTGCTCTGCCTCGCGGCACGCTCCGCTTCTACTCGGGCCTTTTCCTTGGCCTCTTTCTTCCTCTTCTCAACCAACTATTAAACCTTCTATTTGGCTGCTTCCTTTTTCTTCTTCTCCATGGACTTGCTAGTCCCTGCAGCCAGGTCAGAAGGAGAATTCCACTTTGTTGGCCAACGCTTGATGACCTCTTCAATAACGTCATCCGTAGCAAGGTATGGTAGGTTGAACCATTTTTGCTCGGGGTCCTTTCATGCCCGGATGTAGATATGGTGTAAGTCCGCTTTGAACTCCACGCACCTCGAAAGTTGCTCAAACACGGTTGGTGAAAACCGTGGTTTCTGGTTGATGGCCATGTGAATGCTCGCCTCCATCAGTACCCAAAAGAATTTTCTCTCTTTGACCTGCACAACATCTTTGGTGGCCTAGAGAGATGATCCATATAGGGAAGAATTGCAGGAGTACGATTTTTTCTAAAATTATATCTATAGGCAAGTCAAGGAACTACTACAAGGGATTAGTGCAGGTGCAACCAAATTCTCATAATGCAAGGAATTTTTCACATTGTGATTCGATGCTCATCGGTGATGCGGAAGCTTCAAATACTTATCGTTATATTAAGGTACAATTTGAGTTGGATTCTAAACTCTCTAATTTCATTTATTGATATTCCTTCTTGTGTCCTTGTCTCTCTTAATTTCATTGTGGTAGGCTTGGAATGGGTTAAAAAATCAAGCATATCATTGAGTAAAATAAACACCCACATGTCACTACATGTCATTGTTCATACTCTCTGTTTTTGACACAATTATAAGTGAGAAATATGATGTGTGCACAACTAAAAATCCTAGCAGGGATGATGAATCCAGTCCTAGCATGGAAATTGAAACCATGAACCATAAAATATCAATAAATTTGTGACACGGCATAAAAAACAAAATAAAATAGACAAATCTTTAAAATGTGTGAAATGGAGTATCATTAAAAATGGAGTATCTTTTAAAAATGGAGTATCTTTAAAAATGGAGTTATTAACCGAAGATAAAAAATGTTAGTCTCTTAAATGACTGTAAAAGGTTATTTAGAATGTTATATAGAAGTTACATTTCACGTAACTATAATATTCGAACTCCATTTTTTTATATAGAAGTTACATTTACGTGTTTTAGATATAAGTTACATTTTAGATAGCTATATCTACCCTCACATAACTCTAATATTCGAACTCCATTTTTTTCACACATTTTAAAGATTTGTCTATTTTAGTGTGATTATGAAATTAAATAGTTGATATTGTTTAAGACATCTCCTATTTGCAACATTTTGAATTATTAAATGGGATCTTGGGTAGGTTTTTTTTTACTACCATATATCACGTTTTAAGTAGATGTTGTTTTATAATTTACCCAAGAGACTTTAGGAGAAACCTTGAATTACATGCTTGTTTCCATTATACATCTAATATTTGCAACCTTTTCCATGTGAAGAACCCAATAGCCCATGTTGAACATGAAGAAAGTATCTCAAAAATTGGGGAATATCAGTTATTCTATTTCCAAAGGGTGATAAATCCAAAGAAGGCAATGACAACTATCATAAATGTCTTTTGTGGGGTTGTATTTAATGAAATCTCGCTATAATTTGTTACTAAAGTAAATTAATTGATGAATTTGAAGCTTGAAGGTAGTGTTTAATAGGTGTTGCAAGGTATCTCTATAACACTATCTATCTACATGATTCCAATGCCAAGAGATGGTGTCTCAATAGCACTATTGTCTAGTGACAGGTGATAGATGTAGATAGCTTTCTCATATCCTACAAGTAAATCATATCATTATGTTTCTATGAAATCTCAGAATGTGTTCAAAGTTTGTCTCAAATAAGGAAATATGTATGTACTCTTGAATTTATCTATGTTGTAATAAGATCAAGAATAAAGTTGTCATTGCAAATAATTGGGATCTACCATGTAAGTTTACTTTACTACATGAAATTCTTGATTTGTTAGATCCCAACTAGTTAGGGTTGAATTTATTTTTGTTGTAATGAGATTAAGAATAAAATTGTCATTTTAATCACTAAAAATACCATGTAAGATTTATTCACTACATGAAATTGTTTATTTGTTAGAGCCCAAATTATTAGGATTATGAAGAGTCCTCTTTCATGACAATATTTATGAATTCTCTATTCTTGCTCAAAGAATTACATATTACAGAAAGGTGGAAAATAAATGAGATGCAATTGAATGGTTTCTATTTTAAAATGCGTGGAGGGAGTATAAAATCATTTTCCGTTGCCTTCATATATTTTGGAGCGCCCACTAAAGTGCTTCATTTTCCTCCTAGTTAATTCCATTTCTACTATCCCAGTGCTTCTAGAAGTCCTTATCCAAAGTGATCTCTTAACTATCTTCACTAGTCAAAATGGCTAATTAGTTACTAAAAAATGACTAAAATTTACATATAAATGACTATTTTTTGGTTGGTGACCAATAATAGCTAATTTACAATATCTTATAACGTGACCAACCTTTAGTCGTTTTTAGCTTAGTCATTAATTGGTTGTCTCAATTTTATTATCTAGTAGTATATTTAGTCATAAATTTGGTCATTAATTTAGTCATTGATTTAGTCATTAATTGCCACAATTAATGACCAAATATACAACAAAATATATTACTAAATGATTGCTTGAGAAAACTAATTAATGACTAAAGAAATATGACCAAAATGTTGGTCGTGTTATAAGATACTATAAATTAGCTACTAATAGTCATATATATGCAATTTCTAGTCATTGTTTTAAACCAATTAATAACCAAAGAAATATGACTAAATTTTAGTTATGTTATAAGATACTGTAAATTAGCTACTAATAGTCGTATAAATGCAAAATTTAGTTGTAATTTGTAATCACAAATTTATTGTTTGCAGTAGTCATTTATCTTTTTTTGGTAGTTTCATATTCATTATATAAATGACTACTTTAGTAGTTTATAGTCATTTCATTTAATTTCATTAACAACCATTACAAGCAACTAATTTAGTCATATATTCATTTTATTTGTGATCATAATTAATCAACATAAACTACTAATTTAGTAGTTTTAGATTAATTTTATTCATTCATTATTAATCAACATAAATTAATTAGTATGATTTTGAAAATAAAGTTAAAAAAAATGTCATACAATGTACATGTTCATCTAATATGAAAACACAAAGTTACAAATGTTAATTATAATACTAATAATATCAAGTGAAACTATAAATAATTTCAACCACGAAAATTATATTATATAAAATGTCAAGTATTACAATATGAGTTTCCAACTTAATATTGGTTGGAGTAAAATTTACACATGAAATATTGTTTCATCACTTCAAAACATTATCATTGTGTTGTCAAGGCATTGCAGGTGAATTAACGAACTATGAGGACTCGACCATTAGTCTATGTGTATGTCTTATGTGGGATATTGGCTCTACAAGTACCACTAGACCATTTCTCTTCTCTCTCTCTTTAACTTGCATTTTGTCTCTCTAGTATTATTGTTCTCCTCTTTCTTTAATTCCTGCTTCTTAGCATCAATACTGAGTTCCTTTTATGAAAAATAAAGAAGATACAATGCAGAGTATAAGACATGAAAGACAATGAACACTAGAATATAAAATAAAGAAAATGATAAAGGATTTATATGATATATACCTTAACATCACCAATATTGCCAATGCTATTTTTCACCATAAAAGCAAGAAACTCAGACAAGTTTTCTTCAGCTGGGTAATAATGTCCATTATGTGGCCAGATGACTTGTATAAACAAAGAAAATAAAACATCACCATAGAAAATAACACCTTAATAAACTTAGTATTCAACCTTCAAGTAATGCTAGGCACAATCATGCCAACTAAGTTACATTCTAAAAAGCTCAAGTTGTAGATTACTTATACAGTGTGGGAGTGCAAACAAAACTCCTAGAAAAAGCCAAAGCTAAATCTAGAATAAAATGAAATGAAGTAAAAAGGATACAATAATAGGATAGCCTTGTATACATGTATATAACTGGATAATGTAGAAGGCTAAGTGAATAAGTCCAAGGTTAGAGGTCGATGATGTCAAGAATGCCTAAGTTTGATGATCATTTCTTCAGATAAGAACTACTATTTGGGTCCATTATGACATATGAATAAGCCAGAGAGTCTATATCAAATTATTAATGTTTTTCTTATATTTATGGATCACTACAATATAAGTGGATAAATTTCAAAGGCAATTCCATTCCCATTGTGGTACTGATCTGTGGTACAATATATAAGCTGTGATTTGAAGAAAATTTACAACATCGAAAATATGTAGCAATCACCACTAGTAATCCCCCAAATAGGATTATTTTGGAATGTAAATTTTAGATTCCAATTACTATATTATTCTTGAATGGAAAATCCACACTGAATTCTGACACCAAACTTCCAATTTGAGGTAACACTTGTGGCCATCCTCAATCATTCAAACTCAAAACATCAGTGATCATTATAATGAAAAGATAAAATAAGAGTAGTTTTGATCTGTTTTGCAGATTTACATGTGAAGCACCAATAGTTTTCCCATATTTACCATACTTGAACTTTCCAAGATATAACACATCGATTGATATTTTACAACAAATACTTGATTCAATATAAACAAGAATTTAGCAAATTACAACAATACCACCAATGTTTGATCCTTAATTAGTTCAAACTAGTTAGCACAAAAACTTCAAGAAAGAGCAACAAGTAGAAATAACAAATACATCAATTAATAATCAATCAAAAAAGGATAAGTTTTTTCGTTGAAGCTTGATAAAAAACTATAAAGTATATTGACAATCCATTGCAAATAGTGGTCTTATTCAAAGATAAATACTACCTGGAGAACTCATCTTCCGAATTCTTTGCTCTATCCTTAAAGCTTTATGTTATCCTCAAAACAGAATTCACATTCAATTTTTAGGTTTCTGAAGCTTCCCAAAGGCCTTGCCAAATGAAGTTGTGAATTTCATTGATTTTCATAAAATGCTTCTTGTACTAAAGGAATATAGTTTGACCATGTGATAGATAATTCAAGCAAGTAAAAAATTGTGTACAATATTTCTTAGAAGACTTCATGTTAAAAGGAAAATTTTCATATTTAAGATAGAAAAAGAATCTTAATATAGATGGTCAATATTACAAAATCATAGAGTGGATATAAAACTACATGTAGAACTAAAAAATCCTAATTGCAATATAGTTGATTGATTGTTCTAAGTGAATCCAACTAGATACATACAAGTTTTCATTTTTCATCTTTCTTTCCCATATCTTTATTGGACGTGGAAGATAACTTGCATTTATCTCACAAGGTTGTTTTAGAAAGAGTATATGTTGCATTCTCATATTCCACACTTTCTTTTCCATGAACAATTGCAATAGGTATTGGAGGAATTAGTTGCTACATCAGCTGAGTTGTCAACTTTCATTTTCTCGATTTTTGTTTTCCTACATGTGCATTATTTGAGTTTTCCTTAGTGGAGTTTTAGATAAGAAAACAATAGGTCTAAAAAGAAAACATTCATCATGAAAAACAATGACTAATTATATGATTCCAACCCATATTTCTTTATTTTTGGAAGAAAACCAGTCAACTATGCTCAACTGACATCATTAAAGTTATCCAAAACCAACTTGGTGGACATTTGAAGTTCTGCTACATGAACTTGTTCCTTTGTGTGGATAAATTTATCTTTATGTGTGGAAAGGGATATTAACTTTTTTGAGAGTGATGACTTATACTTACCATAAGATTTTACCATTTCCAACTGATTTTTTAGCATCTTGACAGATAATATTTTTTGTTGCATCTCAATTGTGTATGATCTCATTGCCCCTAACATATATGACCTACGCATGAGGCTATTGGTATAAAGAATATAACACATACCCAACAATATGAAGGGAATTAATGATTATAGATGTCTATGGATCAATGTTATAGCTTGTAGGAGTAGTTGGTTGTTTCCTAGAGATCTTTGGGAAGGCCCTAAGAGAATGAAGCTAGGACTGGTCAATGGTCCAAAATTGGACCCACTAATTTTTTTTTTTCTTTACAAGTAGCCATGATGAATGTTCTTAACCCTTATTTTTATTATGTAACAAGGTGTGAATTTGGATTAGTAATGCTCCTTAGTGGAGATACTTAATTACTTGTGATATTTTCCAAAATTTAACGCATTCCCTCTATTCATTATATTTCCATTTTTCTTCTTTTATTCCATTGTGTATGCTCCCATCCGTAGTGATAATACATAACTAAAATATTTCCATGAAATCATTATACTGTAAATAAATATGCCCTAGGCCCAAGGTGATTAATATGATATTGTTTGCAAGAAATATGAATATTATATTGCAACAAAGAAACACAAATGTGGTCATAATCTAGCAAGCCAACCAAAATAGGAAATAAGAAAAATGTCAAACATGGTTGAGAGAGATGGAGATGAATATATCAAAAAGTGATATTTATTTGTATCATAAATCAAGTAACCCTGCATAGATCTATCTTAGCCCTAGATCTATCAAGCACCAAAACAGATAAAATCCTTTGAAGTGCGAACCTTTCCTTAAGTTTTTGCACTCTAGATTTTTTTTGCACCTTGAATCTCAACACATGATAGATACACGATTAATATGAATCTAAATTGGTTTATATTTTATTACTAATACATCAACTTTATATATTTATGGTTTTTGGCACACTAGAGATGTAGAATATAGAATGCACCTCTCGATGCAATGGAAAATGTGAGTGTATTTAGTTGAAAAACTATAAAGAGAGGATATACTCTAATGGTTTAATTACAAGGCTAATATCATAGAAACTAGAGAAATAAAGAGCAGAAAAGAAACTGAAGACATAAAAATGAATTATGAAAGTTTTTAGTAGGAGAAGTTGTTGATATCTTAAGCCATGTTCAGTCTAGCCCAACCATAAGACAAACAAGTGACTCAAAGGGATTTTAGAGACAATAGTCCTAAAATAGTTTAGGAAAGATTCAAGAAAACTAAAGGTGAGCAAGAAAAAGAGTTAAATTTATGTTAAAACACAACAGAAAGAATATAAAGTGTCCTTAATCATCTAATCGCATGTGCATCCCCTATTCTTCATAGACTATAACCAATGTAATATCCCATCCATGAATTCACATTAACAAAAACCATCATGCATTTGAGTAGGCACCTTCACACCCTTGGTCTACAATGTCTTTCCTACCACTACATGCACCAAATTTATCTGATAGGGTCATTCATAAACCCTCTCTACTTGGAAATGAAGTATTAGTTCATTGTTCAAGTCAACAGGAAATTAATTTGTCCACTAGGATTCCATTTTTAATGTGATTTGCCCCACCTGAATGGCACAAATTTAAAAGGGATGATACTAGGTAAAAGTCCTAGGTGCAAGCTCTTAGTGGAATCAGTTGAAATAGATTCCCATGGTTCCCCCATCGATTTAGTAAAATTCAATCAATTTTTGTAAAATAGTACATGATTGGCAGCAAAATTCAGTCTTAGGAGGTATTTTTCCATTTTGATTAGTGGTAGGCAATATTGTTTTGTCTCCAAGTAGAAAATGCAAAAACGAGTTACAACACATAAACATCATAATTCAAATGTGACATATCTCCTACCCTATACAAACTCTTACATGAAATAGGGCACTCATCTATTTGATTGTAGACAATGAATATGCACCTCGAACTACAACATTTGATGAGCGTACATGTAAGGATATACACCATGAGATATTCAAAACCACCACATCCAATTGTGTTATCCCAATATATACCCTCTTAAATGATGTAGTGTTGTGTTTATTAATTGTTATTAATTTGTATCAACGTATCCGTCATGAATGTCCAATGTTAATCACTATTATGTTAAGCTAAATATCAAAATGAAACCTTCACTAATATGCACTTCAACAGAGTAGTTTACAATGTATCATCCAATATATATTAAAAGTTAGCTTAAATACATAGCACTTAAATTTTCATTTTAAGTTAGCTTGCAATTAAAACGATATCACAAAGACATTAGGGAAACACAAAACACACAAGTACCTCTAAGCAATGTTAGTGCCCAAATGAGGGATAATATGTTACAATTATAGAAAAAATTAAAATCTCTGCCTTAAGCTGATGAGAAGACCAAGGTATATCTCTCATGTAGTTGATTATAGGGATAGATATGTCATGAATATCCTCCTATGCTAAATACTATTGTGCTATGCTAAATATCGGAACGCCATCTTTATAAATGTGCATTTTTAATAGAGAAATTTGTAATGTATCTTCAATATGCATTACAAGGATATAGTGGCACTCATGCTAAATAAAATCCTCAAAAAGGGTTATGCCATATTAATTTTAATTTAGAAAGCTTGTTGTGAAGAAGACATCACAAAGTCAACAAAACCATCAAAATGGAATATGCTACTTTACTTTTAATTAATTTTCTTATAGACATCACAAATACAAGAAGAAACCACAGAGTGGACAAGCACCCTGAGCAATTTTAGTGCCTAAACAAAGAAATACACATTGCAATTTCACTAGTAAAGATTAAAATACATCCTGAGAAGGCTAACATCAAGACTACGATGAGATATGCAGAACAATCCAGGAAAATGAAAATTCCATAAGTGACCAATGCCCATGTGGGATTCCTTGTATTACAGTCAAAGCATATCTGCCATGAATAAAAATAACATCAGATCAAATGATATCTACAGGCAATCATAAATACCTATATCGGTCTAGTCTCAAATTACCCAAATCACATTAAATTTTATTGTGAACGATAAAAAATAATGCACCCTTTCTCTAGTGAAAATATTTTGTTCCCACTAAAGAAATAAATTATCCATAAATAATTTTAAGAGAAAAAGCATAAGGAAATATGAATAGAACCTTGTTTTCAGGTTTTACCTAGAGCTTTCTAAATACAACATTCTTGTCCATAAAACCCTTGGTAGCCATTGGTGAATGATGAAGTAATGATCAAGCAATTCCCGGAGTGCTCAAATTGCAAATATTGGAGTATTATGTCTTCGAGCAAAGAAATGCCTTCTTCATGCGAGCCCTCCTCAAGTATTACTTGACTCTTTTGTAACGATTTGTATAATTTTGGTAGCTGAAAATGTAAAGTGGTTTTTCAAATTATTCACAGTTGTATGTATAAATTTATGAATAATATAGCCTTCCTATGGTTCTTGCATAATACCTTGTAAATGAAGGTTATAGTTATGGATTTTCAATAATTTAGGTAACATAGGGTTTTAGAATTCCCCGCATAAAAATATAATTCAAACAATTTTACTGGGAAAAAAAATTGCTAGTCCAATTTTGGGATTTTCAAGAATTTAGGTAACATAGGGTTTTGGAATTTCCCAATTTTATTGGGGATTTTTTTCTTGCAAGATCCAGGCCAATTTTGGGTCATCCCCACAACGTTTTGGCCATCCTAGCTACGACCCCTTGGTAGACGATGCCATTTTTTATTAATAAACTAATTTAATTTGTCATGTGGTTTATATTCAAATTTGATGGCTATGGTTGGATAGTCAATTCCCAACATTTTTTTATTATTAATAAATTAATTTAAATTGTTATGTGGTTTATATTCAAATTTGATGGCTATGGTTGGATAGTCAATTCCCCGCGTTAATTTTTTTTGTTGGTTTCCTTTGAATTCATCATTCAAAAGAGGTTCCATTACAAAATTTGGACATGTCTATGGAGCTCCCATTAGAAAGTTGGGACTAATTACTAAAGAAGATAGAGATTAAATTTGATGGTAATTGTTTAATGTATTATTTTTTCAATAACGGAAACACCCAATATAGAGTAGATGTGTAGCTGTAATGCAAGTATGTAAACAATTTTAAATATCAACTTAATTAAAAAATAGAAAAAAATTAAAATTCATAACTCGGATGACTATAAACATTTAAATGTTGGGTTAATTAATAATAAAAATTTACAATAATAAAAATCAATTTGTTCTATTTTGATTTTGTTATTAACTTGTAAATAGGCTTTGTTACAATACCATGGGCCAATTCCATCACTTATCAATACCACATGCCCAAAAAACATAATTTATTTCACAATCTAAATATTTTATAATCATATGAAAAATATTTAGATTGTGAAATAAAATATGTTTTTTGGGCATGTGGTATTGATGCAGGTGTCATTCGTCCTAGCATTAGTCCTTATTCATCCCTAGTGGTCATGGTGCTCAAGAAAGACGGAGAGTGGCGGATGTGTCCAGACTTCAGGGCCCTCAATAAGTTGACAGTCAAAGATAAATTTCCCATCCCGGTGGTTGACGATTTGCTGGACGAACTCAATGGGGCTCAATTCTTCACTAAGTTGGATCTTCGCTCAGGCTACCACCAAATTCACATGAAGGAAGTCGACATTCCCAAGACGGCATTCCGAACTCATGAAGGCCATTATGAGTTCCTGGTCATGCCATTTGGTCTTTGTAATGCCCCTTCTACTTTTCAGAGCCTTATGAAGCACCTTCTTAAACCATATCTCAGGAAATTTGTCCTGGTCTTCTTTGATGACATCCTCATCTATAGTGGCACTTGGGCTGCACATCTTCACCATGTAGATCTACTCTTGCAACTGCTCCGCCAACATAAATTATTTGTCAAATTGTCCAAGTGTTCGTTTGGCATGGAATAAGTTGAGTATATGGGCCACATTGTGGGGCGGGAAGGTGTCAAGGTGGATCCCAAAAAGATCCAAGCAATGCAAGAATGGCCTCAACCTAAGACCTTGAAGAGCTTGAGAGGATTTTTGGGACTCACCGGCTATTATCACAAATTTGTCCGTAACTATGGCCGCATAGCGAAGCCCCTCACTCAAATCCTACAGAAAAATTCCTTCTTCTGGAATGAGGAAGCCCAACAGGCATTTACAGCCCTCAAAAATGCCATGTGTTCCACTCCAGTCTTAGCACTACCTGACTTCAACAAATCTTTTGTCATTGAATGTGATGCTTCAGGGACAGGTATTGGGGCAGTCTTAATACAGGAAGGGCGACCCTTGGCCTTCACAAGCCAACAACTAAGTGGGAAGAATCTGGGCCAATCTACCTATGAAAAAGAAATGATGGCCATCTTACATGCAGTCGACACCTAGCGCCCTTACTTATTTGGGCGACGTTTCCGAATCCGCACAGATCATCACAGTCTTAAATATTTTCTGGAGCAACGCCTATCTTCCCCACAACAAAATAAATGGCTAGCTAAAATGCTGGGATATGATTATGAGATCATTTACAAGAAATGGAAAGACAATAGGGTAGCAGATGCATTATCTCGCCAATTTGAGGAGGAAAGTACTCTACTAGCAATTTCCCTCCCCATTCCAGAATGGATTGAAGAAGCTCATAGAGAATGGTTTTCACACCCAGGGCTATCTCAACTCATTTCTCAATTGCAGGTCGATCCAAATTCCATCAAGGGCTACTCCTGGCAGGATGACATTCTTCACTACCGGGACAGAGTAGTAATATCACCAACATCAACCCTCAAAAGTCGCATATTGGCCGAATTGCACTCATCCCCCATTGCAGGACATTCGGGCTTTCAGAAAACTTATGCTCGCACCAGAAGATCATTGTTTTAGACCAACATGAAAAAGGACATCCTTACTTTTGTCGCAGAATGTGATGTCTGTCAACACCACAAAGGAGAAACTGTCAACACACCAGGCACATTACAACCATTTCCCATTCCGACATCAATTTGGACGGAGGTTTCAATGGATTTCATTACAGGTCTTCCAAAATCAGGGAACAAGTCAGTCATCATGGTGGTGGTGGACCGCTTGTCAAAGTATGCTCATTTTTGTGCCCTACCCCACCCGTTTACACCAACTTTGGTTGCGCAAACTTTCATGGATCAGATATTCAAACTACATGGCATGCCCACTTCTATTGTGTCTAATCGCGACCCGATATTCACTAGTAATTTTTGGCAAGAACTCTTCAGGCTACAGGGCACTCAACTAAAACTCAGCACTTCCTATCATCCGCAAACGGATGGTCAAACCGAAGCAGTCAACAAATGTCTAGAAACCTACCTCAGGTGTTTCACTTCAGAAAAGCAACACCTTTGGGTACAGTGGTTACCTCTGGCGGAATGGTGGTATAACACCAACCATCATGCCTCTACTAAAATGACTCCTTATGAAGCAGTATATGGTCAACTTCTGCTTTCCCCTATTTCTTATCTCCAGGGATGCTCCAAAGTACAAGCAGTGGATCAACTCCTACAACACCGCGCCACCATGATCGCCCATCTTAGAGAGAATCTTCATCAAGCTCAGAACTGCATGAAGCAAGAGGTCAACCAGCATCGCTCAGAGCGCCAGTTTCAAGAAGGGGACCAAGTCTTTTTGAAGCTATAACCATATAAGCAAACATCACTCAAAGACAAGGGGTGTCAGAATCTATCTCCAAAATTCTACGGACCCTACCAAGTACTTCAGCGCATTGGAGAAGTGGCTTACAAGTTGGCTTTGCCACCTACTACAAAAATCCATCCAGTTTTCCATGTATCATGCCTCAAGAAAGTCATTGGGAACAATTGACGAGTTCAAACCAGTCTACCTGAACTGGACGACGAAGGGTCAATCTGGCTTCAACCCGAATAGGTCCTCGCCACAAGAGACAAGCATCTCCGCGACCGTATGATTAAGGAAGTCCTCGTCAAATGGAAAGACACCTCTCCGGAAGATGCAACTTAGGAACCAGCTACTATTCTTCAACAGTTTCCGCAGCTTCAGCCTTGAGGACAAGGCTAGTCTTAAGGGGGAGGGCATGTTAGGGTCCCACCCTAACCCCCTTACTTATGTCTTGGGATCACGTCATAGTCAAAGAGTCAATAAAGCCCATATATTTTGTAAGTGGTTAACCCGAAATTAATGACGGGACCACAGTTAGTTGCAAATGGGCCGTAGCCGTAGTATTAGATAGATGGTATTAATAAAACTCACGGTATTGACCCGTGGTATTGCATGTATGAGTCATATATAAAGGATAGAGACTCCCTGCGAGGAGCATCGTGTCTTATTTTGTAATCGAGCTCTGCTCTATTGGAGGTTGCCCCCTCGAAGAGGCCTGTGAACATTGCTCTTTGAATAATAAAATCATTGCTATTCTATGTTCTGGGTATCTTTTCTTTGCATATTCTGTGTTCTGGGTATCTTTTCTTCGCATATTCTGTATCTGGGTATTATTTTGCAGGTTAAGAGAATAACAGCGGGGGGGGGGGTGTGGGGGGCGGGGAGGAGGGAGGGATATAGTGACAAATATGGAGGGAAGAGAGAGATAGGGAGAGAGAGAAGGGTGAGATGGAGAGAGGTCAAGGGAGAGAGGAGAGGAGGGTAGAGAGAGATAGGGAGAGAAGGGGAAGAGAAAGAGGGAGACACATAGATGGAGGATAGAGAGATAAGGGAAGACAAAGGGAGATAGTGATAGATTTGGAGAGAGAGAGAGAGAGAGAGAGAGAGAGAGAGAGAGAGAGAGAGAGGGAAGTGGGAGAGAAATGGGGAGAGAGGAATCAGGAGAGAGAAGGAGAGAGAGATGGAGTTGGAAGGGGAGAGAGAGAGAGGAAAGGATGAATAAACACATAAGGGGAGAAAGGTGGAGAGAGAGAGGTGGATAGGAAGAGGGAGGATAGATATGAAGAGATTGTGTGCATGTTTGGGGGTGAAATATAGAGGGCGAATAAGAAAGAGACACATAAACACAAAAATAGATATTATATAGTATTATATAACCAACCTATATCCATCTTAACCCTGGATCTATCAAGCACTTAGAGGGATCAAATTTCTCAAGGTGCACACCTTCCCTCAAGTTTTGACCTACAAAAAGAGGGTTTCACCTCGAGAGACTGGATCCCTCTTGACACTTGATAGATCCGAGGTTAAGATGGATCTAGGATAGTTATATGTATTTGAAGTTTTTATGAGGAAAATCATACTTGGATATTTTGTATAATTTTAACATAATTACATGTATTTTATGTATGGTTTTGTATAAATTATAAATATATATTTTTCATGAAATTTATTTTTTCACATCAATACCAAAGCATGGAGTGTTTAACATAGGGTTTAATGGGTGGCACAATGTTCTTGTAGGATTCAAGGTAATGTATTGAAACCTCATCAAACTTTCATACAACACAGACAACATTGTGCCTACCATGTTTCAAACCCCATATTCACATTCAACAAGTTGTGTGCACACCTAGGGGTTCACATGCCTATTATGAGGAATCCCAACCATCATAAAGCCATCATGGAAGCCCAACATTGACATATGGTACTAAGAAGAAAAATAATGATCATCATTGTTATGAAATTAAACCATCTTTATCAACTAAGAAAAGTTTCTTATAACTGCATGTATTCCTACGTAAATTATGTCTAATAACTTGAGTGGTGGGAAATGCCATAATTTTTTTCAAATAAGAAAAAGATATCATTTTTGTATTAATATTTAAGCAAATATGTAATTTACATCATCTAACATATAGTAAATTTTATTTACATGAATGACATGATATTGTAACATGTTCAACATCTAATGTTCGGGAAATATAAAAATCCCCATAGGATTCAAAATAATTTCATAAGAGTCTAGTACTGTTATGTTCATAATGTATGTTCAAACTAGATAAAGAACATGGTATCCAAGTTAAAATCTAGTATCCTAATTTCAATGGATATGACCCTGATAATAAAAAATGTAGATATGTATGAAACGTTAAGTTTGCAACTAAAGGAAATGTGTCCTCTACTAATTACTCAACACTTGTCCTTGTATATATTCTTTATAATGTATTTGACCTAGCTTTAAGCCCACTCCCATTTTGGATAATCTATCAATATTTTAATGTAGTTCCCTGTGAATGTGATCAAAGGGTATAACCTTGAAGGTTTTAATCAGCTCCATAACTCTAATAGTCCATTTATGCAGTAAGGAAGTGTTTAAGGAAGTATAACCTTTCAGCCAATCTATAACAACTTTTGAATCCCCTATCACTTGTAAGTTTAGATTGTTGAAGTGACATAAATAAAATGACTAACATAAACGACTGAATTGTACTATTGTATTACTTGTTAAATAGTCATATTTATGTTACTAGACTAAATTAGTCATTCACGTTAGTCATTCTTAGTTGTATTACTTATTAGCTAGTTGTATGTTTTAACTCGAGACTAAATTAGTTGTTTATGGTAGTCATGTTTAGTTAATCACATAATATTGCTATTTTTTGGTAGTATTTCACTTGGAAAAGCTACGGTGACTAACTTTTTTAGTCACTTAGTCACTAATTTCATCATTTTATACTAGTGCTTGGAGGGAAATTGATTACTTGATTGGAACCCACAGATTACAATTTGATTAGGAGAAAGGGATAAGAAAGCTTCATATTCTAAAATATATTTTGCAAGTTAAAATCATATTGAACGATTTCCTTTCAATTTAATTGATATGGCAATTAATCGAGCATTTGTTAGGATTTTGAGACCTTTTTCAATGAATATTTTGTTTATTTATTTTGAAAGTTATATTCTCAATTAAAGAAATTAAGGAAAAGGTGAAAATGATGCAATCAAAGGATTTTATGTTTTAGTGCCTAAGAATTCCTTGCTAATGTGAAGGGCTTGGTATTTTCTTGACTCAAGATTAGTCGCATTTGACTTCCTATCATTTCTTTTAATTTCATTATTGTTGTGTTTATATTTCTATCCTTGAAGTTAGTTATCTAATGTGTGTGTAATAGGAAGTATTAATTACTAAGCACTCTCAAAGGTGATATTGATGGATGAAAAAGTTTAAATGTCCCTACTTGACACTTTAGTATTACACGATCATGCAAAGAAATTATTAATCAGTATTAAAGGGAAGATGATTAACATGAAATGTTTCTTGGCTTGTCATATAATTATTGAATTTTGGCCCCCAATAATATATTTGAGGCTACTTTTTGGTTGTTACTTGTGGATCTTCGCTTTGGCTCAGAAAAACATCGAGGATAAATGTCCATTGCATTAGCATTGGACATCATCAAAGAGGAATTCACAAAAAGAAATAGAGGACATGGGAGCAATTGGTACAATGAGAAGATAACCGCTAGAGAAACACTGAGGCACCATAATTTCTTTTGTATTTAGATTCACTTGAAATTAACTAGTCACAAAAAGTACCCTTTTTTTTTCTGAATATTTTCATGTATACAAAAATACTTAAAACACAATTTCAAACTAATTATTCAAACTAATAATTAATTGATAGTCATAATTTATAATTAAATAGTATGATATGATTAATATTATAGGACACAACTATAGGGTCAGACTGTGAGGGGCATTGTGACAATATATGTACACTTCTCATTGTATTAGACAATCATCTCTTAGAGTGTGATATCCATCCAACAAAATGTACTCCCATAGGCCATTGTGGGATTGAAATTTTTTCTTTCAGTGGACAAGTGGTGATATATTTTCTTAGGCCTTAGTGTTCTTCTTCCCTAAGGTTTTGACACTACTCATAGCTAGCACCTTCATTCAACCAAGTGAGGTACTCATTTTAGAAAGTTGAATCATTTTGTCTCCATAATCCAATATGATGTTGGATAAATATCATGATCCTAAAAACATAGGCCATAATAATGAGGAACTTTTACTATGGGCAAAAGAATATCCAAATTTAAGGAACATGACTCATTTAGAACAAGAAATAAGGATATTTTTTACACTATTTTTTTTTTCCATTTGTTTTCACAAGTTATCTATTGCCTGATATTGTTAACATGTAACTTAGTTGGTATGATTGTGCCTAAGAGTTTGTTGAAGGTCGAATACTAAGTTCCTAAGGTTTTATTTTCTATGGTGAAGTTTTATTTGCTTTGTTTATATAGTTCATCTAGTCGCATAGTGGCTAGTATCGAATGTTGAGGTATATGTCGTATAAATCTTTTATAGTCTATTTTATTTTATATTCAAGTATTCATCATCTTTCATGTATTATACTCTGAATTGTATTTCCTTTCATTTTCAAGAGAGGAACTCAAAATTGATGGTAACAAGCAGCAATTGAAGAAATAGGAGAACAATAACACTAGAGCGACAAATGCAAAATGAGAGGGAGAAGAGAATCTGTCTAGTGATACCCATAGAGCCAATATCTTGCATAAGACACACTCATAGAGACTGATGGTCAAGCTTTAAGAGTTGGTGAATTCACTTGCAATGCTTTGGCAACACAGTGATAATGTTTTGAAATGATGAAACAATAATTCATGTGTAAATTGTTGTCCAACTGATATTAAGTTGGAAACTCATACATTAATACTTGATATTTATATAATAAAATTTATATGGTTGAAATTATTTATATTTTCACTTGATATTATTTAGTATTGTAATTAACATATGTAACTTTGTGTTATCATATTAGATTAAAATGCACATTATATGGCACTTTTTTTAAAATTTAGTCGCAAAATCATACTAATTAATTTATGTTGATTAATAATGAACACATAAAATCAATCTAAAACTACTAAATTAGTAGTTTATATTAATTAATGATGAACATGAATAAAATGAATATATGACTAAATTAGTTGTTTATAATGACTATGAATGAAATTAAATGAAAATGAATAAAAACTACTAAATTAATTGTTTATATAATGAATAAGAAAATAACAAAAAATATAAATGACTACTGCAAATGATAATTTTTTTATTAAAATGATGACTAAAGTTTGCATATATACGACTATTAGTAGCTAATTTATAGTATCTTATAACACAACTAAAATTTAATCATATTTATTTGGTCATTAATTAGTTTCAAATGATGACTAAAATTTGCATATATATGACTATTAGTAGCTAATTTACAGTATCTTATAACACGACCAACATTTTGGTCATATTTCTTTGGTCATTAATTGGTTTTCTTGATGATTCATATCGTAAAATATTTTTTTGTATATTTGGTCATTAATTACGACAATTAGTGACTAAACCAATGAAAAATTAATGACTAAATATACTACTAGATGGTAAAATTGAGGAAACCAATTAATGACTAAGCTAAAAATGACTAAAAGTTGGTCGTGTTATAAGATACTATAAATTAGCTACTATTGGTCATCACCTGAAAAATGGTTGTTTATATGCAATTTTTAGTTGTTTTTTTAGTAAATGATTAGTCTTTTTGTACTAGTGCATTGAAGACCATACAACCAACCAAGTGATACTGAATAAAATTTCCCTCTTGTAAATTTTTGGGTGTGCAAACAAAATGTGGTAGAAGTGTTTTCTTCTGGTCCATACCATCAATTATCAAACCCAAATATTTATTTGGATTATCATAACACTTCTTTCGATGATTGTACAACTTTTTCCTTTCACTTGTTTGTTTTTTGTGATGCTCTTGAAGCACTTTGACAATGGAATCTACAAAGCATAAAAGAAAGTCATTAATAAATGAAATTTCATAGTTGATGACTATACAATTTTAAAAGTTAATGTTATGAATTCTTACCTCTTTCTGCCCCTTCACATTTATCCCTTTTTTATTTAAGAGAAGCACATGTACTGCAAATCCCCATCCTTGTATTCTTAGGAATATGAACATTGTTGAATTCTTTCTTCCATATCTTCACAAAATATTGATATGTAATAAATCGACTATTTTCTTCAACACCTTCTGCATATTCTTTGTATAAGTTGCAGCTTTCTTGTCTTGAGAAATTATCTAGAATATGTATTGTCTCTCTATTTGGCATACACTCTACATGCTTTGAAAAAAATTATTTCATCCATGACATTGTAGTATTTGATAATGGTCCAAACTATTATTTATGACGTACTTCTGAATAAAATGTGGGATCTTTTTCCAAATTTTCTTGGATTCTTGACAAATGAAAATTACCCATTGAATGAAAATTTTTGAAATCCTTTCTACAGATAAATAAAGACCCAATATGATAATAATAACTTGACAATGTAGATTTCATGTACCCCACTAAATATGAATTTTGCATGCTTTTATTCATTGACAAATATCTCTTCCTTTTCTCCAATGCAAACTTGAAAACCATATGTTTCAATCAATCCTTTTGACAACATTCACTTGAAATGAGAGCACTGATAGAACTTATTCTCGTGAAAAATGTTGCTCTACCTTTTGTATAACTAGAACATATTCGATTGATATGAAAAGGTATGCTCCTACTCCTCGATACAATATTTTCTAGAAACGTCTCCATCATTGAATCATCATCTACATAAGCATTTTCATCATCATTATGAGGAATATTATCCTCATTGTGATCATTTGTGATTTTGAAATATTGACTTGGAGGATATTCTTCATCTTTCCCTTCGTTAATGCTACCCTCTTAGTCCTTAGAATTAGGATTAAATGGAAAATTTGACTCTTTGTTTATTGGATATTATTCATCATATACATTGTCAGTGTTGCTCTCATAGTCCATAGGATTAGGACTACGCGGAAAATGTGACTCTTTACTTACTAGAAATTCTTCATCTTGCCCTTCGTCACTACTGCTCTCATAATCCTTAAGATCAGGACTAAGTGGAAAATGTGACTCTCTATTTACTAGAAATTCCTCATGCTTCCCTTCATCACTACTTCTCTCATAGTCCTTAGGATTAGGAGTAAGTGGAAAATATGAATCTCTATTTACTGGAAATTCATCATCCTACCCTTTGTCACTACTACTCTCATAGTCCTCAGGATTAGGACTAAGTGGAAAATGTGACTCTCGATTTATTGGAAATTCTTCATCCTACCCTTCATCATTATTTTCTCATAGTCCTTAGGATTAGGACTAAGTGGAAAATGTGACTCTCAATTTATTGGAAATTCTTCATCTTGGCCTTCATCACTATTGCTCTCATAGTCCATAGGATTAGGACTAAGTGGAAAATGTGACTCGATTTATTGGAAATTATTCATCCTGGCCTTCATCATTGTTGCTCTCATAGTCCATATGATTAGGACTAAGTGGAAACCGTGACTCTCTATTTATTTGAAATTATTCATCATGATCTTCATCACTGCTCCTCTCATAGTCCATAAGATTAGGACTAAGTGGAAACTGTGATTCTTTATTTATTTGAAATTATTCATCCTACCCTTCATCAGTGCAACTCTAATAGTCCTTAGGATTAGGACTAAGTGGAAGGTTCTATTCATAGTGAAATAATTTTCGTTATATTCATCAATAGGAATAGAGTTGTTACGCGACAAAGATGTTGATGCTTCACAAAGTGAAAATTCCCGATTAGAGGAATCCATGGATTTCAAACAGAAGAGGTTGAATGATACAAATGAACTCTCTCCTAATGATAATATATTGATTAAAGAATCAAAATTTCCCTCCAAAAATTTTCACTGAAAATTTTCCCTCCAAAAATTTTGTTTCATGTATTTCCCTCCAAAATTTTCTTCTACAATTTATTGAAAAAGTTTAACTAAAATTTCCCCCTGAAATTAATATTTTAAACTAAATATTTTACCTAAACTAATATTTTACTTAAATTATATAGCATTCACTAGACAATTGAATATTTTTAAATATTTTTATTATATCTTCTATCCCACATTTAAACTAAATTACTATATTGTCATAACAGAATTTATATATTAAGCTTTTATATAATAAAAAAATACCACATTCACCATGTGGTAAAACAATTCCATAATTTCCGCTATATCATAAATTTCATTATCACTATTCCTCACATCACATCAAGACTTTTCGAGGTTTCGTTAAAAGACTTGGAGCAATTTTGTGGAGCAACTACATTGTTATCGACAACACATTCAATGAGAGATTATCACATTTGAAAGGTTAGTTTCCACTTTTTTGAGTGCAGGTTTTAAACTCACATAGGTTTATTAGGTAGTTATGTGTGAGTTGGGTTTTTATGTTCACGCAGAATACCAAACAAAAACACATTCTAGTAAAAAAAAATTTAACTTTTTATTAACGAAATTTAGATTCCTTTTAC
Organism: Pinus tabuliformis; assembly: GCA_031772625.1. Taxonomy (NCBI): domain Eukaryota; kingdom Viridiplantae; phylum Streptophyta; class Pinopsida; order Pinales; family Pinaceae; genus Pinus; species Pinus tabuliformis. The sequence goes on along the minus strand of CM062819.1, from coordinate 933,863,146 downwards.
AAATTAAAAATTGACATGATCCAAGCTTACCCAACATCCCCCTGGCAGGCAGGGGCCCTCTATGTCAGCACTGGGCATGGTGACCTCAGTCGTGGGCATCCTGGCTATGGGCGTGGCTGCTTGGGGCAGAGCGGCCCCCTGGTAGGCTAGGGGCCGATTCTCGAAATCGGTCCTTGGCCTACCAGGGGGGCACTCTACCTCGGGCGGGCATGCCCGGGACTGGTTGTGCCCGCCCACACGTTGTGTGCCTATGGGTGGGCACGCCCAGTCATGGGCGTGCCCACCCGCGACACCCATCCCCACAACCCAGCCTGCCCAAGGGGTGAGGGATGATTCCTGGAATCGACCCTCACCCCTTGGGCGGGCTAGGCCATGGGGGTGGGTGTCATGGGCGGGCACGCCCAAAGCTAGATGCACCAACCCATAGGCATAGGGCTATGGACTGTCGTGGTCATGGCCGCCTATGGCATGACGACATTGGGAGGGCACGTCCACAGGCACAGAGCGTGCCCACCCGCGGCACGACAACATGTAGTATGTCTTCGTGCCGGGTGCACTAGCCTCTTGCCATCCCCCACCCCCACAACGAGCCCACCCAAGGGGTGAGGGATGAGTTAGTGTGCGCCGTGGGTGGGCACGCCCATGGCCAGGCACACCCGCCCACAGGCACAGGGGGCCGATACTCAAAATCAACTCCCTAATCTACCAGGGGCCGATTCCCAGAATCGCCCCTTGGCTTTTTCCCTGTGAAGGCACGCCCAACCACAGGCATAGGCACGACACGACACTAAAGCACAATGACCTCCTAGTAGGAAGGGGGTTGATTCTGAGAATCAACTCCCTACCTGTCGGGGGCCGATTCTGAGAATCAACCCCTTGACATGTAAGGAGTTGATTCTCAGAATCAACCCCTAGCCTGCCAAGGCACCAAGGGAAAATGAAAAGATAAATACGTTTTTCTCGAAGGAATGGATTTTTTTTTTTTGTTCCCTGTATGAACCTAACATCCAACTTGTCATGGGGGTCGATGTGCATGTTTCTGGTCTTTTTTCATTTTTAGATTTTGTTTTGTTTTGTTTGTTTACTTAAGCTATTGGTTTTTTTGTAATTTATTGATTTATATATATGTGTATATTTTTGCAGGAAAATGACATCAAGGAAGATTTATGTGAATCTTTCTGGACCAAAGACTGCTAAAACTAGAGGTGGATCCTAAAAAAATACTGTTGAACGAACCCGACCTGAGCTAATAACTACAAATCTAGCAAGTGCCTCAAAGGATAAGAAGTTGATTTCTTACTGGAAGAAATCACAAGAAGTGAAGCATACAGAACTTATATGGTTTGTGAAAGATAGAGAAGGCGAACAACATCTGCAGATATATCTATATGTTGATATCCCTAACGATAGTGGAAGTTATGAGGTGTTGGGAAAAGTACTAGACATGTGTTTGATACCAGATACTGAAGTTGTTTATGTACTTACAAAACTGCCCAAGGCACTTAAAAAGATTAGATATCAGTTTTGTATTGTCAATGTATGACATGACAGATGATTCTACAAAGATGTGTACAGAAATCATAAATGAGATTGCACGAGATATCGTAAGTATAGTTATTTATATTTATACGTTTTGTGTTATTGTAATTGTATCATTATATCTTTTATAACTTAGTTTTTATTGACATATGATATTTTGTTTGACAATTTTTTTTTGAAAATACTTCAATTATATGTTGGGAGAAATTTATTTTATAGAGCAAGATATTATGAATGTTGTCAGCAGTTTCTACTTAGGGTCGGAAGAAGATATGACAAACAAGAAAAAAAAGTCATTCATGATGCTACAAAACTACATCCAAGGGATCAACAAAGAATGTCTATAATGGATAAATATAGTAAAGCTAGAAATGTTAATTTTGAAGAGGAGGAAGTTGAAACGGAAGCTAAAGAATATGTTTCCATTACTGAGATGAGATTAGAACTGATCTTAGAAAGGGGAAGAGCCATAAAAGACCAAAAGCAAAAATTCCCAAGAATGTCTTTGTTCTAGTTGATGATGAGGATGCTACTTATCTAGAAGAAAAGAGAAGGAAGAAAATAAAAGTTGATCATTCTAAAAAAGTCACGGCTAGTAGTGCAGATCCTAGTGAAAATTCCAAAGAAAGCAGAGAAATCATTACACCAGGAGTTGATTTAGAGAATGTCATTATTAAAACAAATCAAAATTCCATTCGACATCACTTGACAAAGACAAAATTAATTGAGGGTGGTCGTACATTTCAGCTTAATGTTAGCTAAATCTATAAGCCAAGTGAAGGACAATTTAAATATCAAATTAGAAATCCACACCACCTGCATGTTCACAACTTGAAGACATTGATGATGTACAATCCATATGCTCATGTGGTTGATTATGTGCTTCTTGTTGATCCAGTTCAAGTTCCCAACAAAGAAGCATTTGATAAGTCAAAATGTTTTGAATATAATTATTATGTGCTTGGGGGAGCCATTCTATAGAAGCTCAAAGGAAATTGATGGAGTAATATCCCAATAACCCACGTTTTGAAAAAATGAAATGTATCATTTATGCTGGCTTATCAGATACAAAAGCAAAGTTATTGACATGGGATCATAATGAATATAATGAGTATAGGATGTCTATGACTTTCATCCAAAGGGTTATGTTTATTCATAATGAATTTGAAGAAAAATGTGGTGGGGATAAGGCAAAGGTTAGTCTAGCGTTTTAGAAGGAATGTTGTATGGAAATAGGCTATCAAATTGAGGAAAAAACCAATTCAAAAGACGGTAAAGTAAATTATGATATATTCAAAGGTATGGATAACATTTTCCAGTTTCATTTAGAACTGGAGAGATATGGGAATTGATTGATGATATTTTTAGCATGTGGAAGAACATTGGCATTAAAAACCAAAAGGTCAAAAAATCTAAACCATTGATATGTAGCAGTAGTAAATCATGTCTTGAAATGAAGATACTTCGAGAAGATATGACTATCACACCTTGGAGATGATAGCAAGGAGTTAAGGATGAAAACATTGTTAAAACAATATTATCTTGTGTGAAGTCAGGGGAATTATCATTGGATGAAATGTGTGAGGAATTTCAAAAGTAAGTTTGTTGAAATACTTTTACTTATTTCTAGATTATAATTTTATTTTAAATATAACATCTTGTTGTTGGTAGTATTTGTTATACATATAATTATATTAACTTTTTTTACTTTATCTATTCAGTCACGAGGTTTACATGAAAATACAAGAACAAGTGGTTAAATTGTTGAATAAATATAGTTGGGATGATGTTGTACGCAACTACCCAGATTTAAGTTCTACATCAACACTACAAGATGTTTATCTTGCATTTAAAAAGCTATGTTGATTTATACATTCATTTTTATTCATTTATATACTACTTTTATTTTATAACTTATACATATATTTGTTTATTTTATTAAATATGAAGAAGGATGAAAATGGAGCATCAGATAGTTTCAAAAGATTTATTGAAAAAATTAAGATGGAAAGGCTGAGAAAACAACATCTTAGTAATGTTGAACTTGATCCAAGTCTTACTCATTTCATTTGGAATGGGCTTGAGACTATTCAATATTAAATAATACAAGGTGATTGTGAAGACATTGCTAAAATCATACCTAAAAGGGATTATTCCTTAGTTATTGTAAATATTCCCCATGGTTTCAAGATCCCAAACATTGACTATGAAAGTGACCCTTATGACTTATCAATATCTTAGTAAAGTGGTTGCGGGATTTGTAGAAGTCACAATATCTCCATTATAGAGATTTGTGACATCTCATTCAAATTCACAATTGGCAATGTTATTGACAAGCTTCAAAGGGAAAACAAACTCAAGGATGCAACTTACAAGGTAAGACGTTGAAATTGTATGTTTGATTAATGTTAAAAAAATCATTTATATACAAGTTAATGGAAATTTTACTATTTCATGTTACAGGCAAAGGTCAAATCTTATTAACTATGGAGATCAACCAATTATAAGTGATTGTGAGTTCATCCATGTTGAATGTTGGACAAAAGATGATAGCTATAAGCCTATGCTTCTTAATCGAGTAGATGGAAAGAGTCATAGCCAAGTATTGGTTTATGATGTTGTTGTAAAACTAACATATGAAGATAAAGAAACAAAATGAAAGATAGTTAACATTTATCAAAAACCATAGTCATTGATTAATGATCTTATAGACTTATGTTCAAATGAAGGAGATTGGGTTCTGGATTTATTCTTAGGGTCGGGTAAGTTTTATTATATAAAATTGAATTTCAATATATTCTTTCTTAATTTATATGTGATTATACTAATTTACTTCATTATAATTCATTATTTCTTTTGTGCTTGATAATTAGGTACAACACTAGCATTTTGCCTACAAAAAGGAAGAAAATGCATTGACATTGAAAAAGGCCCAGTACAATGCAAATATATTTAGCAAAGAATTAATTCTCTTCAATTTCTTCCAGATGCAATGCAATAAATTGGGTTGAGGAAAGGGGATTTTAATGAATCACATGTGGCAAAAAAGGAAAAATAACCTCAACCACCATTAGATGGAATGATTGGAAAGACATACATTGGAAGATTTGCAGACATCAAAGATCCATCAGAAGAGGAAAATGAGTAAACTGAAGCATAAAATATTGTGGAAGAAGACAATGATGAAACTCTAGAAGATGAAGAGTATGGATTACATGATATTATTGATTAAATTTAAGTAATGCTTGGAAATCAAGCTCACTTTTTGTAACTATTAATTAGTTATACTCGCAATGTTTTGATTTTGACATTCTACGAGAAGAATAAGTATTTAGTTAATGTTGTTATATGTTCAATATTTGTATTATGTGATTTTTGCTTTAATTTTTATGTGAATAATTCTTTTTTGAAAAAAACTGTGATTATTATTATTTTTTGACATGAAATGCATAAAACAAAACTATTATTTAACCATTTTTTGTTAAATTTTTCCTTAAAGAATTGTGATTTTGAAATGTAATTTTTAGCAAAAAAAGTCTCGAAATGTGTAATTTTTTTGTTATATTTATGTTCAAAATGTTTATTATTATGTCAATTGTTAAAAATTTATTGTTTTTTTAGAGACAATTATTTGATGTGCATTGAAAAATTAATTAACGATATATAAATATGTAGAATATCGAAACTTTAAATATCGACCTTTTTCTTTAACTATGCAACAAAATAAAGATCTCACTACAAAAAAAAAAACTAAAAGAAAAACAAAAAAAATATGAAGAAGAAGACTACAAAAATTGTTAAATTTAGAAAATAATTATTCACATTTAATACATTAGAAAAATTAAAATAAAAAAATAAGTCTTTTAAAAAAAGGGCTTGAGGCTGCATCAACACTTTTTAAAATTAGCCTACAAATCACTAACATTTTAAAAATAATGTACATAAAAAATTAAAAGTGTCAAAAACTATGATATCTATATATATCTATATATATATATATATTCTAAATCAACACTTTTCAAAATTGGTTGATTTTTTTGCTACTTCAAAAAAACAGGTAATCGTATCAGTTTCTGTTTAAAAGTTTATGTTGTTTTCCATAATGAATTGAATACACATAATAAATGATAATCTATGTATGAAACAAAGTCATATGAAAAAAAAAGGCATCTGCAAATGAAATCCCTTATGTAAACCACTTCAAAATTTTTGGGTGCAGAGAATACCACTTGATTCCTAAAGCGCTTATCAAAATATTTATACCTAGCAGCAAAAATAAATGAATTTGACTCCTGTGAACCGCAACATGAAAATCCATCTACAAAGAAAAGAAAGAAATTGCATACAGAAATTGGCTTAGTTCATGATAACATATCTAACAAACCTAAACATTTAATCACTAATAAACAAAGAAATGAATATTCCAAGATTTAAAAAGACTCACAATATGTAAAAGCATAGATCCTGATTATTTAACTGTTAACTATTTTTTAGATTTTCGGCTTGTTGAAGAAATTTCTTTAGCTTTTCCTATATGTAATACTTCATAAGAGAAACTGTGATTTCTAGTTTGACACGTTGACTAAATATCTCCTTCTCAATTTCCTTAGCTTCTCCTTGCAATTACATAGCTAAAGCAAAGTTCTGTTTATTACCATTAACAAAGATAATTAGTCATTTGCTAATTTCCTATGTACTAAAATCAATTATGTTATTGAATTTTGTTTCCTTTGATTGCTTTAGCTTATCCAATTCAACCATCATCATTTCTCTTGAATTTCTTTTAATCCAAAGCCACATGTGATACATGGGCCATTCAGATCTTTCACAATCTATACAGCCTTGACATAAGGATTTTCTTTTTGACTCTCTATGTTTTCACATTCAGAAATAATGTTCTCCACTCTTTTGATTCTACAAGACCATGCAACTTTGATATGCTTCATCTGATTAGCATTCAATAGTTCATTTCCTTTTTTCTTTGGATCAGAAAGTAAATCAAGTCTTTAATGGTTAAAAGGAAATAAATCAGTGTTCACAAAATACATGTCTCCTTCGATAACACGTTGAACGTAGTCAACAAATGACTTACTTCTTTGTACTAAATGCTCCAAATCAAAATTTTATTTCCATACATGTTCAATGATTTGCAATAGTTCACATATATTATTGATAATATATGTTTTCACCACTTTAAGGAGATTGATAGGTTTATCAAATCTATGTGATGTTCCAGGTGTAGAAACTACCAACAATGTTGTCTGTATTACCAATGGATTCATCAACAAAGGACTCAGATTTAGAACGTCTTCTAAGTCCTTTATTCTTGTTTTTAGTCTTAAGTTTTCTGCTTCTTATTGGCTAGTAGATTGTGCAAGCACATCACTAGTAGCTTGATGTAGTTTCATGATCAATGTGGTTGCAATTCCAAACATATCAACATGCATTTGTTTTAGTCGAAATCCTTTTTGTTACAAAGATTTACTTTCTCAATATTTAATTTTTTATTTCCCCTGTCACGCTTTTCATTTTTCAATGTGAAAAAACATCATCAAAAGTAATAAATTCTTCAACAATTTACCGCATTGTTTTCTGATCTCTGCAAAACAAGCACGAACTTAATCAAGTAGAAAGACACTGTCAAATTCTAAGTTTATAACTCCTCCAACACCTCCTCTTTTCATAAGACTTCTGGAATTGGATGATTCACCAATATACATTATTTTTTAAATTAATCTTCGATTAGTCTCTTTGTTTTTTTGCTACGTGATAGCTTATCGTGAACCAGTTTCATATTTGTAGTGTACCTTGTATTTTTTTCACTCGAGGATGAACTTTCATAAGTTTTATTTGTGAAACGAACAGACTGCTGTGTGGAATTACTGATGCTTTATCCTTTGGTAATTTCTTTAGCATCGATGACTATCCCTTGATTTTTTTCTGATGCATTTTGACTTTCCTCGCTCTACTTTCTAAATTATGAAAACAAGTTCTTGTACCCAATAGTTTCCAATTGTGTGCCAAATAGACCATCCTTATCAAATGCTTTAATGGCTTCAACTTTACTTAAGTTAAAAGGATGCAAAGTCTCTGCAAGCTCCATAACATGAGCCACATTCTTCCCTATGATTTTTCCAACAGTAAATGGAAAATAAATGAATTGTCTTATCTTTTTGCTTTCAAGTATAATAAGCCGGTCACGGTATTTCCTACAAACTTTAGTAACAAAATATGTATCTATAAAAAAAATTAGCAATAGTAGTGACATACCTTGAAATCCATAAATTTGAATTAGAATATTACTTTCTCTTTCTTCATGCATACCTTTCCCCACAATAAAACTTGTCCCTATGCAGATATTCGATGGGGCTCTTGTTTAGTTATCATGCAACTAACTTGTTTTACAAAGACATGTTGAGTTAGAAATTTTTTTAAAGAAGCATTATTTCAATAGCCTAAGATACCAGAACTGCATTAGTTCTTGATTCACATTGAATTTAGGATTATACAACAAACCGTGAAAGACATGGTTGTAAACTAAAGCTACTATGAGACATGTCGTCATGAAGAACCTTTTGGTCTTGGATAAATCATCTAATTGAGAAGCTAATTCATTAGAAATGATATTAGCCTAGTCGAATATACAATACTTTTTGTACGTGTGATAATCATATATAGAATGCATTTTGGAACATTTGTTGTAGTTTCTTGGCCCATGACACGGGCACAGAGCTAATAAAATTCCCTGAATAATTGTTTAAACAAAGAAATATCTAGGACATAAAGATTTCAAGGAACTTGGTGTTGGCCCTCAGTTTTGGTCTATTTTTGCCAAGGGAAACCTACTTAATCCTTATATTTTCCATCCATTTTCCATCACATCCATCTCTTTTTGATGTATTTTATGCATATTCAGGTGTTTAATTTTAATTTTGCAATTTCTAGAAGCTTTTATGAAAATTGAGTTTTCAAGTGCAATTTTGGACTGAATCAGAAATTCCCGTAATAGCTATGTGGATGACATGTTTGCAGGACACTTGGGCTCGATTTTGATGCATGGATGGACATATTGGGAACTAGGACTGAGCTAACTCCACTTGGTTCGGCCAGAACAAGCTTTATTAGGCCCGGTCAAGGCTGGTCAAACATGACTAGTCACCAGAAAATCCCTAGGAAATGGGTCAGTTTTGAGATTTTATGGGATTGACCATATTTCTTAGGATGAATTGGATGAGTTTGACTTAGATAGGTGGATATGAGTAGATATGAGTGTTAGAGATAATATAGATTAGTTTGTTTCATTAAACCTCTATTTAAAGCCAAGACTTTGATGGCTTTTGTAATGGAATTTGTATGTAACTGTTGTATAATTTGAGTTGGCAGCTAATTTGAAGAACTTGTTTCATTCCAATTTGTTGTTCATGCTTGGTTGATTTACTAAAGTTGTTGTAGCTGAGATTTCTTCAGGTGTGCAAGGCAAGGGTGGAGGGCCCCCACACCAAGCTAAGTACACTTCTTGGTTCAATTTTCGTAGTTTTCATAGACTAGTTTTTGTTTCAAATGTATTTAGATGTGTGATGATTGCTGAATGAATATTGGTTTAATTATAATCTACATATGAAGCGACACACAAGAATTTAAGTTAAATTCTCCTTCTATTTGATCTTGAACTAAAACTGAATTTCATTCTCCATTTCTCATTTGAAGTTATTTATGCATTTCTGGTTTGAAGCAATGGTGATTGTGATATAGTAGGATTGTGAAGAAGGAAAATTGGACCTTCTTAGTTAGGAGCCTCTTCTTTTACATCTTCTGCATCATAAACCATTGTTAATTAGTGCTCTTAGATTTATCTTCATGAAAGTAGTATTGTAAGGAAGGACAACCTGGTTCTCCTAAGTTAGGAGCCTCTTCCCTCATATATTACATAAGTGAATTAGAAATTATTAAAATAGGTTTATATTTGTAATATGTACTTCTTTAAATCTTCAAATTTTATCTTCTAAACTTGATTATATCTGATGTCCATATATAGTGGATTTTCCTCCAAGTTTTACAAACCTGGATTGATAATTAAATACTTGTGTTAATTTAGTCAATAAATTAGCCCAACACTTGGCAACTTGAAGAAAATAAATCTCCATCAACATCAGCCTCACCTACTTCTAACATCGGGGAATTATTTACTTCTGATAATTTCAAGTGCATATTACGTTCTAGTAACTTGAATATCCATTTAAATGTCTTCGCGTTCAAAGGAATCCTTTTCACTGGTAGCAAAATTGGCCTTGTTCTTGAATCAATTTTTTGCATACAAATGAACAAATTCCTTGAAATCAAAAACTTTGGCACACATGCAACATTTTCCAATCCACTAGTCCAAATCTTGTTGTTGTTCTTCTCTTGCATTTACAAATTCACATAATGCTCATATGTAGTTGACCAATGAAAGTTCTCATTGATACGAGCAAGTAAGTCAATCGTATTAGTGCAAATAGATTCTCTACTTGCTTTTCTAGCCATGTTTATTTTGTAGTTGAAAACAATTTCTCAATCAATAACACTCTCAATGCTGCTTAACTCCACATTTTTTTGGTTTTGTATATGATCACCAGTTGTTACTATTGCAAACGTGAAATCAAATCTTACTATCACAAGTGTGAAAATTTTTATACAGGACATCTCTTAATAAATAACAATTAAAGATACCAAAGCTAAAATTTACAGAAACCAGTGCAAATAAATCTACAAATTACAAAACCATATCGTCCATTTCTTACGCATCTTGCTTCTACATTGTTATGAATTCTTTATGATAATAGCAATAAGATTACAGGTATTTGACAATAATTTTCACATTTAAAGACTTGATCAATTATACCTATTACGAAGCGATTTGGTCACATATTTGGTCCCCACTACTCTGTCATTGTCAACTCTAATTTACAAATAACTTACATACAGATTTGAAAAAACTCAAAGACACATGCAGTTTTGCCAATCATTGCAAATTTATCCACTCTCTTAACTGTAAACCATATCTCATTTTTGCTTGCAAACATGTAATATGTTCCCGAAATAAAGGTTAATTCAAAAATTAATCGCATTTTAAAAAGATTCACGAATGTATGGAAAAAGTGTTACATGATATGGAAATATGTGAATAAAATATGTGAAGTGGTGACTATGTATGGGGAAAGGAACATACAAAATATACAACAACACTTTCACACTTCCACACAACACTTTTGCATCTTTCGTATCTTCTACAATTATGCAATTAGTAATTAGCTTAAGTTATGATAACACAATTAACAAATTTGAATTATCAAGTATTGAAAAAAGTAAACAACAATAAAACAAATACTTAAAGATTTAAGAATATTGATACCTCGAAAGTATATATGCTTCGTGCAATATACGATTCTTATCGTCTTGGAATAGTTAAGTTATTTACTTATTTTGGACTCCACATGAGAACTAAAAACAAATGTACCATTACAGCTTATCTGAGATAGCTAAGATTTACAAAAATATTTTGTATTTCATTTATAATTTCCAGTGAACTTTGTTGCTTTGAAACAAAAAATGTATAGCTTATGCATGGTTAAAATCACAAAAAGTGTAGTGAAGCATGAACTGCATCATGATCACTCCAGTATGAATGTGAAATATGAACATGAAATTGTTGAAGAGGAAATTTCATCCAAATGTGATCAATAATTGTCTTATTCCCATAAATAAAACAGATACAAGTGGTGCAACACTATATGTTTATTATGCATATTCGACATTGGAAATATACTTCTGGCAAAAAAAATTGATTCTATTATTGCCAATTTTTTTTTCGTTAATATGATTTATATGTTTTCTTGTATGCAAGTAAGCACACCATGAAGATAATTTGATATGATGAAATTGAATTTGTGAAATTTAGTATTTGATGGTGGAAATTTTAGATGTGTTTCCTGGATACAAAGAATTGTAGCATTCATTAGGTCTTCATCACACACATTGTTATTCACATGATTATGTAGAATTTGTATATTCAAACCTACAATCGTTAAATTACTTGCACTTCTATTGGCTTCTCTATGTATCCTTATTTTTTTGATGCTTTAGTTCTTAAACGTTTCGTTTCTTCTAATATTTTCTTATTCGCACAAAAGTCATTTTGTGTTATTTTTTAAATAAGATACAATGATTTCATAGTTCTAACACATGACAATGTTGTGTAAACTAGTCCATGTTTTGATATACCACTTGGATCAAATGAAATTTCATTGAATGTTAAACCCTGTAATCAATGAATTTTTCTAGCATAAGCAAGTTGTATCGGAAATTGTTTCCCCACTATAGTTTTAAAGCTCTTTGTATTACATGTCAATAGTTTTGGGACACGTAATATTAGAGCCCAATTAGGTGAATTTTTTTTGTCATATAGTTCATGATACTTGTTTCTTTATAGTTTACCAATTTCCTTATCTACAAAATCTATCCATAACACATCAAATTTCTTGTTATTTTTTTGTATATTTTTGCATGTTCCATCTAAACCATTAATAAGGCCATATTTTGCATTATACATCCCTACATATAGTTCAACGAGAACATTGAATTTGATAGGGATTCTTGACGGTAATCTCATTTTTTTTCTCATATGCTACATAGCCTATTTCCTTGTTGCAAGATTCGTTAATCACATCAAGAACTATTAGAACTTCATTTACATGTGACAACATTTTTTCATTATGATTTTGTATATCACTGTTACTGTAAAATAGATATGGAAACAATGAATCTAATGGAGGAGGTATATGACACTTATTGTTTATATATTTTATGTTTTCATTAGATTGTTGATCCACTTGCATTTTGTTAAGGATTTCAACAAATTTTTTAATCTTTTTGACGCATTGTGGTACACAATTAATAGCATTTCACTTTTTCCTTCCCAAAATTGTATATTATTTTTCCCCTACTAAAATTAGTTTCTCAAAAATTAGAGAATCTTTGATTAGTTGCACTTGGAACAAGTCGCTTGAAAATATTACATCAATATTTCCAAAATAAGCCAATTGAGTATGCTTTATTTCCTGTAAGCATTTGTCAAATTGGTATAATAATGTTGAACCTATCAAAGACACCTCATCAATAAACATAACACGAATTTGTTCACAATGTTTTCTCATTGTGTCTAGTTTTTCACCTTTAAGAAAATGATACTTTGATTTGTTAAATGGTAAACGGAATGCAAAATGCAATGACATACCACCTGCATTGAACACTGCCATTCATATATATGTTTTTACAATTTCTTTTAGTTGAGCTGGGTCATGTCCAAATATTTTGTTTTAACAAGTGAATTAGAGATTGGAAGACAATGGTTGATATGAATTTTTTTTCTCAATCACTATTTCTTTCACTATTTTTTCCTGTTATGGGTTGAGCATTCTCGTGATTTAATAGAATTCAATTTCTTCCAATGCTTGTGGTTGTTTTACAAATTGGTAAGGTCTCCCAACAATTTATTTTGCATTTCTATCCTTTTTCAAATATTGGAAATCTAATTTGATATAGTATTTTTAATAATATTTTTCGCAATCTATTTCTTCATATGTAGGTACATATATTTCAGACAATTCACTCCCTTTGTTTTCAAGCTCAAATTTTATGCTATCAACATCAATCCACACTACCATTGTTTCTTTCGTGAATTTTCGTTCATTGCATTTGATGATTTTTTCAAATAATAAATATGCATTTTTCCAAGTTGAATATTGTTCCTTAAAACTACTCTCATCAATACGATATGGGACATACAACATTAATCATTCTCTTTAATAGTTATCAAGATCAATATGTTTATTATACTTTATGTATCTTATAATGTATGGTCTCTCAACAACTCCTATTTTCCTACCTTTTAGTGTATAGCACGATGCAAGTTCCTCTAAGCATACATATTTAATGTTTTCTGGTTGTTGCACATAGTGGTTGATAATTGGTAAACATGCTATGTTTTCTGAATCATCTGGTTCACGCTCGAGGTCCTTTTGTTCCTTTAGTAAAAACATTCGATCATCTATTGTTGAAGTATTAATAAATATACATTTTCTTGAACTAATATCCAGTGGCATTGATAACACTATATATGCAGCTTGTTATACAGACATTTGATGTAAGTTCAATAAAGATTTTCCAAGTCCTGCAATTGTTTCTATGATATCACCATCGTTTTTTTGACATTCACTACATACACGTTTAAACATCGAAGTCATTGTTTTATCTATCTTTGTCACATATGAACTACAATAAATAGCTATAACATATAAGTAAAGTAAACATAGGGAGTTAGTATTTTCACCCCATATTAATGGAATATGTCGAGCAAAGCTATTATTCTATATGTCTACTAGTTCTCTTTTCAATATAATTGTTCTTCATTTTAGAGAACATTGAATTTCATGAATATAATTAGATTCGCTTAGACCTATTTTTTCAAGAAAACTATAAAATGTGTATGTCTCATCTTGTTCCATATTCTCTACTACATCAAATATTGTTCTTGCATTCACTTTTGTTTTTACATTGTAGAATTCCATAGGCTCAAGTATTTGTGTCTTTCACATTGGTGGAATTATAAAATTGAACCTGAAATGCATCTGATTTCCTTTCCTATAAGTGTTCGTATAACGATGACATTGAATAGTTTTCAGATTTGTAGGTAGTTTAGTTGAATCACAACACAAGTACTTGTCAACGAAACTTTCAATTTCAATATTCATACTTGTTCCATAGATAGGAGAATTTTTTATCCATAATAATCCATGTTCATAATGGATTCCTCGATTTTGGAATTCTGTTACAAAGAAATAGTCAATGAAATCACCAAAGTACTTGGACTCATGTAAAATTAACTGATGTAGAGAATTCATTCTACTTTTGTAATATCGTACACAAGTAACAAGGTCATTTTTTATCAAGGTATCAATATCATCTTCCTCTACTTCATTTTAAGTTGACATTATTTTCTCTCGATGTATTTGTTGCAAAGCCTTTACTAAAGGCTCCCAAATATGTTCAAAAATGCTAACCAAAGCACAAAAGGCTTGTGAACCCAACTATCAGATCATTGCATATAAGTTCTTGTGCCAATGTGATAAATAGTTTGGTGATGTCCATATCTGTCTAAGATACATATACACAATGTTTGATGCCATAATTCATTTCAAAATTTCCTTTGTTTTAACATCTCTAGCTATTTCTTTTCCTTTTAACTACCTTTTCCTATACAAATCCAATATAATTGAGTACTTGAATGAGGATAATTCACATTGTTTTGTAAAAAAAATTCGTTACATGATACACAAAATCATGATCTTGATGCAAAACTTCTGATAAATCAATATGGTGATATGTAAATTTTCTCGTAACACTGTCTGATCCTTTTTTCCTATAAAACAGTGTGGGAAATCTCATCTCTTCTGAATACCTATCTCTAAATATACCCAAAGGCCTATATCTTTCACTTGGAGCAATGTTTATTTGATTATTACAAAGATCATAAATACTATATGAATCGATATATCCATGTAATAGTGTTTTTGTTACTAGCTCTTGATCATAGTAACCATTATCATCATTTATTTCTATATCAATCTCACATGCATATAGATCCTTGTTTTGATAAAAGACGTGTTTCTAGTTTTTGTTTTTCCTGGCATTCTCTAGTTTTTAAAGTGGAGTTTTACACAATCGTCTTAATGCCTTCATGACTTATGAAAACGTATTAACCCAACAACAAATATGCTTTTAAACACTAAACATCTTTTAATTTCCACAACCATTCTACTAGATTCATTTATGTCACGAGAAAGAGAAATTTGAATTTGAGATGTGTCAGTAGGTACATTGGTTAGTCCACCTATCAATGCCAACTGTGGTTTTCTAAAATGTTTTCCAAGTTCTCGTATCTTCCAAAATAGTAATCTTAATGATATTAGACTTTCCTCCAATTCATAAATTTCTTTCACTATGGAAACTTTTTTATTACGCCTACTCTCTGGAACTGAAAATTTGATAACTTTGTCACTATCTATTACTTTTCTACATTTTTAACATATACACTTAACTTTGGACACATGCGGCTGAATTGTTTTCTATGACACCATCTTTAAACCAAGTTTGATTGCATATTGCACAATCCTCAAACATGAACATCTTGTATTTTCTAAAAATATTATTGTTTGCCCATTGTTTCAAATGTATAATCGAACATCTATAGTGGTTATTCAAGTTTATTACAAAATATGGTATTCTACATTAACTTTCATCTCTTCAATCATCTTCTAATCGGACTTGTTTTGATAACATCATAGTTTCTTATGTATTTTTTAAGTTCATGCAATGAACACTGTGGTATCTTATTTACATTAACAAGCTTTGTATTAAGTTCCATAGTATCTTCATCTATGCTGATGTTCTTAAAGCTAGAATTTAATGGCTTGCATAGATTTCTAGAACATTTGTTTTGAAAACGTCCTTGTTCCTTCAATATGTTTTTTGAGTTGATGCAATGACACTCACCATATCTTGTTTGCATTGATAAGCTTTGTGTCAAGTTCTATGACATTTTCATCTATTTTCATGTTTTCAAACTCACTCACAATAACCTCACTTTTCTTTTTATTTTATTCTTCTATATATTGCTCTTCATTAACTGCTTTAATGTGACGTGAAATGTTTTTCTCTTGTGCTATCTCTTTTATAGGTTCATAATGCAAATGAACTACACTCATTCCAAATTGCATAACATGGAATATCGTCGTGTCTTTCTCGAATGCACAAAATTCAGCTACAACAACTAGAGTATTAGCAGACCATATGTATATAGTTATATTCAATACATACCATATCCAATCACAAACAAAAAGGTCACCATCTATCCTCCCTTTCTCATATGGCATTCTAATTGTATAATGTATCCCTACTAATCTACTATTCCATGAAATTGCATAATTGCATGTTTGTTCATGTATTTTTCTATGAAGTTCAATGAAAATGAATCATTCTGCATGATTACAGTGCAAAATGTTTGTGCAATTATGTGTTGTAAACAAGGAATGTCATGTTTGTTCTCTATCAATTAGCATATCGTTTCAAAACAACTTTCACCATAAATACTCTTGAGCCTGGAAAATCTCTTAAACATATGTCTAATCATGCTTTCTTCTATCTACATCCATCTATGTTTTATTTGTTCATATGTTTCGATATTAATTATATGTTCACTATCAATTCTTATTGAATGTTTTTATTTCACAAAAGTGGTTTGAAATGTCCATAATTGGATTTTCATCATGGAAAAATATGTCGTAACTTTATTTGCATAAATTTGAATTAAAATCAATTAGATTTTCATTTTTGTATTTGACCAGAGTATTATCAGAATTTTTAACCAATTCAATAGCCAATGTATACAAAATATGTCCCCCAAAAATCCTCGTTTTTTCGCAGCCATAGAATTTGAAGTTTATTTTGTCATTCTTTGCAAGTAAATGTCTAGGCTATTTATACCATGCATTTGAACCAATGCATCTATATTCAATTCACGTTCATAAGATAACATTGCTTCATCATTCCGTTCATGTAAACAATTCATGAAATGCTTTATCATTGATTTGCTTAACTATGTTGATGTGTATCTAAAATGCAATAGAGTTATCATAGTATTGAACAAGAAAGCTCCTACAACATATGCAAAATTGTTTAAATGGAATAGATTATGTTGCTTTAGAATTGCACATGTACGATCTCTTTTTATATTAAACAAACACATCACCATTGATGTTAGGAATCACGCTTCAAACATTTTCTAAATTCAATATGAACTACTGTTCCACGATAACCACAACATAAACAACGTATAGGAAAATGAACAACATGATATAGCTACTCACAATAAAGACATAAGATAACATAAAATAAACACATTAATAGCATATGCATATCCACATCGATTCGTGTAAAACTATTATGTATGAACGAGATATAGAATCACAAAACAAATGAACCACAATGCACTTGATACAGATATCATCAAATATATATATATTTTCAAAAATATCTTATGTGCATGATTCTTGCTCTAACGAGCAAAACACACAGTACTCAGAACAACACTATTGAATATTGATTCCAACAACTTTGGGGAAAACCATTTGTAACAACAATCCGCCCCCCCCAAAGAGCACTAGTCAAATATGCATTGGAAATATGAATGTCAAAAAAGAATGCATGATAAACACCTAGTCAATGCAACTACGAACATGTTACTTGTTAAAATTATGTTAAAAAAGCTTCATAAAAATTAGACCTTTTAATTTGCGATTTTCACCAAAGAACAAGTGTGCACATTAATAAACACAATATTTTTGTCACAAAGTTCTAGACCTATGGATACAATCAACCTCTGCACAGTTCTTCAACACACCTTCCTTCCACATAATAATAATTGTCAAGCCAGGCAGTAACTCTCAAAGCAAAATTGATTCGTATGTTTATTCCTTTAGGTTGGTCTTCATTATATACATGAGGGAAAGACTGTTCACTTCATCTCCCAAAGACTGTTCACATTAGTTATTTATTTATTTACATTAGTTCACCCAATCCTGATGATTAGGTGTCAACATTCCCCCCCTTAATCTGAAGGGATGTTGGTGAGTCCAAGCATCATTCTGAATCGTTCAAGTTTTTCTCTTCCAAACGCTTTGGTGAAGATGTCTGCAATTTGCTCATTAGTGGAACAATGACGAAGATGGATTGTTTTGGCCTCAACATGATGTCGAATCAGATGATATTTAGTATTGATGTGCTTCATTCAATCATGGAACTTTGGGTTCTTGGCCAACTTTATTGAAGAGGTATTGTCAATCATGAGTGGAGTTGATTGTACTTGTTTTACCTGCAAATCTTCAAGAATTTTTGTGAGCCACACAATTTCTTTTGTTGCTTCAGCTGCTGCCACGTATTCTGCGTCTGTTGTGGAATCTACTGGAACTTATTGTTTGTGTGATCTCCAGGAGAGAGATCCTGATCCAAGACTCATAGCATATCCTAAAGTAGATACCCCGGTTTCTTTGTCTCCATCGAATTCTGAATCAGAGTATCCAATCAAGCTGAAGTCATCCACCTGTGTATACTTGATTCCAAAGTCTTGAGTTCCCTTCAAGTACCCTAGAACTCTTTTTGCAACAGACCAATGTCCCTCACAAGGCTTTTGCATAAACCTGGAGAGGATTCCAACAGCAAACGAAATGTCTAGTCTGGTAGTAGTTAGGTAGCTAAGACTTCCTACACGCTGTCTATACTTTTTTGCATCCTTAAATTCTTTTCCTTCAATATATGTGAGCTTTAAGTTTTGTTCCATTGGAGTAGTAAGAGGATTGCATTATTTTATGCCAAACCTATTCAAAAAATCTCCAATGTATTTCTTTTGAGAAAGAAATATGGACTTTGGATGTTGGGTTACTTCAATACCAAGATAGTAATGAACATAGCCCAAATCAGTCATCTAAAAACTTTTCCCCAATTCCTTCTTTATGGATGCAATGTAGCTTTCATTGTTCCCTGTCATTAAAAGATCATCTACATATACCACAAGATATACAACTGTTTTGCCAACTTTCTTGACAAATAAAGTTGCATCATCAAGATCATAATGTTTGAAATTGAGTTTCAAAGAGTGCTCATTTAGTTTTTCATACCCCAGCTCACGGTGCTTGTTTGAGGCCATACAAAGACTTCACCAGTTTTCATACTTTATGTTCATGTCCTTTGAACATCAAATCCTTCAGGCTGGGACATAAAAACATTCTCTTTTAGATCTCCATCCAAGAAAGCAGTTTTTACATCCATTTGATGGACTTTCCAACCGTTCTGAGCTGCTAGGGCAAAGAGTGTCCGGATGGTAGCCCATTTTGCTGTGGGGGAAAAAGTATCCTCATAATCGACCCCTTCCTTCTATGCAAAACCTTTTTCCACAAGCCTAGCTTTGTGCTTGTCAAGTGAGCTATCAACTTTATACTTGTTTCTTGTAGACCACATGCAGCCAATTGGTTTGGTTCCTAATGGAGGATCAACCAGCTTCCAAGTGTCTTTTCTTTATGAGGGCATCATACTCCTTTTGCATCGCTTCCTTCCAATCATCATGAGAAGTAGCTTCTTTGAAGGAGTTGGTTCAAAATCTGTAGACAA